>WFKR01000005.1:42945624-44145624 GCA_025331145.1 Rosa persica | reverse complement strand
CAAAAGAACTGTAGAACTAGGGTTTATTTGCAGCAGTCTCGATTGTTAGAAAGAAAAGGGATTTAGAATAAGAAACTTAAGAAGAAAAGGGATAGAATTACTAGCATCACACCAGTAGGGTTTCTAGGCATCACACCTAAGGCTAGGTTGCATCACACAAACCTGGAGAGAAGCAAAAGCTTTCAATTTTTATTAACTCTGAAAATAAAAGACTACAAAGGCCTCTATATATAGGGAGGCTCAGACAATTCTAGATTAACTAGGAATATCCTTATGCTTAAAAGAATCCTTAAAGAAATTATAATCCTAATAATAATAAGAATCCTAATAATAAAAGCCTAGATTTATTTGAGCTACTTTCCAAATCCTGACTTAAGATATTCTGGTCGTATTCTTCATCACAGACTCAACAGTGTCAATGACTGTAGCTTTTGGAAATGTTCAGCAATCACTTCGCCATAACACACACTTTCCAAGCTAGCAAGGTTGTAAAGACATAGTGACTCCAAGGTGGGGAAGGCATTCAACCTGATAATAGATGTAACTTCAGCATTGTTTTGCACATGGAGATGTTTTAATTGCTGACAACCATTACCATCAAATAGATGAAAAATATCGTTAACACCCTCCATTATATCCAAGTATAAGTGTTCAGAACTCCTCAGCAGCATTTTAAGACCTTTGTCCAACTGATCACTTGTAGTGAGCTTGAGTTTTAGCGTCTTGAAGGGTTTATTAAAATCATTCCATCCCCATGGTTCACCAATAAGTATGTGGAGCCTTTCTAACTGAGGGAACAAGTTTGGTGGAAGAATGTTAGCATCCAGAATATGTATGTCTAATGTGGTTAGCCAGGACAAGCTCTTCAGCTCTGAAAGGCTAGCATTACTCCTTGTTTGACTTCTGATGACACCTTCATTCTCCCATCGGTTAAAGCTGTCCATTCCCATTCTTAAAGCTTCAAGTCCTTTCAAGCTTGATATAACCTCAGGTGAAATCAGTACAAGTTCGGAGCAACTGGTGAACTCCAACAACTTCAGTTGAGTCAAATTCCCTATTTCTTTTTGGACCTGTTTGATCTGAGATCTAAAAAAGCTAAGAATTTCAAGGTTTTCATAGCTGTCCAACTAGAGCAATATCACCCAACACACACCGATCTAGACACAGTGTTCAAAGATTTGTTAAGAATTGAAGAGATGGAGGTATCAATGGGATGCAGAGTCCAGTTAAATCCAACACCTTGAGTGCTTTCATCTCTTCAAAAAAGTTGCATGGGATTTTTAGCGAGCCATGATTACTACCCAAATAAAACATTTTTATTTCTTGACATTTCCAAGGTACTTCAGGAAGCATGGGGATATTGCAGAAATGGAAAAAGATCATAGTCCACTTCTCAAAGAAATCCTGATTTGGCCATTCTTGCAACTGATCTTGATTTGTTCTTAGTAAGACATGTTCATCACTGGATGCAATCCATATTGCAACACTGCGTACGAGTTCATGCGTTCTGTCACATGGATTAATAAAAGCACTTGTATAAGAACCGTCTAGCAACAAACAAGAATCTTTAAGTCTTTTGACCGGTGAATGCAATGCATTCTGTTCTTCTTCCACTGTGTCAACGTTTTTAATCAAACCCAAACCCATCGTATATTTCAACATATCACCAAGAGAAATATTATAGTCATTACTTGCCATAATTCCACAGAGCATGAACAACAGCTTAAGCTCCTCTTCATCCACCTGATTGTAACTCCACTCCAGAGCCAAGTATCCTTTTTCTGTCAATCCCTTTTTTTCAAACCTTTTTAATTGTCTCAAGGCATCTTTCCATGCATCTAAAGTACTATTTCTTAATGCACTTGCAACTGTAACAACTAAAATCGGCAAACCACCACAATTTTTGGCTACTTGGGCTGCTATTTTCAGTATGGGATCATCTTTAACAACACCACCTGCCATCTTTTCAAACAAACTCCGAGTTTCTTCTTCACTCAAGACTTAAAGTCGAAACTCTTTTTGCGTATGCATCTCGGAGGACAAAACTTCTCGACTTCTAGACGCCAACAGTATATTACAAGTTGCTACACGGGGAAGCCCCAAAGCTTCCAATCAAGTCTTCCCCACACATCATCCAATATCACAAGAATCCTCGTCTTTAATCCTGTCACATATATGACATGCTCTTCCTGCTATAGTTTGACTTTCAAGGACATCCATACCCAACTTTTCAGCAATTTCTTTTTGGATTCTTTTGAGGTCTGGTTTATGATTCACATCTAATTCTATCACAACATCATCAAATAACTTCTCTTTTGTAGCTTGTCTAAAAACCTCTTTAGAAAGTGTGGTCTTCCCCACTCCACCAATACCATACACCCCAATCATGTTGGTATCAGGATTTCTCAGTTCCTCCATGATTTTCTTCACAACTGAAATCCTCGAGTCAAAGGCCAGGTACTCTTAGGGAGGAATGCCACATATCTCTTGTGGGGGAACATTGTATGAAACACTTGGAAATACTCTTTTCTGATACAGCTTAACCTTCTGTGCCAATTCTGCTCATTCCTTGCTTATCTGGTAATAAAGAAGGGGATTGGGAAATAACCCAAGAAGGTACTTGTTCTTTGTGTGGCGTTCATCTTCCAAGAATGTATACACCTCTACACCGATCAAATCCACATTTTGCAGCCACTTCTCAACATCGGCTTCAACTCTTTTACCTTTTCTTTTAACTTCATCAATGGTATGCTGCATCCTGTCTTTGGCAGCATTTAAGTTCTCCACTCGACTCCTAAGATTTTGAAGGTGGCTGTTGTAGTATATCAGATAACCCACTTGGCGTCCAATTGGTTCAATGGTATAGTCAGCAATTATGCCAACGAGCTCAGAAATAATTGCAGTAAAGAACTCCATGCTACTTTCTGTTACCTAATTTGCACAAGAAATTAAGGTTTTTAAGGACTAAAAGGTAAGCACATATATTTTTTTCCATTTTCAATTCTGGTACTTCATTTACACTACAAGAATTAAGGCATCTTGTGTAACTGCTAGCCTAATTATTCCGGTTTAGAGTTGAATGCAGTTCCTTTCTAAATTGCTTGTATTTTCCATATGTTAATTATGGGAAACAGAATATGATTAAACATACAGAATAACACTTTTCTAACTCCTTATGGCAGAGACAAATATAATATCACCAATCCTTTTAGCATAATTAGTTTAACGTTCAACAACGCTATTTGAACATAAACCAAATTAGAAACAAGAAAAAATAATAATAACAAATGAAAAACAGGGCAACCGAAATCAAAGAAGGTAATTAAAGGACATACCTTATCTCCTTTTGGTTATGAATGAAGTTAGTTGCTCCTTCCCTTAGATTGACTGACCCGGGGTGTCGAGTATGATTCATCTGGTATGATTTTCCCCTTCCAAGGTTCTCTAGTTTGGGTTGACTTTTTTAGTTTTGCAAATTAGAGCAAACAATGAAAACAACCAGAAGATGAAGGTCTGCTGCAACAAAGGAACTGCAATTGTGCCGGGACCGGGAGAAGCCAATCATATAAACAAATGAACATAATGAAACGTTGTCTGTGACTCGGTCTTAAACTCAAGGTGTGAATGCATGATTCACAGTTTGAATGGTAAAAATGGATGGCAGAATCAAAATCATGGAAGAGGAACCCCAAGAATTTCATTAGAATATTGAGAAAATTGGTTGGTACAGTCCAAAACCTGCTTTAAATAATTACAGCGCACTGGCCCAAGTTGTTATCTATTCTTTTGTGCCTATATGCAAGTCACTTTCTTGTCAACAGCCAAAAAAATTTGTTTGGATCCACAAGCATGTCAAATTGCCAAACCTGTTCTTTTCTAGCAGAAGCTAAAGGACCATCTGTCCCAAGTCTTTTATGTATTATATTTTCCGTTTGATTCTCAGAATATTGCGAATTTTCAATTGAAATAGAGAAATTTGGAGGCGAAAATTCAATAAGAGTACATCAAGATTAAGAACAGTGGTAATTAGTCATTACTAATTACCAGAAAGACAATAGCTAAAGTAATTGTCACATATGATGAAACTAGTAAGCCATTTTCAAATCCCAACTATCCTCTGTCTGTATCTTTATTCTACAATATCATTCATACTTCCCTCTGTACAAGTCATTGGTGACATAGCTAGATGAACCTCTTTTAAATAGAGAAATTCGGAGGCTAAAAGTTTAAATTGAAACTATTCCAATTCAGTCAATGAACATATAAGTCCAATTTTTTAAGAGAAGTTGGACCTTCAGCAAGCAAGGGATTTCAAACACAAATAGGAGATATCATGTCACATTTTGTCAAATAAAAAAAATGAGCAAGTTTCTTGTGTAGGAACTTAACTAAACACAGATTCTTCTGTTGAGGAACTGCGCAAGTGGTATTTGATCTGCTTGTCTCTGCTAAATGGTCCAAAAGAGCTTTAAAGTATCAATCATGCAGAGGGTCGTCAATCATGCGCTGATAGAAGAATTTATAAGCCTCCAAAACTTCAAGGTACCACATTGCCTCTCGATCAGGGGAAGCCGAAAGATCAACCATCTTGTGAATCTGCTATACAGCAACAATACCAAGTTACATTCCATCTAGTCACTATCATTTACAATTGCTCAGGCATGCAATGCTCACATATGCTGCTTCAACAGTACTAAATCTCCCAAATATATGGTCCGACTCATCGGAACCTAACTACATTGGTTATCACATCTCAATAAAACTAGTGTGGAATAGTGGGCGGGTCTCACACAATGTTCAATCATAGTAGTGGAAATGGTTTCATTCAAGACCTTATCAATCAATAAAACTATGCACCTCAACTTACCCACAGTACAAATTTTATTTTGCAAATCTGGGTTTTTTCTTGAAAAATCAAAACAAAATTATTTACCTGGATCATTGGGGGCTCATCTATACGGACAGTGTAGCGTCCAACAGCCATTACATACATTCCTGCACACCGAAATCAAAATTGGGATAAAAGAAATAGTGGAATGCGCTAAAATGCGCACGAGAAGCGAAACGCTGAAGTGCGCCAGGGGTTTACCGATTCTCCAAGGGCGGCGGCGGAACTCGGGATTGAGGCAGAGTTCGATGACTCCGGTGCCGTCGTCGAGAAGCAAGCGGTCGCCGTCGGGGGAGCCCCAGACCAAAATGCCCTGGCAGAGGAGTGGGAGGCCCAATTAGAGGGGGTAATCTGGGAAAATTGGAAAAGAGGGAAAAGAAAGAGGTTGAAACCTGTAACCAGGCGCGTTGGAAGAGGATGCCGTGGAGGTCCATGGCGTTCTCGGAAGGGGATTCGACTGCGTGCTTGAGATGGGAGCAGAGCAGCTTCACCGCTGCAAGGTCGTAGTTCATGGCTCGCTCGCTCTCTGTGCCTAATTCCAGAGACTGCGTTTCTGCGAGTGTTTTAAAATTGAGAGCCAAATCCAATATGTTAACTACTCATCAGTGTCAGTGTCAGTGTCAGTGTCAGTGTCAGTGTAGTGACTATTTTTCATTTATTCTTTTATTTTTCAGGTTTTCACTTTAACCCAATTTTATATTCCAACATGTGGTCATTTCTACGTACGCTCAACCTAAAATAATCTGCTTTTGATAACTTCGCGCTTTTGTTTCCTGTTTCTCAATTTTAGAGTAGAGGATTAACCACAATGGTGAATCTGGTATACCTATCTAAATTACTTATAAATGCAATTCCTTCATTCTTCTCAAAAAAAAAATAATAATAAAAAATAAACTAATCTGCAGATTAGGCACAAAAATACTGAAAAACTCTAGACAAAAGCATTTAAAAAAACAGTTAGAATGAATGGATGAAAAATAAATGACTTCAAATAAATAAAATAAAATTTAATGCTTTTCCAATTGCATTTTTGAATAAAAGAAAAAGCATGTAGTAAGTCTTCATAAAAATACTTTTAACCATCTTTTGAACTTGTGATTACTCGTATTTATATGCGTATAATTATATTTAAAACACTATAAATAACCAATAACCATGTCAATTAATATATAATTATTCATTTTATTTATTTTACAGAAAATAAGAGGAATTGTGGAAATCAAGAGAAAATGATGTAAAAATTGAGCTAATTGGAGGTTTCAACAAAAGGACAAATTTTCAACCCGGTCAAACCATGATCAATGCAAGCTAGAGAGTGAAACCCGACTACTCTCTTGACAATATATATGGAAATATTCGAGATTGAGGAAAAAGAGGAGGAAAGAAAAATAGAAAGGAAGAAGAAGATACAGTTGTGTTAATTTGATTGATTAATTATGCATGATTGCTTGCTTTGGCCATAATCCCATGTAGCAATTAAACATTCTATGCTTAATTGGGTTGAGCAATTAGAAACGTACACGTGGCTTCCAGCCATTCCCTTTACTCCCGCAAAACATTCTCCCCTTCTCTCGATTCTTCTTTCAGGATTGGACACTCAAGCTTCAAGGATCATCATCAAGAGCACCACATCTTCATTTTGGGTAGTTAGGTGAAAAAATTACTTGGTTCATACTAGCCGATAGCTAGAAGTGACCAAGCTAACTCTCATCTCTTTCTTATTATCTATTTCATAATTTTATATGCTATTGATGATGTATTTGACTATGGATAGTGAGTAGTTCAATTTTGGGAGTTAGGGTTATGAAGCCCTAACTCATCTTGTATAAATGTTGATGCTTTAAATGAAATAAATGCAATTTCCCTTATGTATGCTTTCAATCCGAATTTATTGGTCATTAGAAGCATGTTTCTAGGCTTTATCACCCTTTGAAATTATGTTGTAGGAAATTGTGATGAATAAATTGATAAATTAAAAACTTATTAGTCTTGCTGCATCTAGGATTTAAGTGTGGTGACCATTAGCTAGCTTAATTGTAGTTAGGCTTGCTTGGGCTCTATTATCTTGCTCTTTAGGCCTCTAGTTTTAGATATTGCGGCCTTAACCGGCCTAATGCCTAAGTTACAGAGTTGATTGTGGCCTTAACCGGCATAATCAATACACCGAAAGGATAATTGGTTTAGTAACTTTAACCGGTACTAGATACAAGACTTAACACATATAGGAAATACATGCATTTGTAAAGTTGGCGTCGATATTTGTAAGATAGCTAGTGTGAATCACCCAACACTCCCATGTTCCCATTAATTTGAAAATTCAAATTTAATTTTCTTGTTTGATAATTAGTTGTTTGGTTTACTTTTCAGTTGTGTTTAATTTAGTTAATTCACACTTCCCAACAAAATTCAACATTTCTTTGTGCATAATCCTTTTTTGTTACAAGTTAGTGGCTTTGATTAGGCTTAGTGTGAGTTAAGCCGAGTATTGCCAAAGCTTGCTTGGTGTCTAGTAAATATTTTATTTTATTTTAGTTTTCCTTGCATGCTTTTAAGTCATTCTAGTGCCAATTACCTCAATTAGGTCCAACACCTAATCCCCAAGGTACGATAAACTAAGATCCAAATACTTCCTTTACTTGACACAATTCGTACGCTTGCGAGAGTATATGCATCAAGTCAACTAATATTTCAAAAACATGTCGTAAACTCTCTGTTACTGATATCTCAAAACATGTTGTAAATCATCTCATTAAAATATGAACATCTCAAAAACATTTTCAAAACCTCACATGATAAAATAAGCGATGATTAGAGGATATTGCCGATTAGTTATCTCCTGCCTTCTAGAGAGTATTGTCGACTAACCATCTCATGTCATCTGGTTGCCAACCAGATGACACATCAGAGGATACTATCTACTGGAATACTATCAAGCGATGGCTAAAGGGTACTATTGACTAATCATCTCATGCCATCTGGAGGATATGATTGACTAGATATATATCCTAGAGAGTATTGCAGACCAGAATATTGTCTGGAGGATACTGTCGACCAAACTATTACCTGGAGAGTACTGTCGACCAGGTAATGCATGCATGCGATTACTTAATGTAATACCTGCAATTCTCATTTTAAATTCGAGTAATTGTGTCGAGTGATTATTATACGATTTCACGATTTATGTTCGATAATAATTCATTTTTTACAATTATCGAAGTTTCGAAACGATTATTTTTAACGAAAAGCTCGAAATGCTCGATTTGAGTAATCGACTTTTTCTACGTACAAAATTTGGAGAAACTTCCTTCATGGAAGTTGTAAAGCTCGTCGATACGAGTCCGTACATGTGTGGAACACGAAGATCAGATTTTTTCTGAATTAGTTATCGATTTAAGAAGTTTTCCGAAACTTGTATAAATAGGAAAAAACCCTAGCTAATTTTTCAGAACCCTTCTATTTTGGTCCGGTCTCCTTACATTTTCAGAAATCACTGTTCATCGTCCCCTACCTCCATCCCTCGACCAAAATCGACCGAAAAAGAGAGCAAAGTTCACCTTAATCGTTCTCCCTCCACAGGCCACCTCTCGACCTCAAACCAAGTCTCAGGCGTTCATCTCGAGCTGCTCAACCTCCTGGACGGCGTCGCTTCCACCGGCAAGGCCTCCACCGCCGGCGAAACAACTCGAAACAACCGGACCCGAAAACGAACCAAAACTAGCTCCTTGCGTTTTCGACTACCAAATCAAGTGAAACTCGTTCCTCTACATCGACTCAACCTCCTGAAGCTTCCAGAGGTAGTTTTACAAGGCGGCGCGGCCTGTAGCGGCGGCGGCACGGCCCGAACCGAAAACCACCCTTTTCGGTTCGATCTTGATATCTCGAGCTACACACCACTATTTCACTTGATTCTTGGCTCATTGAGCTCGCCTCAACTTCCTCTACAAGCACCAAGAAGGACCGGAACTGGGTCGAACGTTTTCACGTTCGTCGGAGCTCGACCCGAACGGATCGAAACAACCAAGCTTTCGATCAAGATATCTCGAGCTATACACGATCGTTTCTTGTGATTCTTGGCTTGTTGAGTTCGCTAGGAAGTTCTGAACAAGTTTCCAAATGGGATCGGGGCCTGAGGTTGCAGTTTTCACGTCGGTTTTCAAGCTCACCGGTTTCTGGAATTTTTCCGGCCGCCGACTGTAATTGGTACTTTTCGATCCCTTCCCATCATTTTTTGGTCTTGTGCTAGTTATGAAAGTTGCTCAGAATGATGAAACGAAGGGGACAAGCTCAGCCCCGACACCATTGGCGGTGGTCGGTGGCGGCTCTGTCCCTAACTCCGGCGGCCCTTTCTGGCCACCTCCAGAGGTCTAAAATTTGGTTTCTGTCCATTTTATGATTCTATGTTTCGATACGATCATTTCGGCGTATTATAAGCATTTTTCGGATATCGTATGAATTAGTTATGAATTTTGTGATTTCGATCGATTTCGATCGTTAGATTTTTGATCTGTGAAATTAGGACCGTCGGATGAACTTGTAAATTTGTTATGATGATCATATGACTGTCCCAGAGGCTTTGTGTGGTCATGGGCGAAGATCCGACCGTTGGATCTTCGTATATGTGCAAAACGGTAATTAGGGGAGCGATTCGTGAGAAACTTCTCGTCGGATTTTAATGTAAATTAGAATCCAGCCGTTAAATGGTAGTTAATTATGTGTTGAAATTGTTGGCTAAATTCGAATCATATTTGGTTAGGTGATTGATGGATTTTATTGAGTGGGCTATTTCGGCGTTAATTATAATTATAATTATATTGAAGACGCAGCGGGAATTTCGAGGTGAGTAAAACTCACATGGTTCATATTACGAACCGAGCGTTTTAATTTATTTATTTTTAGTAATTGTGTGAAAAATATTTACGGATTAAATATTTGTTTTAAAATTTCATGGACTTGAATCACCACGGTTCATAGGTAAGTAAAATGAATTTTAATTATACAAATGAATTTCATGATTTTCTTGTGTGAACTATAGATGGTATTAGTGGTCATTCCTGAGTGGATGATTACGTGTATATATATATATATTTACGTGGAAAATATATATTGTTGAGTGAAGATATGATTGACTGAATTGATGAATTGATTATATTTCAATTGTGTAATATTCCATAATAATATGGTGTATCTTGGTTGGGTTGATTTCAGTATGTGATATTATATGTTGTGCTCATTTATGGGTTTAGGGTCGACGTAGTGACCGGTGTGGGTAATCAGACGCTCTAATCCTGGGTGGATGATGGGATACGATTGGTTGAGTATGTGGAATTATCGGACGTTCTAAATATGTATATAGGTATACATATTGATGAAATACGATAATGATAAATATGTCGGATGCCATAACCTAGGCCAGGTGACGGGCTACGATTCAGTTAGAGCTCTAGTCTGTCAAGTACCGTATTTTTATAAATACGATGTTGGGAGTTGCGTAGAAAGATGTGTGTTGGGGTTTATCTTGATGTATTGAATTTGTGTTGATTGAGATTGTTAGTACTTGTGGATGTGGAAATTGTTTAGTGTTGTTGTGTGTGGGAATAATTATGAATTGAACTAAGCAATAGTTCTTTCCTTTTACTCATACGAGCTTTCATAAGCTTACCTGGTTTTGTGTTGTTGCAATCCCGGTACACTATTCAAATGGTGTAGAGGATATTCCTGCAGGTCAGGATAACCAGGGAGGTGACCGAGCTGCTTAGGTGTTACAACAGTTTTTGTTATTTCATTTAGTTGTGAGGTGTGTATGCTCATTTAGAGCTTTACATTTCATTTTGGATTTGAGTTGTAATAATTAACCGAGACTAAATTCGGTTTGATTTTATTTCGTGTGGTGAGGGTGTTATGAAAAGAAATTTTTAGGATGATTATTTTGAGTTTGTAGTATTTTCATGTTTCGGATTTTGAATTGTTATTCTAAAATTTGGGGCGTGACACTTAAGTACCTCATCTAATTCACAAATCTAAGTTCATCAACTATTATAAGATTTAAATTTACAACTTTCTAAAAGAATTTCTCAATAAATCAGAATTTAAATAACTTGATGAATAAATAAAAGTTTTTGAAAAGGAACTGAGTATCACATTCAACTGAACTCAAAAATTTATCACCATGCAATTGAAAAACATAATATCAAGAAATCCCAACAAAACATAAATAACTCGTCGAAAGTATAATTCATGAAATTTTAAAAATTCTACCATAAAAGAAACACTCGAATATCATACTTCATTTATTATCCATATAAATTCATACCATAGGTAAATTAATATTCAGAAAATAATATTGTATGCATAGCAATTTAAAAATAAATGTCCACTAGCAATTTAAAATAAATGTCCACTCATAGAATTACGACTATAACAGTTGTCCAACAGATTCTTCCTAGAGCTCAATCTACATGTCGTCCTGAACAAATTGTTATTATGAATAACAGATTTCGAGAATTGAAAATAAATTGATTATAATAAAACCAAAACCATCAAACGATAATTCACCGAAAGCTCAAATTTACATCAGAATAGCTTAAATTTCACCAGCTACATTGGTTCGATAATTACAACAATCTATCAAAAAATTGGGTTGATCCAACGGTCGGATCATCACGAATAACACCTCGAAGTCTCGAAACTTCAGAAATTCCGATCATTTATCAAATGTCTACCAACTCATATCTATAAATTCATCAGTATAGGATTTAGGTTGGGAGATTCACAGATTGTGACGAGCTTGTTGGGATGGTGGCAGTCTAGGTTCTACTATGGGTCGTGGTGCATGGTATTTTGATATCGATCTATCTCTCTTAGAGTTCCTCCATCTTCAAGTCTTGTGAACAATGTCTCATATTGATTATGTGAAGGACTAAGACTGTGTTTGGTTCAAAAGGGTTTAGGATTCGGGTATTAGATCAAAGACCGTCGGAAGATAAGGGTATGGTGATGAATTTTCTCACTTGAGAATTGGCAATTGACCAACCATTAGGGTAGCTGTACATACAATGTAGCACCCAACAACCATTACATACATTCTTGCATGAACCCTTTTAAAAAAAAGAGAGAGATAAAAGAAATAGCAGAATGTGCTGAAACGTGCATGAGGAATGAAATGCTAAAGCGCGACTAGGGGGTTACCAATTCTCCAAGGGCGGCAACGAATCTCGAAACTAACCCAAAGTTCGATATATGACTTTGGTGCTGTCATTGAGAAGCAAGCAGGCATGAGGATTTTGGATCATTGGACTTTATGTCTATTTCATATCCCTCCTTTGTTCTTTGCTTTGGGCTTGGTCCTCTATAAAGGGCATGATCACATGAAAGCCTCCTAGTTGTCCTTCTTTCATTCATCTTCTTGGCAAATTACCTCTGTAAATACATAATTTCTCATACCATATTGTGGGCCTTAGCGAGGACTACTGTAATACCCGCAATTTTCATTTTTAAATTCGAGTGATTGTATCGAATGATTATTATACGATTTCACGATTTATGTTCGATAATCATTCATTTTTACAATTATCGAAGTTTCGAAACGTTTATTTTAACGAAAAGCTCGAAATACTCGGTTTGAGAAATCGACTTTTTCTACATACGAAATTTGAAGAAACTTCCTTCATGAAAGTTGTAGAGCTCGTCGATACGAGTCCGTACACGTGCGGAACACGAAGATCGGATTTTTTCTGAATTAGTTATCGAATTTCGAAGTTTTCCGAAACTTGTATATATAGAAAAAATTTTGCAAACCCTAATTTTTTTTCTACCGGTTCCTCTCTTCTTCTTCTTCTTCTTCCTTCTGTTTCTGAACAAAAAAAAAAAAAAAAACTGTTCTCTCTCTCTCACAGTTCTCTCGGCCGAAAGGGGAGAAATTTTTCTCCTTAATTGTTATCCCTCCACAGACCACCTCTCGACCTCAAACCAAGTCCCAGGCGTTCGTCTCGAGCTTCTCTAGCTCCCGAGGCAGTCTCACACTGCGGCGCAGCCTGTGGCGGCGGCGGCGAAGCCCGAACCGAAAACGTCCATTTTCGGTTCGATCTCGATATCTCGAGCTACACTCCATCATTTCACTTGATTCTTGTCTCATTGAGCTCGCCTCAACTTCCTCTACAAGCACCAAGAAGGACCGGAACTGGGTCGAACGTTTTCACGTTCGTCGGAGCTCGACCCGAACGGATCGAAATACCAAAACTTTCGATCAAGATATCTCGAGCTATACACGATCGTTTCTTGTGATTCCAAGCTTGTTGAGTTCGCAAGGAAGTTCTGAACAAGTTTCCAGAAGGGATCAGGGCCTGAGGTTGCAGTTTTCACGTCGGTTTTCAAGCTCACCGGTTTCTGCATTTTTCCGGCCGCCGACTGTAAATCGGTAATTTCGATGCCTTTCGTTCATTTTTAGGTCTTGTGCTAGTTATGAAAGTTGCTCAGAATGATGAAACGATGGGGACAAGCTCAGCCCCGACACCATTGGTGGTGGTCGGTGGCGGCTCTGTCCCTAACTCCGGCGGCCTTTTCCGGCCACCTCCGGAGGTCTAAAATTTGGTTTCTGTCCATTTTATGATTCTATGTTTCGATACGATCATTTCGGCATATTATACGCATTTTTCGGATATCGTATGAATTAGTTATGAATTTTGTGATTTCGATCGATTTCGGTCGTTAGATTTTTGATCTGTGAAATTATGACCGTGGGATGAACTTGTAAATTTGTTATGATGATCATATGACTGTCCCAGAGGCTTTGTGTGGTCATGGGCGAAGATCCGACCGTTGGATCTTCGAATATGTGAAAAACGGTAATTAGGGGAGCAATTCGTGAGAAACCGCTCGTCGGATTTTAATGTAAATTAGAATCTGACCGTTAATTAGTGGTTAAATTATGAGTTGAAATTTTTGGCTAAATTCGAATCACATTTGATTAGGTGATTGACGGATTTTAATTTCGTGAGCTATTCGGCGTTAATTATAAATTATAATTTATAATTATATTGAAGACGCAGCGGGAGTTTGGAGGTGAGTAAAACTCACGTGGTTCATATTACGAACCGAGCATTTTAATTTATTTATTTTAGTAATTGTGTGAAAAATATTTGCGGATTAAATATTTGTTTTAAAATTTCATGGACTTGAATCACCACGGTCCATAGGTAAGTAAAATGAATTTTAACTATACAAATGAATTTCATAATTTTCTTGTGTGAACTATAGATGGTATTAGTGGTCATTCCTGAGTGGATGATTACGTATATATATATTTACGTGGAAAATATATATTGATGAGTGGATTGTTTGATTGATGATATGATTGAGTGGAATTGATTGAGTTGATTATATTACAATTGTGTAATTCCATAATAATATGATGTATCTTGGTTGGGTTGATTTCAGTATGTGAAATTAAATGTTGTGTTCATTTATGGGTTTAGGGTCGATGTAATGACTGGTGTGGGAAATCGGACGCTCTAATCCTAGTGTGGATGATGGGATACG
This sequence comes from Rosa persica, assembly GCA_025331145.1. Taxonomy (NCBI): domain Eukaryota; kingdom Viridiplantae; phylum Streptophyta; class Magnoliopsida; order Rosales; family Rosaceae; genus Rosa; species Rosa persica. The sequence goes on along the minus strand of WFKR01000005.1, from coordinate 44,131,202 downwards.
ATTGGTTGAGTATGTGGAATTATTGGACGTTCTAAATATGTATATAGGTATACATATTGATGAAATACAATAATTGATAAATATGTCGGATGCCATAACCTAGGCCAGGTGACGGGCTACGATTCAGTTACAGCTCTAGTCTGTCAAATACCGTATTTTATAAATACGATGATGAGAGTTGTGGGGAAAGTTGTGAGTTGGGTTGTCTTGATATATTGAATTGGTGTTTGATTGAGATTGTTATTATTTGCATATGTGGAAATAATTGAGTGTTGCTGTGTGTGGAAATAAATGAGATTAAATTAAGCAACAGTTCATTCTTTTACTCATACAAGCTTTCATAAGCTTACCGGGTTTTGTGTTGTTGCAATCCCGGTACACTATTCAATGGTGTAGCGGATATTCCTGCAGGTCAGGATAACCAGGGAGGTGACCGGGCTGCTTAGGTGTTACAGCAGTCATGTTATTTATTTAGTCGTGATGTGTGTGTATGCTTATTTAGAGCTTTACATTACATTTGGATTTGAGTTGTAATAATTAACCGAGACTAAATTCGGTTTGATTCTATTTTGTGTGGTGAGTATGTTAAGAAAAGAAAAATTTTCAGGATGATTATTTTGTGTTGTAGTATATTCATGTTTCGGATTTTGAATTGTTATTCTAAAATTCGGGGCGTGACAGTTTGGTATTAGAGCGTAAGGTACATATTTGGTGATATGTCAATACTTACCGAGTGATGGCCCGTCTGCAGCGGATCCCCATCGTGTGCTCTTCGGTATTGACCATGTCATTGGGTATGTGAGTGCGTTAGGTTGGCTAGGAACGTTAGTGCTTTTAGAAATTTAAGTATGGTTATGTATGATCAGTACTTGATTAATATGGACTTGCATTTGACTTATGCTTTGTTTAAGTGTTATGCGTGTATTAATCAAGTATATCATGCTTATTAGGTACTGGAGATTGAGGGAAACGAGGCCAGAGGTCGGGGTAGAGGTAGACCTCGTGGCAGGGGTAGAGGCCGAGGAAGGGGTAGGGCCCCTCCAGTCGAAGAAGTATTCGAGTCGGAGGAAGATGCACCTTATGAGGATCAGCCTATTCCTCCTGTAGGTGTGGTTGATAATCCTGCTCGCTTGCTGATGCTAGCAAGGGAAATTACTCGCTTGGGAGCAACCAAGTTTGGAGGAGGCACAGATTATATGGTGGCGGATCGTTGGATAAAGGATTTGCAGACTTATTTCGATCTGCTTGATTGCACTGAGACCGATAAGAGGAAGCTAGCCGCTTTCATGCTGAAGGATGAGGCTAGGGTGTGGTGGAACGTCACTCAGAGGAGCATTGAGGTGTCTACCTTGACATGGGACGGCTTTGAGAGGCTGTTCAGGGAGAAGTACTTTCCACCAGCAGTGAAGGAGAGGTTGGAGCGAGAGTTCCTTGCACTTGTACAGGGGAAGATGACCGTAATTGAGTATGATGCGGAGTTCTCCAGATTGTACAAGTATGTGAGGCAGATGGAGGATGAGGACTTGGCCAAGAAGTTTCAGAGAGGGTTGAGTCCTTCGATCGAGCGTGATGTAGCTATCTTGGAGCTGAAGACCAAGAGAGAGATCTTGGCTAAGGCACAGATCATTGAGCAGCAGAACCTGATTCGTAGAGAGAAGGAGTCTGCTGAGAGAGACTTCCAGGGCAAGGGGAAGGCCATAGCAGGGAGCAGTAGAGCTAGAGACTTCAGGGGTGGGTTCTGGAAGAGACAGAGGACTCAGTTTCAGCATCAGGCTCCAGCTAGGGCAGCAGTAGCTCCTCCTGTTCAGGCTATGCCTATCAGGCAGATAGCACCAGCAGCTCCAGTGAAGTGCTTTAACTGTGGCGAGCCGGGCCACATCTCTCGTGCGTGCACGAAGCCACGGGGTAGGTTATGCTACAGTTGTGGACAGGCAGGGCATCAGGCTAGGGAGTGTCCTCGGATTCAGGGTAGAGTGCAGGGTAACCAGCAGAGGCAGTTACCACCTGCTCATGCTAGGGTATTTGCCTTCGGTCAGGCAGGCACGGGAGTGGAAGGTACCTTATCTGTTTATCACTTTCTTGCTAGAGTACTATTTGATACGGGAGCCTCACACTCTTTCATATCTAGTTCGGTTGTGGATGTTTTGGGTTTGATTGCTATGCCTCTGACTAGATCATTGTGTGTTACATCACCTCTCGGTGTGTCTCTTGAGCTTAGCATGCTTTGTGATGATTGCCCTATTGGGATTGGTGGCAGAGAGTTCTCTGCATCTTTGATTGTGATTCCGGATCACACGTATGATGTGATTTTGGGTATGGATTGGTTGAGCCCGAACCATGTTGTTATTGATTGCTTTAGGATGATTGTGTCCTTCCATGTTCCGGGGCAACCGGTGTTTCATTACCGTTGCCTGAAGTCTGACATCACCATGAGGATAGGGATTTTGGCCCATATTGAATCAGGGAGTAGTACTTCAAAGATTACAGGGATTCCTGTAGTTTCAGAGTATGAAGATGTGTTTCAGGAGATCCCTGGGTTACCCCCGAAAAGGGTAATGGACTTCTCCATTGATGTGATACCAGGTACTTCACCTGTGTCAAAAGCACCTTATCGAATGGCTCCAGCTGAACTTCAGGAGTTGAAGGTTCAGATTGAGGGCTTACTTGCACAAGGGTTCATTCAGGCAAGTATGTCTCCTTGGGGCGCACCAGTGTTGTTTGTGAAGAAGAAGGATAGTTCACTCCGTCTATGTGTGGATTATCGACAGTTGAACAAGGTGACCATCAAAAATAGGTACCCATTACCTAGGATTGATGACTTGTTCGATCAGCTTAGAGAAGCTACTGTATTCTCGAAGATTGACTTGAGGTCTGGATATCACCAGTTGAGGGTGAAGGAGGAAGATATTCCAAAGACGGCGTTCAGGACCAGGTATGGACATTTTGAGTTTCTTGTCATGCCTTTTGGTCTCACGAATGCCCCCGCAGCATTTATGGATTTGATGAACCGTACGTTCAGTCCTTACTTGGATCTGTTCGTGATAGTGTTCGTTGATGACATATTGATATATTCAAGGTCGTCAGCGGAGCATGAGAGACATCTGCGGATAGTGCTGCAGACATTGAGGGAGCAGAAACTATTTGCCAAGTTCGAGAAATGCGACTTCTGGCAGAGTGAAGTCAAGTTCCTTGGTCATGTGGTCTCGAAGGATGGAGTTTCTGTGGATCCTTCGAAGGTTGAAGCAGTGATGAGTTGGAGTCGCCCTACTACGGTTACAGAAATCCGTAGCTTCCTTGGACTGGCCGGTTATTACAGGCGCTTCATTGAAGGGTTTTCTGGTATTGCTTCGGCTTTGACCAAATTGACCAGGAAGGACACTCAGTTCGTATGGTCGGATGAGTGTGAGAAGGCTTTCATTGAGCTGAAGACTAGATTGACTACAGCTCCGGTGTTGACTATTCCTACTAGTGGTGGTGGATTAGTCATTTACAGCGATGCATCTCATCAGGGTTTGGGGTGTGTGTTAATGCAGAATGGTAGTGTTGTTGCTTATGGTTCTAGACAGTTGAAGGTACATGAGCGGAATTACCCTACTCATGATCTAGAGCTAGCAGCTGTGGTGTTTGCCTTGAAGATTTGGAGGCACTATCTTTATGGTGAGAAATTTGAACTCTTTTCTGATCACAAGAGTTTGAAGTATCTATTCTCCCAGAAGGAATTGAACATGAGGCAGAGGAGATGGATGGAGCTCATTAAGGACTATGATTTCACCTTGGAGTATCATCCCGGAAAGGCGAATGTGGTGGCGAATGCTTTGAGTAGGAAACCGCGGGTAATCATGGCATCGATTATGGTGCAGGAGTGGCGCATGTTAGAAGCTGCATCTGAGTTCGACCTTATGCCCGCAGGAGCAGGACAGGGAATCTTTCTCGGTAGTATCACCTTACAGCCCACCTTGATCTCCAGGATCATTCAGGGTCAGACACTTAATGAGTTTGCTCAGGCGAGGATTTCTGAGATGACTGCTGACCCGGATGTGGAGGGTCCTTCTGAGTGGATGATTGGGACTGATGGAGGGTTGAGATTTCGAGGGAGATTGTATGTACCGAGTGTTGATAACCTCAGGGAGGAGATCATGCGGGAAGCACATAGGTCTCGATATACTATACATCCAGGAGGTACTAAAATGTATATGGATCTACGAAGGCAGTTTTGGTGGTATGGTATGAAGAGGGATGTGGCGGAACACGTGATGAAGTGTCTTACCTGTCAACAGGTGAAGGCAGAGCATCAGAGACCAGTAGGAATGCTGAACCCCTTATCGATTCCTGTGTGGAAATGGGAAGACATCTCTACGGATTTTGTGACTGGATTGCCCAGATCCAGGCAAAGTTATGACTCGATTTGGGTGATTGTTGACCGGTTGACTAAATCGGCACACTTCCTTCCGGTGGCAAAAACGTACTCAGGTGATGCATTGTGTAAGTTATATGTGAACGAGATAGTGAGGCTTCATGGAGTGCCTGTGACGATTGTATCGGATCGTGATGCTCGTTTCACATCAGAATTCTGGCGTAGGTTCCACAAGGCATTTGGTACGTCTCTTGCTATGAGCACTGCATTTCACCCACAAACAGATGGACAGACCGAGAGAGTGAATCAGGTGATGGAGGACATGCTCAGAGCTTGTGTTCTGGATTTTAAGGGTAGTTGGGCGGATCATCTGCCATTGGTAGAGTTTGCCTACAACAACAGCTATCACTCTAGTATCGATATGGCTCCATATGAGGCTCTTTATGGTAGGCCATGTAGGACTCCTATCTGTTGGGCGGAAGCAGGGGATAAAGGGCTCATCGGACCTGAGATTGTACAGGAGACTACAGAGAAGGTCACTACTATTCGTGACAGAATCCGAACTGCTCAGAGTAGACAGAAGAGTTATGCTGACTTGAAGAGGAGACCGTTGGAGTTTGAGACAGGTGATCATGTGTTCTTGAAAGTCTCACCTATGAAAGGTGTGGTGAGATTTGGCAAGAAGGGGAAACTCGCACCGAGGTATGTTGGACCCTTTGAGATTCTAGAAAGGGTTGGTAACTTGGCATATCGTCTTGCTTTACCAGTTAACATGTCAGGTGTACACAACGTTTTCCATGTGTCTCTGCTCAGGAAGTATGTTCGAGATGAGTCTCACGTGATTGACCACGGTACGATTGAAGTGAACCCGGATGTGACGTTTGTAATTGAACCTGTTCGTATCTTGGATAGGTCTACAAAGAAACTTCGTAGGAAAGAGGTTGATCTCGTGAAGGTGTTGTGGAGTCATCATGATGAGGGTGATGCATCATGGGAGTTAGAATCTGACATGAGGACGAGGTATCCACAGCTTTTTGGGGAATTGGGTACTTGAATTTCGGGACGAAATTCCTTTAAGGGGGGTAGATTGTAATACCCGCAATTTCCATTTTTAAATTCGAGTGATTGTATCGAATGATTATTATACGATTTCACGATTTATGTTCGATAATCATTCATTTTTACAATTATCGAAGTTTCGAAACGTTTATTTTAACGAAAAGCTCGAAATACTCGGTTTGAGAAATCGACTTTTTCTACATACGAAATTTGAAGAAACTTCCTTCATGAAAGTTGTAGAGCTCGTCGATACGAGTCCGTACACGTGCGGAACACGAAGATCGGATTTTTTCTGAATTAGTTATCGAATTTCGAAGTTTTCCGAAACTTGTATATATAGAAAAAATTTTGCAAACCCTAATTTTTTTTCTACCGGTTCCTCTCTTCTTCTTCTTCTTCTTCTTCCTTCTGTTTCTGAACAAAAAAAAAAAAAAAACTGTTCTCTCTCTCTCACAGTTCTCTCGGCCGAAAGGGGAGAAATTTTTCTCCTTAATTGTTCTCCCTCCACAGACCACCTCTCGACCTCAAACCAAATCCCAGGCGTTCGTCTCGAGCTGCTCTAGCTCCCGGAGGCAGTCTCACACGGCGGCGCAACCTGTGGCGGTGGCGGCGAAGCCCGAACCGAAAACGTCTATTTTCGGTTCGATCTCGATATCTCGAGCTACACTCCATCATTTCACTTGATTCTTGTCTCATTGAGCTCACCTCAACTTCCTCTACAAGCACCAAGAAGGACCGGAACTGGGTCGAACGTTTTCACGTTCGTCGGAGCTCGACCCAAACGGATCGAAATACCAAAACTTTCGATCAAGATATCTCGAGCTATACACGATCGTTTCTTGTGATTCCAAGCTTGTTGAGTTCGCAAGGAAGTTCTGAACAAGTTTCCAGAAGGGATCGGGGCCTGAGGTTGCAGTTTTCACGTCGGTTTTCAAGCTCACCGGTTTCTGCATTTTTCCGACCGCCGACTGTAAATCGGTAATTTCGATGCCTTCCGTTCATTTTTAGGTCTTGTGCTAGTTATGAAAGTTGCTCAGAATGATGAAACGAAGGGGACAAGCTCAGCCCCGACACCATTGGTGGTGGTCGGTGGCGGCTCTATCCCTAACTCCGGCGGCCTTTTCCGGCCACCTCCGGAGGTCTAAAATTTGGTTTCTGTCCATTTTATGATTCTATGTTTCGATACGATCATTTCGGCATATTATACGCATTTTTCGGATATCGTATGAATTAGTTATGAATTTTGTGATTTCGATCGATTTCGGTCGTTAGATTTTTGATCTGTGAAATTATGACCGTGGGATGAACTTGTAAATTTGTTATGATGATCATATGACTGTCCCAGAGGCTTTGTGTGGTCATGGGTGAAGATCCGACCGTTGGATCTTCGTATATGTGAAAAACGGTAATTAGGGGAGCGATTCGTGAGAAACCGCTCGTCGGATTTTAATGTAAATTAGAATCTGACCGTTAATTAGTGGTTAAATTATGAGTTGAAATTTTTGGCTAAATTCGAATCACATTTGATTAGGTGATTGACGGATTTTAATTTCGTGAGCTATTCGGCGTTAATTATAAATTATAATTTATAATTATATTGAAGACGCAGCGGGAGTTTGGAGGTGAGTAAAACTCACGTGGTTCATATTACGAACCGAGCATTTTAATTTATTTATTTTAGTAATTGTGTGAAAAATATTTGCGGATTAAATATTTGTTTTAAAATTTCATGGACTTGAATCACCACGGTCCATAGGTAAGTAAAATGAATTTTAACTATACAAATGAATTTCATAATTTTCTTGTGTGAACTATAGATGGTATTAGTGGTCATTCCTGAGTGGATGATTACGTATATATATATTTACGTGGAAAATATATATTGATGAGTGGATTGTTTGATTGATGATATGATTGAGTGGAATTGATTGAGTTGATTATATTACAATTGTGTAATTCCATAATAATATGATGTATCTTGGTTGGGTTGATTTCAGTATGTGAAATTAAATGTTGTGTTCATTTATGGGTTTAGGGTCGATGTAATGACTGGTGTGGGAAATCGGACGCTCTAATCCTAGTGTGGATGATGGGATACGATTGGTTGAGTATGTGGAATTATTGGACGTTCTAAATATGTATATAGGTATACATATTGATGAAATACAATAATTGATAAATATGTCGGATGCCATAACCTAGGCCAGGTGACGGGCTACGATTCAGTTACAGCTCTAGTCTGTCAAATACCGTATTTTATAAATACGATGATGAGAGTTGTGGGGAAAGTTGTGAGTTGGGTTGTCTTGATATATTGAATTGGTGTTTGATTGAGATTGTTATTATTTGCATATGTGGAAATAATTGAGTGTTGCTGTGTGTGGAAATAAATGAGATTAAATTAAGCAACAGTTCATTCTTTTACTCATACAAGCTTTCATAAGCTTACCGGGTTTTGTGTTGTTGCAATCCCGGTACACTATTCAATGGTGTAGCGGATATTCCTGCAGGTCAGGATAACCAGGGAGGTGACCGGGCTGCTTAGGTGTTACAGCAGTCATGTTATTTATTTAGTCGTGATGTGTGTGTATGCTTATTTAGAGCTTTACATTACATTTGGATTTGAGTTGTAATAATTAACCGAGACTAAATTCGGTTTGATTCTATTTTGTGTGGTGAGTATGTTAAGAAAAGAAAAATTTTCAGGATGATTATTTTGTGTTGTAGTATATTCATGTTTCGGATTTTGAATTGTTATTCTAAAATTCGGGGCGTGACAACTACGTGATTATGTACATCATTATTCCCTTATATCCGACAACTTTTCTATAAGTACAGTGTTACATATAATTGTTATATTGACGAGAAGCTTGTCATACATGGCAGATTGTCATGGTCATTATGAAGATTCTAAGGGCACATTGCTCATTGTTATTTAACCAAATCCTTGAGGGATTCATATTGCCAAATGGCAAATCCATGAATGATTAAAAGAGCCTCAGAGAATATAACAAATGGTCACTCAACTATTACCTATTTGACATTTTGGTTACTCACCTTTTAAATATATTACTTTGATCACTCAACTTTAACTCTGTTATTCACTTTAGTCACTTTGTTAATTTTTTTCATTAAAAAAAAAATTATTTGCCACAATATTAATGATATTTTCATCCAATTAATAGTGAAAAATTGAGAAATCTGTATTAGAATGATTGAGAGAAGTGATTAAAGTGAGATAAAATGCCTCTTGGGTGACTAAAGTAATTGATAGAGTAATAGTTGAGTGACCAAAGTGATATATTTGAAAGTTACGTAACCAATGTGTTGAATGAGTCATAGTTGAGTGGCCATTTGTAAAATTCTCCCTACTCATTTATAGAATCAAAGAGTCTATAGCTAGCTCATATGTACTCATTTTATTATAGTCAAAGTGACCTAAATTGTCCCTGTGAGTACTTGTGACAGGACTAAGATATGGATTATGATTGTGATCATAGTGTTGAACATATTCTATCTTTTTGCAAAGTTATTAATTTATCTAGAGCTCTTACAAGGTGTAAGTATATTGGGTTATTTCCATTCAACACATACTCTCCTGAGGCTACTAGAAGATCAGAGTTTCCAATGGATTAGGAGAGTCTTTCTCTCCTACTTTCCCAATGGTCCAAGGAGATTGAAAGATCGAGTAAGAAAGCGGAAATCAAGCTCACTGGTCTTAAGATAAAGGTAGTATGCATATCATATCAATTTGCATGTTTCGTGGATCTAAATTGTTATGCATTCTCTCAAATTGTTTTGGAAATATTGTTGAAATCTTATCTGCATTAAAATCGTTTTTAAATACATATCGGATAAAGATTGTGATTGCATATAGTTAGAAAGGATTGATTGTGCATCAAAGAATCAGTTTTGAAAAACCTTTCTATGTTTGTCTTATTTTGTGGTTAAGGTGATTTGATTGAGGGGGATTCTTGCTCCTCTATAAAAGGCTTTTACACTACATTCAGAAGGTTAGAGTTTTTTTTATCAAAGTGCTTAGTGTGTGTGTTGCATATTCTTCACAAACCGTTTTCTGTAAAACTCTCTGTGTGTGATTTACCTTTAGTTACTCACTACATTCATCTCTTTCATTCAATCTTGAGATCAGTGAGTCCTTGATACAAGGATTGAAGGGAAAGTTCGATTCAGCTAGCTTACCAGATAATGATTAATTCATCTGTGTGTGTAGGATAGACTTTTCGAATTGTTAACAAGTTAGTTTTGTTGCTAGTAAAGTGATTGAGTTTGATATAAACTGTATTTCTTTTCTTCAATAGTTGATTTGATTGTCGTATAGGCTAAGTCACAAGCCCTGCAGTGAAGTTTCCTCAGTGGTGAGGTTTACACTGAGTTAGCAAATCTTTGTGTTGTGTGTTTGTTAATCTTTTCTTTTTTCACAAGGCTTATAAGAAATTTTTAATTATACAAATTGATATTATGGCTAAGTCTGCCATGTTAATTTTCAACGCTAGAGATATTTTATAAAGGTATATGTGCCAATTGTTATCCCTTTTTGTTGTTATTCTATAGTTAAATATATTTATCTATAAAATTCGACATATGAAATTGTTTTACCATATTATGTAAGGTAATGCTTAATGGAAATTACCTTGTACCGTTGGCATTATTTTAACTTTACAAGTATGAAATTTCATGATGAGTCTCTTATATGCAAAACACAGATTGTCTCATTTTAGTGATAGAAGCAATAAACCACTATACATGGAACATGTATTCTATAACATATATATATATATATATATATATATATAATTGACCCTTGCAACAATCAGGAGGAGCATCCAAAATACACTACCTAGGACATATGCGTGTTGTACTCTTTCTCTCTTTTGATCAGAGTTGTTTGTTATCCCACTGAGTTTTTTGTTACCTGACAAGGTTTTTAACATGTCAACATTAAGCACATCCAACAAATCATTGGTTGAGAGGGAGTGTTATAAATATTATATATATGTGATTGTAAATGCTCATTAGTTATGTCCTTATGATAGAAATCTTAACTCTTATATAAATGATCTAATTAATGAAATTAATAACACACTTATACCTTCCTCATATATTTCGTCTCTCTATTCTTTCTCTATTGTCCTCTATATAACATTATTAATCTATTATCCTCTATATAACGTTATTGACTTTTACTAAGGATCATTATAGGAAAATAAAAACAAGAGAAAAAAAATAAGAGAAAACTTGTTGGAAGAAAATCTCTACGTACTTTTGTTCTTTTGGGTCAAGATATAATTATTCACTTTCAAATTTTAATCGATCACGGATGTGATAATTTATACATATTTTAACCTAACCTCTTTAAAAAAAGGAATTATACAACTCTTGTTTGCAAGTTGACAAGTAAATGACACACTAATTTTATTGGTCAGTTTACATGAATATAACTTATTTTAATTATGCAGGTTACCTTTATTTAGTACGAATTTCATTATTAGGTGTACCATTTTTCTTTAAAAAATGAATTTTAAGAGTTAATTTTGTGCTTGTAAGTTGATATGTAAATGATACACTTATTAATTAAATGAGTCTTAATCACTTTACATGAAGATAATCCATTTTAATCATGCGGATTCAACCGAATTTCAACCTATGTTAGGCTATCAGGTGGTTTCAAAATTATTTGCCCCAATTGCAGGTTCATTAGTTATGGCTGACCAAACGAATGTCTCCTATTTTACTCTCAAGTCTGAATGAGATCAAATAATTTTTTAGTACTTGCATAAAGATTATGAACTCAAAATAATTAATATTCAATAAAAAATAATTTTATAATACTCTCACACATTCACGCATACCAACACCAACATAAACAATAAGACAGATAAAAAATAAAAGAAAAAGACAGCACACCAACAGGCAAACACCAAATAATTTAGGGGCCCCATAATTTATTCTAATTTTAGGTTTGGTTTAGAAGATGAGAGAGATGCCGCTACCCAGCAAATTATCTGCTAAAATTTTGTTTGCGGCCTCCGAAGGGTGAAACCCATCCCAGAACACATACTCTGACGCATTGGCGCATGTGCCGATGGACTTGGCATTGCATAGTATTGATGTTTCCAGCAACCCTGATCCACAACAAGCCCTCCTCGCCTCTGAGAACCCATTCTCTGAAGGCTTCGTGACAAGGTTGTAGAGAGGCTGGTAGATGTCAAAGACGACCAACTTGAGTCCGGGCAGCTTAGTTTGCAAGTACTGAGATGTGGCATTTAGCTTGTTGTTAAATGAGACTGCATCGCCATTAAGCTTAGCCACGCACTTGTTGCCGCCTAATCCAAATATTGTGATGGCCGCCGGCAGACATCCAAGTGGTGGCAGGTTGGTCACTCCGATTCTGCGTGCTCCCAAGGCATATAGATTCTGTAATATAATAAAAGTAATCAATCGTTTTCTTAGCAAAATGTTGGTTCGTGTTATCATTACACCTCTTTGGTAAACAATTCCAAGTTAATTTGGGCAAATTATGTAAAACTTGAGCATTTTTTTCATACGAGACGTAATCATAGAACTTTCTATATGGGATGCGTACTAAATTCTATATATAGTATATCAGTTTGCGCATATAATACTTAGAACTCGGAAAAGAGTCGTGATTGATCTACGTACGTACATACATTTATATAAATGTTCGAGACATGGTAAGGACTTGCCTGTATGAAGTTTTCATAGGAGTGCATGAGAATGTTAGAGAACTGGTATGTCGTATAGACCTTGTTAAGAAGAGGATTGATGTAGTAGTTCTGAACAAAATCACTGCTCCCAGCACTAACAAGGTATATTGCACCCGATATGATTAATGTAGCATTCACTTTTCCTCCAATTCCCACCACCTTATTTTGATATTCCTTGTAGTACTCCACCTGCTGGCTCAGTGAAATTGCATTCTACAATACCACGTATATATAAGTATTTACATCTATGTGTTTTTGAGTGAATTTAAGAGATCGAGAGCGTTAAGTAGGAAGCAGGAGTTTACAAATAACTTTGCTGTAGCGTCATAATAGCCAGAGCCAGCGGAAGCAAAGTTGGCACCAGTCAAGAGGCTGTTTCCTGTGGCTTCTCCGCTGAGATAAGCTGCCTGGTAAGAAGCAAAGCCAAGGTTTTCAGCTGTTTAATTAAGAAAAGCACGCAAACAGTTAGAGAAAGCACTAACCTATATAAAATGACCTAGTTAATTGGTTACACAGCAAGTCCAAGGTTTTCAATTCCACTGATATTTAGCTATGTATAGGTACCAGTGAAGTCTGAAGCAAGCTTTCCGTTGCAGAACCTGCCGGTGGGATTGTGATTGACCAAGTCTCTTCCATAAGGAGGGAAGTTGGATTTGATTAAGGAGAAGAGGTTGTTGTTATTACCCACATCCACAACTGAGTCTCCAAATATGAACATTGCAGGAACCAAAGGCTGCCCATCACCCACATCACAGAGCACTGAAATTAGAAGAAGAAGAAAGCAAGGTAACAAAGAACACAAAGAACTCATAGTTTTGACTCTTTTCTTGTTTGTTTTTAAAAGTTAGACTTGGTCACTGAGAAAGAGAGGCCCTGAAGTAAAGAAATATATGAAGAGCCTTGCGGAGTAATCAAGTGATGTACAGTTTTCAAAAGAAGAAAAGGGAAAGAAAAAAAGAAGAAGAAAAGTTATGACAAAAGAGGTAGAAGTACTGTCTTTTATCTCCAAGATTTATGCCCAGTTATAAATACTTGCACAAAATAATAGGTGGTGGTTCATGGAGTGTCTTAATGAAGTATAGTTTGAGCTGTCATAGCTTCTATTGCAGAAAAGGTGGAAATTTCATCAATTCAAGAATCAAGGTTGGTAGTTGATCGAATTGAGACCTGAATGCACAATTATACAAAGCTGGAATTAGGGTTCTGAGCTCTTTGTTCTTTTTTATTTTGTTTACGTTCTATATATATGATGGCAGTTCTCCAATCATTATCAAACTCCAATATTATTTTTAGAATTCCCAGTTGTCGGTTCTTGTTATAAATTCACGTTTCTGATCCTATACATGGAGTTTTGGTGGTCTAGCAGAAAATTTTACAGGCTTTCCTTCTTCCTAGTACTTTTATTGACTTTCCTCAGCATGGAAAAAAAATTATTATTCAGCACGCAAGCAAGCAATGAGATTTGAACCTTCGCTAGAAAGGAGTAAAACCGCATCACCGCTACGTTATCGCATTATTGTAGTTATTTACAATAAACACACACACAACCCAACCCCCCCCCCCCCCCCCCCCCCCCCCCCCCCCCCCAAACACACACACACACACACATATAACTTTGCTCAAGTGCGGATATCTGCACTTAAGAAAACAATACGGATTTCCGGTTTTGACCAACTTCCCGATCACATTTTCACATCTTAACCGTTCAGTTTTTAGATCCTAATGTATAGATCATCTCTACAAAGTTTCAGCCAATTTGATGATCGTTAAGGCATCCAAAACTGCAATTTACACGAACGAACTGAATCTGTCGAACCGGAATTGTTCGTGTTAATTGTTGTAAATTGCAGTTTTGAATGCCTTAACGATCATCAATTTGGCTGAAAGATGATCTATACATTATGACTTAAAAACTGAACGGCTAACATGTGAAAATGTGATCGGAAAGTGGGTCAAAATCCGAAATCCGCACCTAAGCAAAAAGTGCGGACATCCGCACCGGAGAAGCGCTATATGTGTATATATATATATATATATATATATATGTATATATATATATATATATATATGTATATGTATATAGACACACACACTAGATAAATGCATAGTAGCAAACAATTGTCGATCAAGCTTAAACAGGAAGTAGACAATATGAAAGTTGGCTGACGACCTCCGAAAAGAGAGACAAGCTCGCTATGGTACTGTGATGTTTATCATACACTCATTTTATATTTGCTTGAACAAAAATTATAATTTAAATATATCAAAATTACAACATTGAGAATAAAAGTTACTTTATTCATTTATACTATTTACATATAATTAAACAAAAATTATAATATTGAAAACGAATTTGTTCAAAAACTAAGGTTACACAAAATAGGACTCGCGGATGTTTACCATACACTTATTTACATCTAATTGAACCAAAATTACAGTTTAGTTGAACCAAATTTACAACATTGACAACGAAGTTATAACGTTTGTTTTACACATTTACATATAATTGGACAAAGTTATCATATCGATAACAATTTGTTCATTGTTTTAGGGAATCAGAAATTGAGAGAAATTCGCTGTGTATTCTCATTGATAATAGGGGCCTCTTTATATAAAGATTACAATGTATAGAATCTGAACATACAAGGAAAGTAATTCTACATTGAATAGGATTCTAAATCCTTCTATACCCCTATTACCACTAGGTCAAGTAACCTAGAGTTTGGGCCAGACACATAATCTGGATTTCCTTGAACACTCCCCCTTGTGTCGCCCAAACGTGGTGCTTCTCTCGTTGCCTCATAAAAAACATTGCCGAGTAACAAAAAAACCCTGTGGGACAAAAATAACCTCGGTCGAAGGGAAAAAAGAGTACAACACACCCTTCACGTTTCGAGACCATACATGTAGACATCTCCCCCTGATGTCTGCGCCTCCCCCTGATGATTACGATCATAGGAGTTTAGATAGTTTCCGCAAGCCAATTCTTGCCACATGTTTCTCGAACGTGGATTTAGGCAATGACTTAGTAAACAAGTCTGCCACATTGTCCTCAGATCAAACCTGGTTTACTTTGATCTTGAGGAGCTTCTGTTGTTGCTGATTGTAGAAGAATTTGGGCGATATATGCTTGCTGTTATCGCCTTTGATGTAGCCTTGCTTCATTTGTTCAATGCAAGCAGCATTATCCTCATAAATGCTTGTTGGCTCATCTGTGGTAGACTTCAAACCACAATTACTTCGAACATGCGTAACTATGGATCGTAACCATATACATTCACGAACTGCTTCGTGAAGAGCAATAATCTCTGCATGATTCGAAGAGGTAACAACTAAGGTCTGCTTTGTAGACCTCCAAGATATCGCGGAGTTTCCCATGGTGAATACATAACCAGTTTGGGAACGACCTTTGTGTGGGTCAGAGAGATACCCAGCATCAGCAAAACCTTCCAAAACACCTATATCGTTTTGGGATGGGGAGAGGGAACGCAATCCACCATGTGTGGCGTTTCGGTTATTTGATGGGTCCGAATCCATCATCTCTCTGTAGGGATAGAACAAGTCCATATCGATCGTACCACTTAGGTATCGAAAGATATCTTTAACACTAGTCCAATGGCGTCGTGTTGGCGCAGAGCTATATCTAGCTAAAAAGTTCACAGCGAAGGAGATGTCCGGTCTCGTGCATTGTGCTAAGTACAATAATGTGCCTATTGCATTTAGATATGACACTTCTGCCTCTAGCACTTCTTCATCGTCATCTTTTGGACGGAATGGATATTTCCTTGGATCAAGACTACGGACAACCATTGGGGTGCTTGAAGGCTTAATCTTTTGGGTATAAGCTGATTGATGAATCAGAATACCATCTTCACGGCGCTCAAGTTCCAAACCGAGGCAAAACCATGTTTTCCCAAGATCTTTCATCTCAAACTCGGATTTCAAGTGTTCAGCGGTTTCCCTTAACTCTTTAAGGGTGCCAATTATATTCATGTCATCGACATAGACCGCTACTATTGTGAATCCGGAACTTGTCCTTTTTATGAACACACATGGGCATAGTTCATTATTGACATATCCCTTCCCAATCAAGTAGTCACTTAGACGGTTATATCACATCCGTCCGGATTGTTTCAATCCATATAGTGAGCGTTTTAATCTTATGGCCAACGCGTTCCGTGGTTTAGAGCCACTTGATTTGGGTAACTGAATTCCATCTGGAAATTTCATGTATATTTCTGTATCTAGATCCCCATATAGATACTCTGTAACCACGTCTATAAGTTGCATGTTTAGTTTTTAGGAAACTACCAAACTGATAAGGTAGCGGAACGTAATGACGTCCATTACGGGAGAATAGGTCTCCTCGTAGTCGATTTCAGGGCATTGTGAGAAGCCTTGCGCCACAAGGCGAGCTTTGTACCTTACAATCTCGTTTTTCTCATTACGCTTTCTAACGAATACCCATTTATGACCAACTGGGTTGGTGTTAGGCGATATTGGTACAATTTTACGAAATACCTTTCTTTTCGTTAGAGAATCAAGTTCTGTTTGGATCGCATCTTTCCATTTTGGCCAATCAGCTCGACGTTGGCATTCATCAACGGAGCGTGGTTCGATGTCATCGGTCTCAATAATCTCACGCGCTACTGAATACACGAATATATCATCAATAATGATGGAGCTTCTTTCCCACGTCCCATGTACACTAGTGTAATTCACAGAGATCTCTACGTTCTCAGGGATAGGTTCTGACATTGAGGCGTCCCCTAATGATGTCTCTTGGACATAACCATAATCCGGAACATTCTCATGGGACAGATTTTGAGTATCGATAATCAAAGGGTTTGTTTGTGCCTCATTCGCTCTCTTTCTAGGACGAGTATCCTTCGAACCAATTAGTCTACCACGCTTCCTTACGGGACCTGCGACTATTGATGCCACATCATTGCCATGCTGGGCAATGGCACCATCTCCTGGTGTCACAGGAGTGGCGTTATGTCCATTATTAGGGATATCAATCCTTGTAGGCACGTTTGCAACAGGTATGTGTGATCTTCTCACTTTGGCAACATCAGAAAACGCATCAGGCAAAGTGTCTGCTATGTTCTGGAGCTTGATTATTCTTCGCACTTCAAGTTCGGACTGTGCTGTACGGGGATCGAGATGAGACATAGTGGGGACAGACCACGACAATTCCTGTCATTCCTGTTGAACATATGTGTTCTTATCTCCCCCTAACGACGGGAAGACTGTCTCATCAAAGTGACAATCCACAAATCTAGCGTTAAAGAGATCGCCTGTCAAAGGTTCAAGATAGAGGACGATAGTTGGAGATTCATATCCAACATAAATTCCTATTCGTCGTTAATGACCCATCTTAGTACACTGTGGCGGCGTAATAGGCACATAAATAGCACACCAAAAAATGAGTAAGTGTGAGATATTAGGCTCGTACCCAGTCACTAGCTGTAACGCAGAATAAGATTGAGTTGCAGTAGGCCGTAGAAGAATGAGCGTCGCTGCGTGCAATATTGCATATCCCCAAGCAGAAACAGGAAGACTAGTACGCATAACCAATGTCCGAGCTATCATTTGTAGTCCTTATATAACAGCTTCTGTGAGACCATTTTGGGTATGAACATGGGGTATTGGATGCTCAACATCAATCCCCAATGACATGCAATAGTCATCGAATGTTTTCGATGTACACTCCCTAGCATTATCAAGTCGAATTGACTTAATTGGATGGTCAGGGTAGTGAGCCCGTAGACGGATAATCTGGGCAAGGGGTTTAGCATAAGCAGCATTGCGAGTGGACAACAGCGCAACATGTGACCAGCGTGTCGGCGCATCAACCAATACCATAAAGTATTTGAAAGGTCCGCATGATGGTTGAATTGGTCCACAGATATCCCCTTGGATTCTCTGTAAGAACGGAATAAGTATTTTGGGATCCTTTGCGTAGGACGGTCACGGTCCTAATTTCCCGAATGAACAGGCTTTGCAGAATGAGCAAGGGGCCTTAGAAGCAACCAATGAGGATTTTGGTTGGGCCGGAGCATCTGTAACGCTATTAGAAGCAAAATGTGTGACTACATCTCCCATGATGGTGTTAGAGCCATGGAAATTGGTGTGTGTGGCGTCATGGCCACTAGGAGGAGTAACCATGACGTCATGCTCATGGTTGGCGCCATTTGTGGCGTCATCACGAGAGACAAGAGAGGCCCTACGGCGGCCCAAGACAGCAACAACGCCTGAGGCTGCAATTTTTGCAGTCTTGCTAAGTCCGGGAATCAATGTTTGATTCTTGCTTCTTCTCATTCTGAAGAATGAATATCCGTGTGAAGTCTTTAGTATACGGAGCATCATATCACGACCAAAATGTCCTAGTCGGTCATGCCAAAGCCAATATGTGTAAGAATCAAAGAGATCTTCTCTTATGACATTATTGGATTCAATTGGTCGAATTGTAGTGACATAAAGTCCACTAGATTGACACGTAAGCTTCTCTAAGATGCGCTTTCTGCCGCAATCATAAGAGGTAATGCAAATGAATTCTATTCCATTCTCATTATGCGTTTCCACATGGAATCCGTTGACTCTTATATCTTTAAAGCTCAATAAGGTTCGATTTGCCTTAGGAGCATAGAGAGCTTCAATGACTTTAATCAAGGTGTCATTTGGCAAAAGGAATTGGGTCATTCCATGTCCTTGAACTAAGCCTGATGGTCCAGCTATCGTAGTCACAAAGGAATATGTAGGCAACATCTCTAAGAATAATTGCCTATGTCATAGAATGGTGTGCGTAGTCGCACTATCCGCGAGACATTGTAGTTCATCCATTCCTAAAAGAAAAGCTCATAATTAAAAAGGAGTCATAAAAAAAAGAACTCGACTTTTATGAATAAGCCAAACGGAATTATATCATCGTTTATTTAATCAAAGAAGATCTAATCCAAAAAGAAACTAGCTAATGCAAACAATGACAGTCATCTAACTTCTTTCGATAATTTCAATGCAAATGTGACCAGGTGAGTAGAGAGATGTCGGTGGAGCAAGGCTCGCTTAAGTACCACTTATCTCAAAACCTTCCTAGACATCACATTTACAAAGAGTACGCCTACTTTGAAGAAAGATTAAACCATTGGCATCTACTACAAATAATATGGCAATTGCCTACATCTCTTGGAAAACAAAAAGACTTAATCAAAATCGTCAGTTTCTGGGTCTTGATCTGTGTAGTCTTCCACCCTTAGATCGAGATCGCCATCTTGATCTTCTTGTTCCATTTAGTTAGCCTCCCTTGCTTCACAATACATTTTATATGCGTTTGCAACATTCTAGGATGCACTACACTTCTTTGTCCAATGTCCACTTGATCCACATCGAAGACAAACATCTTTATGGTCAGGCTCCCTTGATCGAGGTGCATTTGATGCACGAGTTGGATGGCCATTGTTCTTGGTGGTGTCACTACCATATCCGGAGGCTCCGCCTCTATCTCTCTTCAAACGTTGACCTCCACGGTTCCGTGCACGCCTATCTTGGCGATTTCCTTCCTCTTTAGGGCAAGAATATGGACCAAAACGTCCAGAATTGTCCCTACTCTTAGGGTTTCGCTCCTTGCGTCCTCCCTTGGGGGCGCGACTGTAATTAGACTCCGGAATAGACTTAGTTCCCACAGGTCTAGCATTATAGTTCTTCACAAGGATATTGTCGTTCTTCTCAGCTACGTTCATGGCGCCAATGAGCTCATGAAACCTTGTGATACGTTCTGCATTCACATCGATTCGATAATTCTTCGAAATCATCAGGGCAGAGATGGGGAAGGTAGAGAGAGTCTTCTTGATCAACATCTTATCAGTTATGGTTTGTCCACAGAACTCCATCAAGGACTTGATACGAAGGGCTTCCGAATTATAATCAAGTACGGACTTGAAGTCACAGAAGCGGAGGCTATGCCATCTCACTTCTAAATCAGGAAGCAGGGAGTCACGAACGTTGCCAAATCGCTGCTCAAGTTCCACCCATAGTTTTCTGGGGTCTTTCTCATTGAGGTATTCACTTTGGAGAGCATCATTCATGTGCCTTGTCATGAGAATTATGGCCTTGGATTTATTTGCTTCGAAAGCACGAAGTTGCTCTACAGAAATCACGTTCTGACTAGGCTCTTGGATGGTTTCCAGAAGTCCATCAGCCTTAAGATGTTGGCGCACATCTCGGACCCACCTATGGTATCCTGCGCCAGTTGTCTCTAGTGGAACAAAGTTCAACTTATTCAGGTAACTCATCCTGAAAAACAACACAAGATTAGGGTTAGTTTCGGAGCATAAAAAGGCTACAACGAAAACAATAAGAATTTCTAAGCGTAGTCGCTTCCAAGAAAATCTGATTCCAAGAGGGGTTTTGGATTATATCGAAACAATGATGTATGTGGTCGATCGTTTTTCTTCTCAACAAACTCTAAGTTTGGAGGACTCTACAAGCTCCAAGCTTGGAGTGAGCACGAAGCCCCACAGTTCGGCTTTAGGTCTCCCCTATGAAGAAGAAAGGGGGGTAGAAGAAGGGATGTTAGAAGTCCCCGAGAAAAGAAGAAGAAATTGAAAAACTTCAAAAACGGGAACTTTTAGAAATATTTACCTTGAAAAGTTGCCGGAAATCTTGACCGGAGAAGTCCTTTGAAGGTGGCCGGAAAAAGGTCGCCTGGGGTCGCCGGAAAAGTGGCCGGAGACAGATGGTGGCCGGAGCTAGGCTGGGTTGTGCGGGGCTGCTGCAGGGATTGTGTAGGAGCTGTGCGGAGGCTGCCGGCAGGTGCTGCAGGGGTGTAGGCAGGTGCCTCGGCAGCTATCGGCAGATGGTGCAGGGACTGCGCGTGGGGTTCGGCAGGGGTAGGCGAGGGCTTGCAGGGGCTGCGCGCTGGTGTCGTCAGGTGTACGGAGGGTGTGCGGAAGGCTCTCGGCAGATGTGAGCGAGTGCTTGCAGGGGTGCGCGCAAGTGTCGGCCGGAGTAGCAGGGGCTGTCGATATCTGTCGACAGATGCGCAGGGAGTTGTCGAGCGCAGGGGCGCGCGCAGGCTTGTGCGAGAGCTGTCGATATCTATCGACAGATGTCGACAGGGGTTGTGCAGGGACTATCGGCAGATCTCGGCAGGGCTTCGACAGGACTCGGCAGGACTTCGACATGTGCTTGGCAGGGATAGAGGCCGGTTCAGGGGTTTTCCGACCGGTTCATGTAGTTCCGCCTCCGGTTCTGGGTTCCTTGAGGTTAGGGCTTCAATATGTGGGGCGGTGGATGTTGGAATTTGAGGGCTACGAAATTAGGGTTTCAGGATTAGGGCTTCGTGCTGATAACGTGATTTAGAGAATCAGAAATTGAGAGAAATTCGCTGTGTATTCTCATTGATAATAGGGGCCTCTTTATATAGAGGATTACAATACATAGAATCTGAACATACAAGGAAACAAGGAAAGTAATTCTACATTGAATAGGATTCTAAATCCTTCTATAACCCTATTACCACTAGGTCAAGTAACCTAGAGTTTGGGCCAGACACATAATCTGGATTTCCTTGAACATTCATAAACTTGTAAAAATATCGTAGGTGGAGTAATTATCTCTAATAGAACTAAAATTACCAAAAAAATAACTCTATTTACCACAATGACAAAAAAATTATTGTTAAATCTGTAAATGAGTGTATCACATACATACAGGTACCGTAGAATTTCCCATAGAATTTTTCCCGAAAAGAAGTCATTGACACAATAGCTCAAGCACTGAAATTTTCGATAGATTGATGATTCCAACAAGAAAAGATACAGCCAGAAGAGTGTGTTTATGTTACATCCAGAACATATACATGAAACAAGATTTGCATCACAAATCTCAATACTTTCTCTGGAATTTATCTGCAGATCGAAGGTGCGATCCCAAATGGAGCTCCTATGCAAGTTTAATACAGTGCCAATGTCCGATTTGCTTATTGGTTCTGTTAGCTTGGCAATAAATTGCCTTATAACAGTATCTAGCATCTAACTAATGCAATAACAGTTGTAAGGTTTCATTGTTCGTCTCAAATGCATAATCATATCCTAAAGTATCGGCCAAACCCTTGAACTTGTCAATCTCAGAGCTTGCGACTTGGAAACCCACCAAAGCATTTGCACCAGTTTCACCCTAGTTAAAAAAAAAAAAATAATAATAATAATAATAATTAAAAAAAAACAAAATTAGAAAAATCAGGTTGATCTTAATAGGCTTAAACAAGTAAAAGTTAAAAACGTTGTAATGTGCAAACCTGTCCACTGTAATGGAACAAGGTAATGTTCCAAAGGGGACTGAAAGCATCCAAGAACTTCATCAGAGCGCCTGGTCTCTCTGGAAAGAAAAAGCGGCAAAGAATCTCGTTTTCGATATTTGATCGACCTCCCACCTGCTCGATCAAGCAAATACCCAAAAAGAAAATAAAAAATGAATATCATCGACTTGAAGAAAATTTCAACAAACAAGAGAAGGAAAAATGGGCTGTTCGTTTCATTAGCCCAAGTTATATCTTGCAATACATCATCAATACATAGTTACATAATGGAAGATATAGAGATGAAAAACATGACAGAGGATCAGTCAAGTATAACACGATTGAGGTATGAGAGACTTAATTGTCTGATGATATATTCATCTGCTTTGCATATGTTTATATAGAAGTAATACAGAAATATAAAACCTTTCCACTCACACATAATGATTAGTACTACACTAATGATGTCTACCATTATAACCTAACTACACTCATGATGTCTACCACTCACGACAGGGTCATGAAGCAACAAAAGATTTAGGTCTTCACAAAAGTATGAGCTACAATACTACTGCATTTGTGCATTAAGACGTGAAGATGAGTAACAGAAGATAATCAATTGTTGTAATTTCTTAAAAAAAAGAGGGATGAATTAATTTTTTAGGATTACCAAAAATTGCATGTGATCCTTGATTAGTTCTTTATCTGTGAGGTTAATTGTTTGAAGCTGAGACAACTTCATACGGTCCAACATCCCTTCCAAGTCCGAAATTAAGTGAAAGGAAACACTGCAACATGACCAAAAGGAATCGATGAATACAATTATACTATATAAGCATATATCAAGTTCAACTTTTAAGAAAATTTATTAATTTCCCATAGTATTGATCGAGTGGGATGTGAGAGGAAGTGACGACAAAAAGTATTTTCTTGCCTGTACAGGACAAGACCTTCTTGTTTTTTATCATCAAATCTGTAGCTAATCTCGATGATATTCATTGGACCCACCTGGTACGCAAGTGTGGTTCACAAGCTTAAAATTGATGGAAGAAAAAATTTGTGTTATAAAAAATAGGGAAAACATTATAAATTGACACTGTGTTATGACTTATTCGATACTTAACTCACTGTATTTTTAGTAATATCACTTAACTCACTCAGTTTTAACCTTTCACTTAACTCACTGAAATTATACCGTTAATAGCTATTAAAATTGAGGGTATATTTATCCAAACACTAACAAAATGCATTTCTAACTTTTTTTTAAAAAAAAAGACAATTTTTTTTTCAAATTATATTTGAGTTAAAAAAATTATTTTTTATTAGAAATCTCATAGATTATTTTTATTAGAAATCTCAGAAATTAAAAAATTGAAAAAAAGTCTAATAAATGTAAATTGAGGGTATATTTGTCTAAACACTAAAAAAATGCATTTCTAACTTTTTTTATAAAAAAAAAAAAAGAAATTTTTTTTTCAAATTATATTTAAGTTAAAATAAATTATTTTTTATTAGAAATTTCAGAATTTTTAAAAAAATTGAAAAAAAGTCTAATAAATGTAGTTTTTTAAAGTTAAAAATGATTTTTAAGTTTTTTGACAAATATACCCTCAATTTTAATGGCTTCTAACGGTAGAATTAACATCAGTGAGTTAAATGAAAGACGGATGTAAAACTGAGTGAGTTAAGTGATATTGTTGAAAATACAGTGAGTTAAGTGTCGAATAAGTCATAACTCAGTGACCATTAGTGATATTTCCCCTAAAAAATATAGTAAATGTTTTTGACTTACCAATTCACAAACAAGTTTGAAGCTTCCTGACTTTTCTGGAACAAATGTTGCAAGGAAACCTTCACGTCTCCGACCAACATCAGCTAGTTGGGATACTAACCTCAGTCTATCAAAATTCATGTTTGCTCCACTGGTTATTGCCACAACATTTTCACCCTTCAGTCCATAATATTTGCAATATGCTTCAGCTCCAGCAATGGCTGCTGCCCCTGCCGGTTCAAGTATGCTCCGCTTTTGTTCAAACATGTCCTGCAATACAAGAAACCCCACTTAAACTAAGCCTAAAAAGAAAGGTGACTTGGCACTTGAAAAGGTTTGGAATTTGAAATATTATATATTATGTGTGTGTGTGGCTTTCAAACTCAGATTCTCACTTTTATGGATGCACAAATGGCATCACGATTAACAAGAACAACTCCATCCATTAGTTCCCTGCACAATCGAAAAGTTTCTTCCCCAACTTTTTTGACTGCCATGCCATCTGCAAATCCTCCAAGTCGCTCAAGCACAACTCTCTCACCGTGATGTAATGACAGTGCCATTGCATTTGCATCGGATAACTCTACACCAATGATCTTGACCTGCACAGAATTAAGAAAATTACCTACTCTTGTAGTCATCAAAGCAATCTGAACAAATCAAAGAGTGAGCTTTTCAACTACAATGTCTTCTAAGAACTCATTGCTCAAATAGATATGCCAGTGATGCCACTAAATGCAATACAATTTCCAAAGACTTCCAAGATATATAGTTCAACGACAATGTCTTCTAAGAACTCATTGCTCAAATAGACACGCCAGTGATGCCACCAAATGCAATACAATTTCCAAAGACTTCAAGATATATAGGACATGCTTACCTCCGGCCGAATACTCTTGACATAGGAAGCAATGCCGGCAATTAATCCACCACCACCAACAGGCACAAAGATTGCGTGCAATGGGCCTTGAATTTGGCGTAGTATCTCCATTCCTATAGTTCCTTGTCCTGCAATCACATCTGGGTGATCAAAAGGATGTACAAATATGAGGCCTTCGTCTTTGGCCCTTTGTAGTGCGTAAGATTGAGCTTCATCATAGGACTCTCCCACCAGCACAACTGTTGCACCTAAACTCTCCACTGTTTTCCACTGAACAAATGCATGAACCAAATAATGAGATCAAAAGATCAATTCTAAAAATATAACCAAATTAATTTGTAGGGATAAGTTCTTGTGATTATCAAAGAAAGATGTCGCACTTTGATTTCCGGAGTTGTAATAGGCATGACGATGACGGCAGTGCACCCTAGTTTTCGTGCAGATAGTGCAACTCCTTGAGCATGATTCCCTGCTGATGAGCAAATGACACCTCTGTCCAGTTGTTCACTTGAAAGCTTTGCCATCATATTATAAGCTCCTCGCAGTTTAAAGGAGAAAACCTGCATGCATCAACTCTGTAATTAAGGGATCCGGCTTCTCTAAAGTGAACAAATCATGAATTTCGTAAAATTCATAAAATCTCTGACGTCGATGTAATCTAATGGGAATGGTATCCACGTCAGTTAACATAAATATCAAATTCTTTTTTTTTTTTCATATTTTCTTTCCAAAACAAATTATGTTTCACACTAACGTAAATTCTATGTTTCTTCTTTTAGAAAATAAACTGCAGTCATTGATCTCATCTGATTAACCTTTATCTTTTGGCCTATTTTCACGAACTGGATCCAACCCCAGAAAAGAGAGTGAATGAATGTTGAACCTATTTTGTTATCACTCTCACTACGATTTGTGCTTTGCATCCCTACTTTTTTCTTTTTTGTTGATGATGGGTTTCTAATTGCCATGTATAATTGTTGGTTTTGGGGAAAAATTCGATCCCTAATTTATAATTTTTTGTATCATCTGTTGGTTGCATGCAAGAGTCTTAATGTGTGGAGTATGAAGGTTTGAGAAGACAATTGCAATTGTCCTTGGACCACTTGAAATATTAATAGTTTGTATGCATTTGCTCATGACCATACAAATCTTATATCAAATCCCGGATTCTCCTATCTCTTTGTTTTTAGCCTTAACTTCCTCCAATTTTTATAAATAAACTAGTCTTCTTCTACACAGGTGCAAAAATGTGTGAAATATTTTATTTTATTTTTTTGGTTGGAAGAAAACAGTTGCAGAGAGAAGATAGGAAAAGAGAAAATGGGTGTGAGATCATTTTTTAATAGAAATTTATTTTCTAATTTTCATAATTGCTCTTAATATTTAATTAATCATCAAAGTTTTTTAGTCTTCTAAAGTATTTTCTGTCAAAAAATATTGTTTTTAGTCAATAACATCACTTCTCTTAATAATAGGTACAGATTAGTGCTTGATTAATATTTATCGAAAATGATAACTATTTGCTAACATCTAACCCCACTAGCTTATGTACGTAGCTATATACACCACATAAACCCCCAGGGCACCATTTCTACCCATCCATACTATAGACGTACTAAATACTAACGTACCCCACATTCCAATTCCATAAGATTATGAATTATACAGAAAGTTTAGTTTTGAATAAAATGCCATAACAATTACATGTCAGACTCATCTGCCTGCACATGATCCACCGAAATAAAGAGCAAATAATAGATGAGAACTGATCATGTAATTAGAAGCTCTCCATCATTCACGAAATTGTTTGACTTTGGCTACAAAATAAGTTCCACGTTTATTCACACACAAAAAATAAAATAAAATTTAAAACACTTAAAAAAATTAGGTTGTAAAATATTTATACTGTTAGATGAGCCGATTAAAGTACGTCTAATGATAAAAAAGCGATACGTAGGAAAAAGTATATTGAATATTTACTCTCCACCATACACCATGTTCTGTTTCGTACATGTCACTTTCTTAGTGGTAAATATGCTTTAATCAGCTCATCCAACGGTAGAAATGCTTTGCACCGTGGTTTTTCATGTGCTTTAACTTTCTTTTCTTTTGTGTAAAAAACCTGGAGCTTATTTTGTAGCCAAAGTCAATCGGCTACGGGGCAATTTCTTTGCTTTAATCACCGCATCTGTTATAACTGTACCGAGTCACGTGAAGCTAATACTGATGATTCAGGAGGTACAGAGGACCCAACAATTTAATGTCGTTTCTACGTACTTCTTCAAGACAGAACCAGCCTGATCATGATGAACCGTCGAAAAAGAAAAAGCTGGAAATGAAGAAGGGAAGAAATGCAAAATCAATAGCTAGAGAGCTTACGGGTTGTAGATCCTCTCTCTTGAGCCAAAGATGAACGCCGAGCTTGCTGGAGAGCTTTGAAGCGTAGTCCAATGGTGACTCAATGGCGACGTCATAAACCTTAGACGTTAAAATCCTCGTCAAGTAGCTCATCATGGTCTCGGGAATTCCGTTACCATCATCTCCGGCGAACTTTTCCGGCACGGAACCGAGAAAGCCACTCTCGTACTCCAATGTCTCCGGGAGGACCTTCCTTAACTCATGGGAGTGATCTTGTGAGGGTTCGTGCAGCGGCGTTGTTTCGAAGGGACTGGGCCGCGGGGAAGGTTTGAAGGAGGTCGCTTCAGCTGGGTTTGTTAATATAGCTTTGCATTGTTGGTTTCTGAGGTTAATATTCTTCTTTGGATTGTTATAGTCTTTGAAAACTAGTGGTCTGATGAGGGATGGGACTGAGGTTGATGATGAAGTGTGGTGGTTTTTGAGATGTTGTGGTGAAGATGTAGGAGTAAAGCAGAGAGTCTCCATTGATATTAGAAAGAAAGAGAAAGAAGCGACAGAAGAGAGAGTACACGGTACTGCAATTTGGGAGTCAGGAGTTGGAAGTTTATAGGAATTATTGAATGAGCAGAGCTATCCACGCGGTTTAAGACCATGGAAGTGTGTAACAGAACATTATAGGAAAAAGAAAGACTTATACGTAGCAAAAGAAAATAGCTCATACTTTGATTCCTTTCAAATATCGTAATAAAGGAAAACAACTCACACTTTGATTCCTTTTAAAAACGTAGCGTAGCAAAGAAAAACAACTCATATTTTGATTCCTTTCAAAAACATAGCAAAGGAATACAACTTATCACACTTTGATTCATTTCAAAAAACGAAATAAAGGAAACAACTTACACTTTCATTCCTTTAAAAAAAAAACATAGCAAATGAAAATAACTCACACTTTGATTCCTTTCAAATAACGTACTCAAAAGTTGAAAGCAACCTTGTATTGTTACCCCATGAAATATCTTGACAGATAAACTAGAACTCCAACTAAATTGTAACCATTAACTCGGCGAAAGGCATAATTACTCGATTTTCTTGCCTTAGGATCCTCAGGCCTTTTTGACCCTCAGAGTAAAACATTTAAATAAGACGCCCAGACCCAAAAATATTACACAAATAATAAAATATTTCACACGCTTTGTCACCAATTGTGATCCCTGATACAAGGACCAAAGCATCAAAATAAGTCGCTCAGGACTCAAAATATCACACAACTCTCAATACTTTTCAAAAGAATAGAAATCATCATTTCCATAATATATTGTTTCCTGAAAAATCACATCTTAAAACAATAATATGAACAAAATCATGCATATTGTTTTCGTCACACATTATATTCACAATGATATATATTTCACGTAAATGTATCTATACATGGTCATTCATTCAGGAATGCCACTAATATCAACTATAGTCACAGTTAAATAAATAACTCCAAGATGATATGGTAACTTTGTTCGTAAATGAGATTTACTCACCTTTTAATCCCGCTGCGTCTTCACACGGAAACCAAGATAAGCACAAATTATTGCAATCTGCTCAACACAATTCCGTCATGTACCTAATCACATCAAAGTCACATTATAATACCACTTGAGGTATTAAAGCATCTAAGTTCAAAACAAGCTAACTAATGCTCGAAAATTACATCAATCGAGACAAAGCTTCATCCGAAACTACTCAAAGTCTTCGAACAATCTTGGATTAATATGTCAAAATGACAAGTCGATATCCAATGGTTAGATCCTCATGGATCGAAAACCAAGCGAATCAAAACTACTAAAAACTTTAACATGTTCAAACGATCGCCAAATGCTACCAAATATATATATATATATATATATATATGCTCATATCAACGAATAGATGATAATAGAGCAAGAAGCAGCTCCAACCATGGCTGGATGTGCTGCCACGTGCCACCACTTGCCGTACGCGCCGCCATCCCAACTTCCAAACCAACAAGACCCAACAGTCCAAAATAGAGTTTGCATCATGAGGATCAACTTAAATACCTAAGACTCTGGCCGATTCGGCCTAGATCACGGCAGAAAGTCGGTTTAGATCGGGTTTGACTTCCACTCGAGATTCCGGCCACCATACCTTGAATACAGCTACAAGACCACCAAGGATCGAATGAATACTCGGCTAGTTTCAAGCCATGTCATTGCCAGAAAAGGGATTTTTGACCTGGTCCGTTGCCATTAAAGTTTCAGGCTTCGATCTGCCGTCGTGGATGTGAATCGGAGCAAGCCACCATCTTAAAGAGGACGATAAGGAGCAGACAAGCCGATCTGGACTGGTGTCGCCAGAGGAGTGAGTTCCGACCTAGTCAGAATACCGGGTCCAGGTCAGGTCAACCGAAAGTTAGAGAGATTTAGGGTTTTCCTGAAAAATCTGGAATTGGACGAAAAAGGAAAGTGATTTTCTTTACTGGAAATCCTCTATTTATAGCAACTTTTTGAAAATAGTAGGCTTTTTCTCTGACTATAACTTTCTCATACGCGCTCAACGATTTTCGTGAAGGAAGTTTTCAGAGAAACTGAATGTATAATAAGTCAGTCCTTGAGCTCCCGAAAACGATGCATTCTGAGTAATTATTCGTACGAAAATAATTATACTCTACCCCCGAACTACGTAATCATCCTAATGACCACATTAATAATTTCTGAAAAATCATCAGAAACTAATAACAATTTTCGAGGTATCACAACAACAATATATTAATAGCAAAAATCATACACCAAATGAAGTAGTTACCCGGACATGCCCGGGGGAATTTGAAGACCAGAATCCAGAACTTTTTCGATATTCTAATTGAGCTAAGTATGGCAACATTATAGCAGGTCTACGAACAAGGTGAAAATAAGAACTTGATAAATGGATTAAAACATTGAACATATTTTCGTGCACCAATCCAAATAAAGACTTATGTGAAATGATTGACCGTAGAGCCCAAACCAATAGCTAACAATTAAACATTTAAACTCAAAGCTGGCATGAGATAAATCTCATATTCAAGCCTAAACCCTTATTTTATATATATATATATATATATATAAAGCAATACAATTGCCTCCAATTTGAAACTGCAATAATAATCGTCAACATGTAGCTATGAAAATTAGATGTCTAGAGTACTTTGACAGGTAACTCATTTAATTGATTAAAAAAACTTCTAACAACCATGCAAGTGATTTACTGGATGCACTAGGTCTCCGCACGGAAACGTTTAAGATGCAAACCCCCACGTCATGCATTCGAACGATGGGTTGGTTTAGGGTTATTTTCTAAAATATAAACGTGGGTAGGGGGCTGCAATGTTCTATTGGCTATATGGGTCCCCAATAGATTAATCTCTGGATCTACCAAGTCTTTAGGATACTGCGAACAATCTGAAAGAACTATGTCAACAAAAAAAAAAAAACAAAAAATTCTTTACCATCCAACTACTCCTAAGCTCATGTACTCCACAAGTCACTCCATTCCTAGATATAACTGAAGCAACATGAGCAATACACGATAAAAACCATTAAAGTTGTAAAGTTTTTGAAGAATATCATGTTAATATATATTAATACTCAGGCCAGAAAAGACCATTATATATCCTCCCTCTACCATCTCTGGGTAGATAAAGAGTTTGTGGAAAACCACAGCGAAACATGGGTTAGGTCCGATCATTTGGCGATACTCATGCTCACTTATTTACGCAAGCCTACAGACTATGAAATAACATAGTAAATAAGCAAGCCTAAAGATAAAAACTTATAATCGCCCTAAAAACAAGGAAATAGAGCTCCCTCTAAACAAAGGGAATTATGGAAAAAAGACAAACTAAAATAACAGCCTAACAGCCTCAAAAAAGGACACCCAACCTAGGCCCAAACAAAGAATGGCTTGACTCAAGGCCACAGCCCATCTGCAGCAACACTGGTCGACAGCCGCAACCGACGCCAGACACCGCCGTCGCAAAACGAGTCTAGCCCTTGCCCCTACCACCTAACTCCAGACCTCGCCGCCTCAACTCACCGCCTAACCTCGCTGCCTCAACCCACGGCGAAACCCGACCGAGCCACACCGAAACCAGTCTAATGCCATTCAATCTAGCGCGCCGCCACCACCGTCCAACCTCACCATCACTTCCCCGATCATGGAAGTGCTTCGACGACGCGACTTGCATTGTACCACCGCCCACCAAGCTCACCAATTGGAGTCTAGTGCTCGTTGCCACAGCCATCATGTTCACAGCTCGAGTCAAATCCCTCTCCAAGAAGCTCCCAGGCCTCTAGTAGTCAATTACCCTCCTGGCAGCAGCCTCTAGCCTGTGAGGCGAGCCATCACCGTTGGATAGGAAGAAAATTTGAAAACCCTAGACCAAGAACCGTCCGAGTTTTTTGTTGTGCGGTCTCTATTGCCCTCATTGATCATTAAAGTTGTAGAATGAGAAAATACGATATAAATTAAATAGAAATAATCAACCATAGAGATAGGGAGTTTGATTGAGAGCCATAAATGATCTCTTTTTTTAATCAAATAAACAACTCAAATGCTGCAATGATTGGGAGTAGTTGGATATTAAACAAATTTTTTTTTTGACATAGTTCTTTCAGATTGTTTGCGGTATCCCAAAGACTTTGTAGATCCAGATATTAATCAGCTGGAGACCCGAACAGTCAATAGAGGTGAGGAATATGACTGAGCGCCATAACGATTTTTTTTTTAATCAAATAAACGACTTATGGCCAGGGGGCTGTAATGTCCTATTGGCTGTCTAGGTCCCAAGTGGATTGATCTCTGGATCTACGAAGTATTTAGGATACTGCGAACAATCTGAAAGGACTATATCAAAAAAAAAAAAAAAAACTTTAACATCCAACTACTCCCAATGGCTCCTGTATGCCACAAATCGCTCAATTCCTGGATATAATTGAAGCAACATGAGCGATACAAGACAAAAACCATTAAAGTTGTAGAGTAAGAAAATACGTTATAAATTAAATAGATATAATCAACCTTAGAGATAAGGAATCTGATTGAGAGCCATAAATGAATTTTTTTTATTATTTTTTTTAGAACTCAAATGCTGCAGCTAGTTTTTCTTGAGTCGAACTCAAAACTTCTCACTTACGAAGGGGAGACTATGCAACTAGACTAAATGGTATTGGGCAAGCCATAAATAATTTGATCATGTATTTCCTACATAATATTTTTTTAAAGTAGGCAATTTTGAAATTATAAATCTTCTTTTAAAAAAAAAAAAAAAAGGTGAAATTATATATATATATATATATATATTGAAGGGCTAAATACAAATTACTACCTTGTAGTTTGGGTCTAAAATCAATTCAGTCCCTGAACTTCTAATTTCATCAAAAACACCCATGCACTTTTAATTTTGATCTAATAGGTCTAAATTGTTAGTTTTCCGACAACTGAGTTATTTAACTTGTTAACGTGACTCATATATGGTCTATGTTTTATGATGTGGTGTCGAGGTGGTCTGCATAGTCAATTTAGGAGTGAGTCCAACTATTAAAAATAAATAGTCTTTTCAACAAATAATCAACTATAACTTGAATCCATAACAGAATATTGACGAATTAGACCTATTAGATCAAAATTGAAAGTGCATGGGTGTTTTTGAGGAAATTAGAAGTTCAGAGACTGAATTGATTTTGGATCTAAACCACAGGATATTAACTAGTATTTAGCCCTATTTTGAAATAGAAGTTGATATTCATTATATCAACAGCAAAATTGGCTATAGTCTACAAAGCTTACATAAGAAAGCCAAAAACTAAAAGACTGCCCTATCCAAGCTATAGCAAACTACTAGAGTCTCTAATACGCTCATTAATTGGCAAACCTATACAAAAGTGATCAAACCTCGCCTTCTACGGAAGAAATATTCAACTAAGCCTTGCTTGCCAGGCATGCAATTGTGGTATAAACACGGATTAAAAACGTCATAGAAGACATATAGAAGCTTCACCCCCCTCACATAGGCTTGAAAGAGAATTTAAAAATTCAACTAGTAACCAACCAACTCCTTCTCTTTCGAGTTGGAGCCTGAACCTGCATCTCCCTTGTTGAGCTTTGGTAAAAGCTTCTTCTTGACTGCCTAGTCTCATCCTTCTGTGTTGTTTTTTTTTATTTTCACCATAAGGTAGTTTGTTCCTACTACTGTCACGCCCCGAATTTTAGAATAACAATTCAAAATCCGAAACATGAAAATACACCAAACTCAAAATAATCATCCTGAAAATTTTTCTTTTCATGACACCCTCACCACACGAAATAAAATCAAACTGAATTTAGTTTCGGTTAATTATTACAACTCAAAACCAAATGTAATTGTAAAGCTCTAAATGAGCATACACACCTCACAACTAAATAAATAACAAAACTGCTGTAACACCTAAGCAGCTCGGTCACCTCCCTGGTTATCGTGACCTGCAGGAATATCCGCTACACCATTGAATAGTGTACCGGGATTACAACAACACAAAACCCGGTAAGCTTATGAAAGCTTGTATGAGTAAAAGAAAGAACTGTTATGTGAAGACCCAGATTTTCATACAATAATTTATGTAATTCAATAATTGTTATATTAATTGAATTGTGATATTTGGGATTATTTGGATTGTCGTGGGTTGAGTAAATTGGTTCCGAATGTTTTTATTTTCAAAAACGAACGTTATTTAGGGGGTCGTGAAAATCGACTTTTTATACGTTCAAAATTTGGGAAAACTTCCTTCATGAAAGTTGTAGAGCTCGTCGATACGAGTCCGTGCATATGTGGAACGTATTATTCGGAGTTCGTATGATTAAGTTATGAATATTTGAAAATCGAACTTTTTCTATAAATAGTGGAAAAATCCGAGTTTGTTGTGAAGGACGAAAAAATCTCATTTTTGCACATCAGTCCCCCGTCTCTCTCTCGGTCTGGTCACTGTGCCTTTAGACCCGGTGACCCGACCCGACTGGAAGTAGGGCCTCCCGACCCCGCCGCCGCCGGACCCGGCCCCCTCCCGCTTCGCCGCCTCACGTCTGGTCGATCCCCGCCGTCTCCAAGCCCAGCCGCCGCTCCTAGGCCTGGATCGAAGCACCTCTCCGAAACGCAAACCCGACCTGGCCGGAAAACCATTTTTCCGGCGGTGCACGGGCCGATCGTCCCCATTTTCGTGACGTGCTCTTCCTTCTGATCATCCCCATATATAGCTTGCATCACGATTTTGAGTGTAGAGTGGTAGATCAAGAGTTGAAGATTTCGAGCGTTTTGAGATATAACTTGGTCAAAGGGCCGAGATTATTCGATCTAGAGACTGATCAGAGGGCCGAGATTAATCCAACTTCAAAGCCCGATCTAGGACAATCCAGACCTCATCTCCGAAAAAGTCAGGTATTAAAGTTGTTCAAAATTTCATTTTGAAGAAGTTTGTAGTTGACGACTTTTGCATCGGAGGTGGTTGACCGGCGTTGACCGCCGCGTTGACCACCGTCTGACCGCCGCGTGTGGCGGCGCGTCGGACCGAATTTTGAGTTTTTATTATCTTGACGGTGATCTATGCATCCATACGAGCGTTTTGAGATATAACTTGGTCATGTTAGAAAAAGTTGATAAATAGTCAATTTCTGTTTTAACGTTACTATTTACGGTTTTACAATTTACCTTCGGTTTGAGATTTACGAAGATCAGACCATCGGTTTTACTTCAAATTTTAATATGATGTTCATATGACTGTCCCGATGACTTTGTGTAGTCACGGGCGAAGATCCGACTTTTGGATCTTCGTATAATTATAAAATAGTGATTCGGGAGGCGATTAACGAAGATCCGTCCATCGGATTTTCGTATAATTTTGATAGGATATTTCCATGGGCAATCCGTGAGGATCTAACCGTTGGATTATCTTTATTTTAGAATCCGACCGTTGGATCATCAATTAGGTTTATTTCATGCTTCGTTGCTAAGTAAAGACCGTACTTGATTAGGTACTTGACGGCTTGAGTTGACGAGCATTGGATTATTGTGAGTTATATATATATTGAAGACGCAGCAGGAGTTCGAGGTGAGTAAAACTCACGTGGTTCATATTACGAACCGAGCATTTTAATTTATTTATTTTTGGTAATTGTGTGAAAAATATTTGCGGATTAAATATTTGTTTTAAAATTTCATGGATTTGAATTACCACGGTCCATAGGTAAGTAAAATGAATTTTAACTATACAAATGAATTTCATAATTTTCTTGTGTGAACTATAGATGGTATTAGTGGTCATTCCTGAGTGGATGATTACGTATATATATATTTACGTGGAAAATATACATTGATGTGTGGATTGTTTGATTTATTATATGATTGAGTTGAATTGATGAGTTGATTTCATTACAATTGTGTAATTCCATAGTAATATGATGTATCTTGGATTGGGTTGATTTCAGTATGTGATGTTATATGTTGGGTTCATTTATAGGTTTAGGGTTAACGTAATGACCGGTGTGCGTAATCGGACGCTCTAATCCTAGTGTGGATGATGGGATACGATTGGTTGAGTATGTGGAATTATTGGACGTTCTAAATATGTATATAGGTATACATATTGATGAAATACAATAATTGATTAATATGTCGGATGCCATAACCTAGGCCAGGTGACGGGCTACGATTCAGTTAGAGCTCTAGTCTGTCAAGTACCGTATTTTTATAAATACGATGAAGAGAGTTGTGGGGAAGTAGTGAGTGGAGTTGACTTGTTATATTGAATTGGTGTTGATTGAGATTGTTATTATTTGTATATGTGGAAATAATTGAGTGTTGCTGTGTGTGGGAATAAATGAGTTTAAATTAAGTAACAGTTCATTCTTTTACTCATACAAGCTTTCATAAGCTTACCGGGTTTTGTGTTGTTGCAATCCCGGTACACTATTCAATGGTGTAGCGGATATTCCTGCAGGTCAGGATAACCAGGGAGGTGACCGAGCTGCTTAGGTGTTATAGCAGTTTTGTTATTTATTTAGTTGTGAGGTGTGTGTATGCTCATTTAGAGCTTTACATTTTATTTTGGTTTGTGTTGTAATAATTAACCGAGACTAAGTCGGTTTGATTTTATTTCGTGTGGGGAGTGTGTTAAGAAAAGAAAAATTTTCATGTTTCGGATTTTGAATTGTTATTCATAAAATTCGGGGCGTGACAGTTTGGTATCAGAGCGTAAGGTACATATTTGGTGATATGTCAATACTTACTGAGTGATGGCCCGTCTGCAGCGGATCCCTATCGTGTGCTCTTCGGTATTGACAATGTCATTGGTTATGTGAGTGCGTTAGGTTGGCTAGGAACGTTAGTACTTTTAGGAAATTTAAGCATTGTTATGTATGATCAGTACTTTGTTAATATGGACTTGCATTTGACTTATGCTTTGTTTAAGTGTTATGCGTGTATTAATCAAGTATATCATGCTTATTAGGTAATGGAGATTGAGGGAAACGAGGCCAGAGGTCGGGGTAGAGGTAGACCTCGTGGCAGGGGTAGAGGCCGAGGAAGGGGTAGGGCCCCTCCAGTCGAAGAAGTATTCGAGTCGGAGGAAGATGCACCTTATGAGGATCAGCCTATTCCTCCTGTGGCTGTGATTGATAATCCTGCTCGCTTGCTGATGCTAGCAAGGGAAATTACTCGCTTGGGAGCAACCAAGTTTGGAGGAGGCACAGATTATATGGTGGCGGATCGTTGGATAGAGGATTTGCAGACTTATTTCGATCTGCTTGATTGCACTGAGACCGACAAGAGGAAGCTAGCCGCTTTCATGTTGAAGGATGAGGCTAGAGTGTGGTGGAACGTCACTCAGAGGAGCATTGAGGTGTCTACCTTGACATGAGACGGCTTTGAGAGGCTGTTCAGAGAGAAGTACTTTCCACCAGCAGTGAAGGAGAGGTTGGAGAGAGAGTTCCTTGCACTTGTACAGGGGAAGATGACAGTCATTGAGTATGATGCGGAGTTCTCCAGATTGTACAAGTATGTGAGGCAGATGGAGGATGAGGACTTGGCCAAGAAGTTTCAGAGAGGGTTGAGCCCTTCGATTGAGCGTGATGTAGCTATCTTGGAGCTGAAGACCAAGAGAGAGATCTTGGCTAAGGCACAGATCATTGAGCAGCAGAACCTGATTCGTAGAGAGAAGGAGTCTGCTGAGAGAGACTTCTAGGGGAAGGGAAAGGCCATAGCAGGGAGCAATAGAGCTAGAGACTTCAGGGGTGGGTTCTGGAAGAGACAGAGAACTCAGTTCCAGCATCAGGTTCCAGTTAGGGCAGCAGTAGCTCCTCCTGTTCAGGCTATGCCTATCAGGCAGATAGCACCAGCAGCTCCAGTGAAGTGCTTTAACTGTGGCGAGCCGGGCCACATCTCTCGTGCATGCACGAAGCCACGGGGTAGGTTATGCTACAGTTGTGGACAGGCAGGGCATCAGGCTAGGGAGTGTCCTCGGATTCAGGGTAGAGTGCAGGGTAACCAGCAGAGGCAGTTACCACCTGCTCATGCTAGGGTCTTTGCCGTCGGTCAGGCAGGCACGGGAGTGGAAGGTACCTTATCTGTTTATCACTTTCTTGCTAGAGTACTGTTTGATACGGGAGCCTCACACTCTTTCATATCTAGTTCGGTTGTGGATGTTTTGGGTTTGATTGCTATGCCTCTGACTAGATCATTGTGTGTTACATCACCTCTCGGTGTGTCTCTTGAGCTTAGCATGCTTTGTGATGATTGTCCTATTGGGATTGGTGGCAGAGAGTTCTCTGCATCTTTGATTGTGATTCCGGATCACACGTATGATGTGATTTTGGGTATGGATTGGTTGAGCCCGAACCATGCTGTTATTGATTGCTTTAGGATGATTGTGTCCTTCCATGTTCCGAGACAACCGGTGTTTCATTACCGTTGTCTGAAGTCTGACATCACCATGAGGATAGGGATTTTGGCCCACATTGAATCAGGGAGTAGTACTTCAAAGATTACAGGGATTCCTGTAGTTTCAGAGTATGAAGATGTGTTTCAGGAGATCCCTAGGTTACCTCTGAAAAGGGTAATGGACTTCTCCATTGATGTGATACCAGATACTTCACCTGTGTCAAAAGCACCTTATCGGATGGCTCCAGCTGAACTTCAGGAGTTGAAGGTTCAGATTGAGGGCTTACTTGCACAAGGGTTCATTCAGGCAAGTGTGTCTCCTTGGGGCGCACCAGTGTTGTTTGTGAAGAAGAAGGATAGTTCACTTCGTCTATGTGTGGATTATGGTCAGTTGAACAAGGTGACCATCAAAAATAGGTACCCTTTACCTAGGATTGATGACTTGTTCGATCAGCTTAGAGAAGCTACTGTATTCTCGAAGATTGACTTGAGGTCTGGATATCACCAGTTGAGGGTGAAGGAGGAAGATATTCCAAAGACGGCGTTCAGAACCAGGTATGGACATTTTGAGTTTCTTGTCATGCCTTTTGGTCTCACGAATGCCCCCGCAGCATTTATGGACTTGATGAACCGTACGTTCAGTCCTTACTTGGATCAGTTTGTGGTAGTGTTCGTTGATGACATCTTGATTTATTCAAGGTCGTCAGCTGAGCATGAGAGGCATCTGCGGATAGTGCTGCAGACATTGAGAGAGCAGAAACTATTTGCAAGTTCGAGAAGTGCGACTTCTGGCAGAGTGAAGTCAAGTTCCTTGGTCATGTGGTCTCGAAGGATGGAGTTTCTGTGGATCCTTCGAAGGTTGAAGCAGTGATGAGTTGGAGTCGCCCTACTACGGTTACAGAAATCCGTAGCTTCCTTGGATTGGCCGGTTATTACAGGCGCTTCATAGAAGGGTTTTCAGGTATTGCTTCGGCTTTGACCAAATTGACCAGGAAAGACACTCAGTTCGTATGGTCGAATGAGTGTGAGAAGGCTTTCATTGAGCTGAAGACTAGATTGACTACAGCTCCGGTGTTGACTATTCCTACTAGTGGTGGTGGATTAGTCATTTACAGCGATGCATCTCATCAGGGTTTGGGGTGTGTGTTAATGCAGAATGGTAGTGTTGTTGCTTATGGTTCTAGACAGTTGAAGGTACATGAGCGGAATTACCCTACTCATGATCTAGAGCTAGCAGCTGTGGTGTTTGCCTTGAAGATTTGGAGGCACTATCTTTATGGTGAGAAATTTGAAGTCTTTTCTGATCACAAGAGTTTGAAGTATCTATTCTCCCAGAAGGAGTTGAACATGAGGCAGAGGAGATGGATGGAGCTCATTAAGGACTATGATTTCACCTTGGAGTATCATCCCGGAAAGGCGAATGTAGTGGCGGATGCTTTGAGTAGGAAACCGCGAGTAATCATGGCATCGATTATGGTGCGGGAGTGGAGCATGCTAGAAGCTGCATCTGAGTTTGACCTTATGCCCGCAGGAGCAGGACAGGGAATCTTTCTCGGAAGTATCACCTTACAGCCCACCTTGATCTCCAGGATTATTCAGGGTCAGACACTTGATAAGTTTGCTCAGGCGAGGATTGCTGAGATGACTGTCGACCCGGATGTGGAGGGTCCTTCTGAGTGGATAATTGGGGCTGATGGAGGGTTGAGATTTCGAGGGAGATTGTATGTACCGAGTGTTGATAACCTCAGGGAGGAGATCATGCGGGAAGCACATAGGTCTCGATATACTATACATCCAGGAGGTACTAAAATGTATATGGATCTAAGAAGGCAGTTTTGGTGGTATGGTATGAAGAGGGATGTGGCGGAATACGTGTCAAAGTGTCTTACCTGTCAACAGGTGAAGGCAGAGCATCAGAGACCAGCAGGAATGCTGAACCCCTTATCGATTCCTGTATGGAAATGGGAAGATATCTCTATGGACTTTGTGACTGGATTGCCCAGATCCAGGCAAAGTTATGACTCGATTTGGGTGATTGTTGACCGGTTGACTAAATCAGCACACTTCCTTCCGGTGGCAAAAACATACTCAGGTGATGCATTGTGTAAGTTATATGTGAACGAGATAGTGAGGCTTCATGGAGTGCCTGTGACGATTGTTTCGGATCGTGATGCTCGTTTCACTTCAGAATTCTGGCAAAGGTTCCATAAGGCATTTGGTACGTCTCTTGCTATGAGCACTGCATTTCACCCACAAACAGATGGACAGACCGAGAGAGTGAATCAGGTGATGGAGGACATGCTCAGAGCTTGTGTTCTGGATTTTAAGGGTAGTTGGGCATATCATCTGCCATTGGTAGAGTTTGCCTACAACAACAGCTATCACTCTAGTATCGGTATGGCTCCATATGAGGCTCTTTATGGTAGGCCATGTAGAACTCCTATCTGTTGGGCGGAAGCAGGGGATAAAGGGCTCATCGGACCTGAGATTGTACAGGAGACTACAGAGAAGGTCACTACTATTCGGGACAGAATCCGAACCGCTCAGAGTAGACAGAAGAGTTATGCTGACTTGAAGAGGAGACCGTTGGAGTTTGAGACAGGTGATCATGTGTTCTTGAA
This sequence comes from Rosa persica, assembly GCA_025331145.1. Taxonomy (NCBI): domain Eukaryota; kingdom Viridiplantae; phylum Streptophyta; class Magnoliopsida; order Rosales; family Rosaceae; genus Rosa; species Rosa persica. The sequence continues at coordinate 44,090,162 of WFKR01000005.1, read as the reverse complement.
AGTCTCACCTATGAAAGGTGTGGTGAGATTTGGCAAGAAGGGGAAACTCGCACCGAGGTATGTTGGACCCTTTGAGATTCTAGAAAGGATTGGTAACTTGGCATATCGTCTTACTTTACCTGTTAGCATGTCGGGTGTGCACAACGACTTCCATGTGTCTCTGCTCAGGAAGTATGTTCGAGACGAGTCTCACGTGATTGACCACGGTACGATCGAAGTGAACCCGGATGTGACGTTTGTAGTTGAACCTATTCGTATCTTGGATAGGTCTACAAAGAAACTTCGTAGGAAAGAGGTTGATCTTGTAAAGGTGTTGTGGAGTCATCATGATGAGGGTTTTGCATCATGGGAATTGGAGTCTGACATGAGGAAGAGATATCCTCAGCTTTTTCTGGACGAACATGCTTGAATTTCGGGACGAAATTCTTTTAAGAAGGGTAGACTGTGAAGACCCAGATTTTCATACAATAATTTATGTAATTCAATAATTGTTATATTAATTGAATTGTGATATTTGGGATTATTTGGATTGTCGTGGGTTGAGAAAATTGGTTCCGAATGTTTTTATTTTCAAAAACGAACGGTATTTAGGGGGTCGTGAAAATCGAATATTTATACGTTCAAAAGTTGGGAAAACTTCCTTCATGAAAGTTGTAGAGCTCGTCGATACGAGTCCGTGCATATGTGGAACGTATTATTCGGAGTTCGTATGATTAAGTTATGAATATTTGAAAATCGAAATTTTTCTATAAATAGTGGAAAAATCCGAGTTTGTTGTGAAGGACGAAAAAATCTCATTTTTGCACATCAGTCCCCCGTCTCTCTCTCGGTCTGGTCACTGTGCCTTTAGACCCGGTGACCCGACCCGACTGGAAGTCGGGCCTCCCGACCTCGCCGCCGCCAGACCCGGCCCCCTCCCGCTTCGCCGCCTCACGCCTGGTCGATCCCCGCCGTCTCCAAGCCCAGCCGCCGCTCCTAGGCCTGGATCGAAGCACCTCTCCGAAACGCAAACCCGACCCGGCCGGAAAACCATTTTTCCGGCGGTGCACGGGCCGATCGTCCCCATTTTCGTGACGTGCTCTTCATTCTGATCATCCCCATATATAGCTTGCATCACGATTTTGAGTGTAGAGTGGTAGATCAAGAGTTGAAGATTTCGACGTCCCTGATTCGATCTGGAGACTGATCAGAGGGCCGAGATTAATCTAACTTCAAAGCCCGATCTAGGACGATCCAGACCTCATCTCCGAAAAAGTCAGGTATTAAAGTTGTTCAAAATTTCATTTTGAAGAAGTTTGTAGTTGACGACTTTTGCATCGGAGGTGGTTGACCGGCGTTGACCGCCGCTTTGACCACCGTCTGACCGCCGCGTGTGGCGGCGCGTCGGACCGAATTTTGAGTTTTTATTATCTTGACGGTGATCTATGCATCCATACGAGCGTTTTGAGATATAACTTGGTCATGTTAGAAAAAGTTGATAAATAGTCAATATCTGTTTTAACGTTACTATTTACGGTTTTACAATTTACCTTCGGTTTGAGATTTACGAAGATCAGACCATCAGTTTTACTTCAAATTTTAATATGATGTTCATATGACTGTCCCGATGACTTTGTGTGGTCACGGGCGAAGATCCGACTTTTGGATGTTCGTATAATTATAAAATAGTGATTCGGGAGGCGATTAACGAAGATCCGTCCATCGGATTTTCGTATAATTTTGATAGGATATTTCCATGGGCAATCCGTGAGGATCTAACCGTTGGATTATCTTTATTTTAGAATCCGACCGTTGGATCATCAATTAGGTTTATTTCATGCTTCGTTGCTAAGTAAAGACCGTACTTGATTAGGTACTTGACGGCTTGAGTTGACGAGCATTGGATTATTGTGAGTTATATATATATTGAAGACGCAGCAGGAGTTCGAGGTGAGTAAAACTCACGTGGTTCATATTACGAACCGAGCATTTTAATTTATTTATTTTTGGTAATTGTGTGAAAAATATTTGCGGATTAAATATTTGTTTTAAAATTTCATGGATTTGAATTACCACGGTCCATAGGTAAGTAAAATGAATTTTAACTATACAAATGAATTTCATAATTTTCTTGTGTGAACTATAGATGGTATTAGTGGTCATTCCTGAGTGGATGATTACGTATATATATATTTACGTGGAAAATATACATTGATGTGTGGATTGTTTGATTTATTATATGATTGAGTTGAATTGATGAGTTGATTTCATTACAATTGTGTAATTCCATAGTAATATGATGTATCTTGGATTGGGTTGATTTCAGTATGTGATGTTATATGTTGGGTTCATTTATAGGTTTAGGGTTAACGTAATGACCGGTGTGCGTAATCGGACGCTCTAATCCTAGTGTGGATGATGGGATACGATTGGTTGAGTATGTGGAATTATTGGACGTTCTAAATATGTATATAGGTATACATATTGATGAAATACAATAATTGATTAATATGTCGGATGCCATAACCTAGGCCAGGTGACGGGCTACGATTCAGTTAGAGCTCTAGTCTGTCAAGTACCGTATTTTTATAAATACGATGAAGAGAGTTGTGGGGAAGTAGTGAGTGGAGTGGACTTGTTATATTGAATTGGTGTTGATTGAGATTGTTATTATTTGTATATGTGGAAATAATTGAGTGTTGCTGTGTGTGGGAATAAATGAGTTTAAATTAAGTAACAGTTCATTCTTTTACTCATACAAGCTTTCATAAGCTTACCGGGTTTTGTGTTGTTGCAATCCCGGTACACTATTCAATGGTGTAGCGGATATTCCTGCAGGTCAGGATAACCAGGGAAGTGACCGAGTTGCTTAGGTGTTATAGCAGTTTTGTTATTTATTTAGTTGTGAGGTGTGTGTATGCTCATTTAGAGCTTTACATTTTATTTTGGTTTGTGTTGTAATAATTAACCGAGACTAAGTCGGTTTGATTTTATTTCGTGTGGGGAGTGTGTTAAGAAAAGAAAAATTTTCATGTTTCGGATTTTGAATTGTTATTCATAAAATTCGGGGCGTGACATGTTACTTAATTTAATCTCATTTATTCTCACACACAGCAACACCCAATAATTTCCACATATGCAAGTACTAACAATCTCAATCACACACCGATTCAATATATCACAACAAACCAATCTCACAACTTTCTTCACAACTCACAATCTCAATCACACACCAATTCAATATATCAAGACAAACCAACTCACAACTTTCTTCACAACTCTCATCATCGTATTTATAAAAAAATACTGTATTTGACAGACTAGATCTCTAACTGAATCGTAGCCCGTCACCTGGCCTAGGTTATGGCATCCATCATATTTATCTATTATTGTATTTCATCAATATATATACCTATATACATATTTAGAACGTCCAATAATTCCACATACTCAACCAATCGTATCCCATCATCCACACTAGGATTAGAGCGTCCGATTACCCACACCGGTCATTACGTCGACCCTAAACCCATAAATGAACACAACATATAATATCACATACTAAAATCAACCCAACCAAGATACACCATATTATTATGGAATTACACAAATTGAAATAAAATCAATTCATCAATTCTACTCAATCATATCATCACACAACAATCCACTCATCAATATATATTTTCCACGTAAATATATATATACGTAATCATCCACTCAGGAATGACCACTAATACCATCTATAGTTCACACAAGAAAATTATGAAATTCATTTGTATAGTTAAAATTCATTTTACTTACCTATGGACCGTGGTGATTCAAGTCCATGAAATTTTAAAACAAATATTTAATTCGCAAATATTTTTCACACAATTACCAAAAATAAATAAATTAAAATGCTCGGTTCGTAATATGAACCACGTGAGTTTTACTCACCTCGAAACTCCCGCTGCGTCTTCAATATAATTATAATTTATAATTAACGCCGAATATCCCACTCAAATAATTCTGCCTGGATTCGGTATCATAAGTCATATCGTTTCGACTTTTTCGGGAAAACCGGTCTTCGGGCAATCACCTAATCAAATGTGATTCGAATTTAGCCAACAACTTCAACACATAATTTAACTACTAATTAACGGCCAGATTCTAATTTACATTAAAATCCGACGAGCGGTTTCTTACGAATCGCTCCCCTAATTACCGTTTTTCACATATACGAAGATCCAACGGTCGGATCTTCGTCCATGACCACACAAAACCTCTGAGACAGTCATATGATCATCATAACAAATTTACAAGTTCATCCGACGGTCATAATTTCACAGATCAAAAATCTAACGATCGAAATCGATCGAAATCACAAATTCATAACTAATTCATACGATATCCGAAAAATGCGTATAATACTTCGAAATGATTGTATCGAAACATAGAATCATAAAATGGACAGAAACCAAATTTTAGACCTCCGGAGGTGGCCGGAAAAGGCCGCCGGAGTTAGGGACAGAGCCGCCACCGACCACCGCCAATGGTGTCGGGGCCGAGCTTGTCCCCTTTGTTTCATCATTCTGAGCAACTTTCATAACTAGCACAAGACCTAAAAATGACGGGAAGGGATCGAAATTACCGATTTACAGTCGGCGGCCGGAAAAAATGCAGAAACCGGCGAGCTTGAAAACCGACGTGAAAACTGCAACCTCAGGCCCCGATCCCTTCTGGAAACTTGTTCAGAACTTCCTTGCGAACTCAACAAGCCAAGAATCACAAGAAACGATCGTGTATAGCTCGAGATATCTTGATCGAAAATTTCGGTGTTTCGATCCGTTCGGGTCGAGCTCCGACGAACATGAAAACGTTCGACCCAGTTCCGGTCCTTCTTGATGCTTGTAGAGGAAGTTGAGACGAGCTCAATGAGCCAAGAATCAAGTGAAATGGTGGAGTGTAGCTCGAGATATTGAGATCGAACCGAAAATGGTGGTTTTCGGTTCGGGCCGTGCCGCCGCCGCCACAGGCTGTGCCGCCTTGTGAAACTACCTCCGTGAGCTAGAGCAGCTCGAGACGAACGCCTGGGACTTGGTTTGAGGTCGAGAGGTGGTCTGTGGAGGGAGAACAATTAAGGAGAAGTTTTCTCACTAATTCGGTCGAGAGAGAGGACGATGCGAGCTGAGAGAGAAAGCTCAGTTTTTTTTTTCCAGAAAAAGGAAGAAGAAGAGGAAGAGAGGAACCGGTAGAAAAAAATTAGGGTTTCCCAAAATTTTTTCTATATATACATGTTTCGGAAAACTTCGAAATTCGATAACTAATTCAGAAAAAATCCGATCTTCGTGTTCCGCACGTGTACGGACTCGTATCGACGAGCTCTACAACTTTCATGAAGGAAGTTTCTCCAAATTTCGTACGTAGAAAAAGTTGATTTCTCAAACCGAGTATTTCGAGCTTTTCGTTAAAAATAATTGTTTCGAAACTTCGATAATTGTAAAAATGAATTATTATCGAACATAAATTGTGAAATCGCATAATAATCATTCGATACAATTACTCGAATTTAAAATGAAATTTGTGGGTATTACAACTACCTACAGGCCTACCCCTCTTTCTTTTCATCTAAATTGGCTGCTCCTCAAACTGCAGCACTGGTACCAATCCCAAGCTTTTTGGTTCCAAATTCAAGTTTTGACTCAGTTTCAAATTCTTCAGAGAGATGGTGATAACATCCTCCTCCCTATGTCTTAGTTTACCTGTTATATTACCAGAGGCAGCCAACATCTCCAGCAACTCCCTGATAGTAGCCTGTCGCAGGGGACGATTCACCAGCATTGTCGGGTTGTGAAGCAACCGCTCCGGCAATTGATTGGGAACCACAGTACGAAATACAACATTTGTACCTGTCATAGAAACCCTAGCATGAGTTCATGTGTTCACTGTGCTAGTCGACGCAGAACCCGATGTGACAAGCTGTGTTGCCTGTGAAGATGGATTAGTGATCGGTGTCGCACCCAACATCGTGCGCTCTGCCTCATCATCCTCCTCCAATGGAGGCCCCAAACATAGTAGGCCGACATGAGTAACAAAACCACAATTCAAGCATAGACCAAAGAATTTATCATACCTGAATTTGTGGAGAAACTCAACCTCATCCTCAACCCAATACTAGTGCTTGAAGGGCAGTGGTCTGTTGAAAGGAATTTCCACCTTAATCCTAAGATTGCTGACTTTCGTAGCCTGCTTATCAATCTCCTTGAAATCATCGAGAGTAAAACCAACCATTGTCATCACCATTTCAAATCGAAACGCGGGAGGAATACCCTACAGTGTGATCCAATACGAAGATGATGTGAGAGGGATAGATTCAATGGCAGCAACACCATCATAGTAAGCTAGGGCAACTGGTGCATGATTGTAACCCTATGGGACTTCTTTCCAGATTCGATCTATGTCCGCTGCATCCGACAGAGTAAAGAGAACTCTCTGTCCTTCTGCCTCTTCAACTCAAAGCTATCCATTCACTCTCCATGCATTGCGAAACATCCCAAAAAAAAGAACGAATCTTATATTCCCTGGCAGTGAGAAGTTTTCCCACCAAAAACACGTCTGCCTGACACAGACCCTTCCCTTGTGTTGGCCGCAGGTCGACCTGCTTCCTCCCCTCCGTAATTGCAAGAGAAGAAGCAAGACGAGCAGCCATGGCATCAACCGAGGTCATCATTGAGAATTGCACAGAAACACCACGAAAAAACCCTAACCCTAGTAGAGTAAAGGGAGGTGGCTCTGTCTAGGTTTTTGAAATTCCGTGAAATTATAAATCTTATGTGAAAAGAAACATCCAAAATAAAAACTAGGTGTCAAGATTTATATAGCCACTTTGATTAAAAACAAAAAAGAAGATATATATATATATATATATATATATATATACAGTCCTTCTTGGCTAAGGATCTCCTTAGTTTTTCTTAGGTACGGATTTTCGATTTTAACCCACTTTCCGATCACATTTTCACATCTTAACCGTTCAGTTTTTAGGTCCTAATGTATAGATCACCTCTGAAAATTTTCAGCCAATTTGGTGATCGTTAAGTTATCCAAAACTGTAATTTACCATTATAAATACGAACGGTTCCGGTTCGACATATTCGGTCCGTTCGTGTAAATTGCAGTTTTGGATGTCTTAACGATTACCAAATTGGCTGAAATTTTGCAGGGGGGATCTATACATTAGGCTCTAAAAACTGAACGGTTAAGATGTGAAAATATGATCGGAAAGTGGGTGAAAACACCAAATCCGCACCTAAGAAAAACTAAGGACATCCTTACCTGAGAAAAATCCTATATATATATATATATATATAGCCACTTATTATTAGAAGGGTGTGGTTATTTCCACCTTCACCCAAGCTGCAACCAAATTTTCACCAATAACTTCCTAGTTCACCCTCAAGTAAATTAGGAAAAAATTTCTAAATAATATATTTAATAAAAAGCTGAAAACAGAACCCAAAAAAAAAAAAACCATCATCATCATCACCGTGCTGTAGTCCTCCATAACCCATCTTTTTCTCTCTGCCTTTCCTTCTCTCATTCCTTCATCAAGCACTTCCAGTGTCATCACTAATTAATCCCACAACAAAATAATACTATACATCCTTATGCTCTGAATCATTAGCCCAAAGTAATAATCTGAAACATTGACTAAATTAACAATCTTGACTCACATGAGCAACTCTTCCCTCTTTTTTCTAGCGATGAGGAAGCTGGGAAGAAGGCAGAGTAGGAGTTTTTATTTTCAGTAGAATTGCTGGATTAGAGTTTGATTATTATATTTTTAATAATTGTAATTGAAGATAATGGCTAGTACAGTAAAAATTTGGTTATAAGGTGAAGAAGGCAATCAGTAGGACTGAAATAGTCTCAAAAATTTGTCATCAATAATCACAAGGATGAAGGATGTGGTCGTCTGTAACCACCCTGACGGTATCACAAATTTTAAAAACCCTAGCTGATATTACATGGACGTCACACCATGTGCGGATTTTTTTTTTCTGAGGTTTTAGAAGTTGAAGAGAGAGAAGTACAGAGGAGGTCAAAACATGAGAAGATTGGGAGAGATAAAGAGTGAGGGAGAAACGAGAAAAAAGAGGGAAGTGGAGGAAAGAAAACAAATATTAAATTAAAAATTCTAGTTTGTGATTACTGTAATAATCTTCATTTATTAAATGTATCTTATGTTGAGTGGGCATAATGGAAAAAGTTGGTCAAAGTGGGGAAGCAATCCGTCTTCTCTTGATAATAACTAGTCTCACAGCCGTACATGCGATGCATTTGTGAAGACCTTCAATTGTCACTCAAAAAAAAATATTTAAAAAATAATTTAATTTTTGTTCAAGTAAATCCAGATTATGTGTCTGACCCAAACTCTAGGTTACTTGACCTAGTGGTAATAGAGTTATAGAAGGATTTAGAATCCTATTCAATGTAGAATTACTTTCCTTGTATGTTCAGATTCTATGCATTGTAATTCTCTATATAAAGAGGCCCCTATTATCAATGAGAATACACAGGGAATTCCTCTGAATTTCAGTTTTTCTACAACGCGTTATCAGCACGAAGCTCTAACCCTGAAACAAATAGCCAAAACCCTAAATTCTCAATCCCAAGATCCTCAGCATCCTCGCGGCATTTCCTCAGCATCCTCGCGACATCCCTGCAGCATCCTCGCGACACCCTGCAGCATCCTCGTGCCTCACGACATCCCCGCAGCTGCCCCACAACAGTTCTCGCGGCATCTCTGCAGCGTCCTCGCGGCATCCTTGCAGCGACCCTACAGTATCCCTGCACTGCCAAGCCAACAACTTTTTCGGCCAAGATTTCTGGCATCTTTTCGAGGTAAACTTTTCTAAAAATTCCATTTTTTGAAGTTTTTCAATTTCTTCTTCTTTTTCTTGGGGACTTGCAAACTCCCTTCTTCTACCCCCCTTTCTTCATCATAGGGGAGACCTATTAAGCCGAACTGTGGGGGTTCGTGCTCACTCCAAGCTTGGAGTTTGTTGAGATCTCCAAACTTAGAGTTTGTAGAGAATTTATGATCAACCACTTACGACATTGTTTCGATCTAATCCAATATCACTTGGAATTGAATTTCTTGAAAGCGATTACGCTAAGAAATTCATAATTTCTTGGAAGCGACTACGCTCAGAAATTTTATATGTTTTCGTGGTAGCCTTTTACGCTCCGAAATTAACCCTATTCTTGTTCTCTTTCAGGACGAGTAACCTGAACAAATTGGACTTTGCTCCATTGGGAACAACTGGCTCTGGATATCACAGGTGGGTTCATGATGTCCGCCAGCATCTCAAGGCCGATGGAATCCTGGATACGATTCTCGAGCCTAGCCAGGACGTGCTAACTGTTGAGCAAGCTCAAACTTTGGAGGCAAATAGAGAAGCCTTAGAGGCAAATAAGGCGAACGCCATCATCCTAATGACTCGTCATATGGATGATTCGCTCCAGTATGAGTATATGAATGAAGAAGATCCCAGAAGGTTGTGGGTCTCACTCGAAGAAAGATTTGGCAACGTCCGTGACTCCTTGCTTCCTGAACTAGAAGTGAGATGGCATAGCCTCCGCTTATGTGATTTCAAGTCAGTTCTTGACTACAACTCGGAAGCACTTCGCATTAAATCCTTAATGGAATTTTGTGGTAAAGAGATCACAAATGCGATGTTGATTGAGAAGACTCTCTCTACCTTCCCCATCTCTGCATTGATGGTTTCTAAGAACTATCAAATTGATGTTGCTGCAGGAGGAATCACAAAGTTTCATGGGCTCATTGGAGCTATGAATGTCGCGAAAAGCATGACAACATCCTTGTGAAGAACTATAATTCGAGATCCGTCGGAACATAGCATATTCCGGAATCCAATTATAGTCGCGCCCCAAAGAAAGGGTGTCAAGAGCGAAACCTAATCTTAGGAATACATTTGGACGATCTGGTCCATATAATCGCTCTACTTGGGAAGGTAACCGCCAAATAGGCTAATACGGAACTGAAGAGGTCAACGTGGAAAGAGAGAGGGAGGCAACGCCTCTGGCCATGTTGGTGGCGCCACCAACACTAAGAGCCATCTAAATGACGCTTTCAAAGCACCTTAATCAATGGAGTCTGAGCAAAGAGATGTATGTTCTCGATGTGGAGTATCCGATTATTGGGCACAAATTTGTAGAGCTCCTGCAGAAATTGTCACCGCCTACAAAGCATATTGTGAAGCAAGAGAAGCTCACAACATGGAACAAGAAGATTAAGATGATGATCTAGAATGAAGGGTTAAAGACTACAAATCTGACTGGGATCAATAGATCGCCAATTCTGTTCAAGAGATGTAATAGGCAATCGCCATATTATTTTTGTAGTAAATTCCTATGGTTTAGTCTTTCTTCAAAGTAGGCTCACCCAAAGTAACTGTGATATCTAGAAGGTTATGAGATTAGTGGTACTTAAGCGAGCATTGCTCCACCGACATCTCTCTACTTAGCTGGTCACATTTATTTTGGAATTATCGAAAGAAGTTAGACGGCTACCATTGTTTTGCATTAGCTAGCATTTTGGATTAGATTTTCTTTGGTCAAAGAGACAATGATGTAACTTCGTTGGCTTATGAATATAATTTCGAGTCCTTTTCATTATGACTCCATTTTGATTCAGAGCATATGACTTTGTGACTACGATGGCTGGGCCATCAGTATTAATTCAGGGACATGGAATAGCCCAAGTTCCCATTGCCAAATGGCACCTTGATTACTGTCACAGAAACTCTCTACGCTCCTAGGGAAAATCGCATCTATGAATAGCCAACAGATTCCATGCGAAAATGCATGTGAAGAATGGAGATGAGTTCCTTTGCAATACCTCTAATGAGTGAGAACAAAGGCGCATCTTAGAGAAGTTTATGTGTCTCTAGTGGACTCTATGTCACTATTCAAGCTATTAAATCAAATAAAGTTATGAGAGAAGATCTCTTGGATTTAGACACATATTGGCTTTGCCACGACATGATATGTCATCCCGATCATGATATAATGATCCGTCTACTAAACACTTTACACAGACATCCATTCTTCAGAGTGAGAAGAAGCAAGAATCGAAAATTGATTCATGAACTTAGCAAGACCACAACAATTGCAGCCCAAGTCCCATGTGACAACGCCATAAATGGCGCTACCCATGGCCATGACACCATGGAAGTCCCTTCCCATGGTCATAACGCCATGTATGATTCTCCCCATGATCGAGACGCCATGGATGCCACTTTCCATGGTTCCAACGCCATGATGGGTGATGTAGTTACACATTTTGCTTCTAATAGCGCTACAAACGCTCAGACCCAACCAAAATCCTCATCGGTTGCTTCCAAGGCCTCTCGCTCATTTTGCAAAGCCTGTTCCTTCGGGAAATTAGGACTAAGACCGTCGTATGCAAAGGATATGAAAATACTCATTATGTTCTTACATCGAATCCGTGGGGATTCTGTGGACTGATTCAACCAACTTGCGGACGTTTAAATATCTCATGATGTTGGTTGACACGCAAACATGCTGGTCACGTATTGTGCCATTGTCTACTCGGAAATGCTGCTTTTGCTACACTCCTAGCAAATACCATATGACAACGGGATCACTCCCCAGATCATCCTATTTCGTCAATTGGACTTGACGATGCTACAGAGTTTACATCGAAGACTTTCGATGGATATTGCAATGGGATTGATGTTGGACAACACATTCTCATGAACACACCTAAATGGTTTCGCGAAATCGACTACGATGGTAGTCAAGACATTGGTAATGCGCACCAATCTCCTTATATCAGCTTGGGGTGATGCAATATCGCATTTAGCTATGCTAATTCGTCTATGACCTACCACCACTCAATCTATGTGTTACAGCTAGTGACTGGGTATAAGTATTTTGTACTTACGCATATTTGAGTGAGTCATTTATGTGCCAATTGCGCCGTCACAGCGCACTATATTAGGTCCTTACAGACGAATGAGAAAATTGGATTTGAGACTCCAACCATCGTCCGCCACTTAATGCCCTTGCTAGGCGATCTCCTTACCGCTAGATTTGCGGGTTGTCACTCTGCTGAGACAATCTTCCCGTCGTTAGGGGGAGATAAGAACATGGATGTTCAACATGAACGACAGGAATTGTCTTGGTCTGTCCCCACTATGTCTCATCTTGATCCCTGTTAAAGTGACGAGATCACACAAATATGCTGCAAACATGCCTGCAAGGAAGGACGTCCCTATGAAAGGACGTAGCGCCACCCTATACAGAGGTAGGCATGGCTCCAACGCCAAAGAGAGTGGCACTCTGGCGTTACAGGCCATGGCCCCAGCTAGGATGCATGGGAGGCCCGTGGGTTCGAAGGATACTTTGGCACAACTCAATCCTTGGATCATCAAGACTCAAAATCCGTCTTATGAGAATCTTCCGGGTTATGGTTATCATTGGGGGACACCTCAAAGTCAGAACCTATTCCTGAGAATATAGAGCTCTATGAAGCCTACACTAGTGTACATGAGATGTGGGATAGAAACTCCATCAAAATTGATGATGTAGTCATGCATTTCGTTGCGCATGAGTTTGTTGAGTCCGATGATATCGAACCACGCTCCGTTGATGAATGAATGCCAACGTAGAGAGATTTGGACTAAATGGAAAGATGCGATCCAGGTTAAGTTGGATTCTCTAACGAAGAATAAGGTTTTTGAGCCAGTGATGCCAACACCTCCTATCATAAAACCTATTGACTAATGGGTCTTCGTTAGAAAGCGTGTTGAGAAAAAGAGATGGTAATCTCGCCTTATGGCGTAAGGCTTCTCACAAAAAGGCCTTGGAATCGACTACGATGAGACATATTCTCTCGTAATGGATATCATTGCACTCCACTACCCTGTCAGTTTGGTAGTTTCCAAATAACTGATCATGCAGCTTACAAATGTGGTCACTACATATCTATACGGGAATCTAGATACAGAATATACATGAAGGTTCATGGTGAACTTCATCTACCCAAGTCAAGTGGCTCTAGACCACAGAGCGCGTTTACAATAAGGTTGACACGCTCACTAAAGTGACTACTTGATTGGGAAGGGATATGCCCACGCGTTTCCATAACAAGTTTTGGATTCTATCGAGGTTCATGTTGGACATGACCTTCATTGGAAGCTCTTAAAGAGTTAAGGGAAACCACTGAACACTTGAAATCCGAGTTTGAGATGAAAGATTTTGGGAGAACACGATTATGTCTCGGTTTGGAACTTGAGCATCGTGTCGATGGATGCTTAGGCATTTTGACAAGGTCAAGCCTTCAAGCACCCCCATAATCGTCTGTAGTCTTGATCCGGAAAAGGATCCTCTTCGTCCGTAGGATGATGGCGAAGATGTGCTAGAGGCAAAAGTGCCCCACTTAAGTGCAATACGCACATTATTGTACTTAGCTCAATGCACAAGACCAGACATCTCATATGTTGTAAACTTGTTAGCTAGGTATAGCTCTGCGCCAACGCGATGCCATTGGATTGGTGTAAAAGATATCTTTCGACACTTGAGATGTATGATAGATATGGGCTTGTTCTATCCCTACAGAGAGATGATGGATTCGGACCCATCACACACCAGAAACACCTCCAACGCTGGCCTGCGTTTCCTATCCCCACCCCAAAACAACATGTGTTTTAGAAGGTTTTGCTGATATTGGGTATCTCTCTGACCCACACAAAGGTCATTCCCAAACTGGTTAAGTGTTCACCATAGGTAAAAACCGTGATATCTTGGAGCTCTACAGAACAGACCCTAGTCACTATATCTTTGAACAATGCAGAGATTATTGCTCTTCACGAAGTGGTTCATGAATGTATATGGATTGAATCCATAATTATGCATGTTCGAACAATTGTGTTCGAAGTCTACCACCGATGAGCATACAAGCATTTAGGATAATGCTGGTTTTGAACCAAGACTACATCAAAAGCGACAACACCAAGAATAATCAGCAACAACAGACTATCCTCAAGATCAAAGTGAACTAGGTTCGATTTGAGAACAGTATGGCAGACTTGCTCACTAAGTCATTGCCTAAATTCCACTTTCGAGAAACATGTTAGTAGCATCGTTTGCGGAAGTTATCCGATCTCCCATGACCGTAGTCATCAGGGGAAGATGCAGACATCAGGGGGAGATGTCTACATGTATGGTCTCGAAACGTGAAGGGTGTGTTGTGCTCTTTTTACCCTTCGACCGAGGTTATTTTTGTCTCACTGGGTTTTTGTTACTCGGCAAGGTTTTTTAATGAGGCAACGAGAGAAGCACCACCTTTGAGCGACACAAGCGGGAGTGTTCAAGGAAATCCAAATGTTGTGTCTGGCCCAAACTCTAGGTTACTTGACCTAGTAATAATAGGGTTATAGAAGGATTTAGAATCCTATTCAATGTAGAAATACTTTCCTTGTATGTTCAGATTTTATGCATTGTAATCATCTATATAACCCTATTATCAATGAGAATACACAACGAATTCCTCTCAATTTCAGTTTTTCAACAACATATTTATATTTTTCTGTTTTTTTATTTTTTTACTAAAATAACAATTTAGATGATTTGATTAAAAAATTTATTTTAGACAAGCCATATTTTGGTGAAGCCTGAGCAATTCGCTTTATGATATAGATAGATAAATAGATATAAATAAGATTAAGGAGGTGAAATTTACACTCTCTTTTACATTCCACACACCCTTTATTCTTTTTTAATATTTCTTATCATTTCACTCCAAAACTACCATTCTCTCTCTCTCTCTCCTTCTTTCTTCTGTCTCTCCTTCCACAGAACCCCATTTTTTTTCGATGACACCACAGAACCCTATTTGTGAAACCCGCCGGGCATGAGACTGTGGCCGTGGCCGTGACGGGCGCCCTCGTCACCGCCGGAGACTCCCTTATCGAGGTAGATGAGGCCCTTGACGGAGGCCTCGTGGATGCCGAGCTCGGTGCTCTCGTACCACTCATTGCAGCCGTCGATGATGGCGTCGCGGGGCTCCATGTAGGTTGAAGGGGCGGCGATGTCTGGTCAGCGGGGGCCCCTGCCTTGACTAGAATCGTCATCTGGGGCGCTGGAGGGAGAGGACGAAGTCTTTGGGGTTGTACTGACCCGGAGAGAGGGAGGTTGCCTTTGGGGTTCCGTGGATGGAGAGAGAGCTCTAGAGAGAGAGTCTTTGGGGTTCGGATGGAGAGAGCGAAGAGAAGGGTAGTTTTGGAAGAGAAAAATTGTGAAATGATAAGAAATATTAAAAAAAAAAAAGCAAAAGGTGTGTGGAATGTAAAAGGAGGTGTGAAAATTTCACCCCCATTACTCAGCTTTTACACCAGAGTTAATGTAAGGTCTCCATAATTTAGTCTACAAGGAACGAGGGGTGATCCAACTTCAAGTTTTGTCTTTTCTTTTCTGATCCAACTCCTTAACTTTGATAAACTAAATAATGTTTTGACTTGGCCAATATCATTTGATAATTGGTGTAGTTCTCAATTATCAATGGTATTAAAAAAGATAATGTATTAATTTGGATTTTTTTTTCTAGTGTGAATTTTTTCTTTTAAATAAACCACCTCCGTTATATTCCTTGTGTATGTTGTTGTATTCTTTTGATTCTTTTCCCATGTGAAATGTCTGGATTTGCATGGAATCCCAACAAAATATGAGAGAAGTTAAATGCAGTGTCCAAATTAACTCCGACAAGAGTACTTTTCTTCAAAAGACTTGATAAGTAAAAGACCAAATAAAAGGTAGTGAATTCGAATTTTATAGTTTGGATCAATGTCAGAGAAACCTAACCTTAGGTATCTATCAGAGAAATCTAATCTTAAGTACGTACAGCCGTGCAGGTAAGAAAGTTTACAATTAAGAATGACCATAATGTAATGACATTTAAAGTTTTGAGGGGAACAACCATAACTTGGCAGCAAATGATGACAGCTCCATTTAACAACAGTTCCTGCTTGACCTCAAAAATAAAAAGAAATGTACACATAACGTGAATTAGTCTCAAGAAAATGACAAGGCTAACTACCATGCCCATAAAAGAAAAGAATAATTGCAAGTTTGTATTCATTTTTCTTAATTAATTCCAATTGCATGTTTTATCACATTATATTAGATCCAATCTAATGAGGGTGAGCTATCATCACAGGCCAACGATGCCAAAAACAGTCATTTGAAAATTAAAGATATCCACTCAATTGATGAGGCTGTTAGCAGGTTAGACTGTAGTATATATTCTTTTTTTCTTATGCATCTTGGCCTGTTTTGGTTCCTTGAAAAAACCTAGTTTACATTATCAATTTATAATGTTTGATTTGAGGGAAAACAAATATATGCATTAATTTTTTTTTTTTTTTTTAGTAATGTCACGGGGACGAAATAGTATATTCATCACAAGTCAGAATAAGCCGTTACATATCATTCT
Organism: Rosa persica; assembly: GCA_025331145.1. NCBI lineage: Eukaryota > Viridiplantae > Streptophyta > Magnoliopsida > Rosales > Rosaceae > Rosa > Rosa persica. Next base: position 44,073,664 of record WFKR01000005.1, on the reverse strand, counting down.
GCTGTCATTTATAGACAGACAAGAAGCTAGTGGTAGCACCCACAAGTGGTACATACATATAATCCTACTCATTGTACAATCAAATACGTAGAGATAGCGCATATCATCCTTCGGTACTACTCCAAAGACGCTAAAAGAGACATTGGGTGCACAGTAGTGCATTGGTTCCTAGATACAAGGAAGCTATTGTAAAAGACAAGCTAAAACATAGTAAAGGCCTAAGGCAACAACCCTAGCCCAAAAATAGCAGGCCCAAGAGTATCCAAAGGAAAAGTCCAACTCCCGAGCCCATCAAGTTGGTCTGGCCCCAGCCCATCTATCCTCGACGACATGTCGTTCGCCACAATCCCAACGTTCCTGACGACATGCCGTACGTCACAAACCCAATAACACTGCCCGACCCGCTATGCCACGCCGATCTACGCCGCTGTGACTACTCACCGCTTCAGCCCAAACCCCCACGCCTCACGCCTCCACAGATCATGCCTGAGACACGCTGCCACAGCTCATGTCGTGCTTCACGCCGTCCGAAAACCCATTGGTCTTGATCAGCACAACTTGCCACCGATTGAGATGCGGCCAGAACACCCTAACCCCGAGTCGTTTGGAAACCCGAAGCGCACCATCCATGGATGATTCTCGGGCTAAATCGGATTGAAAGCCCGTCCGGCAACAACCCCAAGACAATGGCAAGGCCCGGAGGCCAGCACCGGTCGGGGAGCCGCTGGTCGAGATCGAATATTGGAGTGGAAAAAACCAGACTTTTGGGGGTTTTAGGGTTTTAGCTGAAAACAAAATTTGGTAAAGATATATGCATTCAAATATGATTCATGAGTTACGGAAACAATGTTGAAACTCTTTTGTATTTGTTGGTTTTGTGTCGAGTATGAAATTTTTGATTCTAATCAAAGAAAGGAAAAAAAAAAAAACAATTATACTTGAACAACCCTGCTGAATTTGTGACATGCAACACTACTAGCAAAACAACCAATTCACACTGATTTTAGTCATGCTGATGTAAATTAACTACAAATATCAGTATGAACGATTAGTTTAAAATCAGACATGCAACTGTGCGAAAAATTAATTGACACATATATCAATATGTAATTTACTAGATTAATTGAAACCACATCATTATCATAATTGTATCCACAGTGTTTGTGTGATTAAAGAGTACATATGAATATTTGTGCAAAGATGTTAAATTAGTATTTCTTAACCTACTTTGAATTTAATTGTGGGGCAATGAATAGGATCAACTGAGATATCTTGAGTGTTCTTAGGGTGATGTTGCTGCATACAAGGGAAAATACAAGACTTGTATTTTCTTTTTGGCTGGACTATTGTAGATGGAGAGAATATATGATGTTCTAGATCTCTATATTGAAATAAGGGCTAATTTCATTTTAATTCTCTGATCTTTACACCTAAATCAGTTGCCCCCTTGTATTTATAATTTCATCACATGTACTCTTGTGCTCTTTAATTTAATCAATATTCCAACCATTAGTCTTTCCATCAATTATTTTGTAAATTGAAAACGTGGCTCTAATGAGCTTTCTTGTATGTGTTTGAACCTAAATTTGCAAGACCCACATGACAGACAAGTGGGTCAGACCCATAAGATATTTCTGCTTACATAGCACACAGCCCCACACCATAACTATTACATGAATTCAATGAATGAAGTGCACTTTATAATTTCATCACATATACTCTTATGTTCTTTAATTTAATCAATATTCCAACCATTAGTTTTTCCATCAATTATTTTATAAATTGAAAACGTGGCTCTAATTAGCTTTCTTGTAGGTGTTTGAACCTAATTTTGCAAGACCCACGTGGCAGACAATTGGGTCAGGCCCACAAGATACTTCTGCTTACGTAGCCCACAGCCCCACACCATAACTATTACATGAGTTCAATGATGAAGTGCACTGGACCATGCTTGAATAGCTGCGACATAGTGAATGTACGTGGTTGAATAATCGTGCTATAACAAATGAAGTAAACACAGCAACACATGCCTATGAGTCGCGGCAAGGTGTAATAACATTTAAGTGAATAGCGCGGATCATGGGCAGTAGTGAAATAATATTTACATTGCGACTAATCAATTTGGTTGCAGAAGTTGAAGTACCAGTTGAAGTGCTTCCTTTATAGTTGTTGTTGCCAAACCTCTTCTTCTTGAGCTTTGAGTGGGACGTGAGATTCACTGACACTTCTTTTCCCTTCTTCTTAATTTCATCCTCAACTTCCACACAAAGGGAAATCAGTTCATTCACACTCCACAATTCCTTTTGAGGTTTGTAAAGTGTTTTCAGTTGATCATACTCATACAGTAGTGATTCCAGCAACAAATAAACAAGGAATGGATCATCAACAACCATGTTTAGTCCTCTGAGTTTCCCAGCAATGTCAGAACCCTTCATTATATATTCTCTAACACTCCCTTTTCCATTGAATTGCAACCTTATGAGAGATTTCATGAGCTTTCCAGTTTCTGCCTTGTTGGAAACCTTGTCTTTCTGCAATGGAATTGAAGAACACTTTTGCAATTATACTCTTCTTGATCATAATCAGTGCCATCTTATTGTGCTTGTACCACTTCTCATATTTTTCTTTGCTTTCCTTGCTTGCAGTTGCGGGCAATGCTTCTGGTGGATCTTCTTTCAAAACATGATCATAGTCTAGACTAGAACTCCCAGATTCAATTCAATGTCACTCTTCTATTTCTCGAAATTTGAGCCATTTAGCAACTCAATCTGACTTATGCTCATTGGAAAGTGCATTGCTGTATATGAAACTGATCAGTCAAAATCTTCTAGTGTATCATGATACCAGAATAATTTGAATGTCCCAAAACAAATGAAATTCATATATGAATGTCATTTAACTGAAACTCTATGTATATGCAGACAAAATGAAACTTTTCCATTTTCAAGACTTGACATCATTTGTGGAGTACTCATCTCTAATAGTTTCTGAATGTTCATCTATCTTAAATATACAAGACTATGAAACCAAATGTTTGACGTAAATCTATTTGGAAATTATACTCAAATTTAATTTTAAGTCTCATAATCTCATTCTGATGAAACTGAATACAATGTAATTGCTATATATTGGCCACTTTGATAGCACTTTATTATGCAACATATAACTGAATTCGTACTAAATATTTCATCAGCATATTAGATCCTTTGGAATGTTCATTCATGGGACCACTTTGGCAGCACACAACATGATGAATTTCTCAATGAATCAAATATCATAACTTGAAACAAGTATATACATCAATGACTATTTATCAGACATGAATTATATATTGAGATAACTGTATGCGGATTACAACAAAATTCTCAGAAATCGTTTCAAAATAGATTTATTGAAGTAACAATAACATGTAACTCATCTAAGCATAGATTGCTCTGATACCAATTGTTAGAACTACACTAATCTAATGTTGTAAATATATCTCAGAAATAGCACATGTAAACAATGTTATATACGTGAACTTTATTTAGGATTGCAATAGTAAACGCATAGTATATTAGGATTGCAGAAACATATCTATCCTAATATATGGATGAACTATTTAGGAGTGATATACTAGTCGTATCCTAATATAGGACTGAAACTTCATATCTCTCCTGATATCTGCAATGTATATAAACTGTACAATATGTGAAGGTATCTTACATGATGCACTTGAATCATTCATCTTAGTCTTCTCCTGATTCCACCTCCAGTATTCTCTTAGTATGATTAGACTAATTTATGAGAACAGATCGTGTATCAGAAGGGACCAAAACGTTATATATATATATAGCAATACAATAACAGTTTCTTCCATCAAGAAACTGCCATCATTCTTTAACTGCTATTTCAAATATATAACTTCTTGCAACTATCCTAATTTGATTTCAAATCAATCCAAACAGATTAGGATAAGTATTTAAACTTATTTTATATACAAACTCTAACAAATACGTTTACTTAAGTGTATATACTGTACATACAAGGTTTCTATGTAATGTCTAGTTCATCAGGTTTTCTAACATGGGTGACAATGTTCTTGTGGTAGTTTTAAGGTTTGGTGGCGATAGTAGTGCAGGACCTGATGATTTTGCTTGGTGGGTGGACCTGATGTTGCTGATGTTTGGCTTGAGATGGAGGTCCACGTATTGGTGTTGACTTGGTTTGGGCGGATCAATTATGGATAGGATTCAGATTTTTGGCTTGATCTCTTTGAAACTTCTTTGGCAAAGAGTTAATGGCCAGTGTGCAGCAAAATGCTCGACTAAGTTTGCTACTTTCGACAATGGTGCCATGGCTGATGTTTCTAGCTGTTTTGGATGGACCTGGACTGCTAGCTTTGCTCAGGCTCTAGTCCTTCGATGGTGGAGGTGGTGATGGATAGCTCTCACTCGTCGGAGGAATCGATCTGCTGGCGCTAGTGCAGTGCTTGGTGTGATGACATAAGACTGGGCAGTCCATGCTGCGGCGACTGGACTGGGGAAGCCGCTGAGCTCCCATCTATGGGCTAGGCTAGCATTATGAGCTATCTCAGGGCCCGCTAGTCCTAGTGGGCTATCCCTCCTTATCCCAAAGATTAGAGTGGTTTGGCCTTTTGGGCCTTGAACGCTTATTTTTGGGTTCTTACTTTGGTCTACCTCTTTGGTGGGGTTGGCTGGATTGGGCTTTATGGCCCATAATACTATTTAAATTTTGTTTAGGTCACAAGGACCAAATGTTTGGTTGTAACTTTTTATTTAAATGGCTTATGAGTATTTAGGTATTTGTTAGAATAATGATGCGGAACTTTCTAAAAAGGGGGTGTAATTTGGATATGCTGGGTTCTATTTGGTTTAGAATAGGATTTTGTATCCTAAAATGATGATTCTTTCTGTCGACCTCATATGAATGTGTCTTTTGGTACTGCTTGCTGAATTATAAAATTCTAAAGAAAATGTACATTTACCCAAATTTGAGCTATACTAACCCCATTTATCCAAACATCCTATTAAGATTGTTCACTTACCCAAAAAATTACATTGTTTTATCCGAATACCCAATTAAGTTATTTTTTTAATTATTTTTTGTTTATTTTTATGACAATTTTGCCCTCACTCCTTTTGTCACTTAGAGATAGAGAGAGAGACTTCCCCACACTTTAGTGACCGACTGCCGAAATCTGATCACTGGTGACAGGCCGCCGGAACTCCTCAAGTTTTTATAGAAAATTTTCCCTCTAATTTATAGATTTTTTTTTTAAATTTCCCCTCAAATTTTCTCCATATTCCTTCCCAGTCCCACAAGGATAAAAGATTAAAAATAACCAGCCAAGCCTTTTTGTTATTATTTTCTGACCGTTTTACCCTTAGTTCTTTGCACACTGAGTTCCTCTCTCTCTCTCTCTCTCTCTCACCCAGCTCTCCGACTTCTGCAATCAGACTGATGGGAGTCCGAGGCGAGCCTCCTGCAGTCCTCGTCCTCGATGGCGGAAGAGATGATGGAGATGGAGACCAAGCCATTTGTCTCCCTCTGTTAATTAGATCATAGCGCTTACGAATTCAATTCCTCTCTCTATCTCAAGCCCTCCTCAGACTATGTATATCCTCACTGCTACATTTTCATCCACCACATTCCTCACGCCTAGGGTTTCTTCTTCTTCATCGCTTTCTTCGTTGTCGATGTCAAATTCGAAGCTGCGGCTGGTTCCTCTGAGATCGAGTTCGCGGCGGAGCTCGGCTTGTCCTTGCTCGATTTACTCATTTTCGAAGGTGAGAGCTATGGAGGATCTGGTGAACGATAAGGAGGAAGAGTCGTTTGTGTTGACCGGAGCTCCAGGGAGCTCTTGGCCTGCAAGAGCATTTCGAAGCGGAAGCTGAGGACGGCGGTGGATGGCACGTCCACTTCTAGCCCTGCCTTCGCCTGACAATAAATTTGTTATTGTTGGGTATGCTTGAAATGTGCAAGTCCTTATTCAAGTGTATGTTATGTGTGCGAGCACATCTGAGAGTAGCTGATTTTTAGAACGGTGACATTTTCTTTAGTTTGGAGACTTGCAAATGGGAACAGTCCTTGATTTTGGACATGTGTTATTGCATGATCTCAGTATGACCTCTTTAACTGAACTAGTTACTTGCAGTAATGAGATGCTTCATCAGGTTATGACTACCAGGTTGTTCTAGCATGCCTTGCTGCGAAGTGTTTTGCCTCCAACGTGTGATACAGTCTATATTTTGTATTTCTTCAACCTTCGCCGCTTCGCATCACGATATGGTTGATATTTATGTATGAGGGTATCATCTAAAGGTGTGATATTGATGTGTAGTTATGGAATTTGTTTATGCCTATAGTCTAAAAGGTATGCATTGGCTTTGAGTGAATCTTGTTTCGATTGAGATTTGATGCATGCATTGCTAACGGAGGCAGTGTTGAGGCCACTTCAGGGGTGACAGCTCGAAGAAGGGAACATATTGGTTTTTTTGAATGAAATCGGATTAATAGATACTAGAGAATGAAATCGGATTGATAGATACACTAGAGCGGAGTGACAAGTATGATCAGTGGGAACGAATTAGGAAGCGTACATGTTATCAACCGTAGGTTAAATCCACTGGAAAACTACAGAAGACTGCTGCTTGTTTGCTGTAATTTTTATGGAAATTTTTATAAAGATTTTAAATGTTACGGTAAAATAAGGAATTTTTCTGAAGTTTGAGAAGAAAAATAACCTAAAACTTTAACGGTTGCTATTGGAGTTGTTTGAGACACAACCTTTGGCTTATGTGCAATGTGGGCTGTGTCTTAGTGGGAGTAGCAGTAGCGGTAGCAGTGGGGAAACATTGTGCGTATATACTAAAGGTAAGTTAAGTATTCCCAAGTGTTGATCACTGTTCACCCAGAAAAGATGGTTATGCCCTTGGATTTTTTCCTTAGTTGCAGGCTGCCGTTCTTCTAGGACCTTCCAATTATCAAGAACGATCTGTTTTGACCCTTAATTAACCTGGAATTTTCATTTTTTTGCATGCCTTGCACAGAGATGAAGGGGGAAATTTACATCAAGAGACTAGAGACTGATCAGAGAGAGAAGGAGAAGAGGGGGACGGGAGGAAGAAGAGGAATCTGGGTAATTGGATGAACACCTGGCATTTTTTGGGTTTTTAATTCATAGTTTCTTCTGGGTTTTGTGGTTTCATGCTTGATTGGTTTTTTTTTTTTTTTTTTTTTGGGTTTTTGGTTCATCGTTTCTTCTGGGTTTTGTGGTTTGATTCTTGATTGGTTTGTGTATAGAGTATAATTTCCTGTTCACGTCTTCAGATCAAAGCTAACGCTTGCAAATCAAATCGTCAAGGTGAATTCTCTTTTCAAACTCTGTTTGATTTGAATTTTGGGTCTCTGTTATCTCACATTTTGTCCATATCCAATCAACCACTCTCCTTTTTTGAAATTGTTATATATCCACCACCGACAAGTGAGTTCTATATTTCCATGTCATCATCAAAAGTTTACAACTTGTTGTGGTAAAGGATCTTACCGTATGGCATGCCAATTGAAGCTTTAAATAAATTATGTTTGTCATTTGCAGGAATTTTGATGGCATAATTTTGCAAACCTGCTTTATTCAACTGATTTGGGGGAATTCTTCTACTGGGATGTTCTCTGTTAAATCAGCATTCACTAAGCTATGCAATTTTGAAGTGAGTAGCTTAATTACTCAAGTTGTGAGGTGAGATATAGATAACTATCGAATGAGTTCTAAAGAAAATAAAAGTTGAATTGGGGTGGTTGGAGTCTTTATTGATCTGATCATTACCCTTGCTCTCATGTCAATAGGAATGTCATGGCATCTAGCTGAAAAGGAAAGTTGCTCAAGTCAGAAGCCAAGGGAGGAGCAATTCTTTCTTCTTCTTTTTTGAGAAAAAAGACAAACCCGCAGTCTTGCAAATTTGTTTTTTTTTACTGGTATCGCATTCGATTCTGAATAATGTGATTAATGATTCTCTGGTTGGTTATTTGTTGATTGAATTTGGTATTAACAAGAAATGTTTTTGTTCTGGCATGAAATAATGATTATGATAAGTACGTACAGTATTTGTTACTTAAGAAGCTGGATATATATGAAGTGCTTGCATAATTAAATGTTCGCCATATAAACTAGCTATGCGCATTTGGGTATAAACTATAGCTAAATATATATGCAGACCATGGAGTAAGAAGGAAGCTTGAGACCAGAATGATCACGCAATGTGCATTTTAAGTCAATTTGATAGAATGATTGATCTTAACCCACCCTTATATTATCCTACATTTTTTTTAACCCTGTCAATAATATTCTGAGTTGATTTCTTGCTTCTGTAATGCTATACATATGCATTCTTAAAGCACTTAGATATGTTATTACAGATTTGAAGAAGAAGAAGCACCAGACACTCAGATTGAAGTTTTGAGGTAATTCTGTACATTTTGATTCTCCTTTTCAGCTGAAATCTGTTTTACATGTGAAATTTTGATGAATTTGCAGGACAGTTTTTTATTTTTAAGGTATGTGCTTTGGTAATTGGTATACATTTTTTGCCATGTATGAGCAGAAAAATATGAACACGATTAGTATTGCAATGCAGTGAATAAGAACAGCCCTTCCACATAATGGGAAGTCCCATCCTGTAAAACAAAAGGAATATGATTTAGAAGACTCCAATATATAAGAAGTTATGAATGTATGTAGTATTAATATGAAGATTCCATGTAAAGCAATAGATGTGATTATTACAACTAGAGCAAGACACAGGGCACAGTGTCTCGATGAGATTGAAGTTAATACCTAAGAGGTCACTGGGGCGGTTCTTTTCCATTAAACACTGGAGAAATGCTCTAGGATTTTCTGCAATGAAAGTGATCAGGAAGGCAGATTGGTTTTGATGATTCTCATAGCATAAACCAATTAGACCCCAATATGAACAAACATAGGTCGTCCATAGACTCCATAATACAAATTTTGTATGGGTTCTTTTGGAGATTAAATGGGATAAGTACAATAAATACATCACTCTCCTTGAAATAAAGCAAATTACCCCAAAACTTAAGATAGTAACATATGTTTGGATTACAGATCACACGATAAGTGAAGTCTCAGAGACTTAAATATTCAGGAATCAAATTTGTTGATTAAAGCTCATGTTTGAAGCACGGAAATTGCAAAACCCTCTATGAAGTTAAATTAATTGTAATCTCTTCATTTTTTTCTTTAATTGATTCCTCTCAGTAATTGTAGATAGAGAGATTACTCATTCTAAATATGTAGTCTCTGTTGTAGTAATTACAAAAGAACTACCTTACTTGCATGTAACAATATGTTGCTGGTGTCTTCAACTATTCCCCTTAAATCCTTTTGTCTCAATTTTTCTTTGGTAATTCAATTGTCAGGTCATGGATCAAGCCACTGATGCAGAGAAAGCAATGGGTGTGTCTGAGTTTCTTGATTTCAAGCGCAGGAACAAGGTATTCTTTCATCATATCTGTCTACTATGTGTAAAATATCTGCCCTTATTTCGTTTCTTATCGACTGAAAGTGGCTTGCTTGGCTGAAATATCATAGGATTAAGCCTTACTGTGTTTACGTTTATAAGGCCAGAGAATTCTTTAGCATATTGCTTAAGGATGGCTGAAATTTCATAGTATTAAGCCCTACTGCCTTCCTGTCTTTCATAGATTTTCGTTAAATGGTGTTATTACTCTATGATCAGCAGATTGCATAAGCATGGCTGAATTTTCATAGGATTAAGCCTAACTACCTTACTGTCTTTCATAGGTTTTCGTTAAATGGTGTTATTACTCTTATGATTAGCAGATTGCATAAATGAGTCCATCATACTTGCCAAGTAGATTTTTGATATAGATCAGTGGTATGTAGAGAAACTCGGCTAGGCTAAGAAAGAAAGAAAGAAGGAAAAACTGCAAATGGTTTTTTATTGTCTCTGCCTCTTTAATCTTAATATTTAACCCACCTCTTATTTCATTTCAATTTTCTGTCCCTTTTTTGCTTTTTTTGATAAGTAAATACCTACATTATTGACAGGTGATAGTCACAATGGGAACCGTCCGGGTACGAGACATCCTGCCTTCGAAAAAGTATGAGTGTGCAAGGTGTGGAGGTCGAAGAAATACCAACCTGTTGCAAGAAATGTTGGTCTTCAGTTTGTCTTAGTTGACGAACATGTAAGAACTACCAATCATATCGCAATCTAATTATACCAGCAACTCAATATTATACTTTAAGATTTACCATCATTCAGCTAACATCTACTTTTTTTCTTCCCTTCCTCCTACATCGAACGATGCAATAGAAGGATCTGTTAGAGAAGCATAGTACTGCAGCATAATAGAACCACTTTTGCATAAAGGGCAAATGTTCGAAATAAGTCGTTTCTTCACAAGTCATGGCCAATCCTTTTTCAAGATTGTGCAACATTGGACGAGTCAATTTCAATTCTAAGACCATCATCAGGCATGCTCCCGAGCTACCTCCACGCATTCCAATGGACCGTTTCTTCCTGGTTGACTACAACCATCTTGACCCTGCATCAACAATGGCCAAGTTCTTTCAGGTAAACAATAACTAATACATCACGTCAATTTTAACCACATTATTTTAACAATAACAATAACTTATCAAATCTTTCATCTTCATCTTAAAAGGAAAAGTCAGGAAAAGAAATCCTAAAAGAAATCCTCGGTAGGATAAAGACTATCAAACCTGCAGAAGAAACCCCGGTTAAAGGCGATAGAATAGAGTCAAAATGCGAAATCTACTTGCAGAACCTAACGAAACTACACCTGCCCGCTCTGAATCCTATTCACTTCACTACTTTTGATTTAAACTTTCTGAATTCTGATATCCAAACAAAATGCAGGGGAAGGAGGGTATACGAGTACGTTACCCTGTGGGGAGAGGATGCATGTAGCTTGGATATTTAAGCTATCAGGACATGCCAACCACCTACAACTGTTGTTCGTACAAGCCTTAAAGTAAAACAATTTAAGAGTATGTGAAGTATGTGACCTTAACTCTGTTTATGAATTTGAAGTATGTGACCTTAACTCTGTTTATGAATTTGTTTAATTCAGCTGCAATATATACACTGACCACTACATATCTCATATTCTAGACAAGATTAATCTATCAAGCACAGGGAGTACTTTCCACTTCCTGGTCCCTGATAGTCCTGAGGCTCAACATATCTCATGTTCTAGACAAGATTAATCTATTGATCTCTCAGCTATATGATTCAAATGAAAAATCTCAGTGCCCCCTCTTTTTTTGGCTGAAACTATTCGTATATTTCATATCTTATTGTTCTAAATATATTGTTGTCTACTCTATTAAAGGTGTCTCTTTCTCTTCTTTAATTTTGTGATTGATATTTAGTAATTCATACGTGTAACAGATGCATCTGTTATATAAAGTTGGTATTGATGTTAAGGATACCCAGTATCCTAATTTAGATCAGTTTCCAAGTTGGGTCTAGGATATTGCTTAATGCCTCAGATTTGATAGTGGTTTGTGCTAGATTTTTGGTTCAAGATCATGGCTTTAGTATTAGTATGGATCACAGAGTGATATGCATTGGGCAATTCTGTTGAAACCCGATTGTGGGTTTGACATGCATGTTGGTTGATGTTTGGTGCGCATTATTGAATTTTGGAAGGACTGATATAATTATTTGGGTGATAAGAATCACAGTTAAATTGCAGAAACATTTAAACCTGTACGTATTTCATTCAGACTATAAAAAAAAAAAAAAAAAAAATCTAGTATTTCACCAGCTTTTGTAAGTTTCTGAAATTTGGGCATTTACATCATCTGCAACTTCCTTTTTTCCTTACGTTTACTACCCCAGTAAATGCTCTCTGTCTGCGATATCTTCGCTTGCATTGCGTAGTTACTTCATAACCAAAACAAACACCTCTTTGACTCCAAGTCACCGCAATCATAGAAGATGAGACTAATGTGACAACTGTCGTATTTATGGGAAAGGAAGCCCGAAGACCTCTTCAAGAGAACCTGTGGGGATCTAATTTTCAATAATAAAAAAAAAAAATTATAAAGATCCGAACAAGCTGCCACCAGAGATCCTTCAAGAACAGGGAGAGATAGAACTGCCGAAACTAAAGAAAGGCACTAAACTAGGCTTCACTGTTAAAGGAATCGTTCAGGATACATAGCGATTCACTCCCAAACAAGAAGACCAGCCTTCAAGCTCCACAGCAAACCAGGTCTCACTCACGAAAGAGAGACATTCGGACACGGATAGCAGGCCACTCTTCAAATCACCATCGCCATCACCATCACCATCAAACAAATTTCCAAAAAGGTTACTTTTCCCTATTCCCATTCTTCTGCACAAACAATACCATACACATAAATCTCATGACACACTTTTACCATCTTAGATTGCATTGCCCTTTTTATTTCTGCACACAAAAATAAAAACCAGCCTCTTGCCTCACCTCACCTCTATATTTACATCATTGTTTCTGACTTCCAGTGTCAACAACTCAGTTGAGACTTCCAAGCAACTGTCACCTTCTGCAAACGGTGAATCCAACATTTTAGAATCACCTGATTGTTCGTCTTAACTGCAATCATATTGCCAAGTCTGACCTTTTTTTTGTAATATGTACCTGTACACCTACTTGGTTAGCATATTTTGAAATCTGGCTAAGGTACCAGATTTGAAATGATGTGTAATGTATAATTTTGAAATCTGGCTAAAGTTAAATTTAGAACATGTAAAATGATGTGTAGTTGTATATGTAGTTTGGAAATCTGGGTGAAGTACCAGATTTTGGATGAAGAAAAATCTATGAAGGAATGTCAAATGCTGAGGTCGTCAATCAACTGATCAAGTTGTCGGTATAATAAGGTCATAATTAGGTCACTGGTTGAAAAGGTATACAGTTGACATGATCACATGGTCTCAAAACTAAATGTACATCTACGTTATGTTTACAGAAAATAAATGATTATCTAATAAAAATTTTAGATGATGAAATCATAAATGAAATTTATCTTATGTCTGAAAGTAATTTTTTTTTCTTTCATCTGAAGGAAGAAACTTCATTAATAATTCTAACGATCAAAGCGCTGTAATCTAGCCTCATTAAATACATTAGCGATTAAAGTAAATGAAAAGAATGTCGCACCGCAATACTAACGAAAGATATATCATCTACTACTAGTGTAGAACAGTAGAAGGTAAGAGCCAACACAGATTGCTCTTACTCTAGCCAGTATTAGGGAGAGTACAATGATTACACATCCTTGCTACTGAAGACATCTTCATGGAGCATCCTCCCACAAAACAACCTCGAAATAAGCCAACCAAGTACGCTGCTTCATGTAGCACAACTCCATCATCCGTAAAGCACTTTTCCTATCAATTTCAAAATGATACAAACCCATAATGTCTTAAAAAAAACCCATGTGTTGTAGTAAAAATGTATTATAGTATAAATGTCTATATCATGTAATAGGTACTTGAGTGTATAATGTAGGTATAAAAACTTATGTGACATGCTTTATACCAAGAGACAACAAGCATGGTAGATTTCATGATTGAAGAACAACCAAGTGGAGTTGTTGATGAGTTGATGATGATCATGGTTATCAAATTGAGTTTCTCTTAGAGCATTCACTCTTTGTATTCCTATATAAACCTTCTATTGCGAGAAGAATAAACACACATTACTCTCTCCCTCTCTCTGTTAATTTTTGCTTGTCCTCAAACACGTTATCAGCACGATATTACTCTATGATTCGAATTGCAAACCGATAAGAGAAGAGGAAGTTCATCATTTAAAGCTGTTTAGCACGCTCTTTCCTGTACGGATCAGCCTGCTTGCACGCCCCGAAGAGTCTTGTTCGGGATCTCTAATCCAAATCATTTCTTCATCAAAGTTGTTTATCTCTGTCTCTTCTATCTAATCTCCAAATTTCAGCCCTGTTGGAGTCGTTTTGAGACATGTACACCATTCAAAGTGGGAGTTGTTTAGCACGCTCATTCCTGTGTGGATCAGCCTGCTTGCACGCCGAGAACCTTCTTTTTTCAAGACCTCTAATCAAAATACTTTCTTAATTGAAGTTGTTTATCTCTGTCTCTTTTATCTGTTCTCCAAATTTCAGCCTTGTTGGAGCCGTTTTGAGATCTGTAAACCATTTGAAGTGAGATCTGTTTAGAAGAGAATTTGCTCCGAATTTCAACAAGTAAGTTTTAAAGATTAAAGTTCCCGTTTTTGAGTTTTTATTCATTTCTCTTTGTTTTTCTCGAGAACTTGCAATCAAAAGCGAATTATAGAAATTCACGCTAAACGAACTAAGAGCGTTCGTAATTAATGAACTAAGAGTGTTCATAATATTCGGACTAAGAGCGTCTGCAAGCATCAATTTATGACTTTATTAAACATCATTGTTTCGGTCTAATCTAAATATTCTTGGAAATTGATTTCTTAGTAGCATAGCTCATAAATCTTATTATTTTAGTTTTCGTGGAAGTTTAAACTCCGAAACTAATATTTTCTTCTTATCTTCAGGATGTCGAATGAACCTAGACTCGACTTTCAAATCCTTGACTCAACAGGTTCGGATTACCATAGCTGGAAAACCAACGTTGAGAACCATCTCACATCAAAAGGGATATTGCCAATCATCCCGGCACCAAATGCGGGCCTTGTGTTCCAACAAACACCCATAAAGCATGCACAAGCAATTATCTTGATGCGACGTCATATGGACAAAGTACTCAGATTAGAGTACATGTCCATCAAAGATGGAACGGACCAATGGGTAGTGCTAGAAGAGCGCTTTAACAATATCCAAGATTCCCTCCTACCTGACTTGAAGGTTCAGTGGAACGATGTACGCTTCTCCAACTTCAAGTCTGTTGCTGAATACAATTCAGAAGCTCTTCGCCTTAAAGCCATGTTGAGGTTCTGTAAAAAAACCTCTCACAAAAGAAGAGCTAATTGAGAAAACTTTCTCCACCTTCCCCGTCGCAGCAATTTTGCTATCAAAGCAATATCGCATTGAAGTAAATGTTGGACGAATTGCGAGGTTCAATGAGCTCATCAATGTTTTGTCAGTAGCTGAAAAGCACGACAACATCCTCATAAAGAATTATAATTCAAGACCTGTTGAAACCAAAAGCGTTCGTGAGGCAAATTATAATGCACCCAAGAGAGGGCGCAAGGAACGGTACCCTAATAATATGGGACATGTGTACCCTAATAACAGGGGACATGAAGGACGAACGGGTCCATATAACCGTCCCAATAAAGAAGGAAACCACAACTTTAGAGCGGGCACACGTGATGGCAACTCCATACGTGTGAGAGGTGGATATGGCAACACCAGTGGTGGAAATAGCACCATGAGCCGTGGAGGCTGCACCATGCTCCGTGGTAGTAACAGTAACCCTCATAGGGAATATCCACAACATGCACAACCTGCACAACCTGCACCTCAAATGAAGGGAGGTAATCATAATGACATGTGTCATCGATGTGGATCAATCAAGCATTGATTTAAAATGCCATGCAAGTACCTAACTAGCTGCATGCTACAAGGAGTACAGGGAAGCAAGGGAGCAAGAAGCCAACCTTGTTGAAGATGAAGAAGGTGAAGATGCCAATTTCACCATTGAGGACTTCAAAGCTGTAAATAAAGAGTACGAGGATGCTGCAGACTTTGATTAGAATAGTCATTTTCTATTTTCCAAAAACAACAAATATGCCTTAGTCAATAAATAACAATTGTATTAACTCTTTCTCATGTGGCGTATTCAATGAAGTATGATGTCTAGGAAAGTAATTGAGATTGGGGTATTTAAGCGAGCCTCACTCCACCAACATCTCTCTACTTTCCTGATCATATTTTATTGGAATTACCAAACGGATTGAGTGACTATAATTTATCGAAGTTTGATTTTATTTTGGAATAGACTTTAGAAAACTTTGATGTAATCATTGGCTATTTTCCTTATTAATAAAGTATCGCATTATCATTCAATGTCATGGACATGTGTTAATATTCCGAACTTTATTTTTTTTCAGTATGTTTTCCGGAGAATTGGAATGTCTTCTTGATAGTGGCACCACACATACTATATTGCGACATAGGCAATTATTTTTATGGATGACGCCTAGTCGATCTTTAGTAACTACAATGGCAGGACCATCACAATTGATTCATGGTCGAAGACCAGCTCAATTTTTGTTGCCAAAATGGCACAAATATTAATGTCGCCGAAGTTCTATATGCTCCAAGGGATGGAAGAACCCTATTAAGCTTTAAAGACATAAGAGCCAATGATTTTCATGTGGAAACACATTGTGAGAATGGACAAGAGTTCCTTTGCATCACCTCTAATAACTACGGAAATACACGAGTATTAGAGAAACTTATGTGTCGCTCTAGTGGATTGTATGCAACCACTATTAGAGTCATTGAATCCAACCATCTCATGAATGAAAATTTATGGGATCCTGACAAATACAGGCTTTGGCATGACCGTTTGGAACGTCCAGGTCGTGATATGATGCTCCGTATATTAAAAACTTCATACGGACATCCATTCTTCAAAACGAAAAGAAGTACGAACCAAACATTGGTCAAAAGAGTTACTTCTAAAGCATATCATTCGTTTTGCAAAGCTTACTCTTTAGCAAAGGTAGGATCGAGACCATCCTATGCAAAGGATACTAAAGAAAATATACCATTCTTGCAAAGAATACAAGGTGATATTTGTGGACCTATCCAACCAACTTGTGGACCATTTAGATATTTTATGGTGTTGGTTGATGCATCGACATGTTGGTCACATGTCATGCTCTTATCCACAAGAAATGATGCATTTGCTAAACTCATAGCACAAATCATTAAGTTAAGGGCTCGCCACCCTGATCATCCTATTAAGTCAATTCGTCTTGACAATGCTGGAGAGTTTACATCAAAAACTTTAGATGATTATTGTATGTCCATTGGGATTGAGGTTGAACACCCTGTCCCTCATATACACACCTAAAATGGTCTCGCAGAAGCTGCCATTAAAAGACTTCAAATGGTTGCTAGGGCATTGGTTATGCGCACCAATCTTCCTATTTCTGCTTGGGGCTATGCAATATTGCACGCAGCTATCCTTATTCGTCTGAGGCCCACTGTCACCCAATCCTTTTCTGTGTCTCAGATGGTGACTAGGTATGAGCATGATGTCTCACACTTAAGCATATTTGGGTGTGCAGTCTATGTGCCAATTGCGCCGCCACAACGAACTAAAATGGGTCATCAAAGACGCTTAGGCCTTTATGTTGGATATGACTGTCCAACCATTATCCGCTACATAAAACCCTTGACAGGTGATGATTTACCGCTAGATTTGCGGATTGTCACTTTGATGAGACAGTCTTCCCGTAATTAGGGGAGACATGAACACTAATGTTCAACAGAAAAGACAGGAATTGTCGTGGTTTGTCTCCACTTTGTCTCATCTTGATCCCCAAACCGCACAGTCTGAAATAGAAGTGCAGAGAATTCTCGATCTTCATAACGTAGCAGAATCGATGCCTGATGCGTTTTCTGAAATCGCTAAAGTGACGAGATCACACATACCTGCTACAAATGTGCCTGCAAGGATTGATGTCCATAAAACTAGAGGACATGATGCCATCTCAAGAATAAATGAGAATGGCGCCAACATCCCCTATAAGGGTGATGCAATGGCTTGGCCCACGACTCTTGCCAGGAAGCGCGGGGAGCCCATAGATTCGATGGATTCTCGCCCAAGAAAGAAAGCGAGTTTGACAAAAAATTATCCGTTAATCATTGATACAAATAATCCATCTCATGAGAATATTTCGGATTATGGTTATGTCCAAGAGACATCATTGAAGGACGCTCCAATGGCAGAACCAATTCCAGAGAATAGAGAGATTTTCATGAATTACACTAGTATACATGTAATGATGGATAAAAATTCTATGGCTATTGATGATACATTTACATATCATATTGCAAAAGGAATTATAGAATACGATGATATCGAACCTCGCTCTGTTGAAGAATGTCAACGAAGAGCAGATTGGCCTAAATGGAAAGATGCGATCCAGACTTAATTGGATTTACTAACAAAAAGACATGTATTTGGGTCTATAACGCTGACACCACCAAATATAAAACTTGTTGGCCATAAATGGGTCTTTGTTAGAAAGCGTAATGAGAAAAATGAGGTTGTTAGATACAAAGCCCGCCTTGTGGCGTAAGGTTTCTCACAATGTCCTGGAATCAACTACGAGGAGATATATTCTCCCGTAATGGACGTTATAATGTTTCGCTACCTTGTCAGTTTGGTAGTTTCCGAAAAACTTGACATGCAGATTATGGATGTGGTTACAGCATATCTCTATGGGGATCTAGATTCAGAGATATATATGAAGGTTCCAGATGGACTTCAATTACCCAAATCAAGTGGCTCTAAACCACGGAGCGTGTTTTCAATAAGATTAAGACGCTCACTATATGGATTGAAACAATCCGGACGGATGTCCTCAAACACCATGCTCATTACGAAGGAGTCTATCATACTCGCGGCTTCCCATTTTTCATAGTAGTAATGGTGGAAATTTACAAAAAAATGATATATTCTTACTCCATTGGATCATTCCCATGGTCCAGTAATATTAATGAAATACAACCTGTTTATCACTTGGTGTACATGGTGTGTTTTGTGGGGTTGGGTTTTATGTTGTTTGGAGTCCATTGGTGGTGAACTTGGTCTTAGGCCATTTGGGTTGTCCTTCTTTGTCTCATAGGGTTCGGCGTTTAGGCTTGACTTGGGCCCTAATGAGTGACATATTTAGTTGGATTTTTGCTATGATAAATTGGGTACTGTCTTGTCACCCATACTCATCACTTAGCCCGTTAGGGTTTTGATTGTGGAGAATTTTCATTTTTCACTCTCTTCCCTCCCATCGGGTTTTGAATTGGGTGAATATTTTGTAGGCTCGTCGCAATCTGATAGTTCGAACAAGACAGAGAGAACATAGGCATCCCAAGGAAAGCAAGAATAAAGAGGTGAGGGAAGGGGTGCCCTTGCTTCACCACCAAAATAGGATTGTATGACATGTCTGTGATATGGTTGCTAACAAACAATGTCATGATTCTTAACTGAAGGTTGAGGTTAGCATCTACTTTTGGTTCTAAACTGATACACTGAGGCAGTTTTATTGGTCTCAAGATGCTTTTGTTGTTTACTTTAGTGAAAAAAGAGAGATTCTTTTGCCTAGACTAAAGAAATAAAGAGTTAAAGATGCTTCATTACAAATTTATGCTGAACGTACTTAAGTTTACAATTTATACTTAACTTGTAACTCTAATAATGTAATGTCCTCCTCATGTGTCTCTATAAATTCATTTTACAATCAGGAGAGATTTTCCATCCCTCTTCTAGTTGTTCCAACTTACTAAGCATTCTGTTCTTTGTTCTCGACTATTGACTCTATTGAGTAGGGATCGATGGCTGAGCTTCTCACTTTTGCTGCCCAGGAAATACTTACAAAAGTGGCTTCACTTGCTGCTCAAGAGTTCAATCTTGTCTGGGGACTCAAAGGAGAATTAACAAAGCTGCGTGAATCATCACTCTTGCTTGAAGCTGTGCTACAAGATGCCCAATATCCACATCAAGATCAGGGAGAGGCTGTGAAGCTCTGGGTGAAGAAGCTTGAAGACATAGCTCATGATGCCGATGAGGTGTTGGATGACTACGGCTATGAACTTCTCCGGCGTAAGGTGGAACTGCACAACCAGATAAAGAAAAAGGTGCAATGTTTCTTTTCCCTTTCCAATCCCATTGTATTTCGTGTAAAAATGGCACATAAAGTTAATAAGATCAACACATCTTTGGAGAAGATGAATAATATGGCAAGTGCTATTGGGTTAAGTGCTAGGCCATCCATAGATGCAATAAGCTCCAATGGTCAAAGAATTGACCGGGAAACATACTCTCATTTTGAGCAAGATGAAAACAATATCATTGGAAGGAAAGAGGTTGTGTCAGATATAGTGAAAGTCTTGACAGCCTCAAACAACAATAATCTTTCTGTTATGGCCATCGTAGGAATGGCAGGGATTGGAAAGACAACTTTGGCTAAATGTGTGTATGATGATGCTAAGATAAACAAACACTTCCATGAGAAAATTTGGGTTTGCGTATCTACTCATTTTGAAGTTAATTCGGTTTTGAGGAGGATCTTGGAATCTCTTAAACCAGAAAACGCTGCGGTACAATCAATAGATGCAATGTGTAGAATTCTGAAAGAAATGTTGAAAGACAAGAGATATCTTCTCGTGCTCGATGATGTTTGGAATGAAGATGCTGAAAAATGGAATCATTTGGTGAGTTGTTTGTTAAGAGTTACTAACACCCGTGGAACCCACATCATTGTTACAACCCGCAGTGACAAAGTTGCCAATTTGGTGGAGACGCTTCCGAGGAATGATCTGAAAAAGCTATCGGATGATGAATGTTGGCTCATATTGAAAGACAAAGCAGTTCCAGTTGAAAGTCAACCCCTGCCTCAAGATCAAGAGAGAATCGGAAGGGAGATTGCCAAAAAATGTGGAGGTGTACCATTAGCGGCAAAAGTATGTCACATTGTCTATTTAAACTGTTTTCATGCATCTTTTTATTCTTTTTATTTTATTTTATCAGAGCTTCTTTTTATTCTTGTTCTTGTTTGATCTATTTATTAAACTTCCTTTTCTTTTTTAAAATAGAAAACTTTTATTGATAAAAAATAGTGAAATGAAATTCACACTCCTCGTTACAATTCACACTTCATGTTTTCTTTTATAGTATCTTAAATTTTGTCTTTTTGTAGTTTATATTGTTAAAATATAATATTGAGATACTGAAAAAGAAAATAAACATGGAGTATGAATTGTAAATTAGGGAGTGTGAATTTCACTCCTCTCAGAATGATGACAGTAAAAGTCATTTATAGGGACAACTAAACAAGCAGTAGAAGTATCATTAAATTAAAAAGTGCTATAGAAGAACAAAAACCCTTTAATACTGCTGCCTTCCAATCTAGCAGAATATATATAAGAGAAGTGAACCATAATCTCTTTTACAATGCACAAAACATGATTAACACTCTCTCCCTTCAATTTGCCACACACCAGTGTTTAGAAAAGCAACAATTATTTTGGCCTTCTACGTGAGGCATCTCAAAATTATTCACCCTCCAACCTCCCATTGACCACTAACCAGCCCAAAACTTTGACTTTTGATGGATCCTTAGCTGCTTAGCTTTCCAGAGAAAGTAGGCAATATTCAATATCCTTAAGCAACTAATTATTTCCTTATGCACCAAAGAGTTGCTTAATGCTTTAGAGTTTAGACACTCCTCTCTAACCATTAACATGATAATTGTAGCCCCAGCCCCTAAGGATTGTCTAAAGCATTGAACAACAAAGCAATGAAAGCATGCATTTATGTTTCGAAGCTATGTGAACTCGGGCACCAATATATTTTGGTGCGAGTTAAAGTATTATGAAATGTTTCCGTAGCACAGTTAGTGAGCGCAAGGGTCCTTTTCACCTTGCACCTTCATGTGAATATCAATTTTTTTTTCTTCTGAATATACAGCTTGGAATAGTCGAAGGGGACTTACTAATTACAATTACATGAACCGTGGGTGTAGCTTACAATTGTTACTTTAAATCTAGCTTTGGTCCTAATTATGGATTATTTTCACAAACAGTGTATCAAGTATGGCTCATTCGACACTTTGATGTACCAACTTTCATAACTATCAGAATGGTGTATCAAGTTTGCTCCAATCTTTCATTTTGGTGTACGCCGTTAAATTTTCCGTTATCTTTGCAGAAAAAAAAAATGATAAAACTAAAGGAAAGATAACTGAATTTTTTTTTTTGCAAAGGTAACGGAAAATTTAACGGCGTCCACCAAAATGAAAGATTGGAGCAAACTTGATACACCATTCTGATAGTTATGAAAGTTGATACACCAAAGTGTCGAATGACCCATACTTCATACACTGTTTGTGATGTTTTCCCCCTAATTACATGGGCCTTTTTTGGGTATTTTCTTCTTCTTTTTTCTATTATTTTTTCATTTATAAAACTTTACTTTTCTTTTCTTTTCTTTTCTTTTTGCAAAACTTACCCCTTTTCTTTTTGAGAGATTTGCAATCATTTTTACCTTTAGGAGTCCTGCCCACCTAAGAGAAAGTTAATGAGGGACCGTAAAAGACAATTAAATATAACGGCTGAAAATAAATACACAATTTAAAGTTATTATAATGTTAGCCATTAAGATTTACTTGTCTTATGTCTCTAAAGTAGAATTAGCGCCTTTAGTCCTAAAAACTCCTTTCTCCGGATAAAGTTTATGAATAGTCAGTGCTAAAGAAGTCCTCAAACATCTTCTAGATCTATATATTTACATCTTCTATCTATCTTTGTATCTAAGTTATTGAATGATTTCTCAATACGGTTTTTGTTTTTGTTTTTATTTTATTTCTTTTAATCATTATAAAAATTGGAGTTTGATTAGAGTTAATTTTCAACTGTTTTTTTACTAAGAAAACATAAAGAATATGACACAGCTTAACAAAATAAATTTTCAAAGCCATTTATTGAAAAGTAGGGGCTTCATGAGTAATTAACTAAAGTTGTAGAAATATGATAGAGACGTGTTGGAATTACATAGAAAGTAGTGAGAACATAGCTAGAGAATATGTTTGAAAAAACTATTTGACTTACGGAAGAAAAATTATAGAGATTTTAACTTTTGAAACAGCACGAAATCATGAATAAACTCTATCAACGATTGCCTCATAGCATTAAGATGCATTCTGATCTCATTCTTCTATAATAGAAAATTTTGAGGGATATTGTTAGAGATGCTCTCAGTATGCTTAGGATTCCATCTGTCCATTTGGACAAAAACAAAAAAGCCAAAATGTAGTTATGTACTCAGTCCATTCTCTCCCGATAATAGTCCACTAGTAGAATAGAATAAAGAATGTTATACATTATCATGCACCTAAGGCCGATCTTGATATTGTAGAGGCTTGAGACGAATAATTACAATGTGGCTTCACATGTTTTTTTTTTTTTTTTGGCTTTTTTAAATAGCTATACAAGATCATTTTTTTTATTGAAGTTAATGGTTATAAAATAATAACATGAAATGAAATAAATTATATATATGTTGTATGACTACTTCAAAAAAAAATTAAAAAACAACTTAGATTTGATAATATACATAAAAAATTTATGATCACTGCTCTAACGCAAATAATTGATAAGATATGTGCAAACTTCAAATACATAAAGTATACTAAAACTATGATCTCAAAGGCCCTTCGGAAGCCGGTGACCTGAGGCAGCCGCCTCAAGTGGCAACCCTTAAGCTCTGCATGGACCTTTAATTGGAATTAACAATTTCCCCGGTTATCATATCAAATTATCAACTACAATGTTGTTTAAAGAATTTATAAAACATCAATCAATCAATGGAAGAAACATTAAAAACTCATGAAATAGGCGATGTCATGGATTAGAACTAAAACACTGAAGATGTGACAACGGCTCCAATGTCAACTAGAATGGAGTACAGTAAACATCAATAAAAGAATGTTTGATAACTTAATAACCTTGCTTAAATTATAATTCCTCCGGTCCCAACTTAGGCTAGTATATTAAAATAATAATCTTTCTAAATACCGCACATAATAATTTTTCTAGAAATATTTTAGGGTTTAGTGAATATATAAATTATTCATTGATTAAATACATAAAGAAATAGCACATAAAAATTCATAATACATATTGAGAAACTTTTAGCAACTTCTATTTATTCTCAAAATATGCTTCTATAGTACTAAATCTAATTAAACAGATTTTCAACGCATGCACATTTGGTATGGTGCATCAATGCAGTAAGTTATGTAATTCAACTAGACAAAACATAAAACTCAACAAATATTCATTTATTGATAAAATAATAATTATTCATTTATCAATATATTAATAAACTCTCTAAAAAATAATGTACCTTAGTCTCCATAATAATGGTTTATAGAAGTTGTAATGTAGTTTTGTAGACCTTAGTAAAACCTCTGGGAATCCAATAAGAGAGAGTGAAAATCCGCACATCGAAGTCTCGGAAAGGATCGACCATTTCCATGACGAATTTTGAGGCTATCTTGTTTCTCTTCAAAGAGTAGATTCTTAGAGTTTAGAAATTAGTTGATGAAAATCTCATGGATGAGATTTGCAGATTTGGACATTTGCTCTAGATTAAGAAAGTTAGACCGATAGATAGGCCTTGAGATCTGAGGGGAGAGAGGTGAAAGTATCAAGAAAATATAAAATTTTATTTTTCATTAAACGCTTGGAATAAAATTCAGCCCATTCAGAAATTTTACCAAATCCAAAATAGGGACAAGAGGGCAAATATCAAAGTGATTAGTTAAATGTGTAACATTATGTTTGAGAAAAAAACAATAAAGGGCTAGTGACCATAAATCAATCAGACCAAAAGAAAAAAGTCCATAAATCAAATTCATAGAACCTATATGAAAAACGACTATAAAGTTGGTTACCTATTTTTTTTTTTTGGGTAAATTCCTTCTATGGTAACTGGGTTATGGCCAATTGATACTTTGGTACCTAGTCTTCAAAAGATGACAATTTGATACCTGAACTTAGGCTCCGCTTGACGCTTTAGTACTTCTATTAATTTTTCAGTTAAATGTAAGGGTAAAATTGACATTTAGAATATAATGTATAAAAACAAAATAAAAAACATGAGTTTTGTGGGTTGATTGTTGTTCTTCATCATTTTATGGATATGAATTAATGCTTGTGAGTTATGCTGAAGATGAAATAATCGAATTTCATTTTTAAGAAATATAGTAACCGTGATTTGAACACCCATGAGACTACTCAATCGAATTATGTTTAATCCACCGAAAGTAGTCTCGTGAGTGTTCAAACCACGACGACTAAATCTTTTAAACATAAAATTCAATTATGTCATTTTCAACATAACCTAAAAGCATTAATTCATGTTCATTTTCTCCCAAATGACGCAAAAAATGATGAAGACCCAGGCTTATGGTCATTAACCCACAAAACTCATGTTTTTATTTATTTTGTTTTTATACATATATTCTAAATATCAACTTTATCCTTACATTTAACTGAAAAAAAAAATTAGCAGAAGTACCAAACTGTCAAACAGAGCCTGAGTTCAGGTATCAAATTGTCATATTTTGAAAACTAGGTATCAAAATGTCCAATTGGTCATACCTCAGATACCATAGAAGAATTTACCCAAATTTGAAATGAAATTGAAAAATGAAAATTTTAGTCGTTTACCATTCAAATGACTAATAAACAGGTAAATCTAGGGATGACATTTTCAACCGAGACAAACCAACCAACCGAATCAGAGCCGAACCAAAGAAGTTGGTAACCGACACTGTCGGTAACCAAACTCTTGGTACGGTACAACCATACCGACTCCACATACATGGTATGGTAATAATTTCAATTTTTATATATACATGGTATACTGTACCGACCGAACTCATATACAATTAATTAATTACTCATATTTTGTTAATTTTTTATTCTTCTCTCTCCTTCTTTTGGATGCTCGCTTCTTCTTTTCTCCTCTTTCTTCTAGTTTTTTATTCCTTCTCTCCTTCACTACTTCTTCTCTCTCCTCTTTCTTCTTTCTTCTAGTTTTTTTATTCTTTCTCTCCTTCTTACTGGACGGTCACTTCTTCTTCTCTCTCCTCTTTCTTCTAGTTTTTTATTATTCTCTCTTCTTCTTTCCAGACCCTCTCTTATTCTTCTCTCTTTCGTTTCTTCTTTCTTCTAGTTTTTTATTTTTCTTTCTTCTCTATCCTCTTCTTCTTCTTTCTGAAGACGCTCTTCTTCTTCTTCTCTCTTTCTTTTTCTTCTTTCTGGACTCTCTCTTCTCTGAGCCTCTCAAACTCTTCAAAGAAACGCCCTCTCTCTATCTCTCTGGCACGGGCCCTCGATTCTTAGCCTCTCTCCGGCCATGATGGGATTTCAGTAGCTTTGGTTAAACTGGACTTCCACTCTTCCAACTCTATGGCTCGATTTCTGGCTTTTGGATTCAGTGATTCTTCAAGCTCGGTGATTCTTCAACGAAGTCGGTTGGAGGACCAACCAACCGATACCAACCGAGCTTCTCGGTATACCGATATGTTGGTATACCGACTTTTGTGGCCGGTAATGGGAAAAGATTTTGTATACCAAACTAATTCGGTACGGTAGCTGATTTTGGACTTACAGCTCCGGTACCGAACCGAATCCACCCCTAGGTAAATTTAGCTACTGAACGTAACATAATATCTTCAATCAAAAATATGTGAAAGTATAGTCGTCAATTGCTAACTACTTCTTTAATATGAGATTATGTTATTTTGACCACGCTATTGTGTCATAGAAATCTAACTCATGTTAGTGATTAATTGTGACTTATTGGTTATTTGAAATAACCGATATTGTGGAGGTCAGATATTCAACTCTCGCTCACAGCATGAGATGAGTGGGGTGGGGTAATAATTTATTGTTTCTACTAAAAAAAAAAATTTAACTCATATGCAAATTTGATTCTAGGTTCTGGGACATATGATGCGCTCTAAAAGGAATGATGGATGGCAATCAATTCTACAAAATGGAATATGGGACGTACCAGAAGAAGAAGAAAGAATCTTGTCAATTTTGAAGTTGAGTTTTGATGAATTGAAATCTCCATCATTGAAACAATGTTTTGCATATTGTTCAATGTTCATCAAAGATTTTGAAATGGAAAAGGATGACTTGATTCAACTTTGGATGGCTCAAGGATGGCTTCACCACTCTCCCATCACAAGTAATCTAGAGATGGAGGATATAGGTAATGAATATTTTAACATTTTAGTAGAAAATTCCTTTTTTCAAGACGTTACAATGGATTCCCACAACAATATTACCAAATGCAAGATGCACGATCTTGTACATAATCTTGCAAAACATGTATCAAGCTCGAAGAACCGGCACTCACTGTTTTCGAAGGGAGAAGTCTTTGAGAGCACATTGCCTAGCTTTAATTCTTTACGTGTCTTAAATCTTTATGAGGCGGACATTGACAAGTTGCCAGTCTCACTTGGAAAGTTGAAACACTTGAGGTACCTGAATGTCATGAAAACAAGAGTCAAAAGATTTCCCAAATCTATCGGTCAACTTTATTACCTACAGACATTAAAAATGCCTTATCACTTTGATGAGTTTCCGAAGGAAATTGCAAATTTGGTCAACTTACGACATGTTTATTATGGAAAGTACGTGGAGGTTCCTGTTGGGATATTGGGAAGATTAACCAATCTCCGATCATTACCTTCTATAAAGGTGGATAAGGAGAAGGGTCCTAGGATTGAGGAATTGGGTGGTCTAAGCCAACTGCAACACAGCTTGTGTATTTATGGTTTGGAAAATGTAAGAGATGGAGAAGAAGCAAAGAAAGCAAAGTTGGTTGAGAAGAAACATTTACGCAAGCTAACTCTTGACTGGAAGCTTAGTAGGCCTAGCAACAATGTTGACAATGATGATGATGTACTAGAAGGCCTCCAACCACATTCTAGTCTGGAAATTTTGAAGATTGGAGGGTTCATGGGTGTTACACTTCCATCATGGTTATTGCTAACCAGCCATTTGATAGAGATTGAATTGTGTGAATGTAACAATTGCGACGGAGTACCAGCACTTGGCCATCTGCCCAATCTTAGACATCTTAAGATCAAGAGCATGCAGAACCTCAAATGTTTGGGATCTCATTTCTATGGTTATGATCACGTTTCCGATGCAGTAGCTGGAACAAGTAAGGAGACACGAGCTTTGTTTCCTGCATTGAAAACATTACATATTGAGGAGGCCACGCACCTGATTGAATGGATGGAAGCGCCAACCGGAAGAGTAAGTGGGGTGTTTCCTTGCCTTGAGGAGCTGACTCTCGAGAACTGTAGGGAATTGAGAAGTGCTCCAAGTCATTTTCCCACTCTGAAGAGGTTGGTGATAAGGGACATGGGTAGTGGCATGCCAGTAGTAAGCATTCTGAGCACAAAACTGACCACTTTGACTTATCTCAGATTAAGTGATATCCAAGGACTTACTTGTCTGCCGGAAGGGATATTGGAAAACAACAAGAATCTCGCTAAGTTGAGGTTAGATCTTTGCTATCACTTAACTGATATCACTCCCCAAGGGTCAGAGTACTGCTGCTCATCTCTTCAGTCAGTGCATATTAGCAGGTGTCAGAATTTGAGGTATTTACCTGACGGCCTGCTCACACCCTCTCTTAAAAAGTTGCGTTTGTTTGATTGTCGCAGTCTAGAGTTCATCCCAGATAGTACACGCGGTCTCATAGCTCTTGAAGCATTGACATTAATTGGATGCTCCAAAATAAAGTCTATTCCAACTATACAAGGCCTCACATCCCTCCAGCAATTAGAAGTTGTATATTGTCCCGAGTTATCAAGCCTACCGAGTGGACTGGAATCCTGCACCTCTCTTCAGAGTTTGACAATAACAAGCTGCCCAAAGGTAACATCCATTTCAATCGAAAGTCTCAGTACAGGCCTCCAAGAGTTGACTATAGATGACTTACAGTTTCTTCCAGCATTACAAGGCTTCACATCCCTCCGTGAATTGACGATCGAAGGATGTAATAGTAGACAGTTTGGGCAGGAATTTAGTGCCTCTCTTCAAACTCTCGTCTCTCTGAACATAGTTTTTTGCTTTGAACTAGAGAGTATTCCGAGTTTAGACAAGCTCACATCCCTTCGCACGTTGGTGATTACTAATTGTTCTCGATTAACAAGTCTACCGAATGGATTAGCAGCATCCTCAGTCTGCAGCCTCACCAGTTTGAAGGAATTGAAAATTGGTTTCTTCTGGGGAAAGCTCGAGTCATTCCCTGCTTTTCAGGTTATACCGCAACTTGAACAATTAGCAATCTATGGATGGCCTATGCTCAAGTCTCTCCCTGAAAACATTCAACACTTCACTTCTTTGACCATTTTGGAGATACATTTTTTTGTGGGAGTGGTGGCTCTCCCAGAGTGGCTGGGCAACCTTGCATCTCTTCAGTTTCTAGTGATTGCGCATTGCGAGAATATGAAGTACCTACCTTCTGTCGAAGCCATGCAGCGCCTCACCAAATTACAAGCCCTAGAGATCTTTCGGTGTCCTCTTCTAAGGGAAAGATGCACCGAGGAGACTGGCCCAGAGTGGCCTAAGATTCGTCATATTCCAGAAATTCATGGTAAGTATTACTTATTCGTCACACTCCACTACGAAATATTACTGCTTTTTGGAATTTTGTGCATTGCAGACTGATGAGGTTGTAAAAAACTGACACACACACACACACATACCTTTTGTAATCATATGCATCAGTAACAAGAATGGTTCGGCTTTTTGATCTCATTGTCTTCAGATTGTTCTCTTCTCTGTTCCGTAAGTCAATCCGTCATTCAGTAGGGAAAAAAGAACTTGATGAGTTTTTAATAAGAGTTTTATTAAATATGATCGAAGTTTACGTCAGTAATATGAAATATCGCCATCCCACGAGGTCCGCTAATCTAGTGGTAGCTTTTGGGGGTGGAATATTACTACTCCCTACTGGGTATTCCCTCCCTGTATACTGGCTAGTCTTTTTGTCCCTAAGCTTTTCTGTTTGTTTGTTTTTTTTTTTGGTTATATACTAGTTGATTTACCAAAGAGGAAAAAAGTATGAGATATCAATCAGTTTGGAGGACCCCCTTTCAGTTTCCAGCCACATGATTAGAGAAGACAATACTGAACTGACTAAGAACTTTGCCTCATCAAGTAGGCTCAGGTCCCATGCAAACACCAAGGCTTGAACTCGGAGTTTTTAAGTCCGCTAAAGTTACATCGACTTCTTGTGAAAGTCATATAGGAATATTTGAATCAAACAATAAATGGTTTTGGCTACAATTACTATTATCATGATGAATTATCCATGTATTCCATATAAGTAAATAACTGAAAGGTCTCCGATTTGTTGAATTTTTTAGAGAGTTGATCTTTACATTATGATTTGAAACATGAATGGTTGGATTTTAAAATTATTAAATGAAAGCACTTAATCATAATTGGGTGAATTTACTCCTTTACTCAAGGGTTGAACATATCTTAGAGTTATCCATCCTTATCATATAACTCTAGTCAGTCAATTCTAAAGCAAACATTTTCTTGTTTGAAGCATCAAAATAAGGAATAAAACCTATATACCCCCTTTTTTGTCTTTCCAAGCATTGACCAAACTCTTTTTCTTTTAGTTTTCTGAAGCTATAAGACACAACACCTCCAACAAAAACATGTACGTACTTCAGCTGTATGTCCAGTTGGCAGTTGCAGAAGATTACTTTCGTTCTAGTTTTAAGGGTTTACGCAGAAGATGTCCCGGTTTCTTGACATTCGTGTTGAAGCAAGGTAAGGTTTGCAATCACCACATCTTCTTTTCTTCTGTTGTTTCCCTGGACTCTCCATTTCCCTGGTCTCTGCTTTATACTTTCCTTACCAAGTTAGCCATTTTGTTGTTTTTGCAGTGGCATGATTATTATTCAGGCATAACTTTTAAGTGGGTTGTTAGGAGGCTCTCACCAAACAGAGTCCAGGTACTTCAGTTCTCTCCTCTGCATGCTTACTTCTTAGGTGACAGTAATTCTTACGAGTTACTCTTTTCAGATTATTGGTAATTACTAATTATATAACATCTATCTAACAGCATTGCAGGATTGGGTCATATGGAAAGTGAAGAAAAAGATAAAAGGTCTAAACAGGTAGACATTCTGATACTGTTTGTTTATATTTTTAAGTCTGCAGTCAATTTTACATCAAATGGTGACCACTGGATGCCTGTACATGAGTTAAAGGCACTTTGATGGATTAAAGTCCCTAATTTTATTTATACTGTGACAAAAATATATGAGGGAATAATATATAAGTCCTCCAGAGAGATGAATAACATAACCTTAAATATTCACTCCATAAAATATTCACTCCATATTTTCTATTCTCTTTGACATATCTGAAGTTGTGGGATTTCCTTGGGATGTAGCTAGGGATTTCTCAACTATTAGACTGTCACGCCCCGAATTTTAGAATAACAATTCAAAATCCGAAACATGAAAATACTACAAACTCAAAATAATCATCCTGAAAATTTTTCTTTTCATAACACCCTCACCACACGAAATAAAATCAAACCGAATTTAGTTTCGGTTAATTATTACACTTCAAAACCAAATGTAATTGTAAAGCTCTAAATGAGCATACACACCTCACAACTAAATAAATAACAAAACTGCTGTAACACCTAAGCAGCTCGGTCACCTCCCTGGTTATCCTGACCTGTAGGAATATCCGCTACACCATTGAATAGTGTACCGGGATTGCAACAACACAAAACCCGGTAAGCTTATGAAAGCTTGTATGAGTAAAAGAAAGAACTGTTAGTTAATTTAATCTCATTTATTCCCACACACAGCAATACCCAATAATTTCACATATGCAAGTACTAACAATCTCAATCACACACCGATTCAATATATCACAACAAACCAATCTCACAACTTTCTTCACAACTCACAATCTCAATCACACACCAATTCAATATATCAAGACAAACCAACTCACAACTTTCTTCACAACTCTCATCATCGTATTTATAAAAAATACGGTATTTGACAGACTAGAGCTCTAACTGAATCGTAGCCCATCACCTGGCCTAGGTTATGGCATCCGACATATTTATCTATTATTGTATTTCATCAATATGTATACCTATATACATATTTAGAACGTCCAATAATTCCACATACTCAACCAATCGTATCCCATCATCCACACTAGGATTAGAGCGTCCGATTACCCACACCGGTCATTACGTCGACCCTAAACCCATAAATGAACACAACATATAATATCACATACTGAAATCAACCCAACCAAGATACACCATATTATTATGGAATTACACAAATTGAAATAAAATCAATTCATCAATTCTACTCAATCATATCATCACACAATAATTCACTCATCAATATATATTTTCCACGTAAATATATATATATATATATATATATACGTAATCATCCACTCAGGAATGACCACTAATACCATCTATAGTTCACACAAGAAAATTATGAATTCATTTGTATAGTTAAAATTCATTTTACTTACCTATGGACCGTGGTGATTCAAGTCCATGAAATTTTAAAACAAATATTTAATCCGTAAATATTTTTCACACAATTACCAAAAATAAATAAATTAAAATGCTCAGTTCGTAATATGAACCACGTGAGTTTTACTCACCTCGAAACTCCCGCTGCGTCTTCAATATAATTATAATTTATAATTAACGCCGAATAACCCACTCAAATAAAATCCGTCAATCACCTAATCAAATGTGATTCGAATTTAGCCAACAATTTCAACACATAATTTAACTACTAATTAACGGCCAGATTCTAATTTACATTAAAATCCGACGAGCGGTTTCTCACGAATCGCTTCCCTAATTACCATTTTTCACATATACGAAGATCCAACGGTCGGATCTTTGCCCATGACCACACAAAGCCTCTGGGACAGTCATATGATCATCATAACAAATTTACAAGTTCATCCGACGGTCATAATTTCACAGATCAAAAATCTAACGATCGAAATCGATCGAAATCACAAAATTCATAACTAATTCATACGATATCCGAAAAATACGTATAATACGCCGAAATGATCGTATCAAAACATAGAATCATAAAATGGACAGAAACCAAATTTTAGACCTCCGGAGGTGGCCGGAAAAGGCCGCCGGAGTTAGGGATAGAGCAGCCACCGACCACCTCCAATGGTGTCGGGGCTGAGCTTGTCCCCTTCGTTTCATCATTCTGAGCAACTTTCATAACTAGCACAAGACCTAAAAATGACGGGAAGGGATCGAAATTACCGATTTACAGTCAGCGGCCGGAAAAAATGCAGAAACCGGCGAGCTTGAAAACCGACGTGAAAACTGCAACCTCAGGCCCCGATCCCTTCTGGAAACTTGTTCAGAACTTCCTTGCGAACTCAACAAGCCAAGAATCACAAGAAACGATCGTGTATAGCTCGAGATATCTTGATCGAAAGTTTCGGTGTTTCGATCCGTTCGGGTCGAGCTCCAACGAACGTGAAAAAGTTCGACCCAGTTCCGGTCCTTCTAGGTGCTTGTAGAGGAAGTTGAGGCGAGCTCAATGAGCCAAGAATCAAGTGAAATGATGGAGTGTAGCTCGAGATATCGAGATCGAACCGAAAATGGTGGTTTTCGGTTCGGGCCGTGCCGCCGCCGCCACAGGCTGCGCCGCCTTGTGCAACTGCCTCCGGGAGCTAGAGCAGCTCGAGACGAACGCCTGGGACTTGGTTTGAGGTCGAGAGGTGGTCTGTGGAGGGAGAACAATTAAGGAGAAGTTTTCTCACTATTTCGGTCGAGAGAGGGGACGATGCGAGCTGAGAGAGAAGATGAACAGTGGAATTTCCAGAAAAAGAAAGAGAAGGAGGCCGGTGGAAAATTAGGGTTTCCCAAAAATTTTCTATATATACAAGTTTTCGAAAAACTTCGAAATTCGATAACTAAATCAGAAAAAATCCGATCTTTGCGTTCCGCACGTGTACGGACTCGTATCGACGAGCTCTACAACTTTCATGAAGGAAGTTTCTCCAAATTTCGTACGTAGAAAAAGTCGATTTCTCAAACCGAGTATTTCGAGCTTTTCGTTAAAAATAATTGTTTCGAAACTTCGATAATTGTAAAAATGAATTATTGTCGAACATAAATCGTGAAATCGCATAATAATCATTCGATACAATTACTTGAATTTAAAATGAAATTTGCGGGTATTACATAGACTCTCACCCTAGTGCCTTGTTTCCAATCATATAAATCAATAACAAGAATGCGCTTTTGCTTTTAGTTTTTTTCTACTTCTCATCAAATGTTTTCCTTCCCTAATCTCTAGACATCTAATCGAATTCATGCGAATTACTATTTTTAATTTTACTATTTAAGGGAAAAGGTTGCTGCTTTGCCTTTGCTTTGATGGAGAAGTATTAACTGCCATGTATGATGACGTGAACTTAAGTTCTTCGACATTCTTATAAAAGATGTAAGCGGTTTAGATCAGTATGGTGTGGGTTTGATTTCCATTACTACACCTTCATTGAAACTGTGACTGGTATTATTTTCAGGCTCCAAATGAGAGAAACAATTAAGGCACTTGATTTATTTGAGGTGCGTGCATGCATGTTCCTAATTCTGGGTAGGGAAGAGGTTCAGTTGTGGCGGTTTGAGGGATTCTGGTGGGCTCTACACCTACCAATTATTATGGTGTTCCAATTTTTGAGGGTAAGCCTTGGTCCTCTTGTATTAGTTAATGAAATTCAGGCTGATCTAGCAAGTAAAAATGGGGTCTTAAGTGTGGCTATCTTTATGACTTCGATATTCATGAATGGCAAGCGAGTCTTAGGCTCAATTTAGGGTCGTTTAAGAGTTTAACAGATAACTTGAGCAGCAAAAAGTGTTTGATGAAAAT
The DNA here is from genome assembly GCA_025331145.1 of Rosa persica. NCBI lineage: Eukaryota > Viridiplantae > Streptophyta > Magnoliopsida > Rosales > Rosaceae > Rosa > Rosa persica. Next base: position 44,038,891 of record WFKR01000005.1, on the reverse strand, counting down.
TTTAAAAGCAACTTATGTTAAATTTATACCATTTGACAGCAGCTTATAGAAGTTGGTAAAATGCAGCATTCATAAGTGAAAAGCTAAACCTGCTTATTATAAGTTATCAAACTGGACATTAACATTCATAAGCTATGGTTGTTTTTGCAGCAAGTATCAGACTATGTTTTTCTGGTTGGCAAGAGAATCCAGAACTTGACTTTTGGTGCCAAACCAAGATGATCAACTTGTTCGGATATATCTGCCAGAGGTTCCCCTTTCAGAAAAAGATTGTGCATTAATTTTGTGTCTTGGAAGTGTCCTTCAAATGCTACACGGAAAGGTATCGCCTTCGTCTTGTGTTGCTCTCTTTCTCCAAATACGATCAAGTACTGAACTAATATCACCAACTCTTCGTTGTCATTTCAGCAAAATGAAGATCAAGATTTTCATCATTTTCGGTATCAGGATTTTGTCGGCAATACTGAGGAATTGGTCCTGTTGTACTACAGAGCATCTCATAGCCATCAACTCTCACTTATTTTGATAGCAACAGTGTGATAGGTCTTCTGGTCGTTCCACGTTTTGTGGGACGCTGCTAATTGTACCTTCCTTTTGTGACTCAGTTCAACATTCTGCTCTAGCTTCAAAGCCTTCAACAGATTTTGTACTTCGTTGTTCATTTGAGCAGGAGAGCAAGGGTTTGAATTCCTATAGTCCGGTATTTAGAAGTAAACTGAGGAAGCTGGTTTGCACCAAGGATTGTTGTGGGTTTAAAGTCTTCATATTAATGATCTTCATGTCCCAATTTGAATAAGGTTAGGGATTGGCCAAAAAAATGCAGCTGAACTATAGCTTCTAATCGACCTTAAGAGGAGAAACTTAAAACTGAGCATGTACCGTACAGTAAGTAGTTGCATACCAAGAGCAATTCTATTTTATTCTTCAAAGCATAGCCCTACTATAAAATGATAATTAGACTGTAATGATAGTTGTCCAGGAATCTCAAAGCAGAAACTTCTCTCTTGTTAGTGCTACTCTCTTATTGCGTACCAGTACAGGAGATCATTCTTCCAAATATACTTACAGGTTACAGCTGAAGATTTATTCTCTCAGACATTCTCATAATATCTGAGTAGATCCTATCACCTCCAATCTGTGCACCAGTAGCTCCGACAGCAACGCGTAGGATATCTTCGATTAATGCCACATTTCCCATGATGTCAACATGTGAACCACTCTCTGTACCCCTTCCCTCAAGCAAACTACCAGGTCGCTTGTGCTGGTATTCCCTTACGCAGGTAGCAATACCAGATGGGTTGAACCTGGTTCTTCCTCTCCACCCTTTGGTGCACATGTATCCAGCACTCAAGACAGGCACGGTATCATCACCATCAACAAAATGTGCTCCATTTTTAAGACAGCTGCCTGTCTCTCCATCTGCTGAACTATCAATGCGGAATGGGATGCTCTTGCACTTGTCAGAAGGAGACGTCTTGTATATGTATGATCTTTCAGTTGGGAGTCCAACACCATATAAACAGTATATTTCCAAATCTGGGGCAATGGGTAACCTAAAACAGGTGCAAAGATACACAGTGAGGTTTTATGGAACCAAAATGATCAAAAGGTATTATAAATCGTGCATTCCCTGAAGCAATAGTTGCAATAGCACTTGTGCTTCGTTTTGAATCTGGGTAACGAATTTGGAAGTAGGAGCATAAACATATCAAATAAAAGATCATTTGGAAGCAGAAATGTGGTTCTTGAAAGGAAGAGAAAAGATTTTGTTGACATTGAAGGAACTATTATTATGATTATATGTAGAAAATAAGATGTCGGAATTTACATTCTAAATACTTATGACTATGCTAAGGCTTTTGAAAAAAATAGAAAAAATGAAATAAAATTATATAGATAAGACAGATATCTATGTTAAAGAAAGAAGAAGACACAACTCAAAGCTTTTTAGGAAGCAAAATTTTCTAGAACGGTGTGGAAAGATATTTCTGCATGCTTACTTGGTCTCGAGTGGATTGGACCAGTACTTGTAATGGTCATATTTAGGATTATCCAGATTATCAGCTATCCCATGAGAGAAGTGAGCCTCAGCCCGTTGCATCATTTTTGGAGCCACAAAGCGTAGCAGATCAAAAAGGGTTTGAAGTGTGTAAGCCTTATTTTCTGCAATTTTTCTTATGCTTTCCCTGCTTACCTCATCATATTCAGTCCACACCTCTCCACACGATGAGTTAAAATTGGTAGGAGAATCCCTGTGCAGAAGTTCCTGCTCAGTTGTTAAACAAATTATTATTATCATCATTATGAAAGAAGATCATCATTCTAATACACATAGAATGCAATGATATATCAGAAAGCTTTCGTGTATTGAATTAGGAATAGTTTAGCATTCACCAAGAAGACAATGTATTTTGATTTTTATGTTGTTTCTGGTCTAAGGATCTTTGTCTTGCCATGTGTTAAAATAAATATTTGAGCAAGCATATAGCTATCAGTATCAAGTTCTGTGATGGACATGCATATTCCCTTTTTTCACTGGAATATCATTAAAATCGATAAATAGAAAAAAAAAATCTTGATAAAGCATATGCATAATATGGTTTTTCGACTAGTGTCAAGTGTTGAAATCAAATATACTCCGTTTCTTTCTCAGGAATCGCCGAATCGCTAACAATATTCTCCTGGGACCTTCAAATTTGCTCATAGACCTCCCTTTTAATCCAATAAAGATATGGTAAAGATTTTTTATAAGACAATAAGGAAACAAAGGATGTACTAGTACCCACTAACTATAACAAGGTTACTGTAAGAGGACTCTTAGAATGTGACCGCAATGCTGAATCAATTCTAACTGACTTTTTACAACAGAGTTCCAGGAGGCCTCCATTATCAGTTGGGATAGAGGGAATGAACAAGAAGAACACAGGTTGATTTTATTTCCACAGAATAAGTTGCTTCAATCATTTGTGAGAAAGGGCAGAGTGGTTCAATTCTCATGAGGCATCTGAAACTCTTGACAATTACTCCGAGACTTCAGACAAGGCAACTGATCACATCAACTAAAGAGAAATGCTACTATTAGCAGGGTTCTTTAGAAGAGATTATCATGCCAATTTTTTTAAAGAATGCATTGTTAGAAGCTTCACTAGAATAGTTTTTGTCATACTTGCATCACCTTATTTGTGTTGAGTACTTTACCTGTAATCCCTTTGTGGCTACATTAAAAGTTTCATACTTCAAAAAATCAAGAGAGTACCTTTATATCATGACCAGGAAGCTCTGAAGAGGGTAATTCTGATGATTCCTTGCCAAATGAGATTATTCTTCCATACTTCATAGGTTCTTTTACTTGGAAAATTATAGTCTTATTGCCGTTGTTGTAATTGGTGTCACCAGCAGTGGAATGCAGATATTTCTTCTTTGTCAAGTCACAGCTATGCCCGTCTTCGGGAGACCAATCCAAGTTGCCCCAAATGGTTTCTCCACCTTTTGGCAACAAGGAAATCAAGGAATCCCAGCTCCGAGATAACCGCATGACATGTTCAAAGGTTTGAAGCCCAAGAATTTCAGAATCTAAAACAACAGGAGCCATAGCTCTGAAAGGGCCAAGTCAACTTCATCATGCATTGGGCATATATCAAACTTTTAATTGTTGCAGATATCACTTAAAATCTTAAATCACATATAACTATATAAGAGTACTAAATAATAATGTCCTTCTTGTGCAACCCAATTCTCAATATCAGAATCCAAACACACATGAGGAATAAAACACAGACAAACCTGATGTAAGCTACATCTTTACCCTCAGCAGAAAATATATTACTAACTGCTTTTGGAACACCAAGAAATGCTGGACCGATATTCATGATTGCTTTGATGTGCGTGGCACACCAACTTGGACCACCACCACCTCCCATAGGAGGAGGTGACTCAACCCATTTCATGAAGTGGAGAAAATAAATAGCCCCCATCGAATGAGGCACCACAACCACTTTCTTATGGCCATTGATTGCATACATAAGCTCAATTTTACTCTTCAACCTACTAAGAGCTTGGTCCCGAATCTGCCCCCATTAGAAAATATATTAGTGGACTCAGCTTAGACTCTCAAGTGATCTTCTACGACTCATGCTTGCTAAGACGGAGCATATACAGACTGTATAAGTGCTTTGTAAGACAAATTTGGAGACCACAAGTCAATCTCATTGTTGTACACGTCTCTTGAGAAAACTTTTCAGTGTGGAATTAATTTGATGCATGGAACAGCAATTAACTCATTAGACACATGATTTGGAGTTCTGAAAGCAAATAAGCCATTTGAAAATACACAAAAACAAAAGATAATAGAAACTTATGAGCCATTATTACCAACAGTACAAAGTATACTAAGAAACCAAATAAGATTCGTCCAACTTATGAATCACTGGTAAGGAGTGCCTCATACATGGAAAAACCAACAAACAATTGTGTGATTCAGGTTATATAGTTGTGCAACAAAACCGTGACATATAGAGCAGCAGGTAAAGAAATTTACCTCAGTGTTCTGGAAAGAAAGCCTCCAATCATAGGCAGCCATATGCATGTTCTTCCCTTCATAACCAATTTTTGCCAAATTCTTAATGAGGACAGCCCAAACAAAGTAGCCAGGAGCAAAATAGTCAGCTGCGGCGAGTCCCCCAACTGCTCTGACTCGAATTCCTGGAGGGTCCAGCCCTGTTTCGTTGTCCAGTGATAGGTGCTCCAACAAACACATAGGCCTAAAATTGTAAACACAGATTCACAACCTTCTCAGTTCATTAATATTAATCTCTTACAGACTTTAACAACTTTATTCAGACATGAAAATGCAAGCAAACCTTTTGAAGATCTCTGAGAAACTACCACCCCAAAGTCGCTTCCTAAAAAGACCTTCAGCACAAGGCCTGCCCTCCCAGAGCTCTAGGCCACCGGTTACAATGCCAGGGACCATGACAACCGGGTGAAGCGGGCTTACACCTTCGCCCCTAAGCCTTGTTCCAGGTGATTCTGGCACCTGAAAACCAGTCAATGCAGTTGGCAAGGTGTTGTACAAAAACAAGAGAAGCCACCAAGTTGTACACATGGACCCAATTATCCAACAACAGCTATGTATGCATCTCCATTCCCTCGGTTGCTTCTTGTTCTTGTTCTTGATCCTCTGTTTCTTTTTCACTTCATTTTCGAACTTCGGGGTTTCGGCTCCCTCAGCCTTGCTGGTTTCAAAGGACTGAAAGCACAATGCCGAAAACCTCACAGGCTGAACATAGCACAGCTTGCGAAGCCGAAGAATTGAAGCAGCCATGAGTGACCAAGATGACAGAGAAGATTCATCACAATGAACAAGAACAAGAGCAACCCATTAAGGGAAATCGAGAGATTGAGCCATGTTGTGGTGAATTATAGCCTCTAGTGCAGTGCATTAGACCACGTGGTGGAGAAGAAGACATGGGCAGCAGAAACAAACAATGGGAAGAAAATGCAGTTGGGTTTTGCAGACCAAATGGGGCAATGTGGTGAATCCAATAACGCACACCTAGTTCCCCAAAGCTTTTTCCAAAGACACTTGTCCTGGCCTTTACATGCAAAACTTCATCAGGTGGCGCCATGACGGTTTCTACAATTTGGTTTACACGAGGATGGCCTTTTTGGTCTTTTTGCGCACCTCTGTTGCCCCGGAAAACAGGTCAGGGGAAATGTGGCGACTCCCGAGGCGGGTAACGACAAAGGAAAACAGAAGGAATCCAAAGGAAGCATGGGCTGTAGACTTGTAGTCATTAGTGTTACACCCAGGGGAAGAAAAGCAGTAAAGCACACACTACGAGAAACACAGATACCAAAATTGTGTGTATGAGGATTGACGAGTCCATGGACCAAGTAAATGTGGTGGTGGTGGTGCCAGAATGAATTGCACCCGATGAAACTAATCAGGAAAGATAAGCAGATCGATGGTCACTTTGCATGTAGAAACTGGAAGAGAGACAGTGGGGAGGAGGGCACAGTGTTCAAGGAGATTGGACCTGAGTGAGTATATTCTTCTTTGTACTACTCTCTTCTCTCTTTTGGTCTGCATTCCGGGGTCGCCGTGCAGTAGGGTTGTGTGCAATCACTTCTTTGAGGCTAGCAATGGAGTGCTCCTATCCATTAGATTAGGGGTCATCATGGACCGGGTTAGGGCCGGCCCTACCCTAAATTTTAGGTCTTAGAGTCGGGCCGGGCCGGGTCTAGTCAAAGTCAACAAAATTTAGGGCCGGCTAGGGTCGGGCCGGGACTTAAATATGCTAACCCTTACCCGCCCGAAAAGCCCGATCTGTTAGGGCCGAAAGGACCGGGTCGGGTCGGCCCTCAAATAAGGTCAAATAGGGCCGAAAATGGCCTTATTTTGTTTAACAAAAAAAAAAAACATTATTTTTTTCTTCTCAAAATATGGCTTAATGGTATATATTGGTGATAAAAGACTCATTTTTTATTGAACATATTTTATATTCATATAATACTTGTAACTTATAACATTTATTAATATTACTTATGGTAGTTATATTCAATTAACTATCTATATAAATCTCCTAATATTAATTATTGTGTAACAAAGAAAATAGAAATTAAAGAAAACAAAACTTATGAAATTAATTACAAAGAAAGAGATAAATTGCATATTATAGAAAAAATAGAAACGTAATTAAAAAATAGAAAAAATAAAAAAAATTATGGTTTATTCGGGCGGGCCAAAAATTTCAAAATGGAAATTGATCAATCTGACAATGCTCATAGAGGGTAACAAGCCTAATAAACTAGTTATACTACATTACAAGGCATATAAGGATTATGTGTAATCCAAAAATTTTGAAATGAAAATCGACCAATCTGAAAATTCTCATATGTTTATACAACATTGATAGGTATTGTGTAAAGAAATTAGGCCGATCTGCCGTGAATAAGGCATCTAACGTAGCGGTCAACGCTTTGCACGAGCAAACTTCCCTAAGGGGAGCGGCACCATGCGCGGATAAACGTTTGCGGAATTTTGACATCCGTAAGTAGACCCTCTACCCATGAGAGTGTGGGAGCTGAAAGATCGAAAAAAGTGAATTGCCAAGGACCGGTTGAGAGCATATTTGTTTTATGTTCTATTTAGGGTATTGAGTTGACCGGGTAGATCGAGGTCCAACCGAAGGCGGAAATTGCTGAAATTTCTACCACTAACATATATTCATATGAAAACAACATCCAGCGGTTCATTTTAAAAAATTCCATTTCGTCCCCCATTTTGCTCATGGAGGGTAACCTCAATCATTTAAATGCAATGTATAAGTTATATAACTTTAGGAGGTAAATTGGTATAGAGCAACATATTTGTAATTAAATTTGAAATTTTTATCTTATATCTACGCACATCCATTGATGAAATATTTAAAAATGTGATGTAAAAAAATTAGCACGTTTTGCGGTTGTCACGCCATCGGTCAACCAAGAAAACATACAAGTGAATATGGTTGACCAATCCGATCGGGTTCGAAACTATGGTGAAATTGACTAAATTTTTAACCACACGCATAATTTATTGTAATAATCACATCCAACGGTTGATTTTCTCATTTTCTTTGAATTGATAGAGGTTGCTTTTTGGAGTGTATGATATATAAATATAGATTTATAAAAAATTAGTGTCCATTCTCTTTGGAGTGTATGATATAAAAATTAGATTTACATAAATTAATTGGGTTAAAATGTTCAATCTAATACCCATTCTCTAAAATAACATATTTCTTATTTCTTTTTATGTAAATATGTAATATAGAAAAATAATAAAAATAAAATATAAATTTTAGGGCCGGGCCGGGCTTGACCCTTTCGGGCTCAATCGGGCCGGGCCGTAGGGTAGGGTCGGGTTTCATTTGCATGACCCTTATCCTACCCTATTTGAGAAAGGGTCGGGCCGACCCGCCCTAATGGAAGGGCCGGGCCGGGCGGGCTTAGGGCCCAAGGGCCATATGATGAGGCCTACATTAGATCAATACTGTACTGAACTCGAAGGAGTTGATATGTTTGATCGTCTTAAAGTACTGTTTGCTATCGTTTCAAAAAAAAAAAACAAAAAAGGTACTGTTTGCTCCCTACAAACCCGAAAGGATGATCGACGGAGTGGGTTCTATTGAATTCGACTTTCATTGGTCCCAAATGTTGCCAGATGTTGGATATATTTTGGGCTTTCAGCCCGTTTGGTAAACTTTTTAAATCTGAGTTTTTTTTCTTTTAAATTGCGGCACAAAACCTCAAATATTAGGTCGCGACCTACTTATTCTTATAGAAAATTACACACAAGTGATCTTTTGAAACTTTAATTAGTCATAAGGCCACCTTATATTTTTTGTATACATAAGGCCATTTGTAGCTTTAAATTATTTTCAACCTGACAATTTTACCCTCTCACTTAAGAAACTCAATTCCATCAGCCTTACATCCCAAATCTCTCTCTCTCTATCCGATCAGTGTCTCTCTCTGTCCTCGACCATAGATTTTCACATCTTTGGTCTCCGCCTCCAATTTCGACGACCACCGGCACGACGCTCTCTCTCTCCCTTTCTTTCCTCGATCACAGATCATGTCTTGATCTCCGCCTCCGATTCTGGAGACCACCGGCACGGCGCTCTCTCTCTTTCCTTGATCATAGATCACCTCGTGATCTCCGCCTCCGATTCCGGCGACCACCGGTACGGCGCCCTCCCCAATCTCACTCGCTCTCTCAACAAACCCTATCTCCCTCTGCCAGGCTTCGTCATCTCCGTGATGCTGAAGTTTTCGCAAACTACTGCGAACCGGATTCGATCAGTTCCTCCTGCAAAGCCTCAATGATGCCAACTCGGACTCTGTTCACCGAGAGTTGACTCAGGTAGTACCTCTCTCCTTCTCTCTTTTTCTTCAATTCCAGCTCTATTTGATTCCGATTCTCATTTCGGAACCCTAGAATCCTCTGTTTTGGTTTCGGAGTATTCGGTTTCGATTTTGGACTTTTAGTGAGACTATTAGAACTCAAAACGGGGTTTTGTTTGTCGTTTGGCTTGCTTATTGAGCTTCTGAATTGCTTTCTCAGTGTATATTTGAACGATGTCGACGTTGCCTTGCTTTCTCAGTGTCGTTTTGGCTTGCTCAGTGAGCTTCTAAATCATTCACGTTTTTCATTTGATTTGATTTGAATTTGAATTTTCATGTGCAAAATTATTTTAAAAATCTCGATTTTGATTGCTGAATTTTCACGCAGGGTCTGTTTGGATAACGGCAATGAGTCTTTGATGGTGAGATTAGGCGTAGGGAAGAGTGAGAGTACTAATTCTAGATATCAAAGCTTTGTTACACGTTCAAAACCTGGAATTATGTATGGTTACAGTTTTTGGATTAGGTAGAAACTCATTTGTTGATATTTGTCAATTTGATAGCTTTGGTTTAATTTTGGTAATTCCTATGGATTTTACGGCTTACTCTAGTGAATGATGCTCATGGATACAAGTTACGTTGTTCGATTATGATATGTGCAATACATGCAAGATTGAGCATTGCAAGCTTTTGACATTGTAAATTTATAGTTGTTTTAATGTTTCATAGTAGTTTTTGTGTAGGTTGGTAATAGTTTTCTCAGTTGGGGATAGTAGCTTTGTTAGTCTTTGATAAGAGTGAGTTTTGGTTGTGATGATTGTAGCTTTTTGTGATGGTGATAATAGTTTTTAACGTTGGTGAGAGTAGCTTTTGTCGGTGGTAAAAGTAGTTTTTTACGGTGGTGATAGTAGCTTTTGTTGATGGTGAGAGTAATTTTTTATACGAGAGTAACTCTCTAATGTTAGTGAGAGTAGCTCGTTGGTGTTAGTAACAGTAAAATTTGTTGTTGGTGATAGTAGCTTTTGATGTTGGTGAAAGCAGCTTTTACTGTTGGTGAGAGTAGTTTTCTAGTGTTGGTGAGAGTAGCATTTGTTGCTGATGAGAGTAGCTTTTAGTATTGGTGACAGTAGCTTTTGTTGGTGGGGATAATAGTTTTTCGTTTTGGGGAGCATAGATTATTTGGTAAGCAGTAGCTTTTATTGTTGGTAATAGTAGCTTTTGTTATCTCATTGGAGGTTGTCGGAAATCTTACTAGAGTATCTTTTATTGCTAGTGACAGTAGCTTTTGTTGCTAGTGATAGTAGCTTTTGTGATCTCGCCGGAGATTGCAGGAAATTTCATCATAATAGTTTTTGTTGCTAGCTACAGTAGCTTTTGATGTCAGTGACAGTAGCTTTTGTGGTCGCCGGAGTTTGCCGGAAATCCGTAGGAAGTTGGCCAGAGGTCTGCCGGAGTTCGCCAGAGACCCGCAGGAGTTGACCGGAGGCCTTGCCGAAGAGGAGAGAGAGAATGAATGTTGATTTTGTACTCTAGTGGTATTTATGTAAATATATTGGTTTTTAATATCCAAAATGTAACATCTTTTTTAATCTAGTGGCATTATGAAGGAAAAAACTAGTTGGTGGCCTTATGGCTAAAAAAACATTTTAAGATACACTTATATGTAATTAACCCTTATTCTTATCGGCATTTACGAAATGCTCATGAAGACGCACTAACTTAAATGAATTATTCTGAAATCCTAAAACACCCTCGTTGAAACTCATGATTGACAGCGCCAAATCCAATTCTTATAAGCGCGCTTGCTCCATCTTCTCCTCAAATCTACGCGCGCTTGCTTTGTTTTCTCTTCAAATCTGCCCGTGCTTGCTCCGTTTTCTTCTCAAATTTGGGCGTGTTATCTTCTTTCAATTCTAGGGTTTGTCTCTTATATAAATTCTGCAAAAGTTTTGTTCTTTCTGCCGTTCCAAGCTTCCTTCTGCCGTTATTCTCAAGCACATTTCATTAAGGTTCTCTCTCTCTCACTATCTCTCTCTGTTTCTATCTAACGCCTTAGATGAATTTAGATGCATTAACTTGTTTGTGAATTAATTTATTTATATATTGAAGGGGCAAAAGGTTGATTGCATGTGCTAATTTGAAGAGGTGATTTCTATGCAAATAGGTCAATAGTACTCTCTGAGTACCCAAATAAAAAGATCTTTCAGGCCTTTAAATATGTTATTAAGTATTTTGTCTATTTTGGTCATTACATAAAATTACTGTAGTTTTGCACTCAGGTTACCAAACATCCCACTCTACCCTTTTTTATTACTTCAAAAAAAAAAAACAGTTTACCAAGTACTCAACAGATTTATTTAACCGCTGATTATTCTCACCACATCTGAGATTTTTTACAACTGATTATTCTTACTACAATACCAAACTGGGCTTATCACCACTAATGCTTATTCTAAGAATTAAAGTCCGTTAATTTAGAAGTTGTCTTTTTTAATTTTCAATTTAGAAGATGTCCTTAAATTACATAATTATAATAGAATTGGTAAACATCAAACATTAAGTAGAAGGAAATGTTCAAGAAGATTCATGAACAGCTCGATCATCATTTGCAGCGTTGGCAATCAAGGTTGTTGTCTAAGGCAGGTAAAACAGTGTTGGTAAAAGCTGCCGCTCAAGCTAGCCCATCCTACACTATGCCTGTTTTCAGGCTTTCAAAAGGTATTTGTCGTACTTATCAGTCTAAGGCTATGTTTGGTATGGCTGGGCTTTTCAAAAAAGCTGGCTTCTGCTTATTTCTGAGAATAAGTAGCTAAAAAGTAAAGCAGTTGAGTGTTTGGTAAACTGGCTTTTTATAAGAGTTGTCAGTGGTAAAAGTAGTGGCAAAGTATTTGGTAAACTCAAACTGCCTTGTGCTTTTGTTTGTGGAATAACCAAATTGGATATGAGAGATTATTTTGCCTTGATTGTTTGGTAATGCAATGTTGTTCAAATGCTCTTGTTATTATTTTTAATCTTTATTATGTCCTTATTAATTTTTGTTAACTTTCAATTTTTATAAATCATGGTGACCATATGATTAATATTGGATAATTTTAAAAATAACTAATACAAATATATTAGTAACATTAATAACAATTGGTTTCTGGCTTGCATCAAGTAACCACAAAAAATATAATAACATATTCAAATGTTTACGTTATTACGCGCATTCATCAAACTTTGAGTAATGCTATTTCTTATTGTTTCCATTTCTTGTGCACCATGACCATGATATTCTTCTTCTGCATCATCATCTATTTCTATCCCACCACTTGACCCATCACGTTCTCTTTCTTTACTACGGACAAAATGTCTATCACCATATGCATGTCTCCGTATATAATTATGAAGTGTCATGGTGACAATGACAATCTTCACTTACTTATTAAATGAATAACCTTGCTCTATTAGTACGTGGTCAGATTGAGATCCTGAAAAAAATATTTAGTGGTCCATTATTCTTTTGGCTTTATACGGATTAGGATATATATACACTCCATGATTTGAAGAATTTAAACAAAGAATCCTTAGTTTGACACACTATCATTTCAGCAAATGATTATCTAACATCAAAGGTGATCATAATATGATCTCATGTCATATGTGATTTGTGCTCTTAAAGTTATAGACTAAAAGGAGATTTCATTATCTGACTCAAGTGACATAAAACCAAACGAGTTCTCTTCCCAAACAAAAATCTTAAAAACAAAACTATACAAGAATTTTCAAGGAAACTAAGAGTGAAACTGTTATATGCATGATAGAGTGACTCAAGTTATTGAAAGATGCCAAAATTACAAAAAGAAATAAGTTAGGATGCATCATAGTTGTAATCACACCTTTTAAACACCATATAAAAAATACCTCGCTCTACTACAATCTATGTAGACTAAAACCTAGTACAATCTGTGTAGACTAAAAGCTAGTATATACCATGCCACCATTATCTTAAGCTATTTAAGTTCTATGATTAATTTGCAATGTTGCACAACTTTTCCAAATAGCTCATCATGTGCATTTGAAACAAAGAGATTATAGGAAATACAGTGGTACATAGAAACAAAGAAACAAAGAGAAATTATATATGCAGAGGCCTGGTTCATACAAGAATCAGAAAAAGCAAGCTTTTAGAAAGCCTATCAATAATGGAATCTAAGTATTAGAGGTAACATACCCTGCTAGCATTGCTGCAGATTTTCTCAAAACCCAATTTGGTCCACTATACAGAAACCTGTCCACCATGGTGCAAATTAGTTCCACCTAAATAATTACTAAGCTTTTATCAAAGTCTGTTCAGGAATATGATTACCAGTTTCCTGTAGATTCTAATACTTTCATGTGAAGTACAGAGGTTGAAGAAAATCTGCAATCTACTCATTCACCCAAGTATCCTAAAATTTAAAGTACAACATTGGTTTTCACTTCCTTAAAAAATAAAAAATAAAATAAAAATAAATAAAACGACCCTAATACTTAGTTTTTACATTAACCTGTACTTAGTTTTTACATTAACCTGCAGTCTTTTCTCTAGATGACATTCTGAAATATATACATATTTAGACTCCCTACATCATAAGCAGAGTTTATCTTATGTCAATTAGGTTGCAAAAATATAGATGTCGTGGGTTGTAGAAAAGCATACCATCGACCGGGTTTGTAAAACCATGGGGTCTTACGTAATAGTCTCTTATTCTCTTACATAAATGTATGTTTCCACCCTAATTGGCAAATTCCAGAAAGAAAGCTATCCATTCATGCTTTGCAGACACAAGCTAGCTTGATCACATTACAACATGAATATTGAACCAAAACACAGACATTTGATTGAGACTAAGTGCAGGTTGTGCAGCTTTCAATCTTTCTACACTCTAAAATCTTGCATATATTTTAGTACTATCACAATGTTTATAAAAGGATACTTTCTAAAGAAGCAAGGCATACATTAATCTCATCTTTCCAAACAACAACTTTCTTAAAACCTTAATATCAGTTCATATCAAGATTGAATACAGATCAAACCTTAATCCTACAGCCTAGAACACAACAGAATTCAATCTCAAAGTTGCATTGCTGACATATGTTTAACTTCTACTAAGTCAAAACGGGATCAACATCAATGAAAACAAGTGAAAAGGGTCCAGAAAATTCACCAAAACAAAATCAAACTCAACCCATTACAGATATCCAATGATACAAAGATGCTGACAGTACTCAAATCATAGGCAAATTGAATTGACCAAATCCCCGAAATTGGTTCTAAATAGTTCTAAATATATGTACATCACAACACCCAGTATATATGTGTGCTACAAATCACAATCTATTACTCATATCCAAAACCCAGAATAAAATTGATACTTGCTTTTCATCAAAATCACAGAAATTTATCATGAAATAGATAAAAAAACCTAACATGAATCAAATTGCCAAGCAACCTTGATTGAGCCTTCGATTTCCAAACCGAAATCGTGATGAGAGGCTGAGGCGGCGTCAGAGGGAGGGTGTGTGTGATGCGGCGTCTGTGATGAGAGGGAGAGATTGTGCAGTGTCTAGCTAGAAGAAGGGTTTCATGGCAATCCAGACTGGCCATGAAACTTTTCTTCTAACTTGAACTTGAACTTGTTTTAATTTTTCTTACATGGCTAACAATACCTACTCAAATGTATTAGTTTCTTTAATAGGTTTATCTGTGTGCCGTTTCAGCATACGGCTAAAGTACTTGCTAATGCTTTGATGGATTGCTTGACTGAGTGGGGGATTGATGCTAAGCTGTCCACTTTAACAGTGGATAAATGCTCTACAAATGATGCAATGCTGGATGATCTCTTGGGAAGAATTCCTTTTAGTTCACAGTTGTTAGATGGAGAGCTATTTCATATGAGGTGTTGTGCTCATATATTGAATCTAATTGTAAGAGATGGTATGGAGGCGATCAGTGGTTTCATTGAGAGGATTCGAGGGTGTGTGGCCTATTGGACGGCAACTCCAAAAAGAGAAGAGAAGTTTTTAGACATGGTGAAAACATTGAATTTCAAAAGCATAACTAAGTTGATTTTGGATTGCTGAACCAGATGGAATGAGCAAACAGGAGGGTACCCATGGGTTTTCCCCACATTTGACAAGTGGGGGCGGGGCCGGGGGGACTTATTTCCCCTGCTGGGGTGCTGGTGCAGGGGTGGGGGTGGGGTTCCCATTACCCATGCGGGTTCCCCATTTTCCTTGTTTTTTTTTTTCTAAATTAAGAACTATTATTTTCATTCTCAAAAAACAGAAAACCTATATCTCCATCTCATTCTTTCCCACCTTCAACGAGAAGAGCCGTCATGGCTGGAGGTCTCAGTGTACCACCATTGAACGAATTCTAGGTACCAATCTTCTGGGTTTTCCCTTCTTTCTGAGCTTAAGGGTTCTTTACACACTGAACTAGTTTAGAGTATTTTCTTCACTTGAATACTTGGATGTTTTGGATTCTGAGAAATCGAGGAGTAAAGAAGTTAATCTGTTTGCTAACTTTGGGATCATCTCTAACCTTGTTGTACCAAGGTAACTCACACTTGCTTGTTTGTTTGATTCTGCTCAATTTTTTTTATTCAAGTCGGAAACTGAATTAGGATTGGTGTATGTGTCTTGCAACATGAGGTTAATTGTGGGTTTTGGGTGTCATGAAAGATTGGAAATTTGAACTCTGTGGAGGATTTGGGTGCTTGATTAGAAAACCCATGTAAGCCGTGAATTCATATTTAGAAATGTGTTTAAGAAGCCGTGAATGCATATTAATTATAGTGAGAATGGTATTGGTTAACTATAGTGTGAATGTGGGTCTTGCTCTTCTTGATGCCATTATAGCTACCCTTGCATTTTATCAGGTCTGCTTCTTCTTGTTGATGCCATTTTATTAGGGATTGATGGTTTGACTTTTGAGAATTGGGAACTGGACCTTTCTGTCTATATTTATTATGCATTTGAGGTGGAGGATTTTGGTTTTGATTATCTTGGTGAACTGGTAAATAGGTTTTCTTTTGCTTGGTCTGAATGTGAGATAGATATTGATATTTATATAGACAAAACGCATCCGTTCAAGTCAGCTCTATTTTACCAAATGGTAGTGAACTGATTCTAAAAAAAGACCCTTTTGTTTTGGATTAGCAATTTGACCGAAAGTATAATTGATTCAAGAAAGTGGGGCAGAGGGGTGATAAAAGTGTATTGAAAAGTCATGGATGCTGTTTACTTTCTAGCTAGCTTATTATTAATGGTTAGTTTTATTTTTCAATAATGCTTTGTCATTTTGTGTATCATTGACAAGTGTATAAATATGGAACAAACATACACAGAGGCTAGTGGAGTAGAACCAATTGAAATCTCGAATGAAAATGAGATAGACTCAACGCTTCAAGGTGATCTAGATAGTAAGAAGAGGAGATAGATATCAGCCATTTGGAATCATTTTACAAAACAAACAGATGGAAAGTGTATTTGCAAGTATTATAGTAAAGTCATAGCTAGTGGGGGCAGAATAGGGACACATGGTTTACATGGACATCATAAATCATGCATCGAGTCAAGTAAACTGCTTGCGCACATGATTATAAAACATGAGTATCCTTTGCGCATGGTTGAGCATGATGTATCATTTGCGCATGGTTGAGCATGAGCTTTTGTTACTCTTTACAACCATTGTTTAGAGTTGTTTCTCGATTCACGATCAAGAGAGATATCATGAAGATCTATGAGCACGAGAAAGAGAGGACAATGCAATTGTTGAGTATGAATAGTAGTAGAATTGCAAACACAACAGACATGTGGACTTCAAACAACCGAAAGAGGGGTTTCATGACTGTGACCGCACATTTCATAGATGATGCTTAGGTCTTGAATAGTTGGCTTGTGAGGTTAGTTATATTAATCATACCCTCTTTTTTTTTAACTTGAACTTGTTTTAACTTGTCTTACGTGGCCAACAATACCTACTCAAATGTATTTTTTTTTCTTTAATAGGTTTATCTATATGTCGTGTCCGCATACGGCTGAAGTACTTGCTAATACTTTGATAGATTACTTGACTGAGTGCGGGATTGATGCTAAGTTGTCTGCTTTAACAGTGGATAATTGCTCTACAAATGATGCAATGCTAGATGATCTCTTGGGAAGAATTTCTGTTAGTTCACAGTTGTTAGATGAAGAGCTATTTCACATGAGGTGTTGTGCCCATGAGAGATGGTCTAGAGGTGATCAGTGGTTCCATTGAGAGGATTCAAGGGTGTGTGGCCTATTGGACGGCAACTCCAAAAAGAGAAGAGAAGTTTTTAAACATGGTGAAAAAAAAATGAATTTCAAAAGCATAACTAAGTTGATTTTGGATTGTCGAACCAGATGGAATCCAACTTATCTTATGCTACACACAACATTGAAGTATAAGGATGTCTTCCCCCGATTGAAACGTGAGTACAAGGCTATATCAACTGAAGAAGATTGGGCTGATAAAGGTAATTGCTGATAAGTTGAATGTGTTTTATAAGGTTACCTTGTTGTTTTTTGGGACTAAATATCCAACTGCAAATCTCTATTTCCCGAATGTGTGCCATATCAAAATTGGGATCAATGATTGGTTGAAATCCAAACACATTTAAGTGAGGTCGATGACGGAGAAAATGTCATTGAAGTTTGACAAGTATTGGAATTCCATTCATGGGATGATGGCTATTGTAAACATATTGGATCCAAGGTATAAGATGGAGTTGAATGAGTACTTCTTTCCTCTTATTTATCGAAAGCGGCACTCGTTGGAAGTTGAGAGAATCAAAGAGTTGACAAATAACCTGACAAAGCATTATCAGTTAAGCCTACAATCTGGTTAAATATCATCTCAATCTTCTACTTCTTCATCTTCATTACCTTTTGATTTGGATGACGACTCTTTGGCATCTTTTGATTTATATGTTTCTAGTAAGAAAAAGAAGGATAGCCTGAAGTCTGAATTGGAGGATTACTTAGGAGAGAAGATGATATCAAGAACTAGAACTTTCCCTAAGTTTGATATTTTGGCATGGTGGAAGGTTAATGGAATACGGTATCCCACCTTGCAAGCTATGGCGAGAGACATCTTGGCTATACCGGTATCCACTGTTGCTTCAGAGTCGGCATTCAGCACCAGTGGAAGAGTTGTGAGCTCCCATCGGAGCCGTCTACATGCAGACACCTTGGAGGCTCTTATGTGCACCCGAGACTGGACGTGGAGTGAAATGAAAGGTATACAATAATACTAAACTTTTTTCTCTTCATTTTATTGTATATGCATACTCGTACTCTTTTTATATAATAATCATTTTTACACCAACTATTTTTTCTTTTATCAGTTGCAGGAATTACTTCAAAGAGTGATTGCACATTTGATGATGATTTTGACTTAGCTGAGACCATGAAAGATAATGGGGATAACGTCACTCCTTATGATTGACATTGGAAGAAGAGGGAATTATTGATGAATGTTGGATTTCGGGGATTAGAATGATTAATGTACGATTATTAAGTAGGATTTCGATGGATCGCCAACTTTTGTATTCAGTCGGATTATTAATTGTCTATTAATATGATTAAGATGATTAAGTCTTTTCTTATGACCTTTATAATTTCAAATATTAACGCCTTTAATGAATTTACCTTTTTAATGTATTACTTCCTAAACCAACAATTTCTTTCTTAAACACTGTCTCAAGAATTTGAAATACTCATTCGACCAAACAAGGATGAAAATAAAAAGAATAAAAAAAATTATTTTTTGTCAAAAAAAAATATATGAAAAGATAGAAAATAGAATTTTAAAATAGAAAAAAAAACTCATATAGAGAAATTGACCAATGCAGGGGTGGGGGTGGGGGTGGGGAACCCGTTACCCGCGGGGTCGGGGTATCCCCATTTGAAAATATCCCCAGATGGGGAATGAGGGAGTGGGGGAAACTTGAGGCGTGGGCGCGGGGGCTGGGTGTCACGAGCCGCACTTAAGAGTTATGCTATCGTGACACGTTGTAAGGAGATGCCGAGAGGGGCGAGCCTTGAGGCAAGGAGATGCTGAGTGGGGTGAGCCTTGGGACAAGGTGAAGCGAGAGGAGCGAGCCTTGTGAGCCCAAAGGCGAACTTGAAGCTAAAGTGAAAACGAGTGGCATTGTCGTAATTAAGTGGAAGTTCTGATTCAAGGTACTTCGGCTTGGAATTTGGGAAAACTCCGAACACGAGAAATGTCCGGAACGTCGAAAAGAGTTCAATGCACTTGATGGCATGTCATTCGGATTTTCTGAGAATTAGTTATGGACAATTATTCTCCTCGGCTATTTTAATTTTTCCTCCCACCTTGTGCATGTAAGCAAAATATGCTCTATAGGGGGAGACATGGTGTTGAGCTTCTACCACCTCCGGTGCTGGCCTTCATGGGGCACTAAGTGAGCTTCTCCCGGGCACCCTTGGGGGCCTAGGAGCCGGGCATGTGTCGTCAGAAAGGGGCGGCATATGTTTCCACGAGTCAGGACGTCTCGTGGACGGTATTGGCCGAAAGGCCAATATTGCGGGTCGACGTCGGGGGCGAGGTTCGTAAGAGGGCGATCCTTATGCCATCGGCGTTAGACAAACATGTGGGCTTACGGAAGATATGTCGGGACCTCGTGGTGCTCATTGGCCACAGAGCAAGCGACGTGGGCATGTGTTAGGGTTCAACCTTGCCCAAAGTAAGGTGATGCCAGCAAGCACGGGAGGGGCGACTCCGTGCTAGAATGAAAGAAGCTTAAGAGGGGCATCGAGGATGAGTTGCTCACTTGGGCGGCATGCCAACAAGCAAGAGGGCATGCCCGCTTGAGGATTGGCCACGGGTAATATGCCTTGGAGCCATGACGGTCATCAAGAAGAGAACAAGACAGCCTCGTCAGAGAGGGAAGGCCATAAGGCCTAGGTGACTTGTCAGGTTGGCACTCAAGGTACGAGCAGATGGGCAAGTGTTACCCAAGAGCCGAATGGGCTATCTAGGTGATGCCCATGAGGCGAAGTATGAGGGCATGTGTTGCCCAAGAGCCAAGTGAGTTGCAAAAGAGATGCTCACGAGGCGAGACAAGACGGCAGGTGTTGCCCGCAAGACGAGTGAGTCATACTAGTGGCATCCATGAGTTGCAGAACAAGAACAAGTATTCCATATAAGCCTTGGGGGGTTGTGCAAGTGATGCCACAAGGGGAAGTAAGCGGGAACGTGCCATCCATGAGTCAAGTAAGGTGCGTAAGGGACGCGCACAAGGTTAAAGTATGCGGGCATGGGTTGCCCTGGAGATGAAAGCCGAGTGAGTCGGATAAGCAATACCCACGAAGTGAAGTGTGCAGACATATGTTGTCCATGAGCCTAGTGGGTTAGATAAGTGATGCCCGAGGGGGAGTATGCAGACATGTGTTGTCTGGGGGCTGAGTGGGCGACATAAGAGATGCTCACGAAGCGACAAAGTGTGCAAGCTGCTAAGAAATGACTCAAGGAAGAAACGTGAATGCCAACTTAGTCTCGGTACGTGATCATGCTACTTGCTATCGACGTGCGAGACGTACGCAAGTCAGTAATGGGCTGGCGCAAGCCGAGATGACACGAAAGCCTATCGGTTGGGCGAGTGTCTTGAAGACAACCATGACACAAGGAAGCGATCGGTTAGTCACAAGAAGTGAGACTCATGTGTGAGTAGCTTTCGTTGGTAAACCCCAACGAGTAAGGGGATGTTGTCGAAAGGGTCAAGTTGACAAGAGAAGCACACAGAAAGGAAAAGAAAAATGGAGTAATGGAGTATAAAGGAAGTAAGGAAGATAGGCTGGCCTCGGTTCAGAGGAACCTTGGCGCCACACGGGCTAAATTCCGCTGCGTATAAAGTCGGCCCGTGACACTGGGGAATCCCCCGTTTGCTCATTCTTAAATCCAATAATTGCCTCAACTAAGGGAGGATAGAGAGCGGTATTTTCAAAGATTCATTAATCTACAGTCTGCTCCGCTACAATGAGATCCTGGCTTCTGGCTTCTAAAAGCAGGGGTGAGACCGCTTCTACTTTTCAAGAGAAGCCGCAACAACTTTTGCAAGAAGCTGATCAGAAGTCGGGTTACCAAACGCTTCTCCATCTTGTGCTTATAAGCGGGGGAGCTAAAAAGCCCTCCCAAACGTAGCCTAAGGTAGGTAAGTATTGGTTTGGTGGGGTTCAGGTGGTAAAAAGATAAAAAAAGGCATCCATTGGTGTAAATGGGATATGCTTTGTAAAAATAAGAAGGCCGACAAAACTACTAGAGTTCATAGATATTGAGTGCTTTAATCAAGCACTTCTTGCGAAGACCATTGGGAGGATTGTCCTGCATCTGGAGTCTTTGGTTAACCTTGTGCTAGAGGCAGAAAATGTTTCTGGTGGAAATTAGGAAGCAGCGCACGTTGTTCCAAAATTATTCTTTATTTGGAGGAGTTTGGTGTAGGGAAAGGAACTCTTATGTGCTGGCATTCGGTGGCAAATTGGGAATGGGGTTACAACGAGGCTATGGAAGGACAAATAGTTACCTTCACCTTGGTCCTTTCACGTGGTTACGCCCTAGATTCTTGGATAGTAATGCTATGGTGAATTAGCTGATGGAGAACCCAGGTATTTGAAAAATGTTGATTAACTTTATTCAAAACAATTTCCTTTCAGTAGATATAAAGAAAATTTTGTCTATCTCTCTTTGTGAAAGAAGTGGGGGTGATGTGGCAATTTGGCACTACATAAGAGCAAGTCAACCGGTTTCGTTTTGACTGGGCACCAGCAAGGATTGATGATGTGGTGACCGGGCAGAAGAAAATTTTGCTTCCACCGGCCCAAGCTTGACCAGCCAAGGTTTGCCTTTTCATAACCGAGGCCAAGAAAAAAGGCAAGGCCGTGACTTTTTTCTTGTCCAAGCTTGGCCGGCTGCCAGCTCAGCCCAAAGGTATCGTGGCTGCCAGCTTGGCACAATATCTCGCATGGAGCTGCAAGCGAGGCCAAGACCCAGACCAGAAATGCCGGAAAAGTCGCTAATGTCGAGGAATTGCGACGGAGCTGAAGTCACCCAAAAGTGAAAATCATCATAACCCAATCGAATTCGAAAACAAATCACATAGGCATGTACAACATGATGAGAAGATGAAGTTTCATACCACATATAAGCAAATCGGTGGCCGGAGTCTGCAGAAACTCGCCGGAAAAGTTCCAAGTTTCTCACCATCGATTCTCCTCACTTGTCCTGTGCATGGACTATCAAAGACCAAGGGCGTAATGGTGACGACGAGGTGAAGAAGACGGTGCTCGTGCGCCGGCCATAGGCGGCCTGACGGTGGAGCGCCGGTCGGGTTAGGGAATCGGGTCGCTGACTCTCAGTTTCGAGTTGGGAGACCTCGAAGCCTCTGTACGTGATCTTGATCCTTGATCTGATCAAGGGCATTTATAACCCTGAGTTCACTCTATTTCAATGGCTAGGATGAAGCAGTGGTAAAATGGAAGGCCACGATCGCACCGCAGAAATTTTTTTTTTATCTAAATGCATTTTCATAATTTCCAAACTTCGAAAATTCATTATAAACACTTCGGGTGTCCGAAAAATTCTCCAAAAATCCTCACGGACTCGTCGTGTCGTCTACTTTATTATCAAACTCTTAGATTGAGGATTTCACTTTATGAAAATTTCCTCGAGCATCCTGAAAATTTCTAAAAATTTCAATGAACAGTGAAAAAAATCAATGAACAATAAAAATGAACGGTCTTGACTGGTCAAGAAAAAAAACGGGTGGAAACCCATGTCCAGTGGCAGTGAACAGTTACTTGACTGGTTGATGTCTTGACTTTTCGACTTTGACAAATCTTGACTACGGATGAACCTGCTCTAGAGGATGGTTACTATACTGTGAAGTCAGGGTATTGGTTGGGGATGGAGTTAAAGCAGGTGGGAGTGAGTACGGGTTGTAGCGGTGGGAATGGTGAATCCAACTCCAAAAATGTACGGAGTATTATCTGGGGCTTACGGTCCCTAATAAAGTCAAGTTGTTCCTTTAGAGAGCTTGTCATTCATTCTTGCCCTGTGCTGTGGGAGGGGTTTTGAAAAGATGGAAGGAACAATCTTTTATCGATTTGATTTACATAGTGACCGAATAAGGTACAAGCAGAGAATTGGAACTATCTAGGCTAGTTAGCTAGTGGATTTGGAAAGGTAGGAACGACGTCCTTCTAGAAAGCCGGAGTTGGATCCACTGATTCTTGTTCAAAGGTGCCTAGACTGGAAAGTGGAGCTATCCAGATAATGGGTAGCAACAATTGTAATGTTGCAAGTGCGATATGAGCTGGAGATATGGCTATACAAGTTGGTAATTCTTCTAGTACTCTAGTTTTGTACTTTGATGGGGCTGTTAGTAAAGAAACTGGAAGTGTTGGCTTGGGGGCTGCTTTGTTGAATCCAGAAGGATGTCTCATAGGGGCTTTATCTGTGCTGTTGCCATTCCCTCTCACTCCTGCAGCAACTGAAGCTCTTGCATTGTGGCATGGGCTTAATTACTGCATGGAGCTGGGGTAAGGAGTGTTGAGATAAAAGGAGATGCCCTTAATGTGCTTGATGGACTGAAGGTAAATGGTTGGGACCTTAACAAGATTGGAGGAGTATTGGATGCAGTGAGATTGTCAATGAATGAATTTGAGATGATCTCTTGGAAGCATGTGAAGAAACGCTTCAATGTAATAGCTCATCGACTGGCTAGATCGGCGCTGACTCTATCACATGCTTGGTATTGTAAGGATCAAGGGCTTTTATGGCTTCATCATTTAATTGCTGGAAACTAGTTTGTTATGTTTGGGAGTGCTCTGTTACTCTGTTAGAGTATAACTTCCCCGTATGGATGTAATCTTTCCAATAAAAAGGTACAAGGTGGTTTTCTTCTCTTCGCAAAAATGATCACAGTCTATGACGAATCTACTTGAAAGGCTAGTTGTGACTCACAGGTTTTTCATATTTTTAGAGAGTCTTCCATTTTTAAAGACATCCAATATTTTCAATCAAGTTACATAGAGAGATGTAAATGCATCATCTAGGTGGATCCTCACTGATTATGTACGTATTTGCATTTTCAAGGAACTTTCCGTATCCAATGAACAATGTATTCCCACTTGATGAATTATTATTGTCGTTTTGAAAAAAGTCGATCACGGACTCCTTATCCAGTTAGGACAAGGAAAAAGAAACCTTCTTCACTTCTTGGTCACAATTCACGTCAATAGAGGACATAGATTAATGTTATGTCCTTCATGGAGTGCCCTGGTAGTATGACAAGGCAACGTGGTGGTACTCGCCGATAATGATAACTTCTTGAAGATCTCCTATGCTCCAGTAAATGATCCCAACTAGGACGCCAAACAGAACCATTGATCAAACCCCGGATTTTATAGGTACATAGCTCAAGCTAGGAAAGTGCATGTTTTTCTGTACGAAGCTCTTGGACAACGTTTCTTAACCCCAAAAACCTTTGCATGTTGAAATACGCAAAGGAACATGAAGGATGTTATCTAGCTTAAATTATAACGAAGGTTTTGTTCAAAATTGATACTGATCACAAGGGTTATTCAACACTTCGTAAAAGTAGTTCTAAACTATGATGAAATTGTACACTACCGCTCTCGCAAAACCAACCTGTACCGTGCCAGATTCATCATGAGATCGCTAATGCCGACACCAATCTCATCTTCACTTTCGCGATCGTCATGGGAAGAGATGAGATTTTTGAACGAGGAGCACAAAACCCTAAACCTAGGTATGGATCGAGCAGCATCACATGTCTATTAGACAAGAGAAAACAAAGCGAATACAAATAATAAGTTCAAGTTGATTCATGACCCCAGTTGAAAGCAAATCCCATGCAATGCTCTCTACGACGGCAAGTTTTGAAGGAAATTAATGTTTTCTTTGAATCTTTATGTCCTGTGCAATATATTTAATCATGCAAAGGATTGGGTGATTGAGGTAAGTCGTATGCTAGGGGTGAAGAAGAAGAACCATGTGTTTTTGCCATTGCAATCTTGTGGTATATATGAAAGAGTCTTTGTGCATGGTGCCTCTCCAAATACTAAAGCCTCATTGGGTTCCTCCTCCTTAATTGGGTTGTTTCAAGCTTAACAATGCTCATGATTCTGTTAGGCTACGACCAAATTGCATGGTCATCTATCTCATGCTAGGTGTGGTCGTTCACGGTTCAAAACCAGCGTGGTCTTCTAACGGGTGCTTTGGCTAAGCGCGCAAGAGGCTTACTGAAGTTTCTCTCGTTTCCCTTGTACTTGGAGTCTTGCTTGCAACCATATAAGCCCTTTTTATGCAATTTATTTGAATTATTAAAATTTTCATTCAATCCAATCTAAATAAAATTAAATTGATGTGAATTAGATTGATTTTTTTGTCGATAACCACAAGCCTTACTTAATGCTCAAAAAAGGGATACACACACGTAAACTGCTTCAATCCTGAGTGACTGAGTTTTTTTTTTTTTTTTTTACTCTAATTGTAAGACTTTTTAATTGCTTTTACAAAGCAAAGCTATCATCATCGAAATAAGAGTAATGTAAGATATAAGATCTTTCGCACGGATTAGAATATGGGCTTAGGAAGCCTTTAAAAAACTGTGTGATCTCAATAAAAAAAAAATATAAGCTCTTTTTGTCATGTAATTAAAATGCAGAAAATAAAATTTGCGAAACTTTTAGGTATAGAGATTTTGATAATCAACTTTAATAATTTTTATCTATTCAATAACTGATTAAGAAAATTATATCAAAGTGGAATGAAAATAAATAATGAATATCAGTATAATATTAAAATTGTTCGCCGTGCCATTCAGTGAATCCTCAAAACTCCGCGTAGATCCGGAAGCTAACAAAGCCCCTACATAGTACATCCACACACATCACACTGTTACGCGCGCTGCCACCGCGAAAACCAATGTTCAGTTTCCCCCACGCGCTTGAGACCTGCGTGTTTGGTACTTGCTGAGATTGTCGGTGCTACTATCCACAACTAGTCACTAAAGTGGAAAAGTTACAACGTAGTACGTGCAGACGTCAGTCACGTCACCACTACTCCTTCCAATATGTGGTTCATTTCTACTTCTTTTTTAATGATTTTGATTGACTTGTTTGTTTTGAATAATTCTCCTACTTCTGCACAAAGCACATATTTTTCCTATGAGTTGTTCCAAATATTTATTCATTCTTATTTTCATTATTTAGATGATTTTTTTTTTCTTTCTGGGATAATCACTTCATACATGCAGATCGTGATTGCTTCTAAGAATAGTAATTTTAATCTTTTCATTGTTGTTATGAACACGTTTCTTTTGAAGAGTAAAATTATATTGGCATGAAAAACTACCCACCTAATCTTTAGAAGAATTTAATTCAAAAAAAAAAAGTTAGAAGAATAACAAAAATCTAACACAAAAAAATGAAATACTGAAAAGAAAACATACAATGTCTTATTCTTTTATCAATTTTGATTTGTTGAGTTCATTACTGGGCATGTATGTAAGATTAATTATTTTTAAATTCTCCTTCCCAAATAATATAGTTAAATATTTTTGATTTAGTGACCCCACTCACGGATTAGTCTTTAAGACTCTGAAACATTTAAGAATACTGTGTTATCTAGATAAAAAAAAAAAAAAGTAGTTAGTTTGGAGTTAAGTTAGATTTATAGTAGGTTAAAGTGTGCTCCGTGTTAATCAAAATCACTTTTCATGCTTGCGTTGGACTAATTGAAATTTTCCTTGTAAGTTATAATTTAATCTTTTCATTCACAAAGTGAACTAAATGAACAATAAGCATAGATAAACAGTTGATTCATAAAAGAATTACGAAAAAAATGAAGAAATAGGCAATATTAGCTCATCAAAAGCAGACAATTTAATAAGCAAATTTGACAATGAAGACATGAAGTGTCTGCCTCACCCTAGAAACTCATTATTTATCTCTTTATTAAAAAAGAACCAATTCATGTAGTTGAAAGTAAACTTTCATAATATCATGATCAATTTTTTTAGAGAAAATTGTCAACTCTTTATTCAAGACTTGAGTGAAATTACAATCAGAAAAAAGTACATCAAGAATAAACTTTAGACAAAATGTTTTCTTAAACTAAAGAAGATCTAGACATAGAAATAAAAGAAGCTAAAGTGTGAGTTATATAACTGGCTTGACGATAAACATGTCTAAACATAGAATATGAGATAAAATTTAATCCCTCTGTGATGTCATCATACACATGACCCAATTGGGGAAGTATAAAGAATGACAGCCTGCTTAATAACATGATCAAATTGAATGCTAGTAATTCTTTTATGCACAACTCTTTGAGAAGAAAAATAATTATATTTTTATAATTTATACAACAATCGGCAGTCGTCGATCTGAATTGAAGACTTCTTAATTACCAAAAAATAATTTATATCACTGAAGATAAGATATCGTCGTGATTCGTAAGAACTAAAAATAAAATTCACCCAAAAGAACAAAAATATAACCCAGAAAAGAAACGAGTAATAAAAGAGTGTGGACAGCAGAACAAATGTGACAAAAGAGAGAAAAAAAAACGTTTGGCGCGTGGAAGCATGGCAAAGCGCGTTCAAAACTAGGCGTAAGCAAGTGGGTTTTCTATTGAATTGAATACAAAATATGACCCACGTGACTATGAAAGAGAGACAGCTCATTGGAAAGCCACCCATTTGGGATCGTCACTCTAAAATCTAAACAGTAATCTCTCTCTCTTTCTCTCTTGCTTACTTCAAATGCTTGGTTGAAAACCTGAAAAACATAAATTATGAAAGCAAGTCACTGACTACCATAAATAGAAAACACTAATGAAAGTGATTACGTTGCTTTAATAATATGAAATAACGGATTTCAACAGTAATCTAATAAAACATTATGAGATATAAGACTACATATATCAACACGTACTCGAGATTTATTCGCTATGGGAGGTCAATTCGTGAAAAAAATTCAATGAAGGATGCACGACTGTATCACGATTCACGACATCCACATATCTACAAAATCCAGTGTAGAGTGGCGATCAATTAGTCTATTATAGTAGGCTTCATCTTATAAATGTTGGCAATGAAGAAGTTATGGAGTTGTATTCATTTTCAATAAAAACAAAATTCTACAAGGAATTCAACATGCTTGTATATATTATATTTCTTACGTCGTTCAAAATTTAACAGATGAAAAGCATAATACTTAAAATGTGTATGGAACTATACCATGCACAAATTAGTTTTTTTTTTTTTTTTTTAGGTTACAATGCACAAATTAGTTTTTAAGTATCATAAATATTTTTTTTTACATCATTCACAATCATGAATAAGGACTTTATCTTACTTTCCTTACCACAATCCCTACCAACGTTATGATCACCCATAGCATTCATGCTACTTCCATTACTCAAACGATCCCACTATAGGTGTCCTTGCCTCCATCAGTCACAGCACCACTGCCTATCATTGCCACAATCATTTCTATCACTCTCTTCCGATTAAAGGAATTTGAGAAACAATTTTTAGTCATACAAATTGAGTGTTTACTAAAATAAAGTAATAAACATTGAATTAACCCGATTTTCTTATAAGATGTTGGAGTAAATGGAGTTAAAGTAGCTGAAATTCAGGTAAATAGACATTTTCTCAAAAATTAAATATGCATAAAAGAAAAAATAAACTAAAAAAAAAAGATAAAAGGAAAAAAAATAAACATGCATGATTGCCAATTTGCCCATATGCAAATCCAGCTCTAGTCCTCTGTCATCCAAGCTTCTAATTCCTTATTGATCCAACACCCGTTATTATTGAAAACAAAACAAAAAAAATCCTAGATCCAAATGTACTTAAAAATTAAGCAAAATGCTAATCCACTGTCTGCAAGCCTAGAATAGAAAACCAATACCCTGAATGCTGACGAATCCAAGCGCGAGTATCCTGAACGCAAGGACAGCGTCTCGGCTTGTGTTACTGTCTCTCCCTCCCAATCCTCATTTCACTCTCCCTTTAAATAAATTCTGACCCCTCTTTTCTCTTCCATATTCTTCCTCCTCCTCCTTCACTTCGAACCCCAAAAATCGCACCTCATTTCTTTTCACCCCAATCCGCCATTGCATTAAGAATCAAAACGCCGTCGTAGAGAGAAAGAGAGAGACAGAGAGAGAATGGCGTCGGCGGCGGCGAGAGTAGATCTGGACGGCAAGCCGATAAAGCCGATGACGATATGCATGATTGGAGCCGGAGGGTTCATTGGGTCCCACCTCTGCGAGAAGCTGATGGCGGAGACGCCGCACAAGGTTCTAGCCCTAGACGTGTACAATGACAAGATCAAGCACCTGCTGGAGCCATCGGACGGCCATCCTTGGTCCGATCGCATCCAGTTCCACCGCCTCAACATCAAGCACGACTCGCGCCTCGAAGG
This sequence comes from Rosa persica, assembly GCA_025331145.1. Taxonomy (NCBI): domain Eukaryota; kingdom Viridiplantae; phylum Streptophyta; class Magnoliopsida; order Rosales; family Rosaceae; genus Rosa; species Rosa persica. The sequence goes on along the minus strand of WFKR01000005.1, from coordinate 44,009,473 downwards.
CCTCATCAAGACCTCAGATCTGGTACCTCATTCTTCTCCTTCTTATTCTTTCTCACTCTAGTTTCTTTCACTGCTTTGTTTTTGACGGCTCGGATTTTGTTGCAGACCATCAATCTCGCCGCGATCTGTACTCCGGCGGACTACAACACGCGCCCGCTGGACACTATCTACAGTAACTTCATCGATGCCTTGCCTGTGGTGCGTTCGCTGCTCTACATTTCTGTTGTTTTTTTTCTGAAAATTGAGATTTGATTGTGAAATTTGGGAATTGATTGAAGTTGATGTGAGATTTGATGCGTTTCAATTATTGTGGATGATTTCGTTAGGTGAAGTACTGTTCTGAAAACAACAAGCGCTTGATTCACTTTTCGACTTGTGAAGTGTATGGGAAAACCATTGGAAGCTTTCTTCCTAAAGATAGCCCTCTGCGTCAGGTAGCCTCTCCCTTTCTTTCTCTTTTCTTTATATGCTCGTTTCATTTTGCATCCTAATTTTTTTTTTTTCAGTACGATTCAGATCTCTGAACTTATTGACGTTTAATCTGTGCTAAAATGTGTCATTTTGCTTAATTTGAACTGTTTATCGCAACATTTAGTTTTGGAGATCCGTTATATTTCTGTCGGTGGGATGGCATTTTTTACTGTAATGCTTAAGCATATGCTGAAACCTGTAGATCCATAGCATTGTGAAGAATAACCTACATATGCTGAAACGATAGTAGTAAGGCCTTCCTAAAAAGCAGTTGAGAATTATTGATCTATTGCACACGGGAACTACGCATTTTTCTCAAGGTTTATGCGTTTCTTAGAAGATTGGGAATTGTGAATTTTTTTTTACCCGGAAGTGGAACTTTTTTGTCCTTGCTTTATGATGTGAAAAGAAAAGCAAGTAAACGCAACACCCTGTAACAAAATAAAGTTAGGTGATCTGTAGATCATATATAACCTTTTTCTTCCTTTTGGCTGTCCAGTTCTCCTTTCATTTTAGGATGGCCATGTTAACATGCATTGATATATTTTCAAATTAATGTAACACGACTTTGGGGTTAATTGGTCCGAGAAATTGCATGACATATGGATAGCATAGGGACATATCATTGGAAAATATAAAAAGTCAAAGGAGGGAAGAATAGATTATATATGAACGCATTAGTTCCATTTTCCTTGAGTTTTTGGTTACTTGTCTTCCTTTTAATTTCATAAAGTAAATAGGCGAAATGCCAGGTTTAACAACAGGTAGCATATACAAGTGATTACTTCCTTAACTGAAAAATTTAACTTCTTCCTTGCCATTTTTCTTAGGATCCTGCATATTATCTGCTTAAAGAAGATGATTCCCCTTGCATCTTTGGGTCTATTGAGAAGCAGAGATGGTCATATGCATGTGCAAAGCAATTGATCGAGAGGCTGATATATGGTTAGTCATCCTTTTGTTTTTCTTTTACCTTGCTTTTTATGATGTCTCTGTAATATAGGGTTGATTTGCTTTTTTGTTGTTTACAGCTGAGGGCGCAGAAAATGGTCTTGAGTTCACCATTGTGAGACCCTTTAACTGGATTGGACCTAGGATGGATTTCATTCCCGGGATTGATGGCCCAAGTGAGGGTGTTCCAAGAGTTCTAGCATGCTTTAGTAATGTATGTACCTACTCACATGGCACCTGAGCAATGTTACATATTTATTTGGTATCTTTGTTGTGATCAAATCTTGCTTTCCTGCTTTCTTCTGTTGCAGAATCTTCTTCGTCGTGAACCACTCAAGCTTGTAGATGGTGGCGAATCCCAAAGAACATTTGTTTATATAAAGGACGCCATTGATGCTGTTATGTTGATGATTGTAAGTTTTGAATCTTATTTTTCATATTAATATTTGGCATGCAAAAGACGTTGCTCAGTAGTGTGAACTTTTCCCAGGAAAATCCTGCTAGGGCCAATGGTCACATTTTCAATGTGGGCAACCCCAACAATGAAGTCACAGTTAGGCAGCTTGGTGAAATGATGACTGAGGTGATTATTTTACTTGTTAGAAAATCAAGTTGCAGTAGCAGTAGCAGTCCTGCATTGATTTTATTGGATTGATTATCAATGTTCTTGACATTGCAGGTTTATGCAAAGGTAAGTGGTGAGCCAAAACTCGAGCAGCCAACTATTGATGTCAGCTCTAAGGAATTCTATGGAGTGGGATATGATGATAGTGACAAGAGAATCCCAGACATGACTATCATCAACAGGCAGCTTGGTAATTGTCTTGCATATTTCCTCCACCTTAATTGTACTCCCATTGATCTGACTAACAGCATTTCTGACTTTTTAATGTGCTATCTATGGCAGGCTGGAATCCGAAGACTTCGCTATGGGACTTGCTTGAATCAACCCTGACCTATCAGCACAGGACTTATGCCGAGGCTATTAAGAAGGCGATTTCCCAACCAGCTTCTACAAACTAAATAAACTGGGTTTTGGTGCCAATCAAGTATTCTTGCTTGGGTGTGCTGTTGTTTGGCCGGTGTTCAAATTCTTTTTAAAGGAGTCTTAAGATGTATCTTTATGTTTGATTCGAATATATAGTATATTTTTTCGTCTTACAGATGTCGTTAGTTAATCGTTCATGGTAGAGCTTCGCAATTTGTGCTTGGAATATATTTGCAGTATGTCTAGATTTCATTAGAGAACTATATCAAGTTACTGTAATTTGTTACCAGAGCTTTTGCCACGACATGCTGAGGACAACAGGCCATTATACAATTGAAGCTGTTTCTGTTTCTTTGGGTTTTGCATGCCATTCCTCTATCTTGTCTTTGGGCATTGTATTATTTTCAATAACCCTTACAGCTCTTGTTTTTCCTTGTTAATGCATTTATTTTTTTGAAGGATATGATCTTTTGCTCTCTTTTGGAGGTAAAAAAGGATTGCTCCGTATCTGTACCATGAGCAAGAGAAATTTTAGCTCTATTTGAATGGACATGTAATATTATTCATGTTCCATTACTATAGATTATTCAGACTTGATTGCAAACGAAAGTGCGTAAATGAAGCTTTGCTTGATACATTCTGGCCAGTTAGTGTTTGTTTTGTTTGGGCTACTGCCTCCATCGTATCGGGAAATAAAAAAAATATGCGTGTGCTAAGTTTCAGTAGTCACTCATCACTCATCAGGCATCAAAATTCAAAACTAGCAAATACCCGAAACTCTACTCAGCTCTTATGATGCGATTTGCATCTTGAAGTTGCAATATATAATCTGGGGTTTTACCTGACACCTTAAGATTGATAGAGTTGAGAAGCCAGCCCGGATCTTCGATTAATCCTTTTTCTCGTTGGTAAAAAAAATTAAAAAAATAAATAATTAGAATAAAAAAATAAAATAAAAAAATATAACAATGCACACCCGGTGGGACTCGAACCCACAATCGCCTGATTAGAAGTCAGACGCCTTATCCATTAGGCCACGGGTGCTAGACGTTCGCTTGTTTACAAATGCTATATTAGATGCATGCCTGTACATCCTCTTCCTGACCTCTGGCTTCGTACGCAGAAGTAGCTTTTTTTTTAAATTGGTACTGTGTCTTTTTTTTTTTAATTGAACTTAGTTTGGATAGTTGAGCAAGATTCATGACTAGTTCTAAATGCAATGATTGCAATCTCTAAATTAGAGAAGGAGAAAGTCGTAGTGGAAGAGAAAACATATACGTAAGTATGTGACAGAGACTGAGAGACCTAAAGGCCGAGTGCTAAATCTAAGGCCCTAAGCCTTTGAGCTCAATATTTCATGTTATAGACAGTGCTTCCTAGAACTTGGAGGGTCAACGTACAGTATTTAGCATAGAAATTCATTCCATCTCTTTATCCCTATAACCCAAAGCTTTGGTGCCTCAAAGTTTAGTGCTCAAGATCGAACACTATACTAGAAAGCTTCTAGTCCCCATGGAGTGTTGAGAAAACTAATTTGAGCGGGCTCGCCACTTCTACAATTCATGAAGAAATTGACATACTAGATAAGAATTGGCTATGATTAACTAAATTGGAAAGTATACAGTGATCAAATTGGAAGTTCGGATATACAAACGATTTTAAATGTAAATTAAATCCGAGTTGATTAATTAGCAAACTTTTTTTTGTCAAAACCTTATATGAAAGATACAAAGTTTGAAACCGTACCGTTTGCTTCTTCAATTGATATGATCGGAGTACTATTGGTTAATAGAAGACCGATTCACATTCTAACGATATATAGCGTTCATGATATGAATTTGATTGAATCAAACAAGTTCTACAACTAATCCTTGTGGCTATAAGCATCGTCAAATATTATTATTTACTTTGGGATATTCTTATAGTGTTAAAGTTTTATTATGCAAAACAAGTTAGTTCGATGAATCCGTTTGGACTTTATTTGGAACCTATAAAGTCTTACACAAACACAACTGAGTGATGGATAAAAAAAAATTTGAAGAAAGAGGAGTAATTTTATTAATTCATGCGATTAACACCGTACACTTGAGCATCTAGAATGAAATCTGGGCATCTGTGGACCATTTTCTGATGAAGGTTCGAATTAAACTATACTGGCAAGTCTATGAGCTAAACGATTTCCATCTCTTCTAACATGGTGCAAAGAAATATTAGGACATTGAAGTAGAAGCCCCTTGATATCTGCAGCTAGAGGACTCAGAGGAGATGGATCACCCACTAGGGAGGAAATTGCTTGAATCACAAGCAAGCAGTCACTTTCCAGTTCTGCACGTAGGTAGCCATATTGTTGCATGTATCGAAGACCTCGTTGTATAGCCAATAGTTCAACATGTAAGGGAGAGCTGACAGAGTCCTGCCTATAAAAAAAGGCTGCAACAAATGCGCCAATAGAATTGTGCAAGACACCCCCCCGCCCACCCCCACATCACCAAAAAAAAAAAGAAAAGAAAAAAATCTCCATACTGAACATTAGGTAAAAATGAGCCATCCGCATTCATTTTTAAGTAGCCCACAACCGCCGGGGGGGGGTTTGGGGGGTGTCCATTTCTTAACCGCTGCATGTTTTAATCAACAATTTAATTATCAAATAAATGAGAAGAAAGAGATGGTACCCATTCCAGTAAACATTCTCTTCAATTAAAGGCAAGAGTGACATAGATTGGAATTGAGAAAGAAGGTGATTGTAGGATAGATTTGGCAGTAGCACAATCACATAAAACAGGACCAATAGATTCATAAGGAGCTGAATTATGAACACACAACTCAAATCACCAGTGTAACCTTTAGTACATAAGGCTGCTAGAGTTGGAAGTATGTTGTTACAGGCCCTCCAACCAAAAATAGCTACTTTACTAGGCACTTTAGGACTCCAAAGAGCCTTCCTGAGCAGCGCATAGGGGTCTCCAGAAGAGATAGAAGCAGAATACAAAACGATCAATGTAAAAGTGTCTGCTTAGGGGAATACAAAGAAGTTTAGCAGCCACATGCATATGCAGGGAAACATAGATGAACAGAAGCCACATTCCAAGAACATGAAGTGTGATTGAGCAAATCGGCAACTAACTCAATTCGATAATTGGTGTGGAGTCTTTGGAATCCAATTGTCCTCCCAAATATTAACCTTGGTGCCAGTACCAATTTGATGGATAAATTGATAACAAATATATTTAAGATAAGTTGTTTATTTTATTAAAATAATTTTAAGAAAATTTGTTTGGGCTTCTCGGTACAAGTTAATCCTCTAAGGACGCGTTTGGTAGGGGGGATTAGACGGGATTGAACATGCTTATCTAGTGGAAGATAAGCCATCTCATGTTTGGCAACAACAAAGACTATATTAAATGAGACTCTAGAGTCCCAAAAACCCCCTAATAATAGAGACACCAAAAATCATGGGATTGTAGAAGCCTCATTCTCACTCTCCATTTTGCTTCACTTCATCGATCACTATCCACCAAAAACCTGACTTACTTTGATAGAAGAACACAGAAATTGAATCAATTCATTCTACTCGCCTTCTCCACAACCTTCACCTGTTTTGAAATTAAGCAGAAAGACCTCATTTCTAGCCCCAACATTCATAATTGAATCAAAATTAACCTAAAGAAACATGAAACCGCCACCACAAACGGTGTACCTGACCGTGGCTGAAACACCCAGAAACCAATTCTTCCAAAACATATTCAAATTCAAAAATCATGTAAACTAGAATGTAGAACACGAAGAGTAGATCAACTTTCATTCCTCATGCACCTCAAAACATCGCCTAAGCTGCTGGAATTTGTAGAGAAACTGCCGGAGATCTCGGCGTTGGATTCTCTCTCCACACCCACCAATCGGACCAACTAAGACTAGAGGTACGTCGGCAACTTCAAGAGGGATCGAACTTGACCGGTGCGCCAGCCGGAGGTGGCCTGACGGCGGAGTTCTAATCAGGTCACCTTTTGGAGCTTCGCTGGTTTTGCAGGTTGGTGGTGTTGATGGTTTTAATTTTATACTTAATCCTGCTGGCACAAAACGTGGGTCAAGGCATTCTATAACATAAGCTAAGCTTGAGGAGTGCAGACTCGTAAAGAAATTAAGACGGGGTAACACAATCCCCCCTAACAAACGCGACCTAAGTTTTAATGAAACAAGAAAACTCGAGTCCGAGAAGGCCGATTGAAAGACAAAAGGAGATTACATGGGCCATCTCGGAGGCTCATATCGTCTGAACATGACAACCTAGCACAGTAGGCCTGATGCCCATCAGTTACACATATACTGAATTTGCTTACTAGTTAGGCAACGTTTTGGGCTTTACAAAATTGCTTCATAAATGAGTTTCGGACTTTCCTAACTTATGTATAGTAGTTTCATTTTAGAAACAAAACCCTAGAGAGAGAGAGCAAAGAAAAGATGTACAAGAACCCTAATAGGAACCGGAACACTTCCTCTATTCATGAATGAGAGCTTCTAGCAAATGCCAACGTACACTTCCTCTATTCAAGAACCGGAACACTTCTCGTGTGGCCGTGTAGGGAACACTTAGGGAGCCTCTTCATCAAACTTGCAATCCGTGCACTAGAGGAAATGAGGAATCTATAAACATACCCTAATATGGTGTCCAAAGGTTGGTAAAAAAAATCCCCCTTTTAGGTTAGATAACATGACCACGCACTCTAGTTGACTATCTGCGACTGCTAGAGCTAACTAATATGTATACGAAATCACGTAATCACCGCTACATTTTCAGCTATATGGAGTAAGGTACTCCAAAATCCTTCATAGATAAGACAACTTGGTAACGAAAATTATTCTAAACACCGACAGTAAATGACCCGACAGTCAATATGCAAGCTCAACCATTCATTTGATCCAGCCGTCCACATGGCATTAACATTCATACTAACGCCATTAAGAGAACTGAACCAAAAAAAGAGCTGGTCAGCATAGTAAAAATAGATAAGATGAGTAATATTCAATGGGATTCAATTTATCTAATTAAACCAGGGTAAAATCAGGAAGTGTGAATTCTCTGATTATGGGTCGCCGACGATGACGAAGAAGAGATTATTTGATCTAAAGAAGGATACTCGTAAAGAGATTATGGCCAGGAACTTGATTATTCAATTTCCAAAAGGGCTCCAATTGCTTCACCTAAAGTTGCCCCAGATCGATCCAGACCTACCACCAAACGATTAAGGCTATGGACAAATCTGCCGCTAGTGGGTATATCAAACCATCAAGACGAAGAGATTTGATTCAGTTGCACTTTGTTCTGGGTTTAATTGTGCGATTGAGATGCAGAATTAAGGAGGGAGGGGCTTTGGTAATATAATGACAATTTGTTCAGTGTCGTCGATTACGGTGCGGGACGGCAGAGGTCTTAATTTTCTTGGCAGTGATTATGGAGGAGACCCTTTTAATGGTGGATCTTTGTAATTATAAAGAGGTAGATTCCTAAATTTGATCCCCTTTGAGAGGCAACATGATAAGGACACCCACTTTTTGTCACCTAGTCCTGCTTAGAAGTCAAGCCAAAATTCATCCTCATCCTTTTCACCTTTCGTAACTGCAACTTTTGCCAGCTAGCCAATAGGATAAGCACTATAGGAATTGTGTACATGTCTGTAATCCACATGGTGGATCCTTTCTTTCAGAATCTTTAAATTTGTAGCCTTCCCTATTTCAGAGTATGAATGAAAAAGTATGTTTTGAATTCCTTTGCTTTTATCCTTTCCTTGCTCTGGTTCCTATTATTTGGTATCAGAGACCATAACTCTTCGTGGCCTGCAGACTAGCACACCATCTCAACCAATGTCCTCGGCAACGGTGGCTATGTCATCGGCACCACTCATCACTTCTGTGGCCAGCTCTAGCAACCCTCTCACCGACCTCCACACCTCTGTTGCTCAACTCCAACTCCAAACTGATTCCATTCTAACCACAGTCGCATCCCTATAGGCTAATCATGCCTCATTTCAAAACCATCTTGCTGCTCAGATGGCTTCCTTCCAACAATCTTTTTTTGATAGCTTCTTTCTTATGCAACCACCCCCACTCTCCTCTACTACTACCATTCAAACCCCTTCACTCTCCTCTGTTACCACTTACCATTGCGCAACCCCCCTAGCTTACCTTTGGCACCATTCCAGGCCCTACATCAGCTTGGTCTAGCTTGAGTATGTATAACCCACCGCCACCACTCACCTCCCAGCCCTCATCCACCCTACAGATGGTATCATCACCCCTTCATTCCACAGTTGCTACATCATCCACCTTCTCTGGCAGTTTCTCTCTATACCTATATAACAGCTCACCTTACCCATCCTCATTCCCTCGTTACTCTCCTCCCCCTAACTTTGGTCCCTCCGAGTTACCCATCTACAAACCACCCAAGGTTGAGCTCCCTCGATTCTATGGCGACGATGTAGTGGGCTGGTTCGCCATGGCCGAACGGTACTTGCGTACAAATCATGTTCCCTTGCACGAACGAGTTCAAACAGTGGCCACCCATTTCGGTCCTTACCCATCCATTTGGATGAATGCTTATGAGCCACGCCATCCATGTACGACTTGGGATTTCTTTGTTCAGGCTCTCCTTGAGCACTTTGGCTCTAGGACCAACACCGACTTCAAGGCATCCCTCTCACATCTGCAATAGACAGCCTCCGTTGATGATTTTATCACCAACTTCACCAAACTTTCTTGCAGAGCACCTGATTGGACTGATGCCCAACTCTTACCCCTTTTCTTTGGCGGTCTCAGGATGGAAATCAAGCACGATGTGATGTCTCACTCTCCATCCACCCTTGCGGAGCATTTAGCTAGGTGTTTCGAAACCAAGCTTACAGATTTCTGGCAACGCTTCGCACCACCCACCAAACCGTTCCTACCTAGAACATCGACCAAACCAACCCAACAACAATCTCTTCCCAGCTCCAACCATACACCTCCAAACCCACCAACCCCACAACCACCTAAATGCACCATGACCCGGATTCTTTCCACCGCTGAGCAGTGAGAACGCCGAGCCAAGAGTCTTTGTTTCAACTATGACAGTCAGTACTCCAGAAACCATGTTTGCAAAAACCCATTCCTGGCAATCCTTGAACGTCCAACCCAGACCTAGGACCCGATAAAATTTCATGACTACCCCTCCTCCTTGGAGGATACCACTGAGCCTGAGGCCCCTTACCCACTCAATGGCATCACAAGCAACCAAATTGGTGAGATGATGCAGTTACACGGTGTCATCGAGAACATACCCATCAAAATGTTTGTGGATTGCGGAGCTGCAACGAACTTCTTGAACCCGGCCATTGTGAAATGTTTGGGTATACATGTGGAGCCCCATACTGGGCCTCTTTTCACCTCTGCCTCCGGCCATGTTGATTCACCCACTGGGATTGCACACAACATCACCGTGCAAATCCAGGACTACTCTTTCACCTCTTCGTTCCTTATCCTGGCAGTGGACGGCTGTGACTTAGTTCTCGGAGCCCAATGGCTCGACACACTGGGTTATATTAGCTATCACTTTTTCGATAAAACCATGGTGGCATGGTGTTGCTATCAATGGCAAAAGGCATATTCTCAGAGGAATCAGCTCTAAGCCTCTTTTTGTGGATGACGAGTCTTTGCTAGGCCTTATTCAAGCTGAAAATCTGGACCCGAGCCCAAATACCCCACCCACTGTAAGCAACCAACACCTAAACTCACTCCCACTCTATTTCAATGATTTATTAACCAAGCCCAAAGGTCTTCCCCCCGCAAGAGCCATAGACCACCATATTCCTTTACTCACCAACTCTAGCCCAGTAAATGTCCGCCCATACCGTTACGCACACTCACTAAAGAATGAGATTAAAGCCCAGATTTGTGACATTATACGGTCCAGCACTAGCCCATTTTCTTCCCCTGTTTTGTTGGTGAAAAAGCGGGAAGGGACTTGGCGGTTTTGTGTTGATTACTGCTCTTTGAATACCGTGACGGTCAAGGATCGCTTTCATATCCCTATGGTTGATGAGCTCATCGACGAATTACATGGTGCTACATGCTTTTCCAAGCTCGATCTCCGGTCCGGTTACCACCAAATTCGAATGCATGTTGATGACATACCGAAAACCGTATTCCGAACTCACGAGGGACATTACGAATTTATGGTAATGCCATTTGACCTCTCTAATGCACCTTCTACGTTTCAATCTTTTATGAATGACATTTTTCGCCTTTTGCGTAAATTTGTCCTTTTGTTCTTTGATGATATTCTTGTGTATAGTAAGGACATGGATACCCATATTGCTATTCTTAGACAAGTATTAGAAGTTTTGCGCAACAATGAGTTAAGGTAAAGTTGGAAAAATGTTCTTTTGCCTTGCTTACTGTTCAATTTTTGGACCATATAATTTCTGCTAATGGTATTGCCATGGATCTGGAGAAGTTACAAGGTGTCTCACAATGGCCAAAGTCTAATTCCCTGAAAACCTTAAGAGGCTTTCTCGGTCTAACTGGCTACTACCGTAGATTCATCAAGCATTATGGGCTCATTACAAAGCCTTTGATAGACCTATTGGAAAAAGACAAACTTCATTTGGACAACCCAGGCAGATGCAGCCTTTCTCCAACTCAAATTGGCTGTTACATCAGCTCCTGTGTTAGCCCTTCCAAACTTTGACGAAGAGTTCACCATTGAGACAGATGCAAGTGGGGTTGGAATATGAGCGATTCTCTTTCAGCAGCGCCACCCAGTGGCATTTCTAAGCAAAGCTTTGTCACCCAAGAACTAATCCACGTCAGTTTACGACAAGGAAATGTCTGCCATATTGTTTGCGGTGAAGAAATGGCGCCATTACATCTTGGGCCGCACTTTTACTATCATCACAGATCATCAGACGCTCAATACCTCCTGGACCAAAGGATCACAACCCCCTCTAAGCACAAATGGCTTTCAAAGCTAATAGGATACAATTACAAGATACAATACAGAGCAGGCACTCTTAATACTGTACCTGATGCTTTGTCTCGCCGACAAGAGTTCCACGCCAGTCCAATCTTATTTAACATCAAAGCTATAGACATTGCGTGCAACCAAGACCCAGCAACCCAATCCATTCCAAGCCATCTAATCTGTTCAGCCACACAAAAAAGGATTCTCCATGTCTAATGGCCGCCTTCACTACAAAGATCGAATCTTCATACCGGAACCGAATGGCGCTACAAAGTAATCACAGAATTTCATTCATCATTGGAGGCTGGCCAGAGTTGTTACCTACGCACTTTCTTGCATTTAGGCCGCAACTTTGCTTGGCCAGGCATGCGCCGTGATGTGAAGAGGCTTGTAGCAGCTTGTGATGTTTGCCAAAGACAAAACTATGAGACTCTCAAACCATCGGGCTTACTCAAACATTGCTGGCTGGTGCCGTAAAATACATGGGTTGACATTTCCATGGACTTCATCGATGGCCTTCCTCTTTCAGATGGTAAGAATGGGATAATGGTGGTGGTAGATAGGCTATCCAAATATGGACACTTTGTTGTTGTGTCACATCCATACACTGCCCAGACCATAGTTGAAGCCTTCATCAGAGAGATATTCCAACTTCATGGTTTACCTCGTTCCATAGTCAGCGATCGAGACCCTATCTTCACAAGCCATTTCTGGGAGGCCTTATTCAAACTTCAAGGGACCAAATTGTACAGGAGCTCGGCTTACCATCCTCAATCAAATGGCCAAACTGAGGTTGTAAACCGCTCAATTGAACATTACCTCAGGTGCTTTGTGGCTAACAAACCCAACTCCTGGTCAACTCTATTCCATTGGGCAGAATGGTGGTACAACACCTCATTCCACTCCACAATTCAAACAACTCCATTCCAGGCAGTCTATGGCACACCACCACCCACAGTCCACCGCTACCTTCCAGGTTCAACAGCGGTTCACGCCGTTGACATAGGCTTGCTGAACCGTGATGAGCTTCTCTCTATACTCAAACAACACATGTTAACTGCTCAAAATAGGATGAAGCAACAGGCTAATAAGAATAGGACTGAGGGAACCTTTGAAGTTGGAGACTGGGTCTATCTCGAACTCCACCCGTATTGCCAGAAAACTCTCATTCACAGGCCCTCACAGAAGCTAGCTCTACGCTATTACGGGCCTTTCAAATCACGACAAAAGTCGGTGAAGTCGCTTACAGGCTCCTCCTCCCACCTCAGTGCAAACTCCACCTCACCTTCCATGTTTCGCTCCTCAAAAAGAAGATCGGTGATCATACCCAGGTATCCACCACCCTGCCTCCCTTTGGAGATGACGATACAATCAATTGGACTCCTCTGAAAGTCCTCGACACGCCCATCGAGGAGAAGAAGAACAGATCAATTACTTGGTGGCTTGTGTAATGGACTCCTACTAGTGGAGGACGTGACATGGGAAGAGGCCCACTCTTTGATGAACCGTTTTCCTTTGATGAACCGTTTTTCCACACTTCACGGCCTGAGGACAGGCCCGCTCTTGAAAGAGTGGGATTGATAAGGACACCCACCTTTTGTCACCTAGTCCTGCCTAGAAGTCAAACCAGAATTCATCCTCATTCTTTTCACCTTTTGTAACGGCAACTTTTGCCAGCTAGCTAATAGGATAAGCACTGTAGGAATTGTGTACGTGTCTGTAATCCACATGGTGGATCCTTTCTTTCAGAGTCTTTAAATTTGTAGCCTTCCCCATTTCAGAGTATGAATGAAAAAGTATGTTTTGAATTCCTTTGTTTTTATCTTTTCCTTGCTCTGGTTCCTACTACACTACCCAGAAAATGAACAAGGTTGATTGAGTCGAAAATTTCTGGGTTTAAAGAAGTGGGTCGGTGATGGGTAATGTGAAGACCCAGATTTTCATACAATAAATTTATGTAATTTAATAATTGTTATATTAATTGAATTGTGATATTTGGGATTATTCGGATTGTCGTGGGTTGAGAAAATTGGTTCCGAATGATTTTATTTTCAAAAACGAATGTTATTTAGGGGGTCGTGAAAATTGACTTTTTATACGTTCAAAATTTGGGAAAACTTCCTTCATGGAAGTTGTAGAGCTCGTCGATACGAGTCCGTGCATATGTGGAACGTATTATTCGGAGTTCGTATGAATAAGTTATGAATATTTGAAAATCGAAATTTTTCTATAAATAGTGGAAAAATCTGAGTTTGTTGTGAAGGACGAAAAAAATCTCATTTTTGCACATCAGTCCCCCGTCTCTCTCTCGGCCTGGTCACTGTGCCTTCAGACCCGGTGACCCGACCCGACTGGAAGTCGGGCCTCCCGACCGCGCCGCCGCCGGACCCGGCCCCCATTCGCATCGCCGCCTCACGCCTGGTCGATCCCCGCCGTCGCCACGCCCAGCCGCCGCTCCTAGGCCTGGATCGAAGCTCCTATCCGAAGTGCAAACCCAACCCGGCCGGAAAACCATTTTTCCGGCGGTGCACGGGCCGATCGTCCCCATTTTCGTGACGTGCTCTTCCTTCTGATCATCCCCATATATAGCTTGCATCACGATTTTGAGTGTAGAGTGGTAGATCAAGAGTTGAAGATTTCGACGTCCCTGATTCGATCTGGAGACTGATCAGAGGGCCGAGATTAATCCAACTTCAAAGCCCGATCTAAACGATCCAGACCTCATCTCCGAAAAAGTCAGGTATTAAAGTTGTTCAAAATTTCATTTTGAAGAAGTTTGTAGTTGACGACTTTTGCATCGGAGGTGGTTGACCGGAGTTGACCGCCGCGTTGACCACCTTCTGACCGCCGCGTGTGGCGGCGCGTCGGACCGAATTTTGAGTTTTTATTATCTGGACAATGATCTATGCATCCATACGAGCGTTTTGAGATATAACTTGGTCATGTTAGAAAAAGTTGATAAATAGTCAATTTCTGTTTTAACGTTACTATTTACGCTTTTACAATTTACCTTCGGTTTGAGATTTACGAAGATCAGACCATCGGTTTACTTCAAATTTTAATATGATGTTCATATGACTGTCCCGATGACTTTGTGTGGTCACGGGCGAAGATCCGACTTTTGGATCTTCGAATAATTATAAAATAGTGTTTCAGGAGGCGATTAACGAAGATCCGTCCATCGGATTTTAGTATAATTTTGATAGGATGTTTCCATGGGCAATCCGTGAGGATCTAACCGTTGGGATATGATTTAAATTCAATCCGATCTTTGGATTATCTTTATTTTAGAAATCCGACCGTTGGATCATCATTTAGGTTTATTTCGTGCTTCGTTGCTAAGTAAAGACCGTACTTGAATAGGTACTTGACGGCTTGAGTTGACGAGCATTTGGAGTATTGTGAGTTATCTATATATATTGAAGACGCAGTAGGAGTTTCGAGGTGAGTAAAACTCACGTGGTTCATATTACGAACCGAGCATTTTAATTTATTTTTTTTTGGTAATTGTGTGAAAAATATTTACGGATTAAATATTTGTTTTAAAATTTCATGGACTTGAATCACCACGGTCCATAGGTAAGTAAAATGAATTTTAATTATACAAATGAATTTCATAATTTTCTTGTGTGAACTATAGATGGTATTAGTGGTCATTCCTGAGTGGATGATTACGTATATATATATTTACGTGAAAAATATATATTGATGAGTGGATTGTTTGATTGATGATATGATTGAGTTGATTATATTACAATTGTGTAATTCCAAAATAATATGATGTATCTTGGTTGGGTTGATTTCAGTATGTGATATTATATATTGGGTTCATTTATGGGTTTAGGGTCAATGTAATGACCGGTGT
Organism: Rosa persica; assembly: GCA_025331145.1. Classification (NCBI taxonomy): domain Eukaryota; kingdom Viridiplantae; phylum Streptophyta; class Magnoliopsida; order Rosales; family Rosaceae; genus Rosa; species Rosa persica. The sequence goes on along the minus strand of WFKR01000005.1, from coordinate 43,994,206 downwards.
GGGTAATCGGACGCTCTAATCCTAGTGTGGATGATGGGATACGATTGGTTGAGTATGTGGAATTATTGGACGTTCTAAATATGTATATAGGTATACATATTGATGAAATACAATAATTGATAAATATGTCGGATGCCATAACCTAGGCCAGGTGACGGGCTACGATTCAGTTAGAGCTCTAGTCTGTCAAGTACCGTATTTTTATAAATACGATGATGAGAGTTGTGGGAAAAGTTGTGAGTGGGGTTGTCATGATATATTGAATTGGTGTGGTTTGAGATTGTTTATTAATTGCATATATGGAAATAATTGAGTGTTACTGAGTGTGAAAATAAATGAGATTAATTTAAGTAATAGTTCATTCTTTTGCTCATACAAGCTTTCATAAGCTTACCGGGTTTTGTGTTGTTGCAATCCCGGTACACTATTCAATGGTGTAGCGGATATTTCTGCAGGTCAGGATAACCAGGGAGGTGACCGAGCTGCTTAGGTGTGATAGCAGTTTTGTTATTTATTTAGTCGTGTGGTGTGTGTATGCTCATTTAGAGCTTTTCATTACATTTTGGATTGTGTTGTAATAATTAACCGAGACTAAATTCGGTTTGAATTTATTTCGTGTGGTGAGTATGTTAAGAAAAAAAAAATTTCAAGATGATTATTTAGAGTTGTAGTATTTTCATGTTCCGGATTTTGAATTGTTATTCAAAAATTCGGGGCGTGACAGGTAATGGGTGAGAGTGTGCAATTGATACGGTAGTTGATGATGGAGAATGAGAAGGAGGTGAGACAGCCATGATCAAAGTTCCAAAGCCATGGTCTTTGAATTAGATTTGGTGTCTGCTAAGAACTCTTGGTAAAATTAAATTTTACTAATTTTTTTTTTTTTTTTTTGTCTCCATCTCATTCTCATGGACCAATTAACCTTGGACCTCAACTAATGGTGCACGTGACTTGCACACTGCTGGTGCGAGTAACCCGTGGTGCCTGGAATCCTCTCCGCTTGGCTAATGGCTACATGAATTCATCGCTATTAAAGAACAAGAACCACAAAGATCCAGATCCCAATCCGATCTGCAAACGACCCACATCCTAGATCAATTTTTGAAACTGAACCAATCCCAAATTTAAACCATAAATGGAAACCACTCCAAAATGGGAACCCTACACTAACGCTCCACCCACATACTTCGGCCAAAAACCACAACATTGCCCGAAAACAGCACCACCAACCACCCTAGACCTCGATCCCAAGTTAATTAGTATCTTGTATGTGTGCCCTTGTAGGTGAGAAATAGGTACAGAAAACTGTATCAAACAGAGCTATCATTTTGGCATGGTAATGTTTATTGTATCCATTATGACTCATCTAATCAACTATATATATATATATATATATATATATTATATCACAACCACTATATTACTGATAATGTATAATATATTTTCATTTCAGTCAATTACTTAATGTCTTAATTGTTATTAATGAATACTGCATTCTAATTAAGACTCAGACATGTGACTACCTGGCAGTAGATACCATGAGAGTCATGAGGTACAGCTGAGGGGCGCGTATATGAAATATAGCATCATTTATTGGAGCTTAGAGCTCTGGTGAATTTGCAGAGTTCGATGAATTTCATTTACTTCGAGTCTTCGAGAAGTTTGAGTTGATTTTATCATCTCTCCTTAGCTCGTGAGTAGTTGAAACTGTAAAATTATATTTGGTATTGGAGTAATTGAGTCAAAACTCTGTTAGTGAAAGCATTCAATTTTCATTTCATAGTTGAAAATAAAATTTGGTAAACTATAAAATTTCTTGGCGAACTTGATGATTCCTTGAATCCAACATGTATATGTGGGGAGATCAATGGAGATGGTTCATGTCATGATCTTTTGTTAAACCTCCAATACTTTATACATTCAAGATAGGTTCGGTATCACTGATTCTCATAAAAGACTTGTCGGAGTTTTTTAACACTTACATAATCAGTTTAACAAATGACGGTTACGATTTTTCTAAAATATTTTATAATACTACTAATATTGTTTAATAATCAACCATTCTAAAAAAAAAAAATGATGTCTGCATCGTTATTTAACTTCAACGAAAATATAATCGGAGATATGAAATCGACCAATGAGTTAACCCTAAGGTTTAACCACCATCAGAGTGATCAGACCAAAGTAGTTCCAACCTCCACAGATTTTGCATCCAAAACACAGAATTAAAAAGGGAAAAATAAGTGAAAATGACAATTGAACTCCTATATTCAATACAGTCCAAAGTTCTCCAAACAACCATAAGAGGAATATAACTCAAAATAAATCCAACGATAAAGAATGATGTCAGACAGACCCCAAAATTAAACAAAACCAGAAGAATGATGTGCCTTCCGAGTGGACCCCACCACAGGAGCTGACGAAACTCCCAGAGAAGCCTGTACTTGACTTCCAAAGCTCTCATCCCAATCCACACCCCCACGCGTCTCGGAAGAAAAAAAAAAAGAAAATGATTGTTCGACAAAAAGCCCGAGACAAACCAAATCCTCATTATAACACCCAAAACACCCTTTCCCTCCACGGCCGGCAACACCACTCATTCCCCCCTTTGCTTCCATCCCATGTCTCTGTTCCCTCACACGCCGGCCTATTCTTCTTCTGGCGCTTATTTTTGGATATGAATTTGCTTGGCTCACACATTTTGGGGTCGTTTCTGCGTCGTGATCTGTGCACACTTTTGTGGGTTTGATTATAGAATTTGAGTTGGGTTTGGTTTTGGTGGTGGTGGTGACGTGGGGTTGGGGTTTTTTTGTCCTTTGATGGAGGGAGGAGAGCGGGGTGTCATAGCTGTAAAGGCCCACTCTTTGTTTATTTGACTCTGTTGGACTTGGATTCCTACTTACAGTTCCTGACTTCCTTCCTTCCTTCTTCCCTTTAACCCCTACCTTTACTTTTGGTTAAAGAAATCGTCTTTGGGTCTCTCTTCTCCACCCAAATGGACCTGCTTTGTTAGAACCCACTCAAGCTAGCTCCTCTACTCCCCTCTTCAGCTATGCCTCCTGCTAGGAAGGTTTCTGAGTTTCTCAGAGAAGGCAATGACTGGTAATCTCTCTCTCTCTCTCTCTCAAATCCCTTTTTTTTTTTTTTTAATGCTTTGATTCTCAGAGTAATACTTCTTTTTTTGGATTTGTTTCGAGTCTTATTTATGGGGTTGTTGAATTTATGAGACTTAAAGGCTGGAGGCCCAGTTAGAGTTGAATTGATGATCTCTATAATTCAATCTCGATTAAACCATTTCCTTGTTAGAATTGATGACTGATTGTATGTGGGATTTTATGAGGTGAAGAGATTATGGTGTTGATGTAGTCAGTGTTTCTGTTTCTTACAAGGTTTTGCAAAGCCGGATTGCCGAGTGATATTACTGTTGTGGTGGACGGTGGAAGCTTCCATCTTCATAAGGTATGTACTTACAATTGCTCTGGTGGTTATGGAATTGTGGGATTGAATATGGATAGAAGTTGATAACAATCGCAAACCTTATTCCCAGACCTCAGAAATAACTGTGTGACTGGTTTATTAAGATCGTCAAATAAATTGTCGACTGGTTTATTAGATCATCGTAGAATGTTTCTTCAGCTTCTCGTTTTTCCTTTCTTTGCTGCATATGTGCAATATATAGGTAGATAACTTTTATATTAAAGCTTTCAATAGATGCCGTTGTTACAGCAGAGCAATTTCTTTAAGGCTGGATTTAGCTGTTCAGCCCCAATTTTTGTCTTGTTAATATGTAGCATGCAAAGTTGATTTATCAATCTGTTTTTTTTTTCTCTCTGGAAATTGAAGAATAGAATATGTCGTACCTGTCTTGCGATAGCTTCATTTTGATAAAACTCGTATATTATGTGTTTTCAGCTATTTGTTACCTTACTCGGGACTTTTTTATATTCTGAAGTTTTGTTGTTGTCGTCTTCCACCCTTAAGAATAGTTTTGTAATGGAATATCCTATTTCTTACCATGAACTTTGAGTAAGAATTATCACTTATCACAATTCGTCACTCTCCAGTTTCCTCTCATATCAAAATGTGGGAAGATAGCACGTTTATATGAAGAGTCCGAAAGGAAACATGAGAAGATTTTCACTACAGTTCTTGAGGAATTCCCTGGTGGTCCTGACATGTTCCTGATCGCAGCTAAATTCTGCTATGGTATGCGGGTGGAATTGACTTCAAGAAACATAGTGATGGTGTACTGTGCAGCGGACTACCTTGAAATGATAGATGAGTTTGGAGAAGAAAACTTACTCTCAAAGTCGGAGAGTTTTTTCTATAAGAATATACTTCACAACTGGAAAGACTGTATCTTGGCTCTTCAAAGTTCTGAGCCTGTTCTCCAAAGGGCAGAAAAACTTCACATAATAAACAGATGTGTAAATGCTTTATCGGTGATGGTTTGTACAGATCCTAGTTTATTTGGGTGGCCCATGATGATGTATGGTAGCTTACAGAGTCCTGGTGGAAGCATCCTATGGAATGGAATTAATACTGGAGCAAGGATTCGAAGCTCTGAGTCTGATTGGTGGTTTGAAGACATCTCGTACCTCAGTGTGAGTTTGTTTGAGAGACTTATCAAGGCAATGGAAACAAAGGGTATAAGACCCGAAAACATTGTAGGTGCTGTAATGCACTATACCAGAAAATACCTACCTGGCCTGGGCAGATGGCAGGGTGGACAACATGGTATACCCAGGACAGTTACAAGCTTCAGTTTTACACCCATTGCCCTAGATCAAAGGGTAGTTTTAGAAAGCATTGAGAAACTTCTTCCCCAAAAGAAGGGTAAATCATTTTGCCGGTTTTTGCTCGGACTTCTTCGTGTTGCATTAATATTGGGAGCCAGTCAAACCTGCAGGGACTCTTTGGAGAAGAGAATAGGAAGGCAACTGGAATTCGCAACTTTAGATGGTCTTCTGATTCCTACATATTCAGATGCTGAGACATTGTATGATATTGACACTGTTCAACGGATAATCCAACATTTCATGTCATCAGAATCGAAGGTTACACCATTTTCTCCAGCATCAGTTGAACTGGAAACATCTCCATCATCGGGACCATTAAGGTTAGTGGCAAAGCTGATAGATAGTTACATTGCGGAGGTTGCTTCAGATGTTGCTCTAAAGCCTGGAAAGATACGCTCTCTTGCAGAGGCTCTTCCAGATTCTTCAAGAACTTTGCATGATGGGCTGTATCGGTCACTTGATATATACTTCAAGGTTTGATTTTACTTGACCACATCTTTAAATAAAAGCGGCTCTTTCCATATCAAAAGCTTTTTGATGTAATATAAATTCTGATTTTCTTTTTTCAGGCGCATCCTTGGCTCTCAGATAAGGAGAAGGAAGAACTTTGCAACATCATTGACTTCCAGAAACTCTCTATTGATGCATGTGCCCATGCATCCCAAAATGAAAGGTTGCCGCTTAGAGTTGTTCTTCAAGTCCTGTTCTTTGAGCAGATGCATTTGAGAACTGCTCTAGCTGGTCATCTGAATGTCTTGGAAACAGAAAGTGCCCCTACAGGTCCCGTTAATGTCCAAGCTGAGATGGCTGGCCAGATTATACAGAGGGATGGGTGGGTGACTATGGTGCGTGAGAATCGGGTTTTAAAGGTGGATATGGACAAGATGAGATCTAGAGTTGGTGAACTCGAAGAAGAATTTAGTAAAATAAAGCAAGAGATGAAAAAGGTGTCCAAATCACATAGTTCCCTCAGTTCGCCTCGTGTGGTTGCCAGGAGAATTGGGTGCAATCTTCTTTCACGACCTTCAGATGATAAACCAGTGACCATTGGAAGTACCGGGCCCTCCCCAAGAGCATCAGTTGAGCAGGCACGTTTTTCCTGCCATTCTAGACACAAGAAAAGTTTTTCATTGTTTTGAGAGATAGTACAAAGAAAATGGAACACTGCCATTCCAGAGGTTCTGGTTGGTCCTCAGAAAATATCTGAAAAAGGAAGGGAAATTCCAAAATTGACATCATCATCGAGACCTTTTGAATGTTTTGAGCTTCCTTCACATTTCTGTGAACCAACCAGAATTGTATCGGCAGTGTCTGGATAGAGGACGGTACGACTTATTTCATACCATAGAAGATTGTTCTTTTACAGTTGGATTTTGTTCAAGTACTGAGAAATTCTTTTTGAGCTGGGGTTGGCAGGAAGAACTGTTGAAATCATAAAAATGAAGAAATAGAAAACAAGTAAATATATATATTTGTTACATGGAATGCTGCCAATCCCACCAAAGATTGAACTCAGAATATGTGCTCCACATCGTAGGGTTGATATTTGGTGTAAGGTGATACACCTAGGTCCCCATAGAGAAAAAGAAATGTTGTGATTGAGTTTTTAGTTAGTTTGACAGTGAGTTTATACATGTACATCGTCAAGAATCAAGTTGTAACTTGTTAGTCTGGAATAGTGGAAAATATCGGTGGTGTGTTCTCGGTGGTGTGTTATGTTTGAAAATTGATCGGCTTACGTTTGGTCAGTTGATCTTAAGTTTCCGACAGGAATAAAAGAGCAAACATGTCCAGACTTTGAATCTGTATTATAGTCTCGTTCATGAAATGAAATCCAGCAAAGCAGGCTTGGCTTTGAAGAATCAGACAAATAAGCATCTGTTTAGAGGAGGGAATTTTTTGTTTTAAGAATCTCAAGTCATTTGCAAAAGATATTCTTATTAAGAATATATTAACAGGGAAAGTAAGTACAAGAACTCTCAAAATATGTTAATGGTGACAAAATACCATGGAGCCCTTTTTACTATATTCCTATGGATAGCCATAGTACCAAACCTAAGGGCAACTCCAACAATGGGGGTGCTATATCATATTTGAGACCCATTTAAGATTTTGACTCTCCAACAATACATTTTAGGCGGAGCTAGTCTTGGAATTATAGAACTTGGTCTCATTTGGAGTCTCATATTTGAGACTTTTTCAGAACCAGGACTGGACTACAGTGCATCGGAAAATAGTGAAAATAGTTCATAAACATTTTAAATATATTATATTTTAATCAATAATAGTGAAAATAGCACCCCCATATAACACATCATGGTTGGAGACGAGAATTTAGTCCTATATGAATAGTGTAATAAGGGGGTGCTAAAATAAGGATAGCACCCCCAAATGAGACTTATTGTTGAGTTGCCCTAAATATGCCTCTCCATTCAATGATGGATGTCTAATGATGATTTGATATGAGTTTGAAACTTTGAATAGTATCTGAGGCTAATGTTTAGGTTCTAGGCACAGATAGTAAAAGTTACTCATTGCTCATCCTAAAGACAAATAAAGATTGCCCCCTTTGTTTATGTTTCAATCATTGCCAGATTAAGGTGAATGGTTTTGAGAGTCTGTGTGATTTCAAACTAGTTCTGGCGGTAAAGCACGGTCTTACATGTAGGGGTGGACTCGGTTTTATTGGTTCGGTTTTTCGTTACTAATCGAAATCTCACCGCAGATTATGTTAATTGACTTTTCGGTTAACTGATATATCGATTTGGTTTCAGTTAATTTTAAACATGTTAACATTGTTGATTTAATCCTAATTTTTAATGAACTTTTGTAATTTTTCAATTGTAATCGTACATAATAATTATCCAAACAACATCATTATCCACAAATTTACTATAGACCGAACGTATTATCTAAAACGATCTATGTAATTTTTCCAGAGATAGGAGGGCTATTCTTTGGGCTAGTTTTCTTTCTTTTTCTCTTGTTTAGGCCTTCTTGGCCTCCTTTGTAACCAAAAAAAAAAAAAAAAAAGGCTGACAACCAAGATATATAAATATATTATAGCTTATTATATAACTTTTTTCTTTTTTAGAATAAACTTATTCTATAATTTGAAGGAAATTAACTACAATTAAAATTAAGTTATAACTCAGAAAAATGAAAAATAGGAATAGAAAATTAATCACAAATAAGAATTATAGTGTAATTAGAGTAACAAATATCATTTTCTATAATACAAATATAAATTTTACCTAATAATTTTATATCAGTTCGGTTCGGTTATCTTTAGGTTTACTATATGCACTAACCGAAAACCGTACCGAAAACATTAATTCGGTTCGATTTCAGTTATTTTTTGTCAGTTCAGTGCGCTTTGTTGGTTTTCGATTCTAAAAAATCTACCCCTTCTTGGATTGGAGAATGTACGTAATGTAAAAACTAGAAAGTTAGACCATGAGTAGCATATGCGGATCAATACAGAGCAAGGAAATTTTCATTTACTATGAGCTGTTTCTTCTAAATTAATAGAGCATAATAAACCACAATGAAAGATAGTGCACTACAAATAAGGAGAGACTGGGATGACTATTAGTTCCATTTACTAGAACTTAATAGAACACTTGTGACTGTCTATTGGTTTTGAGAGTAGGACAGTCAATGGGTCGTGTCGGGTTAAGATATTTGTAGTGTCACAAGAGATAAGCTCAAACTCAATTCGTTTAGGAGTCATGTGAAAAATTTAAACTCAAACCCAACATATTTATTAAACAGGCTACTCGTTTCCAACTCGCTTAACCCATTTAATAAATAAGTCGTGTCGTGTTGGACAAAATGACCATTTAAGGGTTAACATTGCGACCCATTTACCAAAAAAAAAAAGTATAAATTGATTAAATTCACTAGAGAATTTATAGTGTTAACGGTGAAGTAGTAATCCTAATTTAAAGTGAGAAAAAATGATTTGACCCTTGTACACATATAATTTTTTTTTTCAAATGAGCCGTTTATGCGGGTTATACATAATATAACCTGACTCATTTAATAAACGGGTTATACGTGTTTACTTTGTGTTGGCAGGTCAACCCGTGGCTGACCGGTTTATTGAATGGATCATAGCAGGTTGATCCACAACCAACCCTCTTTTTAATCGTGTGGGCTTAACTTACTTTATTTTGTACATGTTTCGAGTCGTGTTATTGGGTCGTGTAGGAATTTACAGCCCTAACTTTGAGTAATGCCTATAATCTTAGAATGTCACAAGTCAATCAAGTTCACACGCTATTAGGGGGTGTATTTAATTAGGAGTCTATTAGATTGTTTTGGATTTTGAAAGTCTAGAGATATTCAATCAAGATTTAGTCTTTTAAAATCTTGAGGTTCAATTAAGATTTTAAAAAAGTCATTTTAAATCTAATGGTATTCAACAGTCCAACGATTTTGAAGAATTCTATTAGGTGAAGGATTTTAGGACCCTCAGTATAAATAGCAAACCCTTTTAGAAATCTCTCTCTCTCTCTCTCTCTCTCTCTCATCGAGGAGATGAAAATATAATTGGCAATATAGAGAAGGATGATCAGCCATGTCCAGTTCTACCGCAGTAGACGGCATCGCAGCCACCGCTCTCCCCTCAATTCTCTACCCCGTCCAGCTGGCAGCCGAAAAATCCAGTCATCGACGAGATTAGAGTGGTGGCAATGAGTAATTAAGTAGAGTATATTAGGGGTGAAGCTAAGTTTGAGGTTGCATGGAAAAAGACGTGTCAAGTTCGAAGAAATACTTGTACACATTAAAAAAAAAATTATTAAGCATGTGTATAATAGATTCTTACAATCAAGTTTTAGTTTGAACTTGAGCCAAACTTAATGCAGTAAAGTTTACAGGGCATAGAACGTGTAAAACGACTCAAGTTTGGGTTGGATTTTATAGAAATGGATAGATCACTTACCATCAATCGACGCTTTGGCCGAGTGGTTAAGGCGTGTGCCTGCTAAGTACATGGGGTTTCCCCGCGAGAGTTCGAATCTCTCAGGCGTCGAACCTTTTTTTTTATAACTTTTTTATTCATTTAGTTTCTCAGCCATTAACCCCTTGCCACGTGCTCGATTTCCCCTAGACTCGACCTCACTTTAATAATAACACTCCCTCCAGCCTTCCACCTCAGTCAAACACTCCCCTGTTGCCTCCTCCTCGTCACCAACACAATGTCCCTCTGTTCGCCACCATCGCATTTTCACCTCTCAAACGCCGTCGTTTCGCACTACCACAGCCCCGACCTTATTAACCTCCCTCTCCAATGTCCCCAAAACCCTAAACCCTCTCTCGAGCCCTCAGCCTCGTTAAAGCTCGCGGCTCCTATCCACAACCGGGGCTTCCGCCTCAATTGCCTGAGATCAGATACGCCGATCTCCATTGCGCCGCAGAATGGCGATTTCACCGAGCCGAAAATCGACGGCGGCGGCGGAGGCCGTGACGGCGGAGATTCCTCCTCCGGTGGCGGTGGTGGAGGAGGAGAGGGCGGTGGCAATGAGGAGGATGCGGAGGCGGAGGAGTTTGGGCCGTTGTTGAGGTTTGATGAGGTCATGAAGGAGACTGAAGCTCGCGGAGTGGAGCTTCCTTTGGATATGCTCGAGGCTGCTAAGACTACTGGCCTTCGTAAAGAGTTTCTTCTCCGCTACTTGGCTTTACAGGTCTCCATTTGCATTTTTTTTTTTTTTCATTGTTTACCTTATTGTGCTTGAATGGCTTTACAGATCAAGTGTGTAGTTTTCGCTGCGATTATTGATTTGATTATCTGAATTTCAGGGGTCAGTTTGGCCGCTGGGCTTTTTGATGAAGTACTGCTTTATGCTACGTAATCGAATGCTGGCTGATCCTTCCTTTCTGTTTAAAGTTGGGACAGAGGTTAGTTTTGCAAATTTTACTTTTCGAATAGTATCTTGGTTTTACTAATTTTCTTTCATGTATATGATTGTACATCACTTTGTTCATTATCTCTGTCAATCGGGTGATTTAGGTTGTGTGGCATTGTCAGTTGCATGTGTTTTTTGCATTGCTGGTTATTTGTAAGTTACTGATGAAATTCCTTGCTACTTCTTTTGTAATGCAGATAGTCATAGACTCTTGTTGTGCAACATTTGCAGAAGTTCAGAAAAGGGGAAAGGACTTCTGGAATGAGTTTGAGTTGTATGCTGCGGATCTTTTGGTTGGAGTCGTTGTTGACATTGCTTTGGTTGGCATGTTGGCACCCTATGCTCGAATTGGAAAACCATCAATATCACATGGTTTATTTGGACGCGTACAACAAGCTTGTGCGGCTCTCCCTAGCAGGTAAGCACTGCAAGGAAGAATTTTTTAGGACCAATATTTTGCTCAATGTTACAAAAGACTTTGGGGTCACTTCTTGGGAAACATGAATCGTTGTTCATTATGGTTTCGCCTCTGTTATATTGGTTCTCTTGTTGAATTGATCAGGATCATCAGATGCATGATGCCTGTTGTTGGCTCCACTAAAATTATATTTATCTTCTTTTGTGTTCCTTGTGTCGTGTGAGTTGCAAATGTGCCATAACTAGAGTCTAACTGTCAATGCTGCATCTGCACAGACTACAATGAAGATACAGAGGCATTTTATTACTGAATGTGTCTGCTTTAGGATAAGTAGAGTCAATGTGAAAGGGTTTGCCGTGAGTCTTAGAATATAGGAGTTTGTGCCTGTATTTCCTCTAAAATGAAGGAGTAGTTTAATCCTATTGAGTCTAGTCATTGAAGAACTGTATATCATTCCTCCTATGCAGCGTCTTTGAAGCTGAAAGGCCAGGATGTAGATTCTCAGTGAAGCAGAGAGTAGCATCATTCTTCTATAAGGTACAACATCTTATTATTTTACTTTTTTAATAACTGATAATAGTAGTTGCTCTGTGGACTTTAAATATCAAAGAAATGTGTCCCCATTGGAGGCATGATTGAGTTTCTCACTCTCCGTAGCTTTTCAAATGTTCTTGCCTAAGGTTTTCCTCTTCATAAGGTTTGTGTGCCAGTTTTCCGAACCATCTGTAGATCTGTAGAACCTAATATTTGCTTGTAGTTATGGTAACTTCTCTTTTTAATTGATTGAAACATGTGTATCCAGGGTGTGTTGTATGGTTCAGTTGGCTTTGTATGTGGTATTATTGGACAAGGGATTGCTAATCTGATCATGAACGCCAAACGGTATGTATCTTTCTAATTTCTTACTTATTTTTGTATTTTTTTTTTGTAGGACTTTAGTCATTCTTGGTTGGTAGTTTGGTACCTGCAGTTGAATATGTTTTTAAGTTTTCATACGTCTAAGTGGAATGTTTTCTTTTATTCTATCGAGGAAGCTACATCCTTTTCAGATTGATCAAAGAAATTTTGTTTAGTTACTTTGCATTCCTTATCATAGGTTAGAAAAGATTTAAAGTGGAGGAACTTATGTGAATGTGGGGATGGTCACATGATGCCCCGCGATAAGGGGCCTATGTTCATAATGTTGATAATTTGTAATTTTCCAACATTTTTTTTAGTATTTTCCTTTCTGAATTTTTACTGAATTTTACTGAAAGCCTGAGCCAAGGCATTTTTAGTTCTCTCCCCCAACTCACTTTGTTATTCTCGTGTTGTCAGGAGCATTAAGAAGTCAGAAGAGGACATACCTGTGCCTCCTCTTGTGAAAAGTGCTGCTCTTTGGGGTAGGTCCTTCTCTTGATCAGATTTTAAATTTTCAATCATCAACTCTTTCTATAATTCTAAACCTCTATAGTCTTTCAAGTATATACTATAATTTATGTGTAATGCAAATGGCTGTCTGCTTTGTGATAATCATGGAATGGTCTAGAAATAAATGATATGCATAGACATACTTAAATATAATCAATTCCTTGTTCATGCTGTGATAAATATGTGGCTAACTTCTTGTTATCTGTAAAGAAACTCAATGGTTAAAGAGGAAATATATTCCTTCACTAGTAATCATTGATAATTGGTTTAAATGATTTTAAAAAACCATAGTTAAGAGGTTTTTTCTGGAAAAATAAAAAAGGGAATTATTGATAGACATGCTTGTCTGAAAAGAAATACATGCATGTTAACAAACAATGCCAAGGATAGGCTATATCTTATTATATGGAAATATTGCCATATGATGCTTGTGGAGTTGTGGACACACAACTCTCTGTTTTAGCTCTTGAACAGTATATTGCTGCCAATTGATTTTCTGTTTCTAGTATCTTGAATTGAGGATATGTATATTTTTTTGTACTAAGACCAAAAAGCAATATTAATATAGTTGTCGGTTTACTTCGTTTTGTTTTGCCCCTGTATAGATAAATCTATATTTTTGAGCTATATTTACTCTAGTAATGTGTTTTCATGTGAAAACCTCGTTCATCTAATTAGGAAAAGTTCTAAATTGTATGATGCAACTCAAATATGGGTTCAGCTTGGTACTTTCATTGTTCCCTTAATTATCCTCCATCAACTTGTGGACACTAATTGTGCTGCTCTCTTAATCAGGTGTGTTTCTTGCTTTCTCGTCCAACACTCGTTATCAGATTGTAAATGGACTGGAAGGGCTCGTTGAAGCATCGCCTTTGGCGAAGCGTGTTCCACCAGTTGCAATGGCATTCACTATAGGTGTCCGATTTGCCAACAATATCTATGGTGGTATGCAATTTGTAGATTGGGCCAAATTGAGTGGAGTGCAATAGGAGTAGTATTGCTTTCCAAAATAGATGTTTTCAGTCATCATATATACAATAGAGATTCTTCATACTTTGAGTCAGCAGCTTTTGTCTGGTATAGATCATTCCAAAGAGGGGATAGATCATTTTTGTGGATTTCGACTAGTTTCTGTTTTCCCTTGGCAATTCTGGTAATGATTTTTTCTATGGGCAATTTTTTCACTTTGGCCAAACATAAACATCAGGGGACACGGATGCTCATTCATAAATCACATATAATATCACTAAAAGATAATAGCATCTTCTTTTCCAAAAAAAAAAAAAAAAGCATCTTTAACAGAATCTGTCTTGGCAAAGTTATTTTAGAGAGCGTGTTTAGTTTTATTTATCAATTTTAGCAATTGCATCACCAGACTCTCAAGTGACTCTCAATTTTATTTTTTAATTATCTCGCTCTTAAATAGTGTGATGACTGATGCGACTCTACTATTTTGTTAAGGGTGAGGTTATTTACACCTTGCCAAATGCTTTGTTCACCCTACAATTAAATTTTTATCATGAAATTTTCAATTTCACCCTCAAATAATTTTAAAATGAAAAAAAGATATTACTATTGAAAATGTGAAATCGGAAAAGAAAAGAAAAAAAAATTAACACACCATCAACTCCATGCCTTCTAGTATCTTTTACTTTTTATTTTTCCTCTTCTCTATTTTCTCCATTCATCAATTATTATGACAGAGAATCAAACACGAGTCACATGAAGTAGAACAAAATGTACTAACCAACAATTATTTTCATTTGTTCCCATAGTTTGAAAATTTCATCTAATTAAGAAGCTAAGATGATAATTTTTTTTTTTGGCATAGAAAGCTGTTATGATAATTCATATTTGGATATCTGTTGGGTAAAGTATTAATTAAAACAAAAATTGATTTCTCATTTTTATTGTTTTCTGTTAATAATTGTTGTTAAGGACAGTTTTGAAATTTTAAAGAAAAAAAATTTGGTTATAAGGTGAATAAAGTATTTAGTAGGGTGGAAACAGGCGTACCCTTTTGTTAATTAACATTCATTTTAAGTTACTCTATGTAATTGATAAATACATTTAAACTACTATTTGTTCATTTAATATATAGGACTAAATTCAGTTTGTTTTGTTTTTTTAATCATGATAGTCCCTGCAGTTCAAATTTCCATCACCCGCGTCTAAATTTCAAATTTGACTCCAAACATGATGTCACCAGCTGAGTTGGCCTGGACAACATGCCCCAAAAAAAGGGCAAAACAGACATTTTCACAATAAAAAGATCAAAAGGAAAAAAAAGTCGGAGGACATTTCAATCCGTATCAAAAAACAAAACAAAAAATCATTAGTCTTCAATATCTTCTTCCTTTCTCCCTTCAAATGCACTACCAAAGACGACAGAAAAACATCTTTGTCGGCTAACGCTGCCGTCAAGTAATTGAGCGTATGCCTCAGCATCTCCTTCTCGCTCTTCAGCCTCGTCATTGTGTCCTTCAACTCCAGTAAGGCTTGCTGCTCCCTCAGCGCGCCTTTGAAAGTGCTTCATATAAAGAATGAAAACAGCTTTGGAAATAGGTTCCGCTTCAAGAAGAACCAATCGTTCCAAAATCGTTCCAATCTTCATTGATAATAGACCTAGTTCTAACCCCCAGAAGAAAAACCAAGAAAGTTGAAGCGTCAGTTATTTTTTTTCCTTTTTCTTTTTTCTTTTTGCACTGATACTACAATCACTCGACCGATGAACTCTGTTGTTAGCAATTGAGTCAGCAATTGAAGTCGAGGATTGAATTGGAGGGTTCGGGCCATGAAGGTAAAATCACTGAAATGAATCTTGGTTTTAATGGTGAAGGCGAGTTGAATTCTGGTTTTGATGATTTAGGTGGCAAGGTGAAGTGAAATCTGGTTTTGATGGTTTGAGTGGTGGTAGGGATGCCTCCGGAGAGTACAGAGAGAGTGGGTTTGGAGAGAGGAGAGAGACTGTGTAGTCAGAGACTAGTTTTGATGGTGAAGAGGATTGAGAGTGGAAACTGAGGTAACAGAGGAGGGTTGGGTTGAGCTCCTGGTGGCGGTTGAGCGGAGCTGCGAAGGAATATGTGTTTTTGGGGATAGAAAAAGGTTGTGGGATTTAGGAAAGGAGGGTAGTTTGGACATTTTGTCCAAAATTGAGGGTCGAAGTCTGAAATATGGGCCATGTTGTCGAGCCAACTCAGCTTGTGATGTCATGTTTGGAGTCAGATTTGAAATTTGGACGCGGGGGATGAAAATTGGAAGTTGAGAGACCATCATGGTTAAAAAAAAAAAAGAACCAAACTGATGTCTGCCCAAAAGTTGGAGGGGTAAACTGAATTTAGTCATAATATATAATAATAAATTCAAAACTAACTAAAATAGAGTGAACTGATACAAACTTGTGAAGTCTTACATGAACAAAAATTGAATTAGATTTCTCAATATTCTCACAAAGAAACCCTAGGTGGATCTCCAGGGCAATCCAGCGTGCTTTTCGGGCGGTGGCCCTACGCCCATATCGGCCTTGGCTGAGCGACGTGGTGATGCCCTGCTTGACAGGCGGTGTTTTTTCTTGACCTTGATCTTGGTTGTAGGAAGAATTTGGTATGAAGGCTGACAGAAGTGGACTACGACTTGGGTTTTTTTGGCTTAATGCATCTCTGAGGTAAGTGAGATCGACATTCTGTTCAAGGGACGTTGGTGTTGGGTTGGGCTTCTTTGTCCCGACTCGATATCAGACTACAGATTGATGTCCACATCAAGCATTTTGTTGGTGGTGTCAATGCGCTGGGATTCACTCTCCAGTCGGGTTCATATCTTTCAAGCACCTATCCATTGGTGTCTCTGGTGATGGCGCCACGATGGAGGTGTCCTTTGTGCTGTGACGACAGCGGAGTAGTCGTGGATGTCTTTGCAAAGAAGTGGTCAAGGACGAGACTTGGACCGAGGTGGTTGCTTGGCTTAGGCCTTAGGGCTGTTTTTTTTCCTATGGGCCTGTTGGGCTTCTATTTAAATAGATAGTTCTTTCTTGTTAATAATTCCTTATTTTATTTAGGGAGCTATGCTTGTTTTAGTCTTTTATGAGCGTAAGTGAGTTTTGAATACTCTTATATTCGGAGCTTCGCTTATTTACCATGTTTTTTCATAATATATAGGCTTACTTTGATAAGTGAGCATAACACGTCTAATGAATGGTAATATCTTATGTATCACCATGGTGTTTTACCACAACATTTTGTCTATCTGTAGATGGTAGCGGAATTTTATGTAATGATCTTTCTGACCTTACCTTATTTTAATGAAAATCTCTATGATGTTTACAAAAAAAAAAAGTGAACTGATACAGACATATTTTACAGGTAGCTAGTTAGAATAGCCATAAAGCTATTTTAACTAAAATTTGACTAAAAATTGCTAGCATTGCTAAGGATGCTTTAAGCGTTCCATACTAAAATGAGATACACTAGCTATACTACTCCTTAACATGTAAATGTTGTACTTGAAGAAGGATGATAAGTTCGATCAAGAGTATTGCCCAAGGATGACAAGAACATTTCTACTTCCGTGAGTAAGTGAGCAGCTTATGATGCATTATTTCTGCTTGGGTTGTGTTAATGCTTTATATTTAGCGGTGGTTAAACTATGATCAACGCAGGCCCAGTGAGCGGACCGCTACTTGACATTATCAGTATTCCCGCTGCCTGTCAAGTGAGATACAAAGAGGGAGTCAGAGGGAGACCGCGTCGGGCGGTCTTTTCTTCTCCGATGCCTAAGTTAGTCAATGTATTTGTGCTGACAGGGTAACAGTAGGCAAGTAGTAAAATGCGTAATTAATGAGGAGAGAGGAGTTAACCTTTTATAGGTGGGGAGGGAGCTGGTATTCTCCATGTTTTCGATGTGGGATTGACATGCTTCAGTTCCCAGTTTTTGGAGCTTCTGATGCTGTGCTGGCGCGGCGGGTGGCGGCAAGTCAGTGGTGATCTGGGAGTAAGCCGGGGCTTAGGCAGTAGCCTACTTGGATGTGTTCCCATAGGTGACTTCTATGGCGGGGGCTGGTATTTCTGGTGATGGTATGAGCGTGGCTCATAGCAGCTAATTATGCTATACAAATGCTCATGTAAGTACATGTTGGGTAATCGAGGCCGGTTGCTTTCCATACAATATGGAGAGACTGTAGCACCCATAGCATGAGAGGTGAGACTTGACTGAATGAAGAGCACGATGAAAAAAGGGACTGAGCAGAAGTCTTAACCCTATTTTAAACTGAGTATGATGAACGATAATATGCCCGCCCGGATGGTCATGCTCGAATTCGTCTTTCGCCAGCTGACGAAGACCAACGATACTCGGAATACAGTATTATGCCCTCATCGCATCAAGTTCTTCTTCCGTTATCGGTCTCTCCTGGGGATTAATAGGTGTTCCGTCGTCAAGGAACCCAACATGCTCAATTTCGAGTTAGTGTCCCTCTTCAAGCCCCTTCGTTATGTCGTAATCAGAGCTTTCGTCATTTCTGCTTAAAAAACCTCATGCCTCTAACTCCCTAGATCGTTTCTTTGAAACCTTAAACTCTGGTTTCTTTCCTACCATTTGTTTTGGGCGAAAGGCTTCTCCTCTTGCTGGTCTCTTAAGATAAGCTTCTATAGGAACTCTGGTTGATCGAACGTGCTAGCTTGCACGTACTCTAACTGTTTATTCGCTGAATGGGGGTTAGCGTAAGTGGATGGTCAAGATCAGGAGCACTCCCTACACTCCTTGGTTCTCTTTCAATGTTGTTAGATTCCCTACTCGCAGAGCTTGGGCCACCTCGGTTCTGCGGCTTGTCCTGAGTTTTGTAGGATGAGCTACCTGCACCAGCATGAGAGGTAACTTCAACATAAGTTTTGGAAAGATTTGCTAAAAGCTCTGTGGTGTCTATGAAACTATCACTTAATAAATCAATGACTTCCTGAGACATGGCTCTAACAACCTAGATGTAGTTATCACAAATGAAGTTTGATCTAATGCCTTTCCTTTCCCCTCCATTCTCATACTTTTTAAATTTTACACTAAGAACATGAACATAAACCTAGAAATAAAAAGGAAACTCAAATTGTATTCTCGTACTCGTTTTAGATTCGAAGCAAGGCATAAGCCTAGACTTAGCTAACACAAAACCACAAAATTGAACATAAACAGCAACAATGTATTCAAAATTAAACCGAGAAAGCATGCATACATTCAACAACCTTAGTAGCCATGTAAACTCAAAATCGCCAAAGCAAACAACCATGGAAGAGAAAATTTACAAAACGATTGGTTACTTGTCTTAAGTTCTGGGACCTAAAGCTTTTCAAGGACGGTGAAATCTTCAATTACACTGAGAGAAGCTTAAGCTTTAAAGATGAGTTTTATGGTTAGAGCAGTCGAAAAGGAAGTCTCGATGACCTAATCAGCTTTTATATACAGACTTTTTGGGTAAATCTGCACAGTTCAAAACAAGAAGTGTCCAAGATCAAGCCATGTGTCCCATGTCTAAGCAATTATTGAAGTGGTTACCGAGACATAGTCTTTCCCTCACTCACAATCGCCATAAATGACTGAGATTCCTTCAAAGCAGTCATCTATCGGATAACCCAAGATATCCGCTGAGCTCAAACGCTTACTCAAAATATGCAAGGGACAGGTTGTCAGGCTCTATGCCACAATTGATCTGGTATGTCAATCCTCGACGCTTGGGCCACTATGTTAGGATCGCCACCTGATGGCCATCGCTTCCGTGTAGACTCCCCCTTATCGAACAATATGTGTTCATAATGAGGAATTTTCTTAACCAGGGAATGGGGGACTCCTCGGCGGGAAGGACCCTTCTCATGCTGTGACTGTAGGCGACCTGACACAGGAAGGATAACCATCGCATAGGGGAAAAGCGCAAGTTCGTACACGTGGATGAGTGCGATGTTTCCAGGTCGAGTCTGTTTGACAGCTGACCTGGACCCCAGCCATCCTCCAGTGCCTACATACAGAGGTCTCACTCCCATTCTAAAGGTATTGATCATTTCTCACTCTCACCTATTTAAAGAATGACTTCCACTTTGTTATGTTCTGACTTGAGCATTGGAGGAGTGAAGTCCAAATAACTCCATACTTTCTCTTAACGACTTCTCTCTCTGCCTATAGATTATGGCAGAATTCAGCAAGTAGGAGTATCGAGGATTCCATCAGTCAG
This sequence comes from Rosa persica, assembly GCA_025331145.1. NCBI lineage: Eukaryota > Viridiplantae > Streptophyta > Magnoliopsida > Rosales > Rosaceae > Rosa > Rosa persica. The sequence continues at coordinate 43,974,460 of WFKR01000005.1, read as the reverse complement.
TAACACCCTCAGTGAAATCATCCCTAAACCTGTGGTTCCCTTTCCTATTGTACGACACTAATTGGATGGGATGGGAAGAGAGGTGTACAAAGGGGTGGTCGGAAAAGGCTGTGTCACGCCACGAATTTTAGAATAAAAATTCAAAATCCGAAACATGAATTACCACAACTCAAAATAATCATCTTGAAAATTTCTTTTTCCTTAACAACCTCACCACATAATTTAATTTCAAATTCCGAATTTAGTCTCGGTTAGTTATTACAACTTACTCACAAATTAAATTGTAAAGCTCTAAATGAGCATAATAAACCTCACAACTTAAATGAAAACAAATAAATGCTGCAACTCCTAAACAGTACGGTCACCTCTCTGGTTATCCTGACCTGCAGGAATATTCGCTACACCATTTGAATAGTATACCGGGATTACAACAACACAAAACCCGGTAAGCTTTTGAAGCTCGTATGAGTAAAAAGAAAGAAATGTTGTTTAATTAATTAATAATCATTTTCACCGAAGTCAACGCACAACACTTTCCCACATCCACAAGAAACCAACAATCTCATAATCAATCACCAAATCAACAAATCAACACAAAACTCTAACTCACATATTTCTTCTCAAAATCCCTAAATCGTATTTATAAAAATACGGTGTTGACAGACTAGAGCTCTAACTGAATGGTATCCCGTCACCTGGCCCAGGTTATGGCATCCGACATATTTATCTTTATTGTATTTCATCAATATATATACGTATATACATATTTAGAACGTCCGATACTCGTACTTAATCAAGCCTCATTACCCAACAAGGGTAGTGGCACCCAACTCACTCAACCAATCGTATCCTATCATTCACCTAGGATTATAGCGTCTGATTCCCCCATACCGGTCACTACGTTGACCCTAAATCTATAAATGAGCACAACAATATATTTTCACACAATGAAATCAACTCATCCAAGATACATAATATTATTATGAAATTTAAGCATTTAAAATATAATCCACATCATCATTCCAACTCAATCATATCATCACTCATCAACACACCACTCAATATATATATATATATATATATATATTCAACATAAATATATATATATATATACACACACACACGTAATCATCCACTTAGGGATGACTACTAATACCATCTATAGTTCACACAAGAAAATCGTGAAATTCATTTATATAATTAAAATTCATTTTACTTACCTATGGACCGTAGTTGATCAAGTCCATGTGATTTTAAAAATATTATTTAATCCATAAATATTTTTCACACAATTACGAAAATAAATAAATTAAAGCACTTGGTTCGTAATATGAACTACGTGAATTTTACTCACTTCGAAACTCCTGTTGCGTCTTCAATTAAAATACAACTCACAATAATCCAAATGCTCGTTAACTCAAGCCGTCGAGTACCTAATCAAGTACGGTCTTTACTTAGCAAACGAAGCATGAAATAACTTAAATGATGATCTAACGGTCGGATTCTAAAATAAAGACGATCCAATTGTCAGAGCGAATTTAAACGATGATCCAACTGTTAGATCCTCACGGATCGCCCTTGGAAACATCCTATCAAAATTATACGAAAATTCGATGGACGGATCTTCAAGAATTGCCTCCCGAAATACTGTTTTACAATTATATGAAGATCTAATGGTCGGATCTTCGTCCGTGACCACACAAAGTCATCGGGACAGTCATATGATCATCATATTAAAATTTGAAGTAAAACCGATGTTCTGATCTCCGTAAATTGTAAACTGAAGATAAAATGTAAAAACTGTAAATAGTAACGCCAAAACGTAAATCCACTATTTATCAACTTTTTCTAACATGACCATGTTATATATCAAAACGCTCGTATGGATGCATAGATCATCGTCAAGATAATATAAACTCAAAATATGGTCCGACGCGCCGCCACACGCGGCAGTCAGACGACGGTCAACTACCTCAGATGCAAAAGTTGTCAACTACAAACTTCTTCAAAATGAAATTATGAACAACTTTAATACCTGACCTTTTTTGAGATATGGTCTAGATCGTCCTAGATCGAGCTTTGAAGTTGGATTAATCTCGGTCGCTCGATCAGATTCCAGATCAAATCAGGGACGTCGAAACCTTCAACTCTTGATTTACAACTCTACACCCAAAATCGTGATACAGGCCACATATGAGGATGATCAGGAGGATGAGGACATCACGAAAATGGGGATGATCGGCCCGTGCAACGCCGACACGGGGGGGATCCGATCGGGTCGGCCTCCTCGTCTGGGGTTGCTTCGATCCAAGGCAAGGGGTAGCGACTGGGGAAACCGAGGGCATATAATTTGTTCGTTTCGAAAATAAACTTCGTTCGTAACCCATTTCCTCACACAACGACATACGAAGCAAGCCTAAAATTCATAATTCATATTATTGAACAAATACTAAATTACATTTAATTTATTTAAATTAAATTTCGGGTCTTCACAGGCTGGTTGTATGACTTGGGGGTAAGAGCTGGTGCACTCGGCTTCATGCTCAACTTTGTCGTATTGGGCTGCATATCTCTCAGAATTGAGACTTTGGCAGGTGCCCTTGGTGGGGTCAACCACGTGTGGGGTGTAGTCAACTTTTTGCTCGCCATGATGATGTTTCAACCGAAGCTGAGGCACCGCCACCACTTGCTAGTATCAAGGCGATTACACTCACTCTCTTTGCGCTCTTGGGTATAACTCAGGTGGTGAGGGATTGGAACGACGCCTCGAAGAAGAAGACAACGACGATGTCCTCGCCAACTCTCGCTGCTGTCGTCCCCTAGCCAAACCTTGTTAAAATTGGAAATGGTTGAGGACGGTGTTGTGAGAGTGGTAAATTTATAAAATTTACTAATTGAGTATATTAAAAAATATTAACTTTGCTCAATTTTTGAGATTAATGGGTCTGATGAGATTTTTGTTGTTGTTGTTGTTGAGTTTTTCTTATAATTGGATCTATGGGTCAAGGACTGAAAGATGAGAGAGAGAGAAAAATTGAGAGATTTTTTTTTTGGGTCTGTATGAAAGTCAAGAGTTTTTTTTGTTTCTAGTCGGGAGTATGAAAGTCAAGAGTTTAAAAGAAAATGTTAGTAATAATTAAAATAAAAAACGAAGAGGTAGAGAAAAAAACGAAGAGCGAAGTGTGTATTAGGTGGAAAATGACATTGAAATGAAATGATTTCAATTGGGCTACGATGAATAAAAGTCGTCTCCGCCAGCACTGACCGACGCCTTTTCGTAAATTTCGTCTCAGTCCACCTTCCTTCTCTCTCTCTCTCTCTCTCTAAACAAACGAAGCCATTAGCATTAGATCAAACCCTCCCTCTCCCTCTCTCTTTCTCTCTCATTAGCTCCGATAAACAAAACCCCATTTCATTTGGTATTTTTGAATTTTTGGTATCGGAGCTGATCTTCCACCACGAACACAGTGTTGAATTTTGTGCTGGTCTTAGATCCAACACAAGACCAGAGGATCTTGGGGATTTAGGGCAGCTGAGACGAGTCCTCTCCGGCACTGGATCTGAGCGGCCATGGCTTTGTCCGGCATGCGAGGTCTCTCTGTTTTCATCAGCGACATTCGGAATTGCCAGAACAAAGAGCAGGAGAGGCTCCGTGTCGATAAGGAGCTCGGGAATGTTCGTACGCGCTTCAAAAACGAAAAGGTACGCACGCCTTAGGGCTTAGGGTTTCCGTGTTCTTAATTATATATATATATATACACACATGGTGCAAATTCGATCTAGGCCGTGGTAGAATGGCTTCATTGCTCAAATTTGGGATTTGGGGGTTGTTTGAGTGTTAGGTTGACTGCTGAGATAGTCAGGGAAGTGAATGGTGATTTAAGGTGTTTAAATTTCGGTTTGTATTGTACTCGGAAGCGAAAATGCAGGCTTAGTTTGAGGTGAATGCAGTACCGGAAAACAAGCGTATATGTAGTTCTGCAATTATACTAGTACAGTTTAGTGGCACCGGCATTGTCCATAGGGTTAGTGACTCACTGAAGGTCATTTGAGTTGGTTATTTTATTGGGTATTAAAACATATATGTAGTTTTATGGTCATTAAGTAGAGTTTAGTTGCACCATCACTGTCTTTGCGGGTATCGAGCTTATTTAGAATTGTGTTTTGGTATAGATTTGTTATCTGGGAGTTGCTATAGGAATTTAACTCATAGAATTTGAATAATGACTTTATGGAGATTTTCAGTGTCAAGAGTTTTAGTGAACTTCAAATGATATGCATGAGGTACCAGGAGGCATTCACTTTAATTCTGTTCAACTTGATGAAAGTTAAATTGGCATGTAATTATGTGATGACATTTGTAATGTTGAATCGAATTCTTGTTAACAAAGTGAATAAGAGGGACATGAGACCTGTTTTGTGCCTAGGTGATTTGGGAATACATGAAGATAGTTGACAATAACAAAGTATTTGGTTGTGGCAATTGCATCTTCCAGATTAAGATATTTTCTTTTTGAAATCATTTTGCAGTTCTTTAGTCATATGACATCCACTTTTAAATTTCAAGCTAGACTGAAAGGTAGTCATTCAGTAGCCTATGCATAGATTTTCATATGCTGAATTTCAGACTCAATCTATACACACATTTTGGTTCCCATAATTTGAAAATGAAATTTTGCTATCGATTGCTGAATTCAAATACAAAATGAACTTCATGGCCGGTACATATGCTGAATATCCAATTGCTATTGGCTCTGCTGTTATTTGGGGGATTTTGCGCTGTTTTATAAGTTTATTTGTCCTCGTGATCTGTGTAAAGTAAAGTGGTCATCTTGCCCTCTGTATTGTACCTATAATTTAATTTAATGAAATCTTGTTTCTCATGAACTATAAATGTAAAATTTCTTGTCCTTGTGTGCTCCCTCCGTCTCTCATTAATGGTACATAAAAATTGACATTAATTATCTAGAATGAAGCCTAAACTGTCCTCAATTCGGATTGCAAAAATTTCATGCAGACCTTTGGAGATGGATTCTAAATGTTTCTTGTAGGATATTTTTATTTGCTGGTGGTTGATTTTCTAATACTTACCTCAGTTGATTTTCTGAACCCTATACACCAAAAGGGGTGAATGGTTACTCAAAGTTTTCTTTAATTATTCATCAGGGTTTGACACCGTATGAGAAGAAGAAATATGTCTGGAAAATGCTTTACATTTATATGTTGGGATATGATGTGGATTTTGGTCACATGGAAGCAGTCTCTCTTATATCAGCGCCCAAGTATCCAGAAAAGCAGGTAATGCCTTCTTTCCACAACGACGCATAAATTTACTTGTACTAAATCTTGGTCTTCTTTTGACATTTCCTGTTTGTAAGAAAAAAATGATATATATTTTTTTCTATATTAGTTGATGGAAAAAGTGATATATTTTGTACATCCCGGGCTTATCATTCATTCATACCAAGTAAATGTGGTGTATGAATTTGTAGAGGCATGGAAGTTTTAATTATGGTCATGACTTGTGCTCCTCTACGGCTTTCGTTATATTTTTACTTTCAAAAGAAAGTTTTCATATGGTACTTAATAAGTAATATATATGCATGGTAGTTTAGTTATATTTTCACTTTTACTCACCTCCTCTACGGCTTTCGTTATATTTTTACTTTCAAAAGAAAGTTTTCATATAGTACTTAATAAGTAATATATATGCAATGTAGTTTATTTATTTCACATATGTGAGTGCTCCTTTATGGTAGTAAGCTCTTTAATTCTAGTATGTTACCGTAACTTCAGTGCCATTTCACTCTCTAATTGACTTCAACATGGCTGCAGGTTGGGTACATTGTGACATCATGTCTACTCAATGAAAACCACGATTTTCTGAGATTAGCGATCAATACTGTACGAAATGATATTATTGGTCGTAATGAAACTTTCCAATGTTTGGCATTGACTATGGTATGGCAATAAATATCTGTTTGTTTTTCATATTAATTTTCAATCGTTTCTGACAATACTGGAATATATATAATATTAAATGAATATCTGTTATGTTAATACTGCGTATCTTTTAATATGGTGTGGTGGTTTATATATCATTTGAATATGCCTTCATTCTTCAATCTTTCATTTGGAGATTTGTTTTGTTAAATTAGTTTTTTCCCCCCCTAATAGTCTATCATTTTGTGTTCTTATCAAGTTTTTTGACTGCTGTATGATCAAACTACTTCTACTAATTAATCTGTATCTGACTAAGTAGGTTGGGAATATTGGAGGCAGAGAATTTGCAGAGTCATTAGCACCTGATGTTCAAAAGTTGCTTGTAAGAGACAATATCTCTTCAGTGTTTGGCAGCAATTAATAGAAATGATTTTGTTGACTGGGTTTTTTTATTTAGATTTCTAGCAGCTACAGACCGCTTGTGAGAAAAAAAGCTGCACTATGTCTTTTGCGCTTGTATAGGAAAAATCCTGATGTTGTCAATATAGATGGCTGGTAAGTATGAATGTTACTTTCTTCATGAAAGTATGTATTCCGAAATCATTTCATTCCGTGCTTATTGGATTAATTTCGTTGTTTTTTTATTTATTATTATTTATTCTTATTTTTTAAAATTTTAGGGCCGATCGCATGGCACAACTTTTAGATGAACGTGATCTTGGTGTTTTGACATCATCTATGAGCCTCCTTGTTGCACTTGTATCAAATCACCACGATGCTTACTGGAGTTGTCTTCCAAAATGTGTTAAAATACTAGAACGGCTTGCGAGGAACCAGGATATTCCACAAGAGTACACCTACTATGGCATCCCATCTCCCTGGCTTCAGGTTTATAATCTGTCATAAGTTTGTTTGTTTGTTTGTTTTTTTTTTTTTTTTTTGAGAATTCTTTGCATCTCCGGGACACCAAAATATCAGCTGCCTGAATATTTCCTTTGTCCGAAACATGATTTTGTTTACACTACGTTAGTAAATCGATAGTAGCTTGCTGTTTTTCCTTTTGAGGTCTTTGTCATCTCTTCTACTTGTTCAGGAAGCTTCCATTAATTAAGTGGATGTCGTCATATTACTCTTCCATGAGTCACAGTGCAAAATGCCCAGCATCTTTAATTCATCCAGCCTTCTGAAAAGTTTTGTTTTTTATTCCATCATGTGCCATTGGTTAGCTAAATATATGGGGCATGCTAATCAATAAAATCTGGCAAGTCTAGTGCTGACTTAGCCTTTTCTTTTTATTTAATGAACTTCATTAGGCAAGTTCCTTTTAACATAGTAACTGTTGGAAATTCCTACGACCCTTGAGCCTTGGCTTAAGAATTGAAGGGGTGCATTGGGGAATAGGAATGCCACATATTCAGTAGTTTGTAGTGTTTGATGGATATAGAACATTTCATTTTATGCTTACAAATATTTTGTTCGCACAGGTCAAGACAATGAGGGTTCTCCAGTATTTTCCTACTGTTGAAGATCCAAATACAAGAAGATCATTGTTTGAGGTTCATCTTCTGTCAAAAACTTATTATCAGTAGTCTGTTATAATTTTTTCTTCTGTTAAACCATGTATTGGTTCTTTCAGGTCTTACAACGTATATTGATGGGTACGGATGTTGTGAAAAATGTTAATAAGAACAACGCATCGCACGCTGTTCTATTTGAAGCCCTCGCACTTGTAAGTGCTTTATAGTATCTGTTACTTAACATTATAAGAAGCTTATCATTCTTTTATTTATTTATTATTTTTCTATTTTTATTTTTCAAAGCAAGGGTCTCCTATATTTTGTGTCTAATCGTTTCCCAATTTAGGTCATGCATCTTGATGCTGAGAAGGAGATGATGTCCCAATGTGTTGCACTTCTGGGAAAATTTATTGCTGTGCGAGAACCAAATATTCGATATCTCGGTTTGGTAAGTAGTGAATTACTTCTGGCTTCAGTAAAGCAACATTTTTAGCTCTCTAAACTTTTTCGTTTTTTTTTTCTGTTCATATTTTTATCACAACCCATTATTGAGGCATGCAAATAAAACTGTATCTAAACTTGAAAGGATACATATGGGGCGACTGCATATTTACATATTGAACACATTGCTTTGGTGCAGGAAAATATGACCCGCATGCTAATGGTAACGGATGTGCAAGATATCATCAAGAGACATCAGGCCCAGATTATCACCTCATTGAAGGATCCAGATGTCAGGTTAAAATTCTTGTCCGGCAGTATTTTGTTACGTCCTTAATTATGGTTATTTTGTTGGAATAGACCACAAAACCGTGCAAGTTTTCTTGAGCTCGGGTTGTAGTTATTCACATCGTACCTTGCATTGGATATAAGATGCTTTCTCTTCATGCATTCATTCTTTTCTTTGATTATTGCACTGTGCTCAGTCTGTTGTCTATATCGATTCACTTTGATTATCTATTCCTGCCCGCTACATATGAGGACTCGACTATCAACATTTTTCGTTCCTTGAGTATTGTGTCCTGTAGTTAAATATTTCCTTGAAGAATTTTCTTTTTGTACATTGATAATTATATGAGCAAAAGCATTTTTTTTTTTGCTTCAGTTGTAGATGTTTAAAGCTATTTGTTTACTACTAAAAGCAAATTGTATTCTCAGTATTCGTAGGCGTGCTCTTGACCTGCTTTATGGCATGTGTGATGTTTCAAATGCAAAAGACATAGTTGAAGAATTACTGCAGGTACATCAAATGCTGGCTGTGCATTCCTTTGTTTTATATAATTTTGTAGATGTTTTTTTTTTTCTTTGCTTTATTTAGTACGCTGATTTGGTTTCTTTTTGCACCACATTATCGTTATTTCAGTATCTTAGTACAGCCGACTTCGCAATGCGCGAGGAATTGTCACTTAAGGCTGCCATTCTTGCAGAAAAATTTGCTCCTGATCTATCATGGTAAGCATGGTTTTGATTTTCATTATGGATCTCCCTTGCAAGAAAGTGGTCATGGAGCCAGTATGCTAGATTAAATATGAAGACAGGAATATGACTGTAGTTCAAATGGAATATGAAGCTTTTTAATTGCATGCATGTGTGATCTAAAATGGATTATTAGTTGGCAGTGTTACATGATAAAGTCGGTAAGAATAAAATGTGACTATTGGTGTTTGTATCAAGATATGCTGTCATATCTTGTTTGTTGACCTCTTTTGGAGGATCTGATATAAGCTGATATATATCAATTATGGATACTTGAGCTTTCAATGGGTTGAAGTTATCGGTCGTTAGCAAAGCCTGGTTGCTATGGATATATTTGCCTATCAATCAAGAATAATCCACGTGGTAGATGGTTTTTTGCAGTGTTCTTGTGGTCAAAGAATCTTAAAACACCCGTGCTTAGAGTCATAACCAATCTCAGTCCAATTTCTGTCAAAAGAGGCCCATGTGAGGGTCAAGGACCCATGACGAATTCATGTAGAGAAGACAGTTTTACACCTGCCCATGACGTGTTTTTGTCTTGAGGGAAATTGGATGGAAATAGCGACCTGGAATAATGTTGTTAATATAGTTATTGAGAACTTTGACCAGAAGGTTGATACAAGATATGTTCTTCAAATTGCAGAGAATATACACCCTCTTTTATAGTTGACAAATTAATGAGGTTTTCAAATCATGTAGGTTTCTCTTGTCAGAAAAAATGTCATTTAGGTTGTTCTTATCAAATCAAAAGTCATATAGGTTCAGTGTAGTTTTGGACAAGTTTTGAAATATTAAGGTAGTGGGAAAGACAAATTAGAAGAGGATAACTGAGTCAGGACTCTTCGCAAGTGTTGCATCTGAGGTTTTTGTTACACACGACCGAACCAGGGCAAGAATTCTTAATGTATAATAGCTAGCAAGGATGTAATGTTGCCATTTCTGAAGTTTATGGTTGAACACTAAGACAAATTAGAAGAGGATAACTGAGTCAGGACTCTTCGCAAGTGTTGCATCTGAGGTTTTTGTTACACACGACCGAACCAGGGCAAGAATTCTTAATGTATAATAGCTAGCAAGGATGTAATGTTGCCATTTCTGAAGTTTATGGTTGAACACTAAGACATAAACATTGGAATTTCACTGCATACACAATCAAAGTTGACTGACTGAACCAACAGATTTCGGTCATAAGCTATGTAGTTTTCTTTTTCTAGTGATAAAAAATTAGAACCAACTGCACATTTTTCTATGGAAAATAGCTAATCCAGAATCGAAACAGTTCCGCTTTCTTTCATAATACTATACAATAGTTCCATCAAGGACGGCATCAATTAGGAAGATATGGCTGAATAATGAAAAAGGTCAATATCAGCTGGGTTAGGCCCAATTGAATGTACAGTGTTTCATTTATTTTTTCATTCATGAGAAATTGAATTTCTTTTTTTAGATTTGATAATCGTGCTTTTGACTGTATGGTGAATTGATCCAGTAATTTCTACTTCCGGTTCATTCTAGGCCTTTTGTTTCTTACTTGCTTTTCTTTAAATAGCAATTATTATCCACAAGTTGCTAAATCCATTATTTATTTTGGGTGCATGTTGATATTATACAGGTATGTAGATGTGATTCTTCAATTGATTGATAAGGCAGGAGATTTTGTTAGTGATGATATATGGTTCCGTGTTGTTCAATTTGTTACGAATAATGAAGACTTGCAGGTCAGTGGATTAGCATTTTTGTTTGAAAGATATGTTCATCTTGGTATTTATTTTGATAGAATTTTATGCACTTGATCAGCCTTATGCTGCAGCAAAAGCCAGAGAGTATCTCGATAAACCTGCTATACATGAGACAATGGTTAAGGTGTGTATACACTATGGTTCGACTCGACAACGTTTTATTTATTTATTTTAATTATATATATATATTTTTTTTATAATATAAAGGAGTGTATCTTTCTTACTGTAGGAGAGTTCGTTTTAGTTTCAACTTGCCCTTTTAGAGTTTTTGTGTTTATTCTTATGTCTACCAAAATATAACCATATAATTAAAATTAGTATCTTGATTTATTTGTAATTGATACACATGCAACAGGTCAGTGCATATATCATTGGAGAATTTGGTCACCTTTTAGCCAGACGGCCTGGGTGTAGTCCAAAAGAATTATTTGCCGTCATACATGAGAAGCTTCCTACTGTATCGTAAGGGCACTTAGTCTTTGTTCTTTCTCTGATTCCTATTTACAGTTATCGTTCTTTCATAGATCTTAGAGTATGTATTATATTTGCAGCACTTCTACAATACCTATTCTTCTTTCAACATATGCTAAGATCTTTATGCACACTCAACCTCCAGACCAAGAACTACAGAATCAGATTTGGGCAATATTCAATAAGTGAGATTCACCACTTCACCTTTACTTTGTAATCAATTGGTTTCATTTTGTTTCAAATGTTTATAGCCCACTGTTGTTGTCTTCCAGATATGAGAGTTGCATCGATGTTGAGATACAACAACGAGCTGCTGAATACCTTGCCTTAAGTAGGAGAGGTGAAGCTCTTGTGGATATATTGGCTGAAATGCCTAAATTCCCCGAGCGGCAGGTATATTTGCTTTGCAATTATTTAATTATTTATTTTGTTACTTTATTTTTCAGAAGAAGCTGATAGTTTCAGTCTATTGAAGTCACCTTGGAATTACTGAAATTAATTTTAGTTTTCTCCTTTGATGTGTAGTCTGCATTGATAAAAAAGGCTGAAGATACTGAAGTTGATACCGCAGAACAAAGTGCTATCAAGTTGCGCGCCCAGCAGCAAACATCAAATGCTTTGGTTGTGACCGACCAACGTCCTGCTAATGGTACCCCACCTGCCAACCACCAGCTTGGTCTTGTGAAGATACCCAACATGAGCAGTAATGTGGTTAGTGTTTTTCCATTAATTTAAGCTTTATGGCTTTACTTTTTCTTTTGAAATTTAGGGTTTTCTTTTCCAAATCCAAAGATTTTTGGGTTTGATTGAAATTGGTGTAATACAGGATCACAATTCAACCGATCAAGGGTTGTCTCAGGAAAATGGTACTTTGAATAAAGTTGATCCTCAAACTCCTTCACCGGATCTCCTTGGTGACCTCTTGGGTCCGCTGGCAATTGAAGGCCCTCCAGGAACTGCTGTTCAATCACATCAAACTGCAATCCCTGGATCTGGTGGTGATCCAAATGCAGTGGATGCTACGGCCATAGTTCCTGTTGGCGAAGAGCCAAATTCTGTTCAGGTACTTTCTTCAGTTGTTGTCGCTGGTATTTTGGTGGCTGCTTTGTTGTTTCCAAGTTCTATGACGTAGGTGCAACCTGAATAAATTCCAACTTGATCTTTTATAAAGGGCGACCTACTTATTTTGTTTTCATAGTAAAGGTTTTTGGTGAGTAGTTAAACATGTTTATTTTTTAATAATGAACTATTTGTATGTTATTAGTTAAATAAATATTTTTTTCTCATCTGATTAACGTCCTCTGTCAGTTCTACTGATTCTTGTGCGTGAATCATCATCACTGTGCTACTCATACATCTAACTAACTTTATAATCTTGCCTGCAGCCTATAGGAAATATTGCAGAAAGATTTCATGCCTTGTGCTTGAAAGATAGTGGTGTTCTGTATGAAGATCCTAATATTCAGGTTTCCCCCGAAAATTTTATCCATATTTACTTGTATTAGATTTTAGATTCATCAAGTTTTCCTCTTTTATTTGAGAGAGAGATTTTGGTATTGATTTTACCTTATTATTTTTTTATGCATATGCACCATTATGGCTTATGAGTGCATTTGTGTGATGTTATTCTAGATTGGAATTAAAGCAGAGTGGCGCTTACATCAGGGGTGTCTTGTCCTTTTCTTGGGTAACAAAAATACTTCACCACTTGTATCAGTTCAGGCTGTAATAATGCCTCCCTCCCACTTTAAAATGGAGCTCTCACTAGTGCCGGAAACTATTCCTCCTAGGGCACAGGTAAAGACTTCTTGTTCCTGTAATTAATCTGCTGTCATTGATGCACCTTTAGTCGCTCCTTCTGTCTCTCTTTATTTTGCTTCAATTCGCTTCAAATTGTTAATTATGTTTCTATTTTTTTTTTCCGGTTGTGTAGGTACAGTGCCCCCTTGAAGTTGTGAATCTCCGCCCAAGTAGGGATGTAGCAGTTCTTGACTTCTCTTACAAGTTTGGTCACAATATGGTACTTGAATCTTGAATATGTGGTTTTTACTGGTCAAAATGAATCAGAACTTCATCCATGTATGTACATTCTTTTATATCATGAATGTTGTTTTCATAGGTCAATGTCAAGCTTCGTCTCCCAGCTGTCTTGAATAAGTTTCTTCAACCTATACCAGTATCTGCTGAAGAGTTCTTTCCTCAGTGGAGATCACTCTCAGGACCACCTCTGAAGCTTCAAGAAGTGGTGTGTATTAGGAATATGTCACATTTGTCTTCTATTTTTTATTTTTTTTACTTAAATGAGAGATTGTTTACATGGTTTCTTTATGATTGACAAGTTGACAACCCTTTATTTAAATGACATGATTTCTTATTCATTCTTCTACCGCATAATTTAGTCACATATTTATATACTTTTGAATTCTGTTCATTGATTGACATTTTTTATTACCATCCAATTGTGGTTGAAAGATTTTGGAGTCATTTTCATAATCAGCTTCAAAGCAGGATGATAACAATGTTAAGTTACTGCCAAAATAGGAGCTCTAATCAATCCAATTTGTAGAACAGTAACAGTTATCTTTTACAAATCCTGGTTATTGCCAAATAGTTGTACATTGGCAGGCTGCTTTATTTGGCAACGTGATGATATGGTTCAGTTAATTGTGCAGGTTAGAGGCGTCAAACCATTGCCACTTGCAGAAATGGCAAATCTAATTAACAGCTTCCGGTTGATGGTTTGTCCAGGACTTGTAAGTTTCATTTGCATGTTTTAAAATTTTCCTTGGAAGTAGCTGTTATATTTGGTGGTCCCTAATGTATTCTCTCTTTTAGGACCCTAATCCAAATAATCTTGTTGCAAGCACAACCTTTTACTCAGAAAGTACACGGGCGATGCTTTGCTTGGTAAGCATTGTATATTTTTTACTAGGACCATTTATTGAGGGATAATAACCACTTTCATTATTAAAGCAAAGCTTCTAGTTCTGTGCTTCACTGAATAAAATTAGCACTGTCGAGAACTTTTGATTGGTATTTGTATAAATGAAATTAGGTTACTATGTTGCTGGGGCTTTTAATAGGAATCATTTGATTTTTCTCCGCTTTATCAAGTGTTAAATTATTGGCCTTGTCATATATAAATGCTTTCCAATTTAAAAATATGTCGGCATAGACAAGTTATGCATAACTTGACTGGTATATTCAACTGCTGAGGTACAAAATGTAGATGGGTAAATCAATATACCACTAGCAAGAGGTTGTTTGTGTTGAAAGTAGATGAGCATCCATCTACATTGACACAATTGTAATACCAAGTTTTAGAAGCCATAGCTTTATATTTATGCTTGAACATGAAATACACGTCCCTCTTTAGCTCTATAATAGTTCTTTATGAATAAGATAGTCATGATGAACATAATGACTATGCCATATTGTTATTTAGATTCGCTGTAAACAAATTATTTCTGCTTACTTACAACTAGTGATGGGGGCGGTGGGTGTTTAATTTGAAATTTAGTGGTAGGCTGGTAGCTAGTTTAGGTGTTGCCCATCTTCTCTTTAACTTACCAACTATTGATATGAGTGGTTGCTGTTTGATTTGAAATTTAGTGGTAAGCTGGTAGCTACTTTAGGTTTTCTCCATCTTCTCTTCAACTTACTTTGATTTCAGCCAAATATGGTTGAACTATGGATAAGTTCGATGACAATATTCAGAATTAGTCTATTTCTTGGTTATCAGTGAGAAATATCTCGGATGTTTGCTTCACCCCGTAGTGTGACCAAATAAAGAGATATTATGATACACACGTTGCACCTTGTTATGCTTAAAAAATTTGAGTGGTCACTGGTCTTACCACGTCTTTCATGCTACACAGGCTAGAATAGAAACAGATCCAGCAGACAGAACCCAGTTGCGTATGACGGTTGCTTCAGGGGATCCTACGTTAACATTTGAGTATGTATTGAGAACATTTATTGTTGACTTAAAATCTTATAACCATGAAAGAGTCCACTGACCTCTGATTTGCAGGTTGAAGGAGTTCATCAAGGAACAAATAGTTAACATCCCTGTAGCTCCTCGTGCTCCTGGACCAGTGCCACCAGCACCTCCAGTAGCTCAACCGACCAGTCCAGCTGCAGCATTAACGGATCCTGGTGCTCTGCTGGCCGGTCTGCTGTGAGAAAGTCAAGATGATTGATGAGTGAGGAATTTGTTCATTATACACGTAAACCTGATTTATACAACCTTACAAGGGTCTCGCGCGCAAGTTAAAAATATGGATAACAAAAATCCTGATGCAAGGGCTATCGGAATCAAGGATGAGCTAACTTGTGTGAACGGCTTGGTGTTGTGGATCTGCACAGGTTGATTGGGGTTTTCAGATTCTTTCTGTACAATTTGTGCCTATGTGAGATATTTCTCTCGGTTTTGGGGTGAGGGTTTTTTCTTCTTCTTTTTTTTTTTCTTTCTATTCTTACACATTTTTTCCCTAACCAATTTCGGTGGATTGGTTTCTGTTGTACGGTATTTGACAGGAGAATGTAAGATATTGCTTGAGGATCAAGTAGGCTAATTGTAATAGTTTGTATTTGTTTGTTAATGAATAGTATTTTTTCAATAAGAGAAATTGCTGAGTGAATATTGTGAGTACTGTTTTATCAAGCTCGGGGTACGTCTTTATAAAGTGATACTGTAACACAGAAATTGGCTGCCACTTGTCCTGCATTTGGAATAGTACCAGTTACTTTAATTTGGTAACTGCACATTAGCACAAAATGCATCAGATCAAGGGAGTGTCCTCGTGAACATTGAAATTGAAATTGCTCTCCATTAAGCCTAAAGGTGACAACGGATTTGAAATAACCACAAACTGGAATCGAGGACAATTGTGATAAAATGCAATTCCCATTACTAGTATTCTGATCTTTCTGATCTATGGGTTTCTTTATGTCTGAAATAAATTTTGGGATAGAGGACACATGTATGGGTGGGCAAAAAAGATTGGAAACTTCTTCTTGTTGGACTTTATGTCTGAAGTATGAACCCGAAAAACAGGCCCGTATCTTTCGGTTTTGCCCTTAAAAAAAAAACTTGTTATTGTTGTAGTATAAATGTATTATAGTATAAATGTCTATATCATGTAATAGGTATTTGACTGTATAATGTAGATATAAAGACTTGTGTGACATGCTTTATACCAAGAGGCAACAAACATGGCAGATTTCATGATTGAAGAACAACCAAATGGAGTTGTTGATGATGATCATGGTTATCAAATTGAGTTTCTCTTAGAGCAGTCACACTAGCTTTGTATTCCTATATAAACCATCCATTGTGAGAAGAATAAACACACATTACTCTCTCCCTCTCTCTGTTAATTTTCGCTTGTCCTCAAACACGTTATCAGCACGATATTGCTCTAGGATTCGAATTGCAAACCGACAAGAGAAGAGGAAGTTCATCATTCAAAGCTGTTCAGCACGCTCGTTCCTGTGCGGATCAGCCTGCTTGCACGCCTCGAAGAGTCTTGTTTGGGATCTCTAATCCAAATAATTTCTTCATCAAAGTTGTTCATCTTTGTCTCTTCTATTTGACCTCCAAATTTCAGCCCTGTTAGAGTCGTTTTGAGACATGTACGCCATTCGAAGTGGGAGTTGTTCAGCACCCTCGTTCCTGTGCAGATCAGCCTGCTTGCACGCCGAGAAACTTCTTTTTCGGGACCTTTAATCAAAATACTTTCTTCATCGAAGTTGTTCATCTCTGTCTCTTCTATCTAATCTCCAAATTTCAGCCTTGTTGGAGCCGTTTTGAGATCTGTAAACCATTTGAAGTGGGCTCTGTTCAGAAGAGAATTTGCTCCGAATTTCAACAAGTAAGTTTTAAAGATTAAAGTTCCCGTTTTTGAGTTTTTATTCATTTCTCTTCTTTTCAGGAACTTGCAATCAAAAGCGGAATTATAGAAATTCATGCTAAACGAACTAAGAGCGTTCGTAATCAATGAACTAAGAGTGTTCATAATATTCGGACTAAGAGCGTCCGCAAGCATCAATTTATGACCCTATTAAACATCATTATTTCGGTCTAATCTAAATATTCATGGAAATTGATTTCTTGGTAGCATAGCTCGGAAATCTTATTATTTTAGTTTTCGTGGAAGTTAAAACTCCGAAACTAATATTTTCTTCTTATCTTCAGGATGTCGAATGAACCTAGATTCGACTTTCAAATTCTTGACTCAACAGGTTCAGATTACCATAGCTGGAAAACCGACGTTGAGAACCATCTCACATCAAAAGGGATATTGCCAATCATTCAGGCACCAAACGCAGGCCTTGTGTTCCAACGAACACCCATAAAGCATGCACAAGTAATTATCTTGATGCGACGCCATATGGACAAAGCACTCAGATTAGAGTACATGTCCATCAAAGATAGAAGGGACCTATGGGTAGCGCTAGAAGAGCGCTTTAACAATATCCAAGATTCCCTCCTCCCTGACTTGAAGGTTCAGTGGAACGATGCACGCTTCTCCGACTTCAAGTCTGTTGCTGAATACAATTCAGAAGCTCTTCGCCTCAAAGCCATGTTGTGGTTCTGTAAAAAACCTCTCACAGAAGAAGAGCTAATTGAGAAAACTCTCGCCACCTTCCTCGTCGCAGCAATTTTGCTATCAAAGCAATATCGCACTGAAGTAAATGTTGGACGAATTACGAGGTTCAATGAGCTCATCAATGTTTTGTTGGTAGCTGAAAAGCACGACAACATCCTCATAAAGAATTATAATTCCAGACCTGTTGGAACCAAGAGCGTTCATAAGGCAAATTATAATGCACCCAAGAGATGGCGCAAGGAGCGGTACCCTAATAATAGGGGACATGTGTACCCTAATAACAGGGGACATGAAGGACGAACGAGTCCATATAACCGCCCCAATAAAGAAGGAAACCACAACTTTAGAGGGGGCACACGTGATGGCAACTCGACATGTGGGAGAGATGGATATGGCAACACCGGTCGTGGAAATAGCACCATGAGCCGTGGAGGTCGCACCATGCACCGTGGTAGTAGCAATAACCCTCCTAGGGAATATTCACAACCTGCACCTCAAATGAAGGGAGGTAACCACAATGACATGTGTCATCGATGTGGATCAAAGCAATGCCATGCAAGTATCCAACTAGCTACACGCTACAAGGAGTACAGGGAAGCAAGGGAGCAAGAAGCCAACCTTGCTGAAGATGAAGATGTCAATCTCACCATTGAGGACTTCAAAGCTATAAATGAAGAGCACGAGGATGCCACAGACTTTGATTAGAATAGTTATTTTCTATTTTCCAAGAACGGCAAATGTGCCTTAGTCAATAAATAACAATTGTATTAACTCTTTCTCATGTGGCGTACCCAATGAAGTATGATGTCTAGGAAAGTAATTGAGATCAGGGTATTTAAGCGAGCCTCGCTCCACCAACACCTCTCTACTTTCCTGGTCATATTTTATTGGAATTACCAAACGGATTGAGTGACTACAATTTGTCTAAGTTTGATTTTATTTTGGAATGGACTTTGGAAAACTTTGATGTAATCATTGACTATTTTCCTTATTAATAAAGTATCGCATTATCATTCAAAGTCATGGACATGTGTTAATATTTCGAACTTTTTTTTTTTTTTTTTCAGTATGTTTTCCGGAGAATTGAAATGCCTTCTTGATAGTGACACCACACATACTACATTGCAATATAGGCAATTATTTTTATGGATGACGCCTAGTCGATCTTCAGTAACTACAATGGTTGGACCATCACAATTGATTCATGGTCGAGGACCAGCTCAATTTTTGTTGCCAAATGGCACAAATATTAATGTCGCCGAAGCTCTATGCGCTCCAAGGGCTGGAAGAACCCTATTAAGCTTTAAAGACATAAGAGCCAATGATTTTCATGTGGAAACACATTGTGAGAATGGACAAGAGTTCCTTTGCATCACCTCTAATAACTACTGAAATACACGAGTATTAGAGAAACTTATGTGTCGCTCTAGTGGATTGTATGCAACTATGTCATGAATGAAAATTTATGGGATCCTGACACATACAGGCTTTGGCACGACCGTTTGGGACATCCAGGTCGTGATATGATGCTCCATATATTAAAAACTTCACACGGACATCAATTCTTCACAACGAAAAGAAGTACGAACCAAACATTGGTCCAAAGAGTTACTTCTAAAGCATATCATTCGTTTTGCAAAGCTTGCTCTTTAGCAAAGGTAGGATCGAGACCATCATATGCAAAGGACACTAAAGAAAATATACCATTCTTGCAAAGAATACAAGGTGATATTTGTGGACCTATCCAACTAACTTGCGGACCATTTAGATATTTTATGGTGTTGGTTGATGCATCGACACGTTAGTCACATGTCATGCTCTTATCAACAAGAAATGCTGCATTTGCGAAACTCCTAGCTCAAATCATTAAGTTAAGGGCTCACCACCCTGATCATCCTATTAAGTCAATTCGTCTTGACAATGTTGGAGAGTTTACATCAAAAACTTTTGATGATTATTGCATGTCCATTGAGATTGAGGTTGAACACCCTATCCCTCATGTACACATTCAAAATGGTCTCGCAGAAGCTGCCATTAAAAGCCATCAAATGGTTGCTAGGGCATTGGTTATGCACACCAGTTTCCCTATTTCTGCTTGGGGCAATGCAATATTGCACGTAGCTGTGCTTATTCGTCTGAGGCTCACTGCCACCCACCCTTTTCTGCGTCCCAGATGGTGACTAGGTATGAGCTTGATGTCTCACACTTACGTATATTTGGGTGTGCAATCTATGTGCCAATTGCGCCGCCACAGCGCACCAAAATGGGTCCTCAAAGATGCTTAGACCTTTATGTTGGATATGACTCTCCAACCATTATCCTCTACATAGAACCTTTGACAAGTGATCTATTTACCGCTAGATTTCTGGATTGTCACTTTGATGAGATAGTCTTCCAGTCATTAGGGGGAGACATGAACACGAGATAGTCTTCCAGTCATTAGGGGGAGACATGAACACTAATGTTCAACAAAAAAGACAGGAATTGTCGTGGTTTGTCCCCACTTTGTCTCATCTTGATCCCCGAACCGCACAGTCTGAAATAGAAGTGCGGAGAATTCTCGATCTTCAGAACGTAGCAGAATCGATGCCTGATGCTTTTTCTGATATCACTAAAGTGACAAGATCACATATACCTGCTGTAAATGTGCCTGCAAGGATTGATGTCCCTAAACCTAGAAGACATGTTGCCATCTCAAGAATAAATGAGAATGGCGCCAACATCCCCTATAAGGGTGATGCAATGGCTAGGCCCACGGCTCATGCCAGGAAGCGCGGGAGGCCCATAGGTTAGATGGATTCTTACCCAAGAAAGAAAGCGAGTTTGACACAAAATAATCTATTAATCATCGATACAAATAATCCATCTCATGAGAATATTTCGGATTATGGTTATGTCCAAAAGACATCATTGGTGGATGCTCCAATGACAGAACCAATTCCAGAGAATAGAGAGATCTCCATGAATTACACTAGTATACATGTAATGATGGATAAAAATTCTATGGCTATTGATGATGCATTTGCATATCATATTGCAAAAGGAATTATAGAATATGATGATATCGAATCTCGCTCCGTTGAAGAATGTCAACGAAGAGCAGATTGGCCTAAATGGAAAGATGCAATCTAGACTGAATTGGATTCACTAACAAAGAGACAGGTATTTGGGTCTATAACGCTGACACCACCAAATATAAAACCTGTTGGCCATAAATGGGTCTTTGTTAGAAACAGTAATGAGAAAAATGAGGTTGTTAGATACAAAGTCGGCCTTGCGGCTCAAGGTTTCTCACAACGCCCTGGAATAAACTACGAGGAGACATATTATCTCGTAATGGACGTTATAACGTTCCGCTACCTTGTCAGTTTGGTAGTTTTTGAAAAACTTGACATGCAGCTTATGGATGTGGTTACAGCTGTAATACCCGCAATTTCCATTTTAAATTCGAGTAATTGTATCGAATGATTATTATGTGATTTCACGATTTATGTTCGATAATAATTCATTTTTACAATTATCGAAGTTTCGAAACGTTTATTTTAATGAAAAGCTCGAAATGCTCGATTCGAGTAATCGACTTTTTCTATGTACAGAATTTGGAGAAACTTCCTTCATAAAAGTTGTAGAGCTCGTCGATACTAGTTCGTACACGTGCGGAACACGAAGATCGGATTTTTTCTGAATTAGTTATCGATTTAAGAAGTTTTTCCGAAACTAGTATAAATAGGAAAAAACCCTAGCTAATTTTTCAGAAAACTATCATTTGGTCCGGCCTCCTTGCATTTTCTGAAAAACACTATTCATCATCCCTAACCTCCGTTCCTAGACCAAAATTGTCCGAAAAGGAGAGAAAACTTCTCCATAATTGTTCTCCCTCCACAGACCACCTCTCGACCTCAAACCAAGTCCCAGGCGTTTGTCTCGAGCTGCTCTAGCTCCCGGAGGCAGTTTTACAAGGCGGCGGGGCCTGTGGCGGCGGCGGCACGGCCCGAACCGAAAACCACCGATTTCGGTTCGAGCTTGATATCTCGAGCTACACTCCACCATTTCACTTGATTCTTGTCTCATTGAGCTCGCCTCAACTTCCTCTACAAGCACCAAGAAGGACCGGAACTGGGTCGAACGTTTTCACGTTCGTCGGAGCTCGACCCGAACGGATCGAAATACCGAAACTTTCGATCAAGATATCTCGAGCTATACACCATCATTTCTTGTGATTCTTGGCTTGTTGAGTTCGCAAGGAAGTTTTGAACAAGTTTCCAGAAGGGATCGGGGCCTGAGGTTGCAGTTTTCAAGTCAGTTTTCAAGCTCACCGGTTTCTGCATTTTTTTCCGGCCGCCGACTGTAAATCGGTAATTTCGATCCCTTCCCGTCATTTTTAGGTCTTGTGCTAGTTATGAAAGTTGCTCAGAATGATGAAACGAAGGGGACAAGCTCAGTCCCGACACCATTGGCGATGGTCGGTGGCGGCTTTGTCCCTAACTCTGGCGGCCTTTTCCGGCCACCTCCGGAGGTCTAAAATTTGGTTTCTGTCCATTTTATGATTCTATGTTTCGATACAATCATTTCGGCGTATTATACGCATTTTTCGGATATCGTATGAATTAGTTATGAATTTTGTGATTTCGATCGATTTCGATCGTTAGATGTTTGATCTGTGAAATTATGACCGTCGGATGAACTTGTAAATTTGTTATGATGATCATATGACTGTCCCAGAGGCTTTGTGTGGTCATGGGCGAAGATCCGACCTTTGGATCTTCGTATATGTGAAAAACGGTAATTAGGGGAGCGATTCGTGAGAAACCGCTCGTCGGATTTTAATGTAAATTAGAATCTGGCCGTTAATTAGTAGTTAAATTATGTGTTGAAATTGTTGGCTAAATTCGAATCACATTTGATTAGGTGATTGACGGATTTTATTTGAGTGGGCTATTCGGCGTTAATTATAAATTATAATTATATTGAAGACGCAGCGGGAGTTTCGAGGTGAGTAAAACTCACGTGGTTCATATTACGAACCGAGCATTTTAATTTATTTATTTTTGATAATTGTGTGAAAAATATTTGGGATTAAATATTTGTTTTAAAATTTCATGGACTTGAATCATCACGGTCCATAGGTAAGTAAAATGAATTTTAACTATACAAATGAATTTCATAATTTTCTTGTGTGAACTGTAGATGGTATTAGTGGTCATTCCTGAGTGGATGATTACGTATATATATATTTACGTGGAAAATATATATTGATGAGTGGATTGTTGTGTGATGATATGATTGAGTAGAATTGATGAGTTGATTTTATTACAATTGTGTAATTCCATAATAATATGATGTATCTTGGTTGGGTTGATTTCAGTACGTGATATTATAAGTTGTGTTCATTTATGGGTTTAGGGTCGACGTAATGACTGGTGTGGGTAATCGGACGCTCTAATCCTAGTGTGGATGATGAGATACGATTGGTTGAGTATGTGGAATTATTGGACGTTCTAAATATGTATATAGGTATACATATTGATGAAATACAATAATTGATAAATATGTCGGATGCCATAACCTAGGCCAGGTGACGGGCTACGATTCAGTTAGAGCTCTAGTCTGTCAAGTATCGTATTTTTATAAATACGATGATGAGAGTTGTGGAGAAAGTTGTGAGTTGGGTTGTCTTGATATATTGAGTTGGTGTTGATTGAGATTGTTATTATTTGCATATGTGGAAATTATTGAGTGTTGCTGTGTGTGGGAATAAATGAGATTAAATTAAGTAACAGTTCCTTCTTTTACTCATACGAGCTTTCATAAGCTTACCGGGTTTTGTGTTGTTGCAATCCCGGTACACTATTCAATGGTGTAGCGGATATTCCTGCAAGTCAGGATAACCAGGGAGGTGACCGAGCTGCTTAGGTGTTACAGCAGTTTTTTTATTTATTTAGTTGTGAGGTGTGTGTATGCTCATTTAGAGCTTTACATTACATTTTGGATTTGAGTTGTAATAATTAACCGAGACTAAATTCGGTTTGATTTTATTTCGTGTGGTGAGTATGTTAAGAAAAGAAATTTTCAGGATGATTATTTTGAGTTGTAGTATTTTCACGTTTCGGATTTTAAATTGTTATTTTAAAATTCGGGGCGTGACAACAGCATATCTCTATGGGGATCTAGATTCAGAGATATATATGAAGGTTCCAGATGGACTTCAATTACCCAAATCAAGTGGCTCTAAACCACGGAGCACGTTTTCAGTAAGATTAAGACGCTCACTATATAGATTGAAACAATCCGGACGGATGTGGTATAACCGTCTAAGTGACTACTTGATTGGGAAGGGATATGTTAACAATGAAATATGCCCTTGCGTGTTCAACAAAAGGACAAGTTCCGGATTTGCAATTGTAATAGTTTATGTCGATGACGTGAACCTAATTGGAACTCTAGATGAGTTAAAGGAAACTGCTAAATATTTGAAATCCGAATTTGAGATGAAAGATCTTGGGGAAACACGGTTTTGTCTCGGAATAGAACTCGAGCACCGTAGTGATAGGATTATGATCCATCAGTCAGCGTATACTCCCATGATCGGCCGTAGTCTTGAGCCCAGGAAAGATCTGTTTCATCCAAGGGATGAGGACGAAGATTTATTAGAGGCTAAAATATCATATCTAAGTGCGATAGGTGCATTATTGTATTTAGCTCAATGCACAAGACCTGATATCTCATTCGCAGTGAACTTGTTAGCTCTACATAATTCTGCGCCAACACGCTGCCATCGGATTGGTAAAAAGACAATCTCTCGATACCTGAAAGGTACGATTGATATGGGCTTGTTTTATCCCTACTGAGAGAAAAGAAAAGACGGAGGCATGAGATCAGACCCCACGAAGCAAAAAAGCCACATTCCGTAATGTAGATGCCGGAAACATTATCCATGGTGACCGACGTTCTCCTCCTCCCTTCCATCAAAATGATATTGATGCTTTTGATGAGTTTTGCTGATGCAAGGTATCTCTTTGACCTCGGAGGCGAACCAAGTACACGATCCCGACGGCGAACTAAGCGCGCGACCTTGACGGCTAACTAGCGCGAGACCTAGGCGGAGAAGTAAAGCCTTTGAATGCCGAGGAATTAGAGCAGTACGAGTCCGTTTCAGAGTCCTCTGATTCTGACTCCAACGACGGCCTTGAAGACGAGGAAGAGGATGGCGACGAAGACGAGGATGGCGAAGACGGTGACGCCGATGACGATGACGATGAGGATGAAGATGACGACGACGATGTCCAGGAGGTCGTACAGTCCTCCGGTGACCCTTTGGTTCAGTCAATAGACTATGAGGACGACGAAGAAGACGAGGAAGACGCTGAAGGAGGCGATGACGATGACGAAGACGGCGAGGGCGAGGATGAGGTAATTAGCTGAATCTTTTCCTTTATTTTCCTTATTTGTTAAAGTAGCTTTTAGTACTTTCCGGTTGAAAATTTTCAGATCTGGTACTATTTGTTGTTTTGTTTTCTATTTTATTTTATTTTATTCCATAGAACTATTTGATTTGATTTCACTGGTTTTTGATCTGAAAGTATGACCAAATAATTGGTGCTGAATAAAATTGAATTTCAATTTTTTTCCCTGTATTTGGTGGATTCTCAGTTTTGTATTGAGGGTCAGTAGCTTTAGTTTTGTGTTTATGGTACTTTCTTATTGGATTAGGATGGAGCTAATGAAAACAATGCTGAAGTGAGCAAACGCGAGAAGGCCAAGCTAGTACACTACTCCGGATCAGTGCACTACTGAGGGTCAGTACACTACTGGGGCTAGTATACTGCTGGGGGTGACATACTACTAATCCTCAGTACACTACTGCTTGTATGCGGAAGCAGCAAAGCCAGAGATAAATGATAGTGTCCAAGTTTCATATTGTAATATGTACAAATAGTTTTTGGGATTATTAAATAAATGAGTTGTTTCTGAGAAAAACAAAGATAGAATGTCGAGATATTCTTTTTTCATAATACTACTGACCTTCAGCCATGTTAATTCATATTATCCAAATCACAAGGGCAGTTTCATAATTTACTTGTCAGTATAAATAATTAAAAAATGGAAGAAATCTGACCGCAACGGATAATATCTTGCACATGAGCCTTGCACACTAACACATGGGAATTAAAAAAAACAGGTTTACTGATGGTAATTTATGAACTAAAAATGTAGATAGTGATAATTTACTAATTTAAGTATTGGCTATCAATAAATGGCAACAACAATTTGAATCATTTGATCAGTTGTGAACCAAATCAAAATCATAATCTCCATTCCAACCAAATAGTATATTTATTTAGAACAAATCAATTAAGAGAGAGAGAGAGAGAGATCGATCTAAGACAAGAAAGCCAGAACTACTCTCTCTAATTTTATTATAACAGAATGAAAAGCATTGTTTAACAGAATGAAAAGCATTATTTGACCAACCAAATTTTCTTCAGCACGTGCATACACAATGTCCTCTGTCACATATCCAAGGGTTGCAGTTTGGTGGGCAGGCGTCTCCGCAATCCCAGGGAAACGCACAACCCACTCCAAAATCAATTAAGCCTGCACCCAATTAATCAATGAATCAATCAATAAATATTTTTCAATAATGTTTGCATATTCACCATAACATGCTATGGCATAAAAACTAAGAATAGATCATCTACATCTATTGACATATAAATCTCTATCTTGTTAATGCGATGCCTTACAGACAAAAAATAAGGGTTTCAAAAATCAAAAGTCTATTTGACAGTTTGTCACAATTTAAAAAAAAAAAAAATTAATGAATCCATCACAAAAATATTGCAGAGTACTATGTGCACTGTGTGTGTGAGCGATAGGGGGAGACATTCACTTACAACAGACAACAAGTAAAAGGGTCATGATCACCAAGAAAATTGATCTAACTGCAGAGTTTTCCATTTGATAGAGAATTTGTACAGTAAAGTATAACTATAAGCAATGTTGTACATCAAACATGGACAGTGAACAACATTTATACTAGTGCCCCAACTAGGTGTTCTTTTTTGTTGAAAATAATAATAATATTACTGTCTAATTGGAACAAATCTCATTACTAGTTACGAAATTTCTAATGTGACGAAGATATAGTTTTTCTCTTTAATCATTCAGTCTATCGTTCCATGATTAGTAATCATTTGAAGATATAGGCGCAAAAATTACAGTAGGGTATTATATACCATACAAAGTATTTATAATTTTATATGGGCTGAGATCAATCACTATCCAAGTAACAGTCATATTTTATTCTAATTCTAGATGATTACTTTTATCTTTGGAAAATTCTGCTGTAAAGCCCTGTATGCTATGTAGATGGGATGAATGGTCATGTGTTTGGGATTTAAGATGTCATCAGGTGCCTTGCACGTGCTCCCCGGTGCCTATTTAGGTAGTCTGCATGGTATGCAGATCTGCGCGACAGCAAAACCCTTTATCTTTTACTTTTTTTTGGTTTCCTTAATAAAATCTTTATATTATGGTAAAAAAATATAGTCAATATTTTATTCTAATTCTACATCATTGGGTGAGAGATTAGGGAGAGCAACTAGGTATTATAGATGCATTTTGATTGTCGAAAACTTGTAGTAGTACTTTGAATGCTAGTTATAGCTAGTCATAACTCTGAAGGTGGCCGGACACGCCACTGCACGCTGCCACAAGAGGTTGCTCGTGGACCCTGCACACTGCCGGTGAAAGTGACAATTAACAAGATCGGAACAGTTCAACTTGTAGATTACACTAAGGGAAGCAACTTTTATAACTGCCATTAAGTCTGATTCGGCCTGTGTCGAGCTAGATAGCCGCTGAAAGCTCACGGTGGCTGAGAATTTCAATTCCAAATTTCGAGCGCCACATTTCGATTTGATCTTCAAGGTTGCTATATATCGAAAGATGAAGAAGATGGCTTCAAAACCCAGCAAGTTTCATGCCCAGCCGTCGCTGGAAAATGAAGTTCCGATCGAGTCTACCTCCACCATTTGTTTGCGAGCTCCGATCCGTCGGTTATGGTGCAAATCGGAGAAAGTGGCTGCCAGGGTTAGGAAGAGAACCCTGAGATGCGTTGGTCTATAATGGTGATGCCGCCATGGAAGCCGAATTGAAAAGATAAATTAGGGACATGTCAGCCTTTTTGCGAGTTGGGTCAAGGTTGTTTAAGAAAGAAAATGGACTAATTTCAGTTTACCCCTTGAGGTTAAGGGTCGTCATCATGTTAGTCCCTCTAGTTTCAATTTAATTAAGAACACTCTTGTACTCTCCGAATTCATCAACCGTGTCCAATTTTTGGACTTCCGTCCAAATTGGATGTTAAATCTGTTATGTGGGCCCCTTTTTAGGGGGCAAAATGGTAATTTTGAGCTCCCAAATTATATATATATAAAAAAAATTGTGTTTCCTTTTTTTTTTTTTTTTTTTTTCTGTTTCTTAGCTTTTTATTTATTTTATTTTTATTTTTATAATTTTGTCTTCAACCTATACACCACAAGTTATAATAGGTTTATAAAAACAAAAAAAATACTCTAGGTGTTTTTTTTTTTCTCTTCTATTTCTTCTAGTTCTTCGTTTTTTTTATTTTTATAAATTTTGGCTTCAACCTATACACCACAAGTTATAATAGGTTTATAAAAACAAAAAAAATACTCTAGGTGTTTCTTCCTTTTTTATTCTCTCCTATTTCTTTGTTTTTTTATTTTTATAAATTTTGTCTTCAACCTATACACCACAAGTTATAATAGGTTTATAAAAACAAAAAAAATACTTTAGGTGGTTAAAAAGCAGCTCGCTGGTCTACGATATTTGTGATATCTCCGATAAAGCAAAAAATTTTAGGATATATCTGTAAAATATATCGATAAAATATAATAGGTTTATAAAGTGAAGAATAATATGATATATCCCCAACAAAGTGAAGAAATATCTGTAAAATATGACTAAAAAAATAAATACAGATATTTCTTCACTTTATTGGGGATATATCCTAAAATTTTTCGCTCGTTGGTCTACGATATTTGTGGTATATCTCCGATAAAGCGAAGAATTTTAGGATATATCCCCAATAAAGTGATGAAATATCTGTATTTATTTTTTTAATCATATTTTACAGATATTTCTTCACTTTGTTGGGGATATATCATATTGTTCTTCACTTTATAAACCTATTATATTTTATAGATATATTTTACAGTTATAATCTAAAATTTTTTGCTTTATCGGAGATATATCACAAATATCGTAGACTAGCGAGCGGCTTTTTAACCACCTAGAGTTTTTTTTTTGTTTTTATAAACCTATTATAACTTGTGGTGTATATGTTGAAGACAAAATTTATAAAAATAAAAAAAACGAAGAAATAGGAGAGAAAAAAAAAAACGAAGAAACACCTAAAGTATTTTTTTTTTTTGTTTTTGTAAACCTATTATAACTTGTGGTGTATAGGTTGAAGACAAAATTTAAAAAAAAAAAAAATTAAGCTGAGAAACAGAAAAAAAAAAAAAGGAAACATAATTTTTTTTTTAATATAATTTAGAGTTCAAAATTACCATTTGACCCCCTAAAAAGGGCCCACATAACAGATTTAACGTCCAATTTGGACGGAAGTCCAAAAATTGGACACGGTTGATGAATTTGGAGAGTACAAGGGTGTTACTGATTAAATTAAAACTAGAGGGACTAACATGATGACGACCCCTAACCTTAGGGGGTAAACTGAAATTAGTCCAAAGAAAATTCTATAATTCTCCAGAAAGGTTTCCGAAAATGGAAACTTTAGCTGAAATTTTCCAATTTATACAAAAAATTCTAATAATAGTAAAACTTTCACCATTGATTTTTATTGGGGTGGTTCTTGTAGCCCAAAGGACCTCAGGGAGCTTGGCTGCCCACAGACCTTGGGCATCGCTAAGTCTCTTTTTCAGGTTGTACTCTATGATTTTGTTGCCGGCTACCACTTGGCCATTTACTTGGGGGTGAGCAGGCGAGGCATACCTTATCTTTGTGCTGTACTTGCCGACAAAGTCTCTAAGTGTGTTGTTATCAAACTGTGCTCCGTTGTCGGTCATTATTGTCTCGGGGATTCTGAATTGGAAAAAGATGTTTTTCCATAAGAAGTCGAGGGCCTCTGCCTCTACCCACTTGGTATTACAGTCCACAGTGACAATGGCGAACTTCAACTGTCTTGGGGCAGTGGAAAAGTTTCCTATGAAATCAAGTCCCCATTGATAGTAGGCCCGGAGGGGGGGGGGGGGGGGGGAGGACTACGATGGAGAGTGGTACTGAGGATGCGAGTGGGCAGTTGGTAAACTGGTGGCATCTCAACCAAGCCTAAGTGATCCTTTTCAAGTCTTGTTCGATCGTGGGCAAGTAGTACCCTGTGCGAAGTGCTTTGTAGGCCAGGTTCCTGGCTCCAAAGTGATTGCCACACACCCCGCTGTGTAGCAATAGTAATACTCGTTATCCCTCCTAAAGGGAGATGCATTTCAACAAGGGAAAATATTTGCCTTTCTGGTATAGCTTGTCTTCTCGAATTGTGTATAGCGTTGCCCTGCTACGCAACCTGGTGGCGATTGTCTTATCTGTTGGCTCTATGCCCTTTGACAGGTAGTTGATGAATTGGTCCATCCATGAGGGCTGCCTTTGTTCCTCAGTGACGAATATATCTGAGAATGCTCTGTCGATACTAGGTTGTCCAACACTTCAACTTGCAAGGTTCCGATATCGATACTGAGTGGCGAGGTTGCCAGTCTGGCTACTGAATCTGCCTTTGTATTTTGTGCTCTCCATATCAGATCTATCTTGTAGGAGGCGAGCCATTGCCTGAGTAGGGTTGTGGTGAGGGATTAGTAATACGATAGGCTAGGTGAGGCTTTTTTGCCTGGAAACCACCACTAACCTGGTTCACAACTGATATGCTAAAAGTAGCACGCAATTTAACTCTACAAAATGAAGTTGTCGGTATAGAATAAGTATAGATCGTTCAAGCCGGGGATTGATGGTACACTTATAATTGCATAAACAAATAAAAAATTAAACTATGTATAAGGTATTATTTACGAAAATTAAATAAAGAATAAAAGAATATAGATAAAATAGTAAATGGGGGGTTTTAGGTTTTGAAATTAAAAACAAAAATAAAACATAAAATACATATACAAGTGGAGATGAAATGCAAGGAACAAAGATTAAAACCACAATCATATGATCAAAAACAAATTACAATCCTTATGGTTGATTATCTATGTCATGAGAAAGAAGTTGACCATGTGAAACGTTAGTAAGCAAACGATTTCTGATATTTTACTTTCCTTGAATATTTAATCTAAGTGAAAACACCTAAATTAAACCTATGGAACATGCAATCATATTTTAGAAAGCTAGTTAATCAAGAACATATTCAACGCATGAAGAACAAAGAAAAGATGTCTATCAAAGTGCATAATCTAGTATAAGAAAGCTTATCTATTTGTAATCCTCCTTAATTGATTTCGACTTTTGTTCAAAGCCTTTGCTACTTATGAAATAGGTTCACAAAACTATTAGGTGAATTTTTTACCTAAATCTAGCTCCAATTACAAGCATACATCTTAAGTTGGCCACGAAAGAACATAAACATGCAAAAGTTTTATGTAATCCAAAATCAATTAAGCAATCTCACATAAGCAATATAGAAATCAATATATAGAAGTCGCAACTTTATTATCAATACATATAAATGGGCTTTAAAATTTGCCCTTAACATTATGTTAACTAGAATCCATAGTTTATGAAATCAAATAAAGGAAATAAAAGAGTTTACAAACAAAAAGATGAAATATACTGTGAAAGATGAATGACAAAGCCTTGAGAGGTTGAAGATGAAGATCCTTGAAAGCAAGCAACCTTAAGTGATGAAATATACTGTGAAAGATGAATGACAAAACCTTGTAGGGATGACACAAGGATGGATGGCAGATAGGAATTTGATGTATTGCATGACTTCTTCTCCTCCTCGCTTGAAAACATAGAAGACTAGAGAAGGAAACTGATTTTTGGTGAGTGAAAGAATGAAAGAATTGATGCTCTAGACATTGAGAATGGGATGTATATATAGGGGATGTCTAGGCTTGAGTTCCAAGTCTTCTGGATTCTTCTAATAATTCAAAGAATTATCTAAAGTGGTCCACATAACTTAAACCAATCAAATAAATTTACGTTACCTCACATGCGTCATCCAACCAATGAGACACCTCTAAAAATAAGTAGATTCCCACCATGAGTCTTTAAATTGCCGGAATATAAGAGATATTTTCTGATTTTCTTCTTCAAATTTGGCAAACAAGGAGTGAGGGCAACAAGGAATATATCTGGACTTAGGATTGTAAACTCCTTAAAACTCTCATCTCTCCCCTTCATTATCTCTAGGAGTCTCCCTTTGGCCACAATCATGTCTAGATGCATTTAGGATTTAATTGAGATGTCATTATCCAGATAAATACATGGAAATTCGTCCAAAATCAGTATGTCTTCAATACGGACTCCAAATTTGATCTTTATCCATCTTTTCTGGTTAAAAATGACTCCTACTCCATATCACCTTTGTAGAGGACATCTTGAACTTCTTATAGGTGCTTCTTGATTGTTCTTGGGCTCTCCTAGTCCACTCAGGTATCCTGGTTCATTAGGACTCCAAGTCCAACAAGGACTCTGTATTTTTCGCCATTTCTCATCATCTCTTTGAGTTTGTTTCCTAGTTGACTCAGGATTCCTACTTTGACTGGGATTCCTTTTCCTAGTTGGATCAAGAATACTTCATTTCTGCTCATTTTTGCGTCCCTTGTGCCTTCTATTTGTCATTTCCAACATCTCACATCCTTCTCAGGTGCCTTTAAACTTATTTCCTTGTCATTTATTGCAATGGACCTAGAAAGTAAAAACGAAGTTAAAAATGATTAAGTAAAGGAAATAACTAAGCAAAATATGAGTTAAATATTAAGATGTCGCATAAAGATGCTCCTATCAACGGCTTGAATCAGAGCAAAACCACCACTATAGGGAGGATGGCGATGAGGAGGCAATCACTTATGGGCTGGTGGCGCTGTCGGAGGACGCCGAAGGTGAGAATTATGGTCGAGTCGGGTCGAAGGGTTTTCGGGTCTGGTTAGAGTTTTGGAAAGAGAGAAAAACTCTAGAATTTTTGGAAACTTTCCAAAAACAGAAATTATGAAAACTAATTACAGAAATTTCTATTTATAGTAATTTTCTCCAAATAGTAAAAACTTCCATAGACCATAACCTTATCATATGATCTCCGATATTCGTGTGCCATATATCTATGAACTCATATCGACGCGCACTACACCTTTGGCGAAGGATGTTTATGGAGAAACTCAACGAATAAAATGTAAACCCTTGACCCCTTGAAAATAAAATGTTTCGAGTAATTATTCTTTCGAAACAGTTTCACTTAGCCAAAGGTTTCCGGTTTTAGATTTGCATAAAAAACAATAAGTTAGCTCAATGGGATGACATTGTCAAAGAGTGAGGTAGTGACGATCAGCCCATCTAATTGTTTCAATTTAATCATGCTTTTGCATTTTTCAAATAGAGGGAAAATAGTATTGTGGTGCTTCATGAATCAGAAGCTTTTGAGGCAATCAGAGCAAGAATCGCTATAATCTTAGAGACCCATGTTCTCTTCAATTCTTTATTGCACTATTGATTAAATGTATTTGTTTGGCCCCAAAGGTAGACTTTCATTTTGAACCTGACTTCGCTACATTCTGACTCACACAGCTTGTAGGTCCCTTTTGAACAACCCACTTTCACAACTCTGAAGAATACATCGAAAACTAGGATGATCCAACCGGTCAAAATGGAGATCATGGTAAGAGAGGCAACTTTTATACCTCAAGCTAAGGCCAATTCGGCCAAGATTGAGCTAGACCAAATTTGAAAGTTTCCAATCCTGACTGGACAAATAGAAATTCAGATCACCAGACTTCAAATCGGGTTGCAAATCTGATATAGATGGAATCAGCAAGAGGAGAGCTTCGAAACCCAACCGGTTTCAAGCCCTATTGTTAGGTCTATAATTACCTAATAATTATTTCCCTAATCTTACACTTTTGCTTAACCTTTGTATTTATTTTTATATATATTTATTATGTTTTATTAGGAACTGATGGAGAAGCTTAGAAATGCACTAAAAAATCAATCTTAGCCAAACCACGGTGAAATAAGCCCTGAAATTTTATCAGGATGATTTACACTCATGAAGGAATATTTGGTATGAAGAGACCAAAGGCCAATACTGAAGACTTGGTGGAGATACGATTGAAGGAAGAAAGGAGAAGAAAACTACGCAAAAAGACAAAAATCAGTACCGCTGGAATTCAGCAGGCTGAATTCCGACCACATGATGGCTGGCAAGGTGTTGGACGGAAGTCAATGGTGATGGCTGTTGGTCAACAAGTCAAAACGCAAAGGAGGGAAAGAGTGAAACTCTAATTCAAATTCAAATAGGAATAAGACAAGTGAAAGGGACATCTTCACCTGTCACGCCCCGAATTTCGAATAAACAAATTTGAATCCGAAACGCGATAACTTAACAAACACAAGAAAATAAATCTAGCTCACAAGCGTCAATACAGACTTATTCTTTAGAGTCATATATTACATTATAGAGAGTGTACAAATTAAACTGAACAATAATTCAATAAGTAAACACAGTCACCATACTCACTACACAGCTGAAAACTGATACCAAACTCACACTTCTACATCTAATCTACGATAGCAATAAAACCTTAGCTTCGACGACTGTTACTCTGACCTACATAATAACCCCTACACCATGGAATAATGCATAGTATTTAAACAACAACCTAGTAAGCTTTTGTAAGCTCGTGTGAGTAAATCTAAATAACCACAAACAACCTTTCCGACTTAAGGACAACAAATCAACACAATGATTAATTCCAACATCAAAATCCTTTTCTTTTTAAGGAAAACACAAGTCACCACCGTGACAACCAACTCATTTGAAATCTCAACAATAAATCCAAGAAATCACTTTTCTTTTCTCTCTTCAGGAAGCTTTTATTACCACAATGACATGATAAAGTATTTCTCAACTCACTATGAGTCTCAACCACAATTTTACTCACAATTTAAACTAAATACAACCAGTAATCCCTGCATTGAAAATTAGTTCAGGAGATCACCAAAAAGCACATAATCCAAAATCATAGTAATCCCTGCATATATTTTAGTTCAGGAGATTACATTAAAATCAAACAAAAAAAAATCATAGTAATCCCTGCATATATTTTAGTTTAGGAGACTACATGAAAATCAAACAAAAAAAAAGAGAAAAAGGAAAATATGTGAGGAAATCAAATAACTTACGCTAAAGCCAAGAAATCACATTTTCAACTCAAGTGAAAACTCCCACAATTTAGTAAGAACTCAAGTCCCTCATGGACAATAAAAGAAAGAAACCACTTGAAACTCAATTTTAAGAATATGTACTCATGACTCGCAAGTAACCTACGTGTTACTCCCATGACATACAATGGCAGACAGACTAGAGCTCTAACTGAATCGTAAATCGTCACCCGGTAAAAGGCATGATATCCTATGTATTTGCC
Organism: Rosa persica; assembly: GCA_025331145.1. Classification (NCBI taxonomy): domain Eukaryota; kingdom Viridiplantae; phylum Streptophyta; class Magnoliopsida; order Rosales; family Rosaceae; genus Rosa; species Rosa persica. The sequence goes on along the minus strand of WFKR01000005.1, from coordinate 43,939,022 downwards.
TCTGTCACTACTGTGACACCGAATCTGTAGACCGAAAACATTTAAAAGTCCCACATGACTCAAAATGTTACACCAAAACTCAAGAACTCTTTCAACACAATATATATCAACAATTACATAATATATTGCATTCCCAAAACGAGTATATAATGCTCAAAACAATAACCTAAATAAAATCACAATTATTATGCTTATCACAATGATTATTTCACGTAAACATACACACACACACACACACGTAGTCATCCACTCAGGAATGCCACTAATGCCAACTATAGTCCACAATCCCAAAACTCAAGAAAATTATTTTTTTATAATTAAAATATTATTTTACTTACCTATGAACCATACCAGATCAAGTTCATATAATTTAAAACAAATATTTATTTCCAGAAAACAATTTCACAATTTAGCGATTAAACCGAACAATAAAGGAACTCTGTACATAAATGAACCACGTGAGATTTACTCACCTCTAAATCCCGGTGCGTCTTCTCTTACAGCCGAGACAAAGTACAGAATACGCTCCGTCAATCACCTAAGTAAAATAAGGTCTCAACTTAGCACACGATTTAAAACGAAAACGGTTACGGTTCGACCGAGCATTTGAACCAAAAACTGAAGATTTCGTCAATAGAGACAAAACTTTCTCCGAGACCTCTCAAGGTCTTCTGAACACTTCTAGAATCAATTTCTCAAAATTATAAGACAATCCAACGATCGGATCCTCATGGATGGCAAACTAATAAAATCGAAACTACGTTAAATCAAGGATGCTTCAAATGGTCACAACATGACCCCATGATATATCAACATGCTCGAATCGACGAGTAGATGAAAACAATGAAAACATAAACCCAAAACTGGCTGGATGCACTGCCGACAATGGCTGAGCGTGGGCTCCACGCACTGCCAGCAACCCCCAAATTGGGTCATGAAGCGTATGCCAAAATGGTCGTCTCAACATGTACAACAACTTTCACAACTAGCACAAAGTCAGAATCAAAGCCATTTGGCCGGAATTCACCTCGAAAATTTAAGAACTTGGTGAAACCCTAGAATTTCAAATCCCCAATTCGACCTTCTATCACACCCCGAATTTTATTGAATAAAAATTCAAAATCCAAAACATGAATTACTACAACTTAAAATAACCATCCTGAAAATTTCTTTTTATTAACAACCTCACCACACAATTTAATTTCGAAACCGAATTTAGTCTCGGTTAATTATTACAACTCACTCACAAAATAAATTGTAAAACTCTAATTAAGCATAACAAACCTCACAACTCAAATGAAATAAAAATAAAAGCTACAACACTTAAACAGCACGGTAACCTACCTGGTTATCCTGACCTGCAGGAATATCCGTTACACCATTTGAATAGTGTACCGGGATTGCAACAACACAAAAACCCCGTAAGCTTTTGAAAGCTCATATGAGTAAAAAGAAAGAACGGTTGTTTAATTAAATGATAATTATTTTTACCCAAGTCAACAATCTCAAATCAATCACCAAATCACAAATCAACATAAAACCCTAATTCACATTTTCTTCTCAAAACCCCGACAATGTATTTATAAAAATACGGTATATGACATACCAGAGCTCTAACTGAATCATAGACCGTCACCTGGCCTAGGTTATGGCATCCGACATATTTATCTTTATCGTATTTCATCAATATGTATATTTATATACATATTTAGAACGTCTGATACTTGTACTTATGCAACCAATCGTATCTCATCATCCACCTAGGATTAGAGCGTCCGATTCCCTCATACCGCTCACTGCGTTGACCCTAAATCCATAATGAGCATAACAATATGTTTTCACACAATGAAATCAACTCACCCAACATACATAATATTATTATGAAATTTTAGCATTTGAAATATAATCCAAATCATCATTCCAATTCAGTCATATCATCAATCAACAACACACCAACCAATACATATATTCCACGTATGCATATGTATACGTAATCATCCACACAGGAATGACCACTAATACCATCTGTAGTTCACGCAAGAAAATCGTGAAATTTATTTGTATAATAAAAATTTATTTTACTTACCTATGGATCGTAGTTGATCAAGTCCATATGATTTTAAAACAAATATTTAATCCATGAATATTTTTCACATAATTACAAAAATAAATAATTTAAATCACTCGATTCGTAATATGAACCATGTGCGTTTTACTCACCTCGAAACTCCCTTTGCTTCTTCACTTAAATACAAATTACAATAATCCAAATGCTTGTCAACTCAAGCCATCAAGTACCTAATCAAGCATGGTCTTTACTTAGCAAATGAAGCACAAAATAAACTTAAATGGTGATTCAACGGTCGGATTCTAATATAAAAACGATCCAACGGTCGGATTCTAAAATAAAGATGATCCAACGGTCGGATCGAATTTAAATGATGATCCAACGGTTAGATCCTCACGGATCGCCCTTGGAAACATCCTATCAAAATTATACGAAAATCCGATGGATGGATCTTCACAAATCGCCTCCCGAATCACTGTTTTACGATTATACAAAGATCCAATGGTCGGATCTTCGCCCGGGACCACACAAACTCATCAGGACAGTCATATGATCATCATATTAAAATTTGAAGTAAAACTGATGGTCTAATCTCCGTAAATCGTAAACCGAAGATAAACTGTAAAACCGTAAATAGTAACGTCAAAACTTAAATTGACAATTTATCAACCTTTTCTAACATGACCATGTTATATATCAAAACGCTCGTATGAATGCATAGATCATCGTCCAGATAATATAAACTCAAAATTTGGTCCGACAAGCCGCCACACGTGGCGGTCAAACAGCGATCAACGCCGGTCAACCACCTCAGATGCAAAAGTTGTCAACTATAAACTTCTTCAAAATAAAATTGTGAACAACTTTAATACCTGACTTTTTCCGAGATAAGGGATAGATCGTCCTAAATCGAGCTTTGAAGTTGGATTAATCTCGGCCATTCGATCAGATTCCAGATCAAATCAGAGACGTCGAAACCTTCAACTCTTGATCTACAACTCTACACTCAAAATCGTGATGCAAGTCACATATGGGGATGATCAGGAGGAAGAGTACATCACGAAAATAGGGAGGATCGGCCCGTGCATCGCCGGCACGGGGGAGATCCGATCGGGTCGGTCTTCCTCGTCTGGGGTTTCTCCGATCCAAGGTTGGGGGAAACGGCGGGGTGAGGCCAGGGCGGGGAGCGGCTGGGCGCAGCGTGAGGAGTCTGGGGAGGGCCGGGTCAGGCGGCGGCGTGGCCGGGAAGGGTGGTTTCGACCCGGGTCGGGTCGGCGAGCCAAGGGAGAGGGTTTCGCGTGAGAGAGAGAGAGAGAGAGAGAGAGAGAGAGAGAGAGAGACGGGGGGGGGGGGGGGGGGGGGGGGGGCTTAAGTGCAAAAATCAGATTTTTTCATCCTTAATGAAAAAATCTGATTTTTCATGATATTTATAGAAAAATTCCAATTTTCAAATATTCATAAGTTATTCATACGAACTCCTAATATTACGTTCCACATATGCACGAACTCGTATCGACAAGCTCTACAACTTTCATGAAGGAAGTTTTCCCAAATTTTGAACGTATAAAAAGTCAATTTTCACGACCCCCTAAATAACGTTCGTTTTCGAAAATAAAATCATTCGAAACCAACTTTCTCAAACCAGGACATACCAATTAATCCCAAATATCATAATTCAATTAATATAACAATTATTGAATTACATAAATTTATTATATGAAAATTCGGGTCTTCACAGTCTACCTTGCTTAAAACAATTTCGTCCCGAAATTCAAGCATGCTCGTCAACAAAAAGCTGTGGATACCTCTTCCTCATGTTGGACTCCAATTTCCATGACGCATCACCCTCATCATGATGACTCCACAACACCTTCACAAGGTCAACCTCCTTCCTACAAAGCTTCTTTGTAGACCTATCCAAAATACAAACATGTTCAACTGTAAATGTCACATCTGTGTTTACTTCGATCGTATCATGATCAATCACGTGAGACTCATCTCGGACATACTTCCTGAGCATAGACACATAGAAGACATTGTACACACCCGACATGCTAATAGGTAAAGCAAGTCAATATGCCAAGTTTCCAACCATTTCCAGAATCTCGAAGGGTCCAACATACCTCGGTGCGAGTTTCCTTTCTTGCCAAATCTCATCACACCTTTCATAGGTGAGACTTTCAAGAACACATGATCGCCCGTCTCAAACTATAAAGGTCTCCTCTTCAAGTCAGCATAACTCTTCTGTCTACTCTGAGCGGTCCGGATTTTGTCCCGAATAGTAGTGACCTTCTCTGTAGTCTCATGTACAATCTCAGGACAGATGAACCCTTTATCCCCTGCTTCCGCCCAACAGATAGGAGTCCTACATGGCCTACCATAAAGAGCCTCATATGGAGCCATACCGATACTAGAGTGATAGCTGTTGCTGTAGGCAAACTCTACCAATGGCAAATGATCCGCCCAACTTCCCTTAAAGTCCAGAACACAAGCTCTAAGAATATCCTCCATTACCTGATTCACTCTCTCGGTCTGCCCATCTGTCTATGGGTGAAATGTAGTCCTCATTGCAAGAGATGTGCCAAATGCCTTATGGAATCTACGCCAAAATTCTGAAGTGAAACGAGCATCACGATCAGAGACAATCGTCACAGGCACACCATGAAGTCTCACTATTTCATTCACATACAACTTACACAACACATCCCCTGAGTACGTTTTTGCCACGGGAAGAAAATGTGTTGACCTAGTCAATCGGTCAAGAATCACCCAAATTGAGTCATAACTTTGCCTGGATCTAAGCAATCCAGTCACAAAGTCCATGGAGATATCTTCCCATTTTCAAACAGGAATCGTCAAGGGATTCAACATTTCTGCGGGTCTCTGATGCTCTGCCTTCACTTGTTGACATGTAAGACACTTCGACACATATTCTGCCACATTCCTCTTCATTCCATACCACCAAAACTGCCTTCGTAGATCCATATACATTTTAGTACCCTCTGGATGTATAGTGTATCGAGACCTATGTGCTTCCCGCATGACCTCATCCCTGAGGTTATCACAACTCGGTACATACAATCTACCTCGAAATCTCAACCCTCCATCTGCCCCAATCATCCACTCGGAAGGACCTTCCACATCCGGATCAGCCGTCATCTCAACAATCCTTACCTGAGCAAACTCATCAAGTGTCTGACCCTGAATGATCCTGGAGATCAAGGTGGGCTGCAAGGTGATACTACCGAGAAAGATTCCAGGTCCTGCTCATACGGGTATAAAGTCAAACTCTAATGCAGCTTCTAACATGCGCCATTCTCGCACCATAATCGATGCCATGATTACTCGAGGTTTCCTACTCAAAGCATCCGCCCCTACATTAACCTTTCCGAGATGGTACTCCAAGGTGAAATCATAGTCTTTGATGAGCTCCATCCATCTTCTCTGCCTCATGTTCAATTCCTTCTGGGAGAATAGATACTTCAAACTCTTATGATCAGAAAAGAGTTCAAATTTCTCACCATAAAGATAGTGCCTCCAAATCTTCAAGGCAAACACCACTGCTTCTAGCTCTAGATCATGAGTGGGGTAATTCCACTCATGCAACAACGCTACCATTCTGCACCAACACACATCCCAAACCTTGATGAGATGCATCGCTGTAAATGACTAACCCACCACCACTAGTAGGAATACTCAACACCGGAGTTGTAGTCAATCTAGACTTCAGCTTATTAAAAGCCTTCTTACACTCATCTGACCACACGAACTGAGTGTCCTTCCTTGTTAATTTGGTCAAAGCCGAAGTAATACCAGAAAACCCTTCAATGAAACACCTGTAATACCTTGCCAAACCAAGGAAGCTACGGATTTCTATAACCGTAGTAGGGCGACTCCAACTCATCACTGCTTCAATCTTCGAAGGATCCACAGAAACTCCATCCTTCGAGACCGCATGACCAAGGAACTTGACTTCACTCTGTCAGAAATCGCACTTCTCAAACTTGGAAAATAATTTCTTCTCTCTCAACGTCTGTAGCACGATCCGCAGTTGCTTCTCATGTTAATCTGACGACTTTGAATAAATCAAGATGTCGTCAACGAACACTACCACAAACTGATCCAAGTAGGGACTGAACGTGCGGTTCATCAAGTCCATAAATGTTGCAGTTGCATTCGTGAGACCAAAAGGCATGACAAGAAATTCAAAATGTCCATTCCTGGTCCTGAAAGCCGTCTTTGTAATATCTTCATCCATCACCCTTAACTGGTGATATCCAGATCTTAAATCAATCTTTGAGAACACCGTAACCTCCCTAACCTGATTGAACAAGTCATCAATCCTGGGTAAAGGGTACCTGTTCTTGATGGCCACCTTGTTCAGCTGTCGATAATCCACACATAACCGAAGTGAATTATACTTCTTCTTCACGAACAACACTGGTGTGCCCCAAGGAGACACACTAGCCTGAATGAACCCTTGCGTAAGTAATCCCTCAATCTGAACCTTCAACTCCTAAAGTTTAGCTAGTGCCATTCGATAGGGTGCCTTCGATACAGGTGAAGTACCTGGTATCACATCAATGGAGAAATCCATTACCCTTTTCTGAGGTAACCCAGGGATCTCCTGAAATACGTCAACATACTCTGAAACTACAGGAATCCCTGTAATCTTCGAAGTACTGCTCACTGATTCAATATGGGCCAAAATCCCTGGCCTCATGGCGATGTCAGACTTCGGACAACGGTAATGAAATATTGGTTGTCCAAGAACATGGAAGGACACAATCCTCCTAAAACAATCAATCACAGCATGGTTCGGTCTCAACCAATCCATACCCAAAGTCACATCATATGTGTGATCCGGAATCACAAACAAAGATGCAGAGAACTCTCTGCCACCAATCCCAATAGGGCAATCATCACAAAACATGCTAAGCTCAAGAGACACACCGAGAGGTGATGTAACACATAGTGATCTAGTAAGAGACATATCAATCAAACCCAACACATCCACAACCGAACTAGATATGAAGGAGTGTGTGGCTCCTGTATCAAACAGTACTCTAGTAAGATAGTGATAAACAGATAGAGTACATTTCACTCCTGTGCCTGCCTGACCAATGGCAAAGACTCTAGCAGGTGCAGGTGGTAGCTGCCTCTGCTGGTTTCCCTACACTCTACCCTGATTTCGGGGACACTCCCTGGCCTGGTGCCCTATCTGTCCACAGCTGTAGCATATCCTACCCCGTGGTTTCGTGCACGCACGAGAGATGTGACCCGGCTTGCCACAGTTAAAGCACTTCACTGGAGCTACTGGTGCTATTTGCCTAATAGGCATAGCCTGAATGGGAGGAGCTACTGCTACCCTAGCTGGGGCATGATGCTGGAACTGAGTCCTCTGTTTCTTCCAGAAACCGCCTATGAAGTCTCTGCTTCCTGCTATGGCATTTCCCTTACCCTAGAAGTCTCTCTCAGCAGACTCCTTCTCTCTACGAATCAGGTTTTGCTGCTCAATGATCTGAGCCTTAGCCAAGATCTCTCTCTTCGTCTTCAGCTCTAAGATGACCATATCACGCTCAATCGAAGGACTCAACCCTCTCTGAAACTTCTTGGCGAAGTCTTCGCCATCTATCTGCTTCACATACTTGTACAGCCTGGAGAACTCCGTATCGTACTCGATCACGGTCATCTTTCCCTGTACAAGTGTGAGGACTTCTCGTTCCAACCTTTCCTTCACAGCTGCTGGAAAGTACTTTTCCCTGAACATCCTCTTGAAGCCATCCCATGTCAAGGTAGACACCTCAATACTCCTCTGTGTGACGTTCCACCACACCCTAGCCTCATCCTTCAGCATGAAAGCGGCTAGCTTCCTCTTATCAATCTCACTGTAATCAAATATATCAAAATAGGTCCGCAAATCCTCAATCCATCGATCCGCAACTATATGATCAGTGCTACCTCCAAGCATGGTTGCTCTGAAGCGGGTAATTTCCTTCGCTAGCACTAACAAGCGAGCAGGATCATCAACTATGCCCACAGGCGGAATATACTGATCCTCATAAGGTGCCTCTACCTCCGCCTCATATGCATCATCGACCGGAGGGGCCCTATCCCTACCTCGGCCTCTACCCCTACCACGAGGTCTGCCTCTACCTCGACCTCTAGCTTCGTTCCCCTCAATCTCCATTACCTAATAAGCAGGATATACTTGATTAATAACGCATAACACTTAAACATGGTATAAGTCAAATGCAAGTCCATATTAACCAAGTAACTAGCTTCGTTCTTAGCCAACCTAACGCTCTCACAAACCGAAGAGTACACGATGGAGATCTGCTGCAGACGGGCCATCACTCGGAAAGTATTGACATATCACCAAATAAATACCTTACGCTCTAATACCAAACTGTCACGCCCCAAATTTTATTGAATAAAAATTCAAAATCCAAAACATGAATTACTACAACTTAAAATAACCATCCTGAAAATTTCTTTTTCTTAACAACCTCACCACACAATTTAATTTCAAAACCGAATTTAGTCTCGGTTAATTATTACAACTCACTCATAAAATAAATTGTAAAGCTCTAATTGAGCATAACAAATCTCACAACTCAAATGAAATAAAAATAAATGTTGCAACACCTAAACAGCACAGTCACCTCCCTGATTATCCTGACCTGCAAGAATATCCACTACACCATTTGAATAGTGTACCGGGATTGCAACAACACAAAAATCCGGTAAGCTTTTGAAAGCTCGTATGAGTAAAAAGAAAGAACGGTTATTTAATTAAATCATAATTATTTTCATACAAGTCAACACTCAACAATTTCCACGTCCGCAAGAAACCAACAATCTCAAATCAATCACCAAATCACAAATCAACACAAAACCCTAATTCACATCTTTCTTCTCAAACCCCGACATCGTATTTATACAAATACGGTATATGACAGACTAGAGCTCTAACTGAATAGTAGCCGTCACCTGGCCTAGGTTATGGCATACGACATATTTATCATTATCTTATTTCATCAATATGTATACTTATATACATATTTAGAACGTCCGATACTTGTACTTACTCAACCAATCGTATCCCATCATCCACCTAGGATTAGAGCGTCTGATTCCCCTATACTGGTCACTACGTTGACCCTAAATCCATAATGAGTACAACAATATGTTTTCACACAATGAAATCAAGTCATCAAGATACACAATATTATTATGAAATTTAAGCATTTGAAATATAATCCAAATCATAATTCCAACTCAATCACATCATCAGTCATCAACACACCACCCAATGTATATATTCCACGTAAATATATATCTACATAATCATCCACTCAGGGATGACTACTAATACCATCTATAGTTCACACAATAAAATCGTGAAATTCATTTGTATAATTAAAATTCATTTTACTTACCTATGGACCGTAGTTGATCAAGTCCATATGATTTTAAAACAAATATTTAATCCATAAATATTTTTCACACAATTACAAAAATAAATAATTTAAACCACTCAGTTCGTAATATGAACCACGTGGGTTTTACTCACCTCGAAACTCCCGCTGCGTCTTCACTTAAATACAAATTACAATAATCTAAATGCTCGTCAACTCAAGCCGTCAAGTACCTAATCAAGTATGGTCTTTACTTAGCAAACGAAGCATGAAATAAACTTAAATGATGATCCAACGGTCGGATTCTAAAATAAAGACGATCCAACGGTCAGATTCTAAAATAAAGACGATCCAATGGTCAGATAGAATTTAAACGATGATCCAACGGTTAGATCCTCACGGATCGCCCTTGGAAACATCCTATCAAAATTATACGAAAATCCGAAGGACGGATCTTCACAAATCGTCTCCCGAATCACTGTTTTACAATTATACGAAGATCCAACGGTCGGATCTTTGCCCGTGACCACACAAAGTCATTGGGACAGTCATATGATCATCATATTAATATTTGAAGTAAAACCGATGGTCTGATCTCCGTAAATCGTAAACCGAAGATAAACTGTAAAACCGTAAATAGTAATGTCAAAACTTAAATTGACTATTTATCAACTTTTACTAACATGACCATGTTATATATCAAAATGCTCGTAGGGATGCATAGATCATCGTCCAAATAATATAAACTCAAAATTTGTTCCGACCCGTCGCCACACGCGGCGATTAACTCCGGTCAACCACCTCAGATGCAAAAGTTGTCAACCACAAACTTCTCAAAAATGAAAATGTGAACAACTTTAATACTTGATTTTTTCCGAGATAAGGTCTAGATCGGGCTTTGAAGTTAGATTAATCTCGGCCACTCGATCAGATTCCCGATCAAATCAGGAACACTTCAACTCTTGATCTATAACTCTACACTCAAAATCGTGATGGAAGCCACATATGGGGATGATCAGGAGGAAGAGCACATCACGAAAATGGGGATGATCCCTCCGTGCACCGCCGACATGGGGGAGATCCGATTGGGTCGGTCTTCCTCATCTGGGGTTGCTCCGATCCAAGGCTGGGGGCAATGGCGGGGCGAGGTGAGGGTGGGGAGCAGCTCGGCGCAGCGCAGCCAGTCTGGGGAGGGCCGGGTCCGACGGCAGCGTGGCCGGGAAGGGTGGTTTCCATCCAGGTCGGGTCGGTGGGTCTGCGAGCCAAGGGAGAGGGTTTCGCGAGAGAGAGAGAGAGAGAGAGAGAGGGTTGGGGGGGGGGGGGGGGGCTTAAGTACAAAAATCAGATTTTTTCGTCCTTAATGAAAAAATCTGATTTTTCATGATATTTCTAGACTAATTTCAATTTTCAAATATTCATAACTTATTCATACGAACTCCGAAATATTACGTTCCATGCACGAACTCGTATCGATAAGCTCTACAACTTTCATGAAGGAAATTTTCCCAAATTTTGAACATATAAATAGTCGATTTTCACGACCCCCTAATAACGTTCGTTTTCGAAAATAAAATCATTCGAAATCAACTTTCTCAAACCATGACATACCAATTAATCCCAAATATCATAATTCAATTAATATAACAATTATTGAATTACATAAATTTATTATATGAAAATTCGGGTCTTCACACCTTCACACTTCAAATCGCTTCAAGTCGCTTAGTGGGGAGGATTTACGTCTCCTGGGCTGGAAAGGCCCTAAAAAATTGGCACCGGAGGTGGCTGGAATCGTGAGTGCCGACAGTGACCCCACTCACTTCTCCACCTTGCTGCTCCTTCCACAGCCAAAATCATGCAACAAGGCTACCACATACTTGAAGAGGGAAGAGACACAAATTAAATGGGACTGGTGGCTTGGCCAACGGTGGCTGGATGGAGAAGAACTTGCTGGAAAATGAAAATGGGGTCTGGTCGGCGCGGGGAGATAGAAAAGGGAACCCGAGTTTCCCAAAATAGAAACTAGGTTTTTTTTTCTGAAAATTTTTGAAATTTTTCTATTTATCCAAAAATAGAAACTTTTTTCGTTGGCCATAACTTCTTCATACGAACTCCAATTTTCGCGTTCCGCATGTCTACCAACTTGTATCGCTCTACGATTTCCATGAAGGAAAATTTTCATAGAATCATGACGTATAAAAAGTCAACCCTTGAATCAAAAAATTACGAGCGAAAATTGTCCAAAATAAATTCTATTTCTTGATTAACATAAGAACAAGGCACCGAGATGATAATTTGTACCAACTTGGACTTTTATTAATTTCACTAAAATACAAGAAATTAATACAAAAATTCAGGTCATTACATCACCTTTTATCCCCTTGATGTTGACCTTGTCTCCTTACCCATTTGCCCTCACTTTTTCATCTCTATTTAGGTAATTGGAAAGCCATATTACATCCTGTACCTTAATTTATCCATTTACTGGTTATTTGAATGGTAAATAATTAAAATATTTACTTTTACCTTTATTCTGATTTTACGGGATCGAAAGTTGACTTTTTGTTTGGTCCATTTTTTGAGGAGACTCCTTTTTGGAAATTTGTAGAGTATGTTGATACGAGTTCGTGGATATGTCATACGTGAAAATTAGAGCTCGTATGAGAAATATACGGCCCACGGAAGTTTAGGCTTTTCGTCGGATTTCAGGTGCAAAGTTTAGCCTAGCTGTTTTTTTTTTTTTTGGTGGGGGTGGGGTGGGGGGCAGCCAAGGAGCCCTATTTTCTTGGGTTAACCCTAGAGAGAGAAACGCAGTTTTTGGGTCGACTCGACCAGAAACGGAGACCCGCCGGGTTCTCCGCCGTCCGGCCACCGTTGATCGCGCCACTGATCAGAAAAGGAGCGCCTCTTCCTCCTCTCTCGATCCATGGACTGATTTTGGATCGATTTTCAGTGTGCAAAGCAAATCGAAGCCAAGAACACCATTCAGACCCCTGTAGCTTGACCCGGACGGAACACCATCCTTACTTCCCGCATAAATTTCACTAATAAACTACAAGTTTTGGCCAAAGGAAACAACAAATTGCAGAAAACTTTCAAGTAAACTTTCTGGCATCTCATTATTTGGTACATTCAATAGATAATCACAATCTAATTAACCATTGTTGCTCCCTGCAATCCAAAACACAAGGTTTTTTTTTCCCAATATCTACAGCCAAACAGAAAAAGATGCATGCTCATTGAAAATGACTCCCAAACACAAAATCAAAACCCGTTAAAAGTATACATTGAAGAAGATGCCTGCTCTGATGGCTGTAATCTGATAAGGCACATAAGATAAAACCTCGAGTCTTCCAAGTTTAATCAAGAGAAAAAACCTTAAAAAAAAAAAGTAAAGACATAAATATTGCTTATGAAGATAATAGAATTTCTAAGCACATTGACTTCAATTCCAAGAGAGAGGAAAGCAATTTGAGTACATATCGATAACAAGAGGCGATTTCAAGAGCTTTGGCATCCTTGAAAGTAACAAATGCAGTCTTTAATTTGACGAGGGCTCACCTTATGTTCTGGGCAATGGCGTGGCTGTCCACTAACGAGACCGGGTATTGTGACATTTTTGTTGTCGCCTCTGCAATGCTCGCCGTCCTCCTTTTAACTATATCTCCAATCTCATACTAAACATAGAAGAAAATTGCCAACAATCATTAGTAACATAAATTCAAATTGAGAAACAGAAACCCTAATCCCCAATTTCACATTCTCGTACCCTGACAAATTAATCCCAAATTAATATCCTAACTTTCAATGAGATCGAGAATATTCAAAAACCTAAATCCCAATCACCCATAACATAGAGCGAACAAGAAAAAAGAGAAAGGAAGAGGAAGATCGAAGACTTACCATCATGTTCCATAACAGAACGAAAGAAAAGAGACTGAGAGAAGATATGAGAGACTGAAGGGCTCTTTTAGTTGATATATGTCGTCTTCTCCAAACTAAATTTAATTTTACAAAGGAAGGAGATGTGACGCACTTTATTCCGCTCTTCATTTTAGTCTTTTAGAAGCCCGCTCTCCCTTCATTTACTCATTCCTAGTTTCTTTCATAGCGTTTACAAACAAAACAACTATTATATTAAATCAATAGCGCTTTGAGGATAAACACTATAAGTAAATGCTATCAATACACACTTTTGTTGTAGTGCCACTACATCAAAATCAGTCTTTTACGCGCATATTTTACATGCGTCGTAAAAAACTGTCATTTACGGCGCACATTTCATGTGTGTCGTTAGAATATGTTTATTCAGGTCATTCACGGCGTGCATCTGATGTGTGCCATAAATTTAGTTATTTATTAATGGTGTGCACAAATATGTGTGTCGTAAATGAGTTATTTGACTAGTCTTTTATGACATACTTTTCTAGCATGCCGTAAATGAATTAAATTTTTTTTATTTCAATTTTTTTTTTCATAGAAGTATATTACAATTTTTTATCAAAAAAAAACAAAAACAAAAAAGAGGGATCTGATTTCAACCACCCTTTCTTTACGTTACGTTATGATTTCAATCACTTCTTCCTCAAATTTGAGCTGCCTCTCTTCCTTGTTCCCTCTCTAAATTTGAATCATTCTCTCACTTCGTCTTCACCGTTCGCCTGCAAAGATTTGAAGCTCACTTCATCTTCACCTGCAAAGCTTTCAAGCTCACTTCGTCTGGTGCCAAAACCACATCTACTTCCCGCTCAAGTTCTCAAGGTTTGAGAGCTCAGTAATGGGAACCTTGAGCTCAGGACCAGTCTCTCTCTCATTATTACTTTCTCGGTAATTTCATCGAACAACTTCTCTGCATCTTCGATTTCCTGCATTTTGTTGATTCACCTTTTCGTTTCAGCTCGTTTTGAATTTCTTGTTGATTCTGCGGTTCAATTAGTGTTTGATTGTGTGGAATGATTGGTAGAACTAAGTGAGGGCCAAGTTATCCTTTGAGTTTTGGTTTTCGGTTCGATTAGTGTTTGATTGTGTGGAATGATTGGTAGAACTAAGTGAGGGCCAAGTTATCCTTTGAGTTTTGGTTTTCGGTTTCTGTTATGTAGTTTTGGTTTTCGGTTCGATTAGTGTTTGATTGTGTGGAATGATTGGTAGAACTAAGTGAGGGCCAAGTTATCCTTTGAGTTTTGGTTTTCGGTTTCTGTTATGTAGTTTTGGTTTTCGGTTCGATTAGTGTTTGATTGTGCGGAATGATTGGTAGAACTAAGTGAGGGCCAAGTTATCCTTTGAGTTTTGGTTTTCGGTTTCTGTTATGTAGTTTTGGTTTTCGGTTCGATTAGTGTTTGATTGTGCGGAATGATTGGTAGAACTAAGTGAGGGCCAAGTTATCCTTTGAGTTTTGGTTTTCGGTTCGATTAGTGTTTGATTGTTTAGGAATTTAAACTGAAAATTCATTTTCAAGTTGAAGTTGTTTTTGAGTGTGATGAAATTCATGTATTAGGAGTAGTTAGTTCATCAATGGGGAGTAGTTGGTTCAAGTTGAAGTTGATTTTGAGAGTTTCAGCATTTCTAGGTTCACAAGGAAACAACTCCCGTTGTGATTTACCTATAATTTCATAGCAATAATTTGAATATTTCAATTTAGCTCTTGAACATTGCATTATATTGAGAGCATGTTATATGTTTTTAGTCCGAAATCAAAATGTGTATAGGTCATTGAATATCTGAGTTTGTGTTGGTTGTTTTTAATTCTTATGAGATTGGGTTACTGGGTTTTTGCAGGTGAAGTATTCGCAAGAGCCGGACAACAATACCAACTGTAAGTAATTTGTAGTTTAACCAATGTGTTTTGTTTCGTAGGCTTATTAGTATGAGTTTGAGTTTTTTTGAGTGTTCATGATAATCTAATGGTTTTATTGTTTTGCAATGATCAGCCTGCAAAGCCAGAGGCAGCGATCTCCGGGTTCATTTTAAGGTGCCCATAATTTGATATAGTAAATAAATTGACTCGTATTTAGTGTTTATTGTTATGGTGATGAAATTGGGCTTTTTAGTTGTGACTTGCTTGCACTTTGATGCCATTGTCTAGATTGTTAGGTTGGTGATGCTTTTAGCTCTAGTTTTCGTATTGTTCTTGTCGTGAATAGTCGTACCATTAGGAAGTTTTTGAAAATATGAGGGATGCTTTCTGTATAAGTTTAATTGCTGCATATGTTTGCAGCCAGGCAAAAAGATTGATGAAATTGACCAAGCTGTTCAGCAAATGCTCTCTATTAAGTTTAATTGTTTCTTATTTGTGGTTGAATTGCCTTGTCAAGTTCTACTTGCTATTATATGGTTTTGATAGCATTAAGTGTTACTTGGCAGCTTGCTTATCAATGGTACTCATGTATATTTGTTGACAATCTCAAATGATTAAGCATTTTTTTTTTTGTTTGGTTCTTTTCCTCGTGTGTGTAGGTTGCTTCTGTAGAAAATGATCCAGGTGGTGGAAGTGATGTTGAAACATCAGAACCTGTACATCCTCAAACCTTGAGGCTGTGAGCAGAACATTACAGAGCAAGGATGATCTAGCTAGCATGTTTTATATTTGAATATTAGTTTAATTATACTATGATTTTGTAATATGAAGTTGTTTAATTGACATAATTTACTACATGAATGCTTCCGTTCATTATCCTTGAATGAAATGGTTTAATTAAAACATTGTCTATTAGAAGTGTGAATGAGGACATTTTTTACGACACTTAAAAGGGTCTCTTATGACACACAAAAAAGTCTTTTATGACTCTTTTACGAGACGCAAAATGATTTTTTACGACACGCAAAAAGGTCTCTTTACAACATGCAAAATGGTCTTTTATGACAAGTAAAAAGAGTCTTTTACGGCATACAATCAAAGTTGTAATATATCTTTCAAGGCACACAAAAAAGTGTTTTAAGACGTGCAAAAAATGTTTTTTACGACACATTTTGTGTGCCACGAGAAATTTGTCTTTTAGACACGCTTCTTTGTGTCGTGAAGTTGTCTTTTACGACACACATTGTGTGTCGTGAAAGACCAGTTTTGCTGTAGTGTACGATTTCCGTCCAGCTCCGGCCATGATACCGGTTGTGTTATGAAGCTGTTGGGGAGTACGTCAATCCCTCCAAGCTTCTCAGTTCGATTTGGAGTGTGGAGCCCGAGTCGAGCAATTGAAGATTTTGACATTTTGAGGTAATTTCCGGCATTTCTAAGCATTTTTGGGTTTTGTGGTAGTTATAAGAATGGTTTGGTTGGTTGAGATGATTCTTTTGGCATAAGTCTCATAGTCTAATTTGGTGGTCGGAGTGGTGGCACGTGGCGTGCTGTCACTTCTGGTACTAGTGTTTGGATGCAATTTGGTAGAAATTCATCGAACCTTGAGGTTTTGATAGGAATTTCCGAAGTTTCGGAAATTCGTGTATGAATTTGTGATGATCCGTCCGTTGGACCATCATGATTTTTCATTAGATTGTTAGAATCAGCAAGACGATGACATTTTGGAAGTTTGAGCCAAATCCGATGTGATTTCGGATTTTCGGGAATTTTGATGAATTATTACATTAGGGTTTTGGGGTTTCGTCAGGATTTGAAATTTAATTCACTATTATCAAAATTCGTTGATAGTGTTGGATTTGAATGTCTATTACGATCTGCGATGTTATATTGGGAAAATGATCATTTACCCAACTTTGGGGTTAATTAATCTCACTTACCCAAACACTCTAAGAGATTGCCCACTTATCCAACATTTAATATATATTTTGCTCTAATACCCAATTAAGTATTTTTATTCCTTTTTATTTATTTTTGGGACAGTTTTGCCCTCTCCTTCTTTGTCACTTAGAGAGAGAAGTCATTGGAGACCTCACCTAACTCCGGTGACCGGTGGTCGACCGCGGACTCCAATGACTGGTGACCGGTGGCCGGCCGCAGACTCTTGTGACCGGTCACCAGAATCCCAAATCCAGCTATCGGACCGATGATAGGTGACCGGCTTCCGATTTTATTGCCCCCTAATAATACTCAGTAATCATATTATTGCCTCCAATAGTTTACAAAGTTGTAGGCTGTAAATACTTATTTTGGTTCAGGAGGTGAAGATATATACTTTTTTGTTTGTGGGCAACGTCAAGTAATAATCTTAATCTCGGATAATATGATAGTCCAAGTTGGATTACAACTTTGAGCATGATGATGGCAAGCTTGTCGGTGGGGATTGAATGAAGAGAAAAATGTCAAGCATAGAGTATGAGCACCGGAAAGCTTTTGATCACCAGAAGCATGGAAGTGATGGAACTAGTTTCAAATCATGAGATGGGAGATGGGAGTTCGGGCTAAGCTTCGTGGCCAAAGATAGAGCAACCTCACCAACAAATACCGATCTTTTTTTTTTTTTGGTATACATACATTACAAATGAATTGAATCGAACTCGTAATTTAACCTAGTCCTAACCCAATCTTCAACCTCCATTCACTACTTGATCTATGTTTGATATTGAAATTGTATTATTTTTATGAGCGCTTTTATTTTTACATTTTTTTATTGGTTCGCTGTGACATAAGAAACGGATCGAATGCCTCAATCTAATCCCTGACCTTGTTTTTCGAAGATAATAACTTTTCTTACTCTAGCTAACTCACTTGGTGCCTAGACGTTAAGAAAGTCTCGAATGAGGCTACCTCATCACATAATATGTCAGACCCACCAATGCTATCAAAAAATACCCCACCCCCTCGTTTTTTTTCTGCCGGGTAGTCTCTCAATTTGTCCTCGATGGGTTTCCTCGAAAATCCATGAGAAAAAAAGAAAACTTCACAAAGTTATCCACAGGCCCGTTGTATAAGTTTGCCCAATAAGTCCAACATAGGATTCTTTTATTTTTTATTTTTTTATATTCTGGACAACAGTATAACTTTTTTATCCCACCTCACCCATAATGGCTTATACGCCAATAAGCCCAAGCTTGCCGCCAGTAGGAATTGGCTACCAGGTTGGCCACCAGCTCTACGAGAGGTATACCTCCCCGCACACTATCACAACTCCTCTTAAAGTCTTCACCTTTCCATTTTGTGCCCTAAATTGAATATGTAGGGATTACGGTGATATCAATCCCTGGGCTTTATATCTGAAATAGCTGTTGACAATTTGGTAGAGTTGAGAAAACGTGGGAAGTTAGAGATCATGTGATTTTCAATGGTTAATTTATGTAAAGATTTCTACTTTAATTTCAAGGAAATTGCTTTACATGTGCAGAGTTGGTGAAAAATGTATATGCAGTTTTTTTTTTTTTTTTTTTGTAGTTTGAATCTTGATCCAAGTACAGGAAGGTACTGAGTTTATGTGTATTTGTGTATAGAGTAATGATTGAGTTCTGCTTATTAGGTATAGAATGGAGCGGCCTGGTTTACTGATCATCTCGATGCAATTAAGTTCATCTGCAAGGATTTCTGGTCTGAGCTTTTCAAGAAGCAGATAGACAACTTGAAGATCAATCATAGGGTAACTTCTAGAATCGATGTGAATTTGCAATCGTCCACTGAAAATGGAGACGTATCTCAAGAAAATTCTGAGGCCTATTTCTCTTGCAGGGTCATTAAAGGGGCTCTTCATAACTTGGGGATTACTTGCGCTGTTTCTGTGGACACATCCCATCTCCCTGCAAGTGAGTGTCTCTCTGTTTAGTGCTGTAGAATTGTGACTACATTTAGCTAAAATTAAGTACAGCCCTCTATCACTAGCTACCGCGAGGTTTGTCAAGATTACATCGCCTTATGGTCACTGTAATGGATTATCCATCTGAGTATACCTTACATATGGCTATCATTCTTAGGAATGAAGCTCCATGATATGTTGCGTAGCTCTACTTTTATTGTCTGATCGACAGGTTGATGACCTGGAATACTTTATCGTTTTGTTGAGTAAATTCTTTCTTGTAACCCTCATATTTGATAAGGTGACAGTCCGCAATATAGTCAAGAAATGCCTATATCAATTCAGTTTTCCTGCCAAAAAGAGTATAGTATATGATGCTTTGAGCTAGTAAATAAAGTCGTCCCATTGTTTCCCGCTTGTCATGGCCTCAATGGACCAATAATGGAATGATTATATGATAGATTGCTGCCTGGTATTTGGTTGTTGACATTGTTCTAACTCACCCATATTCAATTAAAGAACAGTAAACTTTGGAGCAACACCAAAAAAAAAGAAAAAAAAAAACAAAAAGAGGACATCTTTGTCAAAGTATTCTATCCAGCCCTGCTGCACTGCTTTGATAAAAAGTGAAGTTTCTGGTTATAACCTGTGTTGGTAGAAGTACCTTTGAATCATGGATCCTGTACTTGTGATTTTGATTCCAATGAGATTGCACCAGCGGTTATCGGGGTGAATTGTATGTTCGGTTGGCAATGCAAGGACGGTTACCCAAAAGGGTGCAACCCTATGAAATGTGGAGCATTCAAAATTTCAAATCATGGTTGCCATTTGATTTCAATAAAATTAGAGAGAGAAGTTTTGGCTTTTTTTGTCTCAGATCTCTCTCTCAATTAAGAGATGGCATGCTGTTGCTATCGTCATTATTAATTTATTATCACTATCAATAGAAACATTTCTCTAGCGACGAAGCTACAGATCATCACTTGTTTCAGGAAGGCGTGAAAATCAAGCTGCAAAATCTCTGAATCTGTCACTTGATTCAGTCTTTTGAATTCGAAGAAGAAATCATCATCATCAGTAGATGATCTACGTTCCTTCTGTTCGTAGTGATGGAAAAAGAGGAAGAAATCTCTGTCACGTTACATTCGTGCTGTTGCTTCGTTCATCCTCAACATTTGTTGGAGCACTAGGACCAGACTCCAATATTCGTCGGTCATAGTCATCCATGGGAAAGAAGAGAAATAATCGGAGAAGCGGCAAAGAGGCTCGATCATTCTCCTGAATCATGTTGTGCAGATCTTGGTCGTTGGCGAGTGATATGAGACAGTCGGGGTCGTCTTCACTTGAGGGAGAATGGGGAGCTATTGAGATTGAACGCCCATCAGCCCATTTTTCACCTGCAATTTTTTTTTTTTTTTTTTGGGTCTTTATGGGCCTCTACGCTCAACCCCTAACTGCTCGCATAAACTATGTAGACGAACAAGCATTTACGCAGTTTCTAACGTCACACTCAGTTTTAAGCAATCCATGCCCCCATGTACGTATTACTGGATGCAACTTATAGCTAGTACAATATAGTCGATAACAATAAGGATCTCCCTGTAGTGTAAAGTGAGAAAGAATGTCAAAATGTTAAAGCTACAGAGCTATCATTTCAAGAAATGTAAATGACTGTCTTACACCTTGATTTTCCTTGTTTCTATTTCTCCTGGTTGCAGCACAGACTCATATATGCTTAGCATTTCTTTAAAATGGGATTTATAGAGTTTGTTGTTTTTTTACAATCACTTTCTATTAATTCAATATATGTAGAACATAGTTGCAAACACAAACCGAGCGGAACAGTTGAGTACAACTCGACAGAATACTGCATTTCACCGAAACATTACTTTTCGTAAATAAATGAGAAGTCCATAACCTCACCAAAACTGTACCCAAACCGGTGAGGAAGATTATAAACAATACATGTATTATGTCCAACAAAAAGATTTTCTCAAATTTCTGCACAGACAAAACCCTGGTGGATGCAACTTATATAAACTTGTAGCAGTCACAACCATTTTCATGCTGACTTTAGTTGAAAACTAACATCCAACCATTTTTCCATTCTTATTATTGAATTTAATGTTCATTAGAAACTAGTGAAACTGTAAAGAGAAAAGTAGGTTGATCAAGTCCAAATGAATTTGCATTCCATTTCGAGGAATTTCAAATAACCTGTATACATGTGTACCGCCTCAAGCCACGCTATCCATATCACATGGATACCTTGAACCTGCAGAGAGCATGAAGAATAGATTTATACAATCAACCTGGCATGTGAAAGTCCTTATTGTCAGAAAGGATCACTACAACGTAATCCAGAATTACAGACGAAGGTAAAAGTCGAAAATGTTTTGAGGAAAAATATATGAGCAGGCAAAGGGGTGTCCTTCAGATTTTCTCATAGCAATACTTCAACATATACATTGAGCATCAACTTCGTACTCAAGAGCAACAATGCATGAGAGTAAATTAAGAACCAGTACAGAACAATACAACACATTGAGCATCACCTGAAGAAAAGCTTTATAAATCAGGGTATGCTTAACACAAATTTTGATTAGTCTCCCACACTTTCCTAGTTTGTGCTACGAATGCATTCATCCTTATCGACTCTAGAATTAATGACTATTGGAAAGACAAATTGGCACAACATCTACAATGTAAATTGCAAAGCATCCATTGTTACAATTATGGCAATTTAGCATCCAATGGTACAAGTATGGACCTCCCAATATCCATACCTTTTTTGGTTTACTGTATAGAAGGCCTGGCCATCATCTTCAAGGGAAACCACATTACTGTCATACAATCTGCTAAGAGTACAATGCAAGATTACTTAAAATTCTGTTCAACAGCACACCAGTCTACATTGTATGAAAGTACAATTTCAAGTACAAGCCTGCCAAGGTACTGATAGCATACAGACTAGAATTACTACCTTTACATGCTTTTCCTATATATATATATATATATATATATATATATCAACTAACATATAGAGAAGCAATGCGCAAATCCAGATTATTATAAACATAAAACTACTGCAAGTAATATAGGTTACACATGATAAGAGCAGCTCCAACAGACCCACTAAATGAGCTTTCAAGTTAAATTTAGGGAATTTGCTACTCCCTATCATGCTCCTGAAATAACAAAAGCACTAGAGGTCCTAAATGTAAGTAGAAAACAAGTAGCTCTAGCGCATTAAGTTACACTTATTATTCTTTCTAAACTATTACAATTGAAAAGGTATAAAAATGGTTATTTCTTCCTAAACTTCAACCATGGTTGGAGCAACAATTTTGAAACGAACCTCTGATTTGAGTTTGTACTAATATTTGTTACATCCAAAAAGATTTGTCTAAGTTTGTATTATCTTTGGAAACAATAAGCGCCATGTCTACGAAATTTAGCATCCAAAGATGACCTCAAATTGTTTTATCTTTCTTATAACATTACTTATTTGTTACCAGAATGTCAGTAATGCAAGTGACATATTATAGTGTTGTTTTAAAATAATTGGTGGTGGAGTCCGCTAAATATGCCGGCAGATTTAGGGCTACCTAATTAATAAGACACAATATAGAAACTAGAGGGATCGAGGCTCACCTATATGTGAAAAATGAGGCAAGAGAGCTCCAGATAGTAATTACTGCTGTAGTTCAATAAGAGGAGACCACTGACCATTCTGCACTCATTTCCAACCATCGGATAAAAATGTCCTTAATTTCGGCTTTTCAAAGTTGCCAGTATTGGATCCCTATATTTCTGTCAATCCTACAGTTCTTCAAGGGTGCAGGTTCTGCTACCAATACCACTGGTTTCCCCTTCAACTCGATTCTCAAAATCAATCAATATATCCTCATATGGAGACATCCTCCAGCTTGATTGAGTCCTTGTTTGGTTCAACTCTTGCACATCTTGCTCATATATCAGACGCAGCTCGCACTCCTTCACCTTCAGACCTGGCCCTCTGGTTTCAAATAGGAACTCAAGCTGATTGCAACTGTTATGCCACCAATCTGTACCAAAGTATTTATCACGGGACACAGAGAATATCCAAAGGTGATTTGACTCAACTTGGCAAAATTGTTCACTAAAGCGAAATGCAGGCTGTTTACTGTTGTCACGCCCCGAATTTTAGAATAAAAATTCAAAGTCCGAAATATGAATTACCACAACTCAAAATAATCATCCTGAAAATTTCTTTTTCTTAACAATCTCACCACACAATTTAATCTCAAATCCCGAATTTAGTCTCGGTTAATAATTACAACTCACTCAAAAATAAATTGTAAAGCTCTATATGAGCATAACAAACCTCACAACTCAAATGAAAACAAATAAATACTGCAACTCCTAAACAACACGGCGCCTCTCTGATTATCCTGACCTGCAGGAATATCCGCTACATCATTTGAATAGTGTACCGGGATTGCAACAACACAAAACCCGGTAAGCTTTTGAAAGCTCGTATGAGTAAAAGAAAGAACGGTTATTTAATCAAATCATAATTATGTTCACTCAAGACAACACGTAACACTTTCCATGTCCACAAGAACCAACAATCTCACAATCAGTCATCAAATCAATGAATCAACGCAAGACCTAAACTCACATCTTTCTTCTCAAAACCCTGAAATCGTATTTATAAAAATACGGTTTTGACAGACTAGAGCTCTAACTGAATCGTAGCCTGTCACCTGGCCCAGGTTATGGCATCCGACATATTTATCTTTATCGTATTTCATCAATATGTATACATATTTACATATTTAAAACGTCCGATACTCATACTTAATCTAGCCTCACTACCCGATAAGGGTTGTGGCATCCAACTCACTCAACCAATCGTATCCCATCATCCACCTAGGATTAGAGCATCTGATTCCCCCATACCGGTCACTACGTTGAACCTAAATCCATAATGAGCACAACAATATGTTTTCACACAATGAAATCAACTCATCCAAGATACACAATATTATTATGAAATTTAAGCATTTGAAATATAATCTAAATCATCGTTCCAACTCAATCACATCATCAGTCATCAACACACCACCCAATGTATATATTCCACGTAAATATATATATATATATACATAATCATCCACTCAGGGATGACTACTAATATCATCTATAGTTCACACAAGAAAATTGTGAAATTCATTTGTATAATTAAAATTCATTTTACTTACCTATGGACCGTAGTTGATCAAGTCCATGTGATTTTAAAAATAAATATTTAATCCATAAATATTTTTCACACAATTACGACAAAATAAATAAATTAAAAGTACTTGGTTCGTAATATGAACCACGTGAGTTTTACTCACCTCGAAACTCCTGCTGCGTCTTCAATTAAAAATACAAAATCACACCGAAACAGCTCACCCAAGTACAACCCGCCAATCACCTAATCAAATGTGACTTGAATTTAACCAATAATTCCAAAACATACTTACACTACTATTCAACGGTCGGATTCTAAATTATAAGAAAATCCGATGGACGGATTCTCACGAATCGCCTCCCTAATCACCGTTTTGCAATTATACGAAGATCCAACGGTCGGATCTTCGCCCATGACCACACAAAGCCACTGGGACAGTCATATGATCATCATATCAAAACTACAAGTCAATCGAACGGTCCTAACTTCACAGATCACAAATCTAACGATCGAAATCTAAAAATTCATAACTAAATCATACAATATCCGAAAAATGCATATAATATGCTGAAAGGATCGTATTGAAATGTAGAATCTTAAAATATACAGGAACTATATTTTTGACCCCAGGATGTGGCTAGAAAGGGCCGCCGGAGTTAGTGGCAGAGCCGCCGCCAACCACCACCAATGGTGTCGAGGCCGAGCTTCTCCCCTTCGTTTCATCATTTTGAGCAACTTTCATATCTAGCATGAGATCAGAAAATAACGGGAAGAGGTTGAAATGTACCAAAAACAATCGAGGTGGTCGGAAAATTTCCAGAAACCAGTGGTGCTCCGATCCACTTAAAAACTCCAACAACTCGACTCAATCCCTTGTTGAGACTACTTCAGGAACTCAAGGCGAGTTCACCAAGCCAAGAATCACAAGAAATGGTCATCTGTAACTCGAGATATCCAGATATGAAGGTGGTTTTTGATCTAAATCGAGGTGAGCTCCGACGAACGTAAAATCGATCTACCCAGGTCCGATCCTTTTTGGTGTTTGATCAGCAAGTCGAGATAAGTCCAATGAGCCAAGAATCAAGTGGAATGGTGACTTGTAGCTCGAGATATCGAGATAGAAACAAAATCAAGCTTTAATGGATACCGGGCTTCCGCAGCAGCCGTCGGCAGTGTCACGGCGCAAGGCTGCCTCTGGCAGCTGCACAAGTTCGGGGCGAAGGTGGGAGAAGTGGTCTAGTGCCTTAAGATGGCCGGTGGAGCGAGAGAGAGCGCGGTGAAGCCATGCTCTGTTTTGGCTAGGCTTCGACCGCGCGCGCGAGAGAGAGAGAGAGAGAGAGAGAGAGAGAGAGAGAGAGAGAGAGAGAGAGAGAGAAGAAGGTTAACAGTTTCCAAAAAGGAAAGGCCAGAAAATAAAAAAAAAAGGAAAGTTTCCAATTCTGTTAGGGTTTTTTCCTTAAATACCCGAAATGGAAAAATCTTCTAAATGCAATAACTAAATCATAAAAAATCTGATCTTTGTGTTCCGCATATGTACAGACTCGTATTGACGAGCTCTACAACTTTCATGAAGGAAGTTTTCCCAAATTTCGCACGTATAAAAAGTCGATTTCTTGAATCAAGCATTTCGAGCTTTTCATTAAAACAATCGTTCCGGAACTTCGATAATTCTAAAAATGAAATTTTTTCGAGTAACATTCGTGAAATTATACAATATTCGTTCCAAAAAATTACACGAAATTAAAATAGAAATTGCAATTATTACAACCGTATACTTCTAATACTCTTCCATTGAGCGTGAGGCAATATAGAAGATGATGAGTAGCGTTAAAAGTCTTGAACTGATGGAAATCAAGCTTATCAACTTGACAGTGCTCATCGAGTACAAAAACAGCACATAAAAAAAATCCCCAAAACATACACTTATTCCAACCTGGAAGTAGGTTTACACTTACTGAACTCCAAAAACTTCGATGATCGAACCACTCAGGAATTCTAGTTCCAGGAATTACAATTTGAAAAGTTTCCGTCACACTAGAAATTCTCTGTCATGAAATATAGGTATTTAATTTAATTGATTTAATATGAGCAAAAACACACACCACAACAAGAGAGAGAGGGAGCTAGTACCTGATTAAGGAATATCCTCAGCATTTCAAATGCTATGTTAGTGCAGCCCTGATTGTCATTTTGTTTGAAGCAATTGATGAAATTGAAATATGATTTCTCCAATCTCTTAAAATTGGATACATCAAACAGCATTTCCAATGAAGAACAACCATCTGCCCTCACATCCAATTTACTATTTGATGGAATCCCTGACAACTCTTGAAGTGTCTTGCAATTCTCCAAGTTAATGTTCTGAAGCTTAAAACAGGATCTGATGCTTGGAGGAAGCTTAACAGAATTATTTCCACTCAGATTTAATGCCACTAAGGAGGGAAAACAGCCAAGGTTGGCAAATGCTGCGTCACCAAGATTGCAGTTACTTATTAGATCTGTTAAATTACAAAGACGAGATGGTAGCAACTGGATACTCATTGATGTATTTGCATCTTTCTCCGTAGAATAACACAGATCAGATATAGGCAGCTGCATGCTCATTGGTTCTATATCTGCTCTTTGCACCAATCTAGAAGACAAGGACCATGAAAAATATTTCCCAACAACTTCACAACCATATTTCATAAGATGATTTACAGTAGTTCTAATTGCACCATTCTCCCTCGCACTATCCTATTCCCCGAGCTTCAAACATCCAGAAAGATTAAGCTTTTTAGGAGACTCCAATCTACTAAAGGTGCTTGGAAGGCAAACAAGATTTTTGCAGTTGCTCAGATTCAGCGAAGCAAGGCCACTCAGGCATCCAATTGACACAGGCAACTTTTCAATGGCAGTCTCATCAAGATAAAGCTCCGATAAACGCTCCATATTTCCAGCAAACTCGGGAATCTTTTTAACTTTTGAGCAGTTAGAAAGAATTAAAGTTTTAAGAGATTCCATTTCAATCTTACTTGGCAGACTCTCGAGACTCTCGCAATCTTTAAGATTCAATAAAGTAAGCCTTTTGAGTTGTCTGAGGGATTGATGAAACCAAAGTCTTACATCCTTCAAGATCTAAAGTCTCAAGATTTTGAACACTTGTGAGGTCTGGGGTCTGGACAATTTTTGAGAATGGCAAAGTTTGATGTACCTTAATTCGTCATAATTCTATAATTCTGTTCAACACATATACAAAGCAATCAGGAAAAAAGTAACGCACAACATAAAACAGCCTTTTCTAATACAAATTAATGAACAATCAATAGTCTATTAACCAACAGTCATACCTTTGCTTCTTTCCAGAGGTGTTCAATGTTGCTATGGCACAAGTTATGTTCAATAAGTTGGTCTGGTTCAAACTTGTGGGAGGGATCTTAAGGGATACCCACTCCATTCAACGAGTCTCAAGGAATTAGAAAGAAAAAAGTGAGACCTTCGGGAAGATCCACGTTACGAATATGGAGAAGACTGAGTTGGGACAAATTTAAAAAGGCTTCTGGTTTCCAATGAGCCACTTCTAACTTAGGCAAGTCCATTACCATGGCTTGGATTGCGTCTGTTCCCTGATTATGAAAAACAGGAGTAATACTAATAAGTGAAGTTGCACAGCACAAAGAATACTACTGCTGACTACTTGTATAAATTAAACATGTTCTATGCTTCTCTTTCTTTTTCTACATAATCAAGCAATCACCTTATTATTCTTTAACACACTGTGGATCTCTTTATGAGACCATAATCTACTACGTTTGCCTGGCTCTGTAGGAGACTGTCGACGAACTATTTCCCAGCCCAGTTCTTGTAGCAAATCATGCATTGACAGTTTGTCGTTGGAGATGGTTATGAGAGATCTATCAGCAAGAACACTTAAACCAATGTCAGGTTCTAGCTTGCAATATTCTAGTATTTGTGTCACACGATCCCTATCCCAACCCTTGTAAAAGCAAGCTATATGTAGGAATATATCCTTGTCTTTTTCTTGTAGTCCATCAAAACTAATCTGAAGCACATCGTTAATTTCTGGATGTGGTGTATTATTTAGCCTAACTATTGCAGTTTCCCATTCCCTAATGCTTCTACCAGATAGAAAAGAACCTAAAACCACAACAGCCAATGGAAACCCTTGAGCATACCCTAAAATAAGGTTGCACAACTCCAAATGATCTGCTGGTGGGATGTTTTTCTTGAAAGCCTTTAAACTCGATAGTTGAATAGCTTCACCACCATTTAACCCAGTAGCCTTGTATGTAGCATCAACATCACTAGGAATATTTTGCCCGCTCTTTGCTGCGGGAATTACTATTATATGTTACTGGGATAAAATTACATAGCAGAATGTTTCTGTTGTACACCTTCATTAAAGGATGATTAAGACACGTTACATGAATTTCTCAGTGGAATCAATAACTTCAAATCAAAGTTGGTATTTATAGTCTAATAAAGCAATAGATGAAAGACAATAATGAGAACCGTTTGATGGATGTTGGCTTGAAAATTTGCGGTTTGCCTTGTTGTTATAGAAAGACATGAGCAGCTACTGCACAACCTCTACACAAAGTAGAAAGGTCTGCTTAGATATAACCAAGGCATTTGTTGACTCTGCCAAAGACAGTAGAAACCATGGTCATCAAATGCTATGTAGTCAACAAACTTGCAAAATAGTGTCAACATTAATCAAAAACACATGCTACTGAATCAATTCAGTGCTAATATTTACAGTTGTATCAGATTTTCAGTGGCTAAAGTTAGATAAAGAAAAAAGAAATAGTAAGGAGAAACAAAGAAAAGAAAAACTTGTCTTTGAAAATGATTGAATGTTAGAAAGGAAATTCATTTGACGTGAGAAAGAAGATCACAAATTCAACTAAAACATAAATTTAGTTACTTGACTAACATAGAGAGCAACCTCTGTAAGTATAGATCCTCAAATAATCTCAGACTTAAAGCCGTTCTATTGTGCTTCGCTGAATCAGTAAGCAAAGAGAGAAGAGTGAACCCCATCAGTGTAATGTGGGCTTTCCTTCGTCATTTCCTTTTTCAAAACGCATAATATTCTGATGCAGAATCAATAATCTTATGGGTTGGAGAAACTACAGTAGTATCTTGCTTATTTGTCTTTAATATTTTGAATTGGAAGAAGCATTTCCATGCCAAGGCCTAAAACTGAAACAGAGTTCCACGTCTTGGCAACTCATACCTTCTAAGTAACACAGTCCAATGTCCATATACAGATGCCTTGCAAGGTCCTTTTCAATATCATCTCATATTCCCTTTATTTTTTTTCCTATATCATGCACGAAAAATCTAGCAAAACTTAGATAGCAATAACAGAACTCACCAAACTTAGTGAGCAAACTTAGCTATTGTATGCAAATTACCACAAAGCACAAATATAGTTGCAGAAAACTCACCACTCTGGCTTTCTTTAGGCTTCGAAATAACCTCAATGCAAGCCTTTTCAGGATTTTCATTCTTCTTTGTCCTTGCTTTGCGTCGATAAACTGCGGCAAGAAATTTGGTAACCCCTATAAAAATCAAAGACCCAATTAGAAAACATACTCAAATTCAGAGCACAAAGCCCAGAAAGAAAGAGAAAATATTGAACAGAGAGAGAGAGGGGCAATTTCTGGTGTAAGTCTGCAATGTTATCAAAAGTATAATAACAGATACCAGTAGCTACAGTGATTAATCATTTTATCAATCAAGGAGAGAAACCTTACATAAATTTTATTGATTTCATATCTGGTGGCAAACTGTAACAGAACATATATCTGGAATATTAACTTTCACTGTATCTCCTGATCTTCTGCTTGCTTTTCCTCACCTTTGGTGACCTGCTGAAGGGATTTAGCTAGGGTTCAGGTGTGCACGTAATATTTTTCTTTTCTTAATACACAGTCTAAGTAAGTGAAGAATTATGAATCAATATAAAGAATTACCTGTTGAAGTCCTTCATTGTTCAAAATAAATTGTGGTCATAGCCAATCAGTGCAATTGGTTTCCGTACTGGTGGTACAGTAAGATATGGCAGAGGAAGCTGTAGAAAAGGTAATAACAAAAAAATAGTTGAGAAATAAAACAGATAACAAAAAATATCCAAATCAGCTAACAAAAAATCAAAATTCGAAAGGAATTAGGGGGGAAAAAAGGAAAAAGGATGAAAATAGAGAAATTAGTGTATCTTTACCTTAGTAGCATCTTCACTAAAAATCAGAACTTAAAACCTGCATATACTGCAGAGAACCCCAAAAGCATTGTCAAAGTCATAGCCCTCAGTTGATAGTCTGATGAAGAACCTATTATAAAGATAAAGACAAACAAAAGTTCAACTTAAAAATGAATTAAAGTTATAACAACGCCTCGGAGCAGGAACAAATGTAGTTTGATTCATAAATGCAAAAATTACTTCATTCCAACATTCGAAGAATCAAGTATATGCACTCACATGTAAAATTACTTCATTCCACATTTAGCCAAGATCATAGCAGAAATCGAAAAAGTAACACAACTTTGATGCAGAAAGGACTCAAAAGATTTGACAAAATTCATCTCAACACTTAACCAAGTGGCAGCCCTGAATATTTCAGTTGCTGAAAATTTAAAAAGAGTTGCATATTGAATGCTATGTTAAAATACAGAAACTACCTTTTAGTGCGTGCAACCAAAGCAAAGAACTCAGAGTCGAATGACAAATTTGTCTAGCCAATCAAGAAAACACCACTTTTAGCTCTCCACTCTCCAAGCAACTCTAATCTCCTTTGACAGGATATGAAGTAGTTAGAGAGTAATTTGTGTTGACATCTGTATCTCTTGCACACAATTCAACTTCTACAAACAACTCCTCAGTTTCTATAGAACTACGAATACAGAGATATAAAATGTCGAAGGCAGCTGTAAATTTCCACTCTGATAAGAAATCAAGAGGGCCATCAGAAAATCTACCTGCAGCAAAGAGCAAAACAAACATTACAATGAGTTAACCTGTCATTTTAAGTCATTAATGGAATGAACGTTTCAAACCAACAAAACATATGCAGACAGAGAAGCCCACCTGTTAGAAACTCTTGATACTCTTCATTACCTCTTGCCCAATTCAGGTAACTTCTTGGATCCCAAAATTAAAGCAGCTACAGCAGCAATAATACCAAGATTCGCTGTACTAACTTCAATATGTACAAACTCAAGACTAAACAGAAACTGCACAAAAAGAAAGAAAGAAAAAATATTCAAAATGATAACCAATTAAATTCCAATGAAACAAAATAAAAAACACAAAAACAAAAATCTTAAAATTCAATCAAAAGTTTCAAGTTAAAAAACCAAAATCACAGCAAAAACTTTCACCTGCACAAAGCGTGAGCCTGGAAAACCGATTACAGTATCTGAAGACATGCAAAAAGACAATCAATTAGATTCCAATCGATTAGTAAAAAAATTAAAAAGTAAAAATACAAATCTTAAACTACTTACCCAAATTCGTCTTCCTCTACAGCAGAACAAAACCCAATAACCCAGCCCCCCTTTCTTCCGGAAGAAGAAGAAGAAGAAAACGAACCCAAAACGACTACCGAGACTCGTCACTTTCTTCCTCACATCAAAAGTCAATAACCAAATGTGAGGAGAGAGAGAGAGTGAGGAGAGGAGAGCGAGAGAGAGGGAAAAAGATTCAAGCAAGGACAGAAGAACCAAAGAGAGAGAAGAAAGTTCGGTCTGGGAGGAAGAGGGTGGAAAAAATAGGTGTTCAATGGAGGCTTCCCGAACCCACCACAAAATCAGACATTTACTTTATCCAACACACAGGTATTTTATTGTTAAATGAACAGGGAAATGAACTTTAGTATATAGTAAATGTCGCTGTAATTAGAGCAAACACCAAAGACAAAAACCGGTACTTCATTTCGAGCTCAAATGAACAGTCACACAATGCTAGGCCGCTTAGATATATGTATAATGTGTCTTTAGTAAATGAATATCTGGGGTGGTTACAACAATTCTACTCCCTAGACCAAACCAGTCACAACTTCCAGCCAATTTCTCTAATTGATTGAGGTGATCCACATCATCAATAACAACAAGCACCTTTATTTAACATAACCGTTTTTTGATCATAGTAGCTCCTGCATATTCATTATGTATGTCAATTTTTGCCCCCAAGATACTGAAAATAAGTTTTTTTTTTGTTGAGAAACTAGGCCATCCTTTTTGGAACTTTCTTTAACAACAGAAAGAAAGCAGCTTCGGTCAAAATCCTGACGGATTTCATCATGAATAGCTACAGAAAGTGCTGTCTTGCCTATTCCTTGCATGCCATGGATCCCTATAATACGAACACCACCAAACTGTGGACAAATATAATTGTGCGTCAAATCATCAATGCAGGAACCCATTCCTACGAAACCCTTGTCAACACTTGAAGAGGCTAAATGATTTAACTTTCGAAATCCATCATCAACGATGTCATCAATCAACTTTCCGTCATCACTGAGAAGAACAAAAGAAAATAGATAAAATGCTCAGTAAGCAAGTAACAATTCCGGCAAAAATAGAATAAAAACAATACCATTTACATACTCATTTAGTAAGACTAAGAAAATGCAAAATGCTACCCCATCTCTCAACTTTACAAGAGTATTCACTCGAAATCTGATGGTTATCCGACTACAAAGTGCTTTGGCTTGTCATTATTCTCAATTCATATTAATTCATCCCTCCCTCAGAAAACTCAAATTGCCAAAACATAGATCCACCAATTTAAACATTAAAGAAAATTTCAACTTTAATTATGATGCTCCCTGTCAATATATATATATATATATAGGGCCCTTCCACTAAGGGATCCTTTTTTTTCTTTTGTCTTTTATAAGGATAAGCATTAGACAAATCTTTTGTCTTTTATAAGGATAGGCATTAGACAAACTTTTTGATTATATTTCAGCATCTCAACCGTTCATTTTTTAGGTCCTAATGTGTAGATCATTTCTGCAAATTTTCAGCCAAATCGGTGATCTTTAAGGCATCCAAAACTGCAATTTACACGAATGGACTGAATCTGTCGAATCAGAACCGTTCGTGTTTATAATGGTAAATTGCAGTTTTGGACGCCTTAACAATCATCAAATTGGCTAAAAATTTACATAAGTGATCTATACATTAGGACTTAAAAACTAAACGGTTGAGATGTGAAAATATGATCGAAAAGTTGGTCTAATGCCCTATCCCTATAAAAGGTTAAAAAAAAAAATTATCCGTCACTAGAAGGGCACTGTATATAATATATATATATACACACACAGGAAGGAGGGAGGGAATGAAGGAAGGAGACTTTAAGTACCTGTATTTCGCGGAATGCCAGCCAGAAAGATTGGCTAGCTCTGTCAAAGCAGCTGCCCACTCCTTCAACTCATCCTCATCCTCCCCATATACTTCTTTGTGTTCCATTACTTCCACTTTCGCATGCCTAGTAGAAAAGAATATTTCTATTCAGGGTTAATTTGATGATTCTATTCATCCCACAATAGGGGTATATATACAAGTACAAAGGAGTAGTTTAACTCTAATAGGAAACAATCTTTCCATAATTACAAGATATCCTAATTAAATAAAATCCTAATTACATACAGATTTACAGCGATTCTACACTCCCTCTCAAGTTGGTGCATAGATGTCTATCATGCCCAACTTGTCAACCGAGCTGTCAAATACCTTCCTGGACACTCATTTAGTAAGAACATCAGCTAATTGCTCATCTGAGTTTACAAATGGAAAGCGAATAACCTTTCTGTCAAGATTTTCTTTAATAAAATGATGGTCAACCTCTGTATGCTTTGTTCTATCATGCTGAACTGGATTATGTGCAATCTCAATGGCAGCTGTATTATCACAATACAAATCCATAAGCTTTTTAAGCTTGTAACCCAGGTTTTTCAAGACATTACGAATCCACAACATTTCACAGACTCCATGTGCCATACCTCAGAACTCAGCTTCTGCACTTGATCTAGCAATAACTTTCTGCTTTTTGCTACGCCAAGTGACAAGGTTCCCCCGAACAAAAGTGAAGTACCCATATTTTGAACGTCTGTCATTTTTACCACCAGCCCAATCTGTATCTGTGTACCCAACAACTTCCAATTCATCTTTTTTCTAAAACAATAACCCTTTACCTGGCGTCATCTTCAAGTACCTCAAAATACGAAAGGCTGCATCCATATGCTCTTCACTAGGACAATGCATAAATTGACTGACAACACTCACAACATAAGCAATATCAGGTCTAGTATGTGAAAGATAAATCAACATTCCTACAAGATGTTGATATCTCCCTATATCAGCTGGGACTTAATCAGGATAAATAGCAAGTCTGTGATTCATCTCAATGGGTGTCTTCATTGGTCTGCAGTCCAGCATCCCCATTTCAGCAAGTAAATCAAGGACATACTTCCTTTGTGAAAGCAAAATCCCCTTCTTAGACCTTGCAACTTCAATACCCAGAAAATACTTCAGTTGTCCCAGAACCTTCATTTCAAACTCCTTTGACATATATTTTTGCAATTCATTCATCTCTTTCGGATCATCCCCTGTAACAATCATGTCATCAACATACACAATAAGAGCTATAATCTTACCATTCTTGTGTTTGATAAACAAGGTATGGTCAGAATTGTTCTGTCTGTATCCAAAGGCTGTCACGGACTTTGAAAATCTTCCAAACCAAGCTCTTGGAGACTGCTTCAGGTCATACAAAGATTTCTTCAATTTACACACATTGGCAACGTCACTTAGGTGATTCTTAACACCTGGGGGCATATCCATGTACACTTCTTACTCCAGATTCCTATTAAGAAACGCATTCTTCACATCAAACTGGTGCAAGGGCCAATCTTTGTTTGCTGCAAGTGAGATTAGAATCCGGACAATATTAATCTTAGCCACAAGTGCAAAAGTCTCCTCATAATCAATCCCATAACATTGTGTATATATCCTTTGGCAACCAACCTTGCCTTGTAACTATTAATAGTCCCATTTGCATTAAGCTTCACAGTAAATACCCAATGACATCCTACAGTCTTCTTTTCAACAGGCATAGGTACTAGCTCCCATGTTGCATTCTTTTGAAGAGCTTCCAATTCTTCATTCATCGTCGTTGTCCACTTTGGATCCGTCAATACATCTTGCATGTTACTAAGAATAGATACAGTAGATAATTGATCAACAACAATTGCATGTGACCCAGAAATCCTATGGTTAGACATAAAATTGGCTATAGGGTATTTAGCTTTGGCTTTAATATCTGGTTCATATTGTTTCTTAGAAATTTCCTTTGTAACCCTTTGTGATTTCCTTGGTTGGTCGTTTTCTAACCCAGAAGACTCATTAAAGTTTAGGAGTACCTAAGGTGGATTATTCTGATTGGGATCTTCAGTTGGTGATGCAAAGGGGGAATATCTTGCGTGTGAGCTTCAGATGTATCTTGACTTTGATTCAAACTATCCAGAAAAGTCGTCTCTTCTATCTCGGAATTCACAACGTATGGTCTGTTCGGCAGTTGCATTTTCTATCTCAGAATTCATAACACTTTGTTCGGAAGGTCTGTTTCGGAATTTACAACACTCTGTTCGGTAGTTTCATTTTCTATTTCGGAATTCACAATGCTTTTTTCAGCAACTACATTTTATGTTTCAAAATTTCCACCTTCAAATCGTTCCTCCAAATTTTCTAAGTCTTCAAAGGCATCAAAATCAATAATAGAACGAGGATTCCCTTCACAACCTCTCTCCCCCTGAAGGGAAAACTGAGAAGCTCTCCCTGAGTAATAAGGCTCGGATTCACAAAAAGAAACATCAAGAGAGATATGTATAGTGCCAATAAGAGGATCATAACACTGGTAACCCTTCTGAAAGTCAGCATAACCAACGAATATACACTTACGGGACGGGGATCAACCTTTCTGCGTTGAGGCTTGGGAATATGAACATAAGTTGTGCACCCAAACACCCGGGGCTCCAAATTAGGCATAGAAGGGATGGTCAAAAGTGTATGAAGCTTCTGATGAGGATTCTGAAACTCAATCACCTGTGAAGGAGTACGGTTGATAAGATATGCTGCTGATTTCACTGCTTCTCCCCAGTAGGACTGAGGTACATTCATGCCAAACAAGGAAGCACGAACAACTTCCGTCAACTGCTTGTTCTTCCGTTCTGCTAAACCATTCTGTTGAGGAGTATAAGAATTGGATGTTTGATGACGAATTCCATGTGACCAGCAAAACTCAATCATAGGGTCATTCACAAACTCTCCACCATTGTCAGACTGAAACACTCTGATGGATTGTTCATACTGAGTTGCCACCATTTTGTAAATTCGGTAAACATTCCACATACATCACTCTTATTCTTCAGTAATGACACCCATGTCATGCGAGTGCAATCATCAATAAACGTTACAAAATACTCAGCTCTAGAAAGAGAAAGAATTTTCACATGACCCCAGACATCAGAGTGAATCTTCATAAAAGGAACAGGACTTTTATTAATACTTGGTGAATATGAAATACGGTGATTCTTGGCCAGTTCACAAATGTCCCAGTGGAAATCCAAATCATTAACAACTGAAAACAAATGAGGTTGCAACTTCTTCAGATAAGCTAAGGATAGATGACCTAAACGGTGATGCCATAACCATACAGCTTTCTTCACATTCTCTACCCTGTTGATCTGAGTAGCTTGTCCCAAAAGATGCTTCTGCTTCTTTCCAATCTTTGTTAGATCCAGATAGTATAATTTCCCCCTTCTAACACCATAACCAAGAATCCTTTAGAATGTCCTGAAAAATATAGAAAGATGGATAGAAGGTCACAATACATGCAAGAGCTAGAATAATTTGACCAACAGACAAGAGATTATAAGCTAGTGATGGGACAACTAAGACAGATTCAAGGGTTAAGATATCAAATAAAGCAATAGAACCTTCTCCGATGATCGGAGTTGGAGTACCATCAGCAATATAAACAACGTTTTGAGGGGAAAGTCTAAGGTTTTTCACAAGACTTAGGTCATTGGTCATATGGTCAGATGCACATGTATCAATTATCCATGTACTATTAAAAGTAACCTTACCCTTCATACCTGACTGCTCTACATTAGCGGAGGCATTGTCTAGGTAAACTTCCTCTGTTGTAGCAACAACAGCCTTGCCCATATTCTTCCATGGTTTCTTGGTGAAGTCCCACCAATCAGGTAACCAATCACTTTATAGCATCACTCCTGGCTATGACCTAATTCCCCACAGATAATGCACCTTTTGTTTGCATATGGATTTGGTTTACCTAGAAGACGGTGTGGAGAAGGTCCTGAGAAGCTTGGACGAGGACCCTGTTTGTGTTGAGCCATAACAGTAAATTTGGTAGTTACCAAATGCCCCATAGCTTGTTTCTCTGATTGCATCATTGAGGAATTCAGGATTTTCGCATGATTGAATTTTCTAGGGTTTCAAAATGGATATGAATGTTTTGAAAAAAAAAAAGTATTTTTTTTCCTTTTTCGTTTTCCGAAAAAAAGATAGGGTGATGGTGGTTTGAAATTCAGGATGGTTTAATTTCAACGGTGGTGGTACGCAGCGGTTTGTAGTGTTTTTCGGGATTCAGGATTCAGGATTCAAAGGATGCAGCGCAAGTTCAAAGGATTGAACCTGCTCTGATACCAAGTAGAAAAGAATATTTCAATGCAGGGTTAATTTGATGATTCTATGCATCCCACAATGGGGGTATATATACAAGTACAAAGGAGTAGTCTAACTCTAATAGGAAACAATATTTCCATAATTACAAGATATCCTAATTAAATAAAATCATAATTACATACAGATTTACAGTGATTCTACATACCTACGGAGCCGAAAACTTGCCGTTTGGTGCCTCACATCAGAAGGATCCACTTTGTAGAAGACCGGAATGACTATTTGTCCCATCTCTTTCTTGCATTGCATTATCTTCACGACTTCATCCAAGCACCACGACGAAGAAACGAAATTCTTTGACAGAACGACAATGGCGCATCTTGACTCCTTAATTGCTGTTAACTGCTCGCCAATGGAATCTCCTTTCCGCAGATCCTCGAAATCTATAAAAGTGTTAATCGCTTTCTGTTGCAATGCCTTATACAGATGGGTGGTGAAAGTCTTACGGGTATCTTCCTCTCTGAAGCTTCGAAACACATCGTATTTCCACAGTCGACGAGGAGACGAAGTTGATGTCATTGTTTGAATACCTCAGCTTCCGATTCAGACTCTACCTCAGCAGCTTCTTGTAGATGTAGCTTCCCATTCAAACTCTACCTCAGCAGCTACCCACTTTTCAGCTATTTCCACAGAAGAAAGCACAAGGAAATTGGCAAATTGCACTTTTGCCAAAATAGAGCCCCGCTAATTTGTATGGCGCCAAAATTTTGGCAAACCGTGGCACAATAGTCCGACCGTCTTCCAGAATAAGACACGTGGCATAATTGTCCACGTCTATTTTTCCTTATCTTTCTTGGCTCTGCTCAGCTGCTCTCTCTCTCTCTCTCTCTCTCCTTTTTTAATATAGCAAAGCTTTAATCAAATGTTCAAAACCCACATTCTTCTCTTTTGTTCTCTTGTATCTTTTCTTTGTTCCATCATCCTCAAAATTAAAAGGGTTCCAGATGTTGGTTTCAATAACCATCACTTGATGAAAAAGAGATGGGAGTTGGCGCTAGCTTCGTGGCCAAAGATAAGAGCAACCTCACCAACAAATACCTATGTATTTTTTTCTTTTCTTTTTGGGTACACATACATAAGAGGGGAATCAAACTCCTAATTTAACCTAGTCCTAACCCAATTTTCAACCTTCATTCACCACTTGGACTCTCTTTGATTTTGTAGTTGTATTATTTTTACTAATACTTTCACTTTCTTTTCTTTTTTTTTGGATGGATGTAACGTAAGAAATTGATCGAATGCCTCAAATTTAATTCTTAACCCTGTGTTTATAAGATGATAATTTTTTCTTACTCTAACTAACTTGGTGCTTAAATGTTAATAAAGTCTCGACGAAGCTATCTAATCATATAACATGTCTGACCCATCAATATTATCAAAAAATACCCCCACCCCCTCGATCTTTTCTCTCGAGTAATCTCTTAATTAAGTGTAAATTATCTTTTCTTCGCTAGAAAAAAAAAAAAATTCACAAAGTTATCTGCAGGACCGTGTTGTAAGTTAGCCCAATATAGGAATTAAAAGACAGAAAATCATTTCACTCCAGTAAAGAAGCAGAGCCAAAGTTGAGAGAGAGAGAGAGAGAGAATGGGGAGAGAGGTCTGAGAGAGCTGCGTAGATAGTATACTCACAGAGATGGTCTCCACGTACTGCAATTGCTCACACGCCAATAAGCCCGAGCACGTCGGCCACCGGCTCTCTGAGAGGTACACTCCCCGCACACTATCACAACTTCTCTTAAAGTCTTCACCTTTCCATTTTGTGCCCTAATTTCATTCAATTTTGTTCTGAAATAGCCGTTGACAATTTGGTAGAGTTGAGAAAATGTGGAAAATTAGAGATCATGTGATTTTCAATGTTTAATTTATGTAAAGATGTCTACTTTAGTTTCAAGAAAATTGATTTACATGTGTAGAGTTGGTGAAAAATGTATATGCAGTTCTTTTTTTTTTTTTTTTTTGGTTTGAATCTTGATCAAAGCATAGGAATAGGACTATAGGAATGAGGTACTGAGTTTATTTGTATTTGTATATAGAGTAATGATTGAGTTCTGCTTGTTAGGTATACAATGGAGCGGCCTCGTTTACTGATCATCTCGATGCTATTAAGTTCATCTGCAAGGATTTCTGGTCTGAGCTTTTCAAGAAGCAGATAGACAACTTGAAGACCAATCATAGGATAACTTCTAGAATCAATGTGAATTGGCATTTGTTGTGTTTGCGTGGGTTTGATGAGATAACATGTGTTTGTCTTGCAGGGTACCTTTGTGTTGCAAGATAATCGGTTTCGGTGCTTTCACGCATGTCTCTTGATCTATCTGCTGAAAATGGAGACGTATCTCAAGAAAATTCTGTGGCATCGGCTGAAAACAAGGCTGCACAGGTACCAAACATGCATCTCCATTTCTCCTGCGGCGCATTCAAGGGGCCCTTCATAACTTGGGGATTGCTTGCGCTGTTTCTGCGGACACATCCCATCTCCCTGCATGTGAGTGTCTCTCTGTTTAGTGCTGTAGAATAGTGACTACATTTAGCTAAAAATTAAGAAATGTACAGCCCTCTATCACTAGCTACCTTGGGGTTTGTTACCTTGGGGTTTGTTAAGATTATATTGCCTTATGGTCATTATAATGGATTATCCATCTGAGTATACCTTGAAGCTCCATGATAGTTGGGTAGCTTTACTTTTATTGTCTGACAGGTTGATGACCTGGAATACTTCATTGTTTGTAGAATAAATTCTTTCTTGTTACCCTCATATTTGTTTAGTGACTGTCTGCAATATAGTCAACAGGCCTATACCATTTCAGTTTTCGTGCCAAAAAGAGTATAGTATATGAGGGGTCCCATTGTTTCCCTCTAGTTGTGGCCTCAATGGACCAATAATGGATTAATTATATGATAGATTGTCGCCTGGTATTTGGTT
Organism: Rosa persica; assembly: GCA_025331145.1. Classification (NCBI taxonomy): domain Eukaryota; kingdom Viridiplantae; phylum Streptophyta; class Magnoliopsida; order Rosales; family Rosaceae; genus Rosa; species Rosa persica. The sequence goes on along the minus strand of WFKR01000005.1, from coordinate 43,897,940 downwards.
GTTGACTTGTTCTAATCACCCATATTCAATTAGAGAACACTCAGAGGAGCAACACAACAACAACAACAGAAAGGTAAAAAGAGGACATAATTGATTCTGTCCAGCCCTGCTGCACTGCTTGGATAAAAGGTGAAGGTTCTGGTCATAACCTGTGTTGGTAGAAGTACCTTTGAACCATGTATCCTGCACTTGTTCTGGGCTTAATTATCTGTACCTTTCGAACAGTTGCTAACCTGTCTACCGAGTTTTTTTTTTTTTTTTCCTCTCATTCTTGGACTGTGATAGTTGCATCTTAGGTTTTGTTTTTGACCATCTCTTGGAATACAATGGTGTTAGTTGATTCAGTAGTCCTTCAAAACCTTGATTTATTTCTAATACAAGCACCTTGCATTGAGCCTTTTAATGATCTTCTATATTTAAGCCTATGTACCAGGTTTAAAGAATGAAAAAGAAAAATTATTTTTCTTGTATCCCAATGCAGGCATGTAAGGGCTTGGTTCTGAGTGATGTATTTGATGTTATAATAGATCCTTAATTTTTTTGAGGAGGTAAAAAAAAAAAAAAACTTCTCAGACATACTAAACCGGTCCTCAGGAGGATAAATGGGGCGATTCTGATGAGATCCAATGTAGATCTAACTTTCTATTTACTCATGGGATCGAGGCGGTCCATTTGAAAGTTTAACCCTCTTTTGCCTATTCATGTCTCAAATTTTGTTTGTGCTGATTCTTGTGTATGATTTTCAAAGTAGAGATGCGTTATTCATGAAGGTGATTAGGCTATTTTTTCTTTGTTCTTACTCCTTCATTTGGTTGTGACATAGTACTATCTGTCTATCTCTTTTTTACACTTGCCTTTTCTCATTAACATGTCTTGCACTGAATCTGACATATATCTCACAACTTCTTGTCTTGTATACATGCTCACGGCATAATTTATAAATTAAACTGTGGTTATTTTCTTTTCATTTACTGGCATTTCTTGTAACTGTTTGAAATTTTTTAACAGGTTCATTTGTGGTTCGTATAAAACCCTGATGAAAGATTCACCAAGGAACGGCAGAGAGCCAGAAAGATTGGGGGTTCAATTCATCAAGTTATCAGTCAAGACTTATGGTTTTCTCTCACTCTTGTGCAGAAGGGATTCCACTAGATTTCAGAATTTCTTTTTAACTTTCAAACTAACAAGCGTATTTGGGAGAAAAAATCTCCTTTGAATTAGTGAACTCCTAGAAGCAGATACTGTGGTGAATTGTTCTTCGCAAGATTGTACCTGGTGTTGAGGATGCCATTGTAGGAGAATGATAAGAAATTAAAGTTTGTACTTATGCCATATATGATATTGTGCTCTTCTCCATAGCAAAATAAAAAATAAAATAAAAAAGGAATCATGAATAAAATAAAATAAAAAAAAAACAGTAAATTTCTTATTGTGATATGAAAACCTGATCAAGGAAGGTAATTTTTTTGTCCTCCCAATCCAAGGTAGTAGAGGAAACCTAGTTACATAAGTTAAACTTCTGAATAAGAGTCAGAGAACAATAAGGATTAAGCTATAACTCCCAAGTCAAAAAGGAACAGACTACCTACACCTTTTCCCTTCCCACACGGAAATAGGAGTTGTTGCCTGTATATATGACGCTCGCGAAGGGAAGAAATGCGTAATGAGAAAGTCTCTCTCCCCTGCGCAAAGCACCATTAGCGATTCAAGAAAACCTTTTTTAGGTTAGGCTCTCTCTTTTCCCCTGCAGCCTGCAGAGAGCGACGTTAGCGATCCAGCTTGTTTAAGCTTTACGCTTTCTCTTCTCCCGTGCAGAGCGCAAAATTAGTGATTTAGGGTTTCTTGTGTTTCTGACCTTCCACTTTAAGATCTTACTACGCAGTCGGTAACTGAGTTTATTTTTTTATTTTTCCCTCACCTCCAAGCAGAATATAATGGAGGAGATGACATTGGATTTGAAGGAATATGAGTTGAAGAAGAACAGTATGAGAAACATGTACGAGAGCTTGCACTCCCAAGCATCTTCCATTCTAGTCTTCACCCTTCAATGGAAGGACCTCGAGAAACACTTGGATTCGATCTGGGAAGCAAGCCAGACCCGATTTGAAGCACTCCATGAACGAGAGAAGCAGCTGGATGCCAAAGAGTTAAAGATAGAGTCCAAAGCAAATGAGTTCCAGGAACGAGAGAAGCAGTTGGAGGCCCAAGAGTTAAAGGTGCAGTCCAAAGTGAATGAGTTGCTTGGACTCGAAAAGATGATTGAGGAGAAACAAAAAGACGCTATAGACAGCAAGAACTACTTGAATTCGCTCCAGTCATCAATCAAACAGCATACCGAATTGCTTGAAGAGAGGGAAAGACAAATGGATAAACGAATTCAAGAATTGAATGGGGTTGAAAGGAATATAGAAGAGAAGTTGAACAAATCTCGTGAGGAACTGAATCTGATTGAGAGGACGATTATGGAACAGGGTGTAGAATTTGATTTGAAAGAAAAGCACATTAAAGCGAAACAGAAGAAATTGAATCGGATTGAGTGGAGTATCGAAGAGAAGTTGAAATCCACAATTGAGGAGCAGAAGAAAGCATTTGATGTGAAACAAGAGCGTGTTAAAGAAGAGCAGAAACTGAGAGAGGAGAGACTGAAAGAGGAGGAGAAGTTGAAAGAGCATAAGAAATCAGTAGTGGAAGGCTCTAAGACACTTAAGTCAAGAGAGGAAATAAAGAGGGAAATAGAACTAAAAGTGAAAGATCATTGCTCCCGTAAGATATCACTGGAGGAGTGGTCCTGTAATCTCGAACGTAAAGAGAAAGAATTAGAATTAAAAGAGAAGCAAGTTTTATTAAAAGCTGAGGAACTTGATTCGCTTAATAAAAGAACCCTCAATGAGTTTCAAAAGCAATTTAGTTCACTCGAAAGTACAATACAAGAACGTGAAAAGCAATTGGAAGCAGACTCCCAGCGACTTCAAGTGAAAGAGAGGCAACTTGAAGTGAAAAGTGAAATACTGGAAATGTTGCAGCAAGAATGTGAAAAGCAACTTGAAGCGAAAGAGAGACAACTTGAAGTACAATGGAAAAATTGCATCACGAACGCGAGAAGCAACTCTAAGCGAAAGAGAGACTGTTGACTTGTGAGTTATTACTAGAATTATTAGGAGAATATATGTATTTAGTAGTTACCTTATAGAAATAGGTTTCCTATATTAGATTGTACTGACTTGTAGTACAATTAGATGTGTAGTACATAAGGGTTGTATATATACTTCTTACACGATTGTGCATAAGATATCAGAGAATATTCACTCACAAATATTATTCTTTACTTTCAAATGTTTGGCTTGTTACCAGAGCAAAGATCGGAGAGGACTTTGTCTCTTTGTTTTTTTCATTGTTGTTTCCTCCTATTCATCTCTTTCGACCAGTCGAAGACCCTTCTGTGACTTAATTCCGCTGCACATTTTGTTCTTCTTCCACCATTACAAGTCAGAGCATGCCCCTCTTAAAGAAAACATCAACAGAGGATACTAGCAATACAGGTAGTTAGAAGGTAGAAGTTTCTGTTCAAAAACCAGATTCTTCTTTGGGTACTTTTGGAGGAGAAAATTTGAGCGGACTTGGCAATTACCGCACATGGAAGAAGATGATCTCTGCCCATCTTCGTGGAATTCGCAAAATGGGTCATGTCGCAGGTACAATCAAGGGGCCAGAAGATAAGGAGAGTGACGATTATGTCAAGTGGGAAGATGTTGATGGACTTGTAATGTCAATTCTGTACAAGGCCATGATGGATGAGGTGATCCAATTGATCATTGAAGAAGTTTGGAAAATGCTCAATGATCTCTACCTGAATGAATCTAACTTCTCTCAGATCTATAAGTTGTTGTGCAAGGCAACCAGGATAGAGCAGAATGGACAAGCTGTTTAAATGTTCTACACACAGCTGAAGAATGTTTGAGCCAAAATTGATGAGTGATAGCTGAACAAATTGAAGAATGTTGAGGATATTGCTTGGTACCGGAAGGAGAAGAAGTTAGAGCGGGTGCACCAGTTTTTGAGTGGATTAACTGCTTTGAAGGTAAGAACCTCCTTATCTTATTGAGGCTTTACCTACATCCGCAATGATGAGTCTCAACAGGATAGTGCAAAGGTAGTCCATTCAGATATCTTTAGCTTGATCATTCAAGCTACGCGCCCTCGGGCTTAAGGCCCACCAATTGGCTTCTATATACCATCATCAGGACTTCGTCCCATGACTTAGGTTCCTTCATCCGAAATCAATTCTTGTGGGCCTATATGTCAGCATTGCAATCTACACACCAAGAAAAACTATTATAAGTTGGGGGGAGGGGGGTATCTTGTTGAATATTTCAGCAGACCCAAGCCAACTAGATCTCGACGGAAAGGGAAGATAGCTATTCATTTTGGTACTGTTGGCAAGACCATACCACAGGCAAAGATGCCAATCCCTCAATCGCCATGGTTGGTAGAGGTACTGATAAGATTGAGATGGCTTTGAAAGTTTCTATCTTTGTAGGTTCAAATACATGGACAATTGATTCAGGTGCCCCATCCATATGACCTATAATAGAAAATGTTTTATTAACTTATCCACCCCATATGTGTCACATGTTACCAAAGTCAATGGTGAGTCATTTCCTATCCTAAGTATACAGTCCATAAAAGTCACACTCATCTTAGTGTTGCATAATGTCTTATATGTGTCTGATTTAGCTCACCACTTAATTTTTGTTCCTCAACTAAATGCTCAATCCCTATGCTCTGTAACATTCTTTCTCATGTATGTTGTTGTCTAAGATATTCTGACCAGGGAGTTAATCAACAAGGGATATATGAGGGGGGGATTGTTTCATCTGGATCAAGCATATGCTAGAGAGAAGCCGAGGAAGAATGTCCTAGTCACTTTGACTTTGAATTCTAAAGAGATGAATGAAGTTTGGTTATAGCATAGATGCTTAGGGCATCCTTCTTTCAGTGTAATGCATAAAACTATGCCCTTTTTATTTTTCGGCAATAATGAGTCCTCTTTACGTCGTGAAACTATATGCTTTGGCAAAAATTCAGAGTAAGTTATCCCTTGAATCTTTCTAATAAAAGTTCTATTCCTTTTGAAATTATTTACTCTGATGTGTTGGGGCCTTCCAGGGAACCCATTGTTTTTGAATGCGATATTTTGTTCTCTTTATCAATTATTGTGCTATATTATCTTAGGTTGCATTGCTTAGATATAAGGATGCTGTGTTTTCTACTTTTCAAGCTTTTCAGAAAATGATTCAAATGCAGTTCAATGGTCTTATCAAAGTTTTTTGTTCTGATGTTGTGGGGGGTTGGAGTTTGTCAATCATGATTTTCAGAAATTTTTCCAAGACCAAGGCATAATTCATCAAACCAGTAGCCCCAAACACCAGAGCAAAATGGTGTGTCTAAGCATAAAAATCATCATCTTTTATACATAGCTCAAGCCTTATTATTTGGAGCTTATATGCCAAAGTATCTGTTCGATGAGACAGTCCAAACAACATTTCATCTCATTAACTGTCTTCCTTCCATTGTCCTTCAAGGGCATATTCCCTTTGACGTCTTATCAAACCATGTCTCCATCCCTTTCTTTCACAATCTCCATGCTCATGTCTTAGGGTGTGTAGCCTTTATCTACAATTTCAAAAATCAAAAGTCAAATTCGGATGCACAGGTGCTCAAATGTGTCTTTGTAGGTCATGATTGTCAGAAGGGCTATAAGTGTTATCATCCACCTATATGTAAGTTTTACTTTACCATGGATGTCTCATTCTATGAATATATGTGCTATTTCTCCCCAAACAACACTTCTCTTTAGGAGGAGAATGAGTTTTTTGAAGAGATGTTTGTTAGTGGAGGATTAGAAAAGACTCAAGACACTAAGGAGCCATTAAAGGTCAAGGAGGGAAGGCCACAAGCTTTAGAGAAAAGAAAAAAGACCTGAACATGAAAATAAAAATATTGGAAATTCGAGTAGTTGAGTACAATTTTTTATTAGTCAAACTGAGGTGGAGAGGTACTCGACTAGTCTAGAATATTTTTTGAATAGTCAAACTGAGGAAAATCAACAGGCCGAGAAGGATTCGTCGAAATCTGGATCACCAGCCAAAGCCAACTAAGTCAAGAGGCACTCAACCAATAGAAGAATAATTTGGATCAGTTGATTTCTGGAGCTGAAGAAGATTCTAGTCAAGCTTTCCCCGCACCTGATACTTCACCCCCTATTGTTGAACTCTTTTGTCAAGAAGCTCCAACTCAGGTATGTCCAGTAGTTAACTTTGTTGATCCCATAGAGTATATCGCCTCCACATATCTTACCTAGTAGAACTATCCATGGTAAACCAACTAAAACATATGAGTCTTCCATAATTGCTAAGCCAAGTATCCAGTTCCTAACTTATGTCACACCATAAATTGTTTAAACCTTGTGCTTCGTTTATGAATCAAATATCTACTGTATTTGTACCTAATAAAGTGCAAGAGGCTATGGAAGAACCAAAATGGGCCAAAGCAATAAAGGAAGAAATTGAGGCATTAGAGAAGAATCATACTTGGGAACTGGTACCACTCCCACATGGGGGGAAGAAGCATGTTGGGTGTAGGTGGATCTACACTATGAAGCATAATGTAGATGGCATTATAAGCAGATATAAGGCAAGATTGCTAGCTAAGGGATTCACTCAGATATACAGGATAGACTATGATGAGACTTTTGCTTAGCCAAGATGAATACAATCCGAGTGTTATTGTCACTTGCAGCAAATCTGAACTAGCCACCCCTTCAGTTTGATGTTAAATATGCTTTCTTTCATGGATCAGCTAATTGAAAAAGTCTACATGAACTTACATTTTGGTTACATACCTAGGTTATGTTGTGTGCAGATTGAAGAAGCTTCTTTATAGGCTAGAACAGTCACCCAATGTCTAGTTTGGTAGATTCACTTAGTCTATGAGATGATTAGGATATAAGCAGAGCAACTTACATCATACCTTGTTTCTGAAACACTAAAAAGGGAAGCTAATTGTGCTCATTATATGTGCGGATGATATGGTTATTATAGGGAATGATTTGACAGAAATTGGAAGCCTTGAGAAGAAGTTAGTGTTTGAACTTGAGATGAAGAATCTGGGCTACTTGAAGTATTTCTTAGGGATTGAAGTAGCTAGGGGAGAGATGGCATCTTCTTATTTCAATGAAAGTATGTGTTAGATCTCTTGGCAGAAACAGGCATGTTGGATTGTTGTCCGATTAACACTAATAAACCGTAAGCTGGCAAAGTGCCCTGATGAGGTCCAACTAATAAATCTAGGTACCAAATGTTAGTGGGGCGTCTGATTTACTTATCACACACTAGACCTAAAGTTGCTTATATAGTGAGTGTTGAGAGCCAATTTATGTACAATCCAAGTCAGAGACACATGGAGGCTGTAGTGAGAATCTTGAGGTCAGCACCAGAAAAAAGGTTAATGCATGTTCTCTAAACATCAACATCCTGATATTAGTGGGTAAACATATGCAGCTTGGGCTGGTTGTATCACTGATATGAAGTCTACATCTGACTACTTTACCTTTGTGGAAGGTAACCTAATTACCTAGAGAAGCAAGAAGCAGAAAGTTGTTGCAAGATAAAGTGTTGAAGCTAAATATAGAGGTATGGCACATGGAGTGTGTTAGCTCTTGTGGCTTCGTAATCTACTATGAGATTTGGGTTTTAAGCCTAAATCTGCTATGCAGCTATATTGTGATAACAAAGTAGCAATTGAAATCTCTCAGAATCTTGTGCAACATGATCGAACAAAGAATGTGGAAGTTGATCGACACTTCACTAAGGAGAAGTTGGATGCAAAGTTGATCACATTTCCTTTTGTTCCAACTAAAGAGCAATTAGTAGATATGCTTACCAATGTTGTATCTAGTAAGTTGTTCTATGACTCCCCAGACAAGCTGGGTCTTCGAAATGTTTATGCCCTAACTTAAGGGAGATGTTGATTTGGGAGTAATTATTAGAATTATAAGGAGAACATATGTACTTACTAGTTACCTTACTAAATACATTTCCTATATTAGATTGTACTGACTTGTAGTACAATTAGATATTAGTACATTAAGGGTTGTGTGTGTGTACATACTCCTTACACGATTGTGAATAAGACATCGAAGAATATTCACTCACAAATATTTATTCTTTTACTTTCTATTGTTTGACTGAGACAACTTGAAGAGCAGGGCAAAGAGCTTGAATTGACAAAGAAACAATTTGGTTGTCAAATGAAAGTACAACGTGAACCATCGGAAAATATCACAGCTGCTAACAATGCCATTGTTTCTTCATCTACAAGTGATCATTCCAAAATCAATATCAGGGATGACAGAGGCTTGCAACTATTCATTTAGCAGCATATGAAGAGAAATGATTCGGTGAGCAAATAAATCTCAGTTGTTCTTCAACAAGAGTCATTAGAGCCAGCAAAATTGGTTTTGGATGCAATGCAAGAGTTTCACCCTTCAAATTCGACTGTGGAGAAGAGGGAGTTTGATTTGGTACTTATCAGAAGGACAAGTATGTGTTATTTTATTGGAAGAGTTGAAGAGAGTCTAGGCGCAAATTAATTCTCAGGTGAGAGGAAAAGCAATGAAGTTGGCCGGTGATAGGAAGGTTAAGATGACAGGGGGATTGAGAGTTGGCAGGTGAGAGGAAAAGCAATGAAGTTGGCCGGTGATAGGAAGGTTAAGATGACAGAGGGATTGAGAGTTGGTTAGGGGTTTTGGGATTTTTGCAGCTCGTTACTACATATGAATTGACATCGGTTATGATACAGATGAGCTTCATGGTTTTCTTGACATAGTAGCTCAACATGACCAAGCAACTTAATTGTCCTGATCCCTTGGTACCACAGATAAGGCACCTGCCAACAACATTAGTGTTGCGTCTCTTAAAATTGAGAAAGCAAAAATCGCCTGCACAAAAAAAAAAAAAAAAAAAAAATCTTCTTCAAATTTTCAACCAACTGCCAAGAACAACATTACTGTTGCTCCTGTCACAACTAATAAAGCTCATGTTGTCAAAACTAAGAATGTGAAAACTCCTGCAGCAGCAATCTTTTCTTTTCCAAATCTTCAACCAGCTACCACTGTCCCGTTTAATGCTATTTTGCTATTCAAAATTTTATTGGACAGAAGAAACTATTGAAGGCTTATGGATGCATTCACAAGTTCAAATTATAAGGCAAATTCCCTCCAGCTCAAATCTTAAAAGAACATGTTGAGAAGGCCATGAAGTGCATGGAAAATAGCGAGAGAAAGGAAATGCTCCATAAACAGGATCAGGTTGTATACGAAGGAATAGCTTATCTTCGACATGCTATTGAATGCATCAAACATCACAACTTGAGTCTGAATACCCTTGAGAGCATTGAGAAACAAATAGTTGTGCTACAGAAATTTATGGTGGATCGGAGAAACCAAAATCAGAAAGAAAGAAAAAAAAAACGCTTATGCAGCACAATTGATTCCATCTTTCAACAGCATTAACATAAATTTCAACAGACATCCTTATCAATAGAGAGACCATATGGATTGCACCATGAGTAACCGAAACCAGGTTCTTCATTTTACAATGGACAGTATAGTATTCCTTCCAACAATTATTCTGTGCAGTTGTGTAAGTACAAGATTTTGTACATGTTGGTTGTTGGCGTTCCCATACAACGAAAGTGAAGTATATCATCTCATTTCATCCTGTAGAAGCTGAAAAAGAGACACAAGACTGATCTCAGAGAAGTCTCAGGTAAATGCATTTCTCGTGTCTCCATATGTGTTACAATCCCCGAGTCTGTCTTGATTTTTTGGTCGTCCTTTTTCGGAAAGCATCTTTCTGTAATTCAAATATTATTTTGCAAAGATATTTTCCACATTTTTAATTCATACTCATTAAAGTATATCAGTCCTAATTGCTTTAGGATCTTTTATTCTAATTAAAAATATGTTTTCTATTAGGAGTCAATTAGGGTAGTGTCATTGATTGAGTAGGATTTGTTTTCCTCCTTATATTCTAAAACTATGCATTCAAGGCTGCACGACTCTTGCGTGAGATTATTGTGCATCTTACTTAGTTAATTAGAGAGAGTCCCACATGTTTCTTTAAAACACTTGTTCCTTGTTAAGTGTTTCATCATTCATACTCTTGCATGGTTCTCTTGAGATCTGTGGAGAAGTCGTTGGTGCAAGGAGATTGACCATTGAAGAACATCCAAGTGAAGAAGACAAAAGAGGTTCAAGTCAAACACATCATCCAGATAGCCTAGTGATTGTAGCTGTGGTTAGTGCTATTGTATGTTTGTAAAAGAATCTCTTTCTTCACCATTATTGGATTGCTTTTCATTTGGGCTCTCAAGAGTTAGAGCCCCGCAGTTTTTTAACCTCAGTTTGAGCACCCACTACCTAAAATCGAGGTCATAGGTTCGAGTCACCATGGGGTATGAGTGAAATCCTTTGATCCTCTTTAAATTATAGAAGGAGAGCCTCACAGTTTTTAACCTCAGTTTGAGGTTTTCACTGGGTAAGCAAATTGCTGTGTGTATCGCAAATTTCTATTATCAGTAACCGGCAAGATAGCAACCTTGCTTTCAATCCCCAACATCCAGAAAACGTACATCCTAGTATTTTCAGTTTAGTATGCATGCCTACCAATGGCGCTAATTATGAGCTCCCTAGAATATATTCATACCCTTGCCCTCTTGGATATGGACACCATCGGTATGGCCTTCAAAAGCCATGATCAGATGCATTTTCCTAATTCATTGTTCTTACTCACACACTTGCATGGTCTTTATGTATCTTCAGGTAATTATGCATTGTAACAATGTAACTCTGTCCCAACACAACATAATGAAAATCTCTCAAAAAAATAGTACGATATTTCTCAAACATTGAGTGCTAAAGTGTAATGTCTAGTTGCCTACGTCTCTCTCTATGGCAATACGTAATAAGCGTCAAGCAGAGTCATGCTTTTCCTATAAAACGGATTAATAGTTTCTATCAATGGACTTGTTCTACCTCCAACTTGAACCGGTCTACTTTATATTCCGGTCTATATATCGAACCCGACCGACTATCCATTCCTCAATATGCATGTTAATTTCAGATTGCCTTTTCATATTTAAAAAAGTTGCACCACCCTAAACTTTGACAACTCTGATAAAAAAATAATAAAAAAAATACTTTGACCACGAGCTGACGAGCATATACAGTATCATTGAAGCCTAATCTTTTCTCTCCTCCCGCTCCTAATGCATTGTTACATGGCTTGTTTATCAAACCACATGACCAAAATTAGATATTTTTAAACCATAGAGATAAATGTAGTCATGACCCTAAACCGCGGGAACCTTTTATAACGTTTGCCCTTGCTTTGATTGCATGTTAACTTAGCTTTTGGATCATAAGGGGATCCCTCGCCGCCAAAACTATTTTTAAGCTAGGTGAGATTGTTGCCCTATTTTTAAGCTAGGTGAGATTGTTGCCCTAATTGTGAGTTGTGACAATTGATTTGGTTAATGATAGATGGTTGGATTTTTGAAATAGGAATTGAGTTGCGGTTGGCTGTGATAATCGGGCGCGCAGCATGCCTTGATTTTTATGCACAATCCATTCTATTAATCTATCTGGGCAATCACTTCTTTTCTTCTTTCTTTGGATATATGGGGGCCGAAAGGTATATATTCGGTCAATCACTTCACCATTTATTGTTGATCTAGGTTGTTTGTAGCCTTATAAAGTTGAGATGTGATGGCTAGGAGAAAAATTCTTAGATACGGTCAACCGCACCACGTGTACGGTGCGGCTGTCCAATCATATTTCAGAAATTTTAATCTTTGTTCCGAAATTACCCCTATTTTTAAATGTGAAATACCCAAAAAAACCCCCTGCTTGGGTCCTGATTGGACAGCCACACCGCCAGCGACTACCCCACTTAAGAATCTCTCTGGCTAGGAGGCGGTTGTGTGAAAATATATGGCAGGATATCAATTACCTTAGATTTTTTAATTACGTGGAGAAAGTTAAGTGGATACGCAAACCGATTTTTCTACGAACTATTATCAAAATTATATTCCATTTTAAAACTTAGATGCAGGGCGGACATGGAAAATGATTGGATGTAAGAGCTTAACCCCTGCTTTAGTTGGTTTTGCAAGCTGATACTGTCGAGCAAAGCCAAACGCATGGGTTTATTGACTCATTTATTTCAAACTTAAAGGATAACAGTGAGTATTTTCGATGATGGCATAAAGTTGTAGCGCATCAATCCTCTCTGCCTCGGCTACAACTTCATGCCATGGTCGGGAGTACTCCACTGTCATCTATGCTCGAACCCTTAAGAATAAACCCTTTATGAATCAGTAGTTGCGGTCCTGTAAACTTTTCTTGTATCTCAGGATTTCGAGCCATCACCTCCAAAAATTCTTGAGTGTACTCTTGTAGACTTACTCTACTATTTTGGATATACGGTCTCCTTCATTACCTTGGTTATACTATTGAGATCCCTATCAATTTTCACAATTAAATTCTACATCTCTGCAGCCATGGTATTTGGGCGCTTAGTGAAAGAGGACGAAGGAACACCAAGCGTAGCAAAGAGTCGGCTGTTGTCGGTACTAGAGGAGTCCAGAGAGGAACTAAACATTTTCTTACATATATGTACGTTTTTTTAAATATTAGTATGGTTGATGACAAGGATTAAAGATAATTTATCAAACTTCATACAATTCAAAATTTAAATTTAAGGTTCATTAGAACCATTACTCTGATACCAAATTTTATCTGGCACCTTGAAGGCCGCACTACCACAGCAGCGCCCTCCTAAGGAACGATGCAACCCCAATAGTCAGAGGGTAAGTGATTTGGGCCTAAAAATCCCTTAAGAAGACAAGACCCTTTAAGTTTGAAATAAATGAAGTCAATAAGCCTTTGGGTTTGGGTTTGGTTACGAACTTGACAAGAAACGATAAATAATGCAGGGAAGATGGTGTTATGTTGATGTTAAGGCCTAATTCTAAAAACGAATTAGTCCGAGATTATATTAGGTACAATAAACGGTGATTTGAAGTGAGTCTTTTGGGTCTAACTCACTATATCACCTAAATCCATATGAAGGTGTTGTTTCTAATAAGCCTGGGTACGGGTCGGGACTGCATGCCAATTTGCTATGCCCGGGACCAAGCCCCTTTTTTCAGGGCCGGGCTCAAATAGCGTTTTTCAAATATAGGGACCGTGAAAGGCCCGGGCCGGTCCTACTGGGTTTTCGGGCCCAAAAATCCAATTTTGCTTCCCTTCATTTTCTCCACAGTTTCATCATGTTTTCTAGGTTCAGAAGAAGAATATAACATCATACAAATCACACACTAAGCTACAAAATGAGCTACAAATCATAGCAGGCACACAAGCACAGCAAGCAAGCACAGATCACATATACCTACCTAAGTTTCCACTTTCCAGCAATATCTAAGTTTTTAGCAATACCTAAGTTTCCAACAGAAACCAAAATTGTAAAACCAATGAAAGCTGCAGAAAAAAAACAACAATTCCTTGAAACTGATTAAAGTAGAGAAGGAAAAGAAAAAAGGAAAAAAAAACACAATAATGATATTATCTAACCACAGTAGTAGTCATCAAATGATATAATCTTTAGTAAAAATGACTTGTGTATGAAACATGATATTTAACTTAATGACGATCAAATACAAGAGCATCTGTGAACTCAACCAAGAACAAGAAGAGCAGAACATAAATTGTCCAAGACAAGCAAAGCTTCAAAATTACATATCCAGACTGGCTGAGAGAAGCAACAGTAATCTAGGCAATCAATTTGCAGAAAGCAATGGCTTGCTGGTTGTGTCTTCATTCCCAGCTTTATTCATATTGATTCCTTCATTGGATTGGGGACCCGTGTTTGGTTTGCAATCATTTTCTCCATCACCTTGATTTAACAAACATAAAATTTGGATTAATTAGTGCTCTAAAGATATTTATAATCAATCAACAGGGTCAAACTAAGCATCATCAAAATTTAAATATTACAGGGCACTATCATCACGGATCTCAGACTGGCTGGAAGCCACCATCATCTCGTCCCCACGAACTGCAACTGCTTCGGATCCATTGCCAAAGTCCCAAAGTGATGAACAGAGGCTTCGGGTTCCACCTTAGGATTGGGGTTTCGAAATGGGAAACTGAAGGGGATTGGATTTGAGTTAGTGATCGAAGAAGGCCATAAGGGGATTGTTGCTAGGTTTTTGGAAATTAGGGTTCTTGATTGAATTCGAAATCTGGAAAGCTAGAAGAGTAGAAATCGCTTGACTTGACTGATTGAGGGCTTTGAGTAGGTTCAAACTGGGAAGGGAAACTGGAAAAGCGAAAGGTTCTTGTTGCGAAGGGAATCGAAGAACTGAAGTCAAGACTCAAGGCTCAGGAGTGTTGCGTTTGGGAAAGCATCGGGGATGGCTGCTAGTTGATTCAAAGGCTCGTGCCGAATGTTGACTGAAGTTGACACAAAGGCAGGCCTGGAAATAGGGTTATATTGAATCGGGCTTATCTTCGGGCTTTTGGGATTATGGATACCAGGGCCCGGGACCGGCCCGTTTAAACTCAAATGGTCTGGGCTTTATTTTTTTGTCTATTTTTCTCCTCAAGGCCAGGCCCAGACCTCATGGTCTGGATCAATCCGGTCCGGGTTTTCGGGCTAAAATGCCCAACCCTAGTTTCTAATTTACTATTTTGGTGGTAAAACATACGAATCATTAACCATATATATCCTTGACAAAAAAAAAAATGTAATAATTCAATCAAAGAGTAAAACTAACTTTTGTACAAGTAGGCGTCCCAAAAATGTAATCCTCCGTACCCTTACTCCGATAGCAACCGCCTGCAAAAAGAACTAAACTGGGGTTAGACTTCTACATCCAACCACTGTCCCATGTCTGTCCCTGCATCTAAATTTATAAACATTATATAATTTTAGGGCACATTTACTTACTTGAAATGGGTGGAAATGATTACTAAGTAAAAGTATTCCTGTGTATAATGATTTCGGGTAAAAATATTTATGCGTTTACTAACACATGAAAGAATCAAAATGGGTGTAGGTCCAACCTCCTTGTATGGAATCAATTTCTGAACACTCAAGAATTTAATTACAAATGGGGGAGATGGGTTTAGGAATCAAATCCTCTATAATCAATATTTCTTCAGAATGGGTGTAGGTCTCACCTCCTTAAGGAATTAATTCCTAAATACTCAAGAATTTAATTATGAAAGGAGGATATGGGTTTAGGAATCAAATCCTCCTAAATCAATACATATTCATTTCTTCCCACATTCAAGTTATCTCTGATTCATGATTATTTTTCATTTCAAGTAAGTATACGTGTCATTAATAATAGATAGTAGAAAAGCCGGTTTGCGTATCCGACAGCCACGTGATTACAAATCCAAGGCAATACATATCCTTCCATATTCCTACACACTGACACACGAACACACCCACCTCCTCGCCAAACTCTTTCCATAACGCATCTCAACTTCACAATTAGGCTTAGAGATAATGGGAGAAATAAATCAACAATAGATGACATTAGACTCATGAGTCATTATAAGTGTCCATGGTAGCAATATCCACATGGAAAGATGTAGATGTGATCAAATTGAGGTATCCAGATTTTGATCTAGAGGCTGAATATGGATAGGGAACGTCAGCATAGTGAAGGCCAAGTCTGATGAGAGGCTGAACTTGAGGTCAAGTTCAATCTGTAAGGGGTCAAATGTTATGAATAAACCTGTAAATGGACTGGATTTTAATCTGGACCCACTCCAGATCCGTGGCTATTGGACGGGTTTGGATCAAAAATTTTAATCCGTTAATTATCCTAATCCGTTAACCCGTTTATTTAACGGATCAAATACAGATTTAAGTTGATCTGATCCGTTAATGATCCAACCAGTTTTCGTAATAATAAAATATTATTTTTATTAATATATTATTATTTTTTAAAAATATTAAATATAAAGAATTTCTAATACAAATTTTTTGCAAAAATCTAAAGGACAGTCCATCATCCAAGATTCCAAGAAGCATTAAGAATTTTGATAATGTAATTATACTTTTGATGATATTGTTCATGTTGTTTTAATATTTTATTAATATCTTATGATGTTGTTTTAATATTTTATTAATATTTTATGAAGTATCATGATATACATTTAATATTACTATTTAAAATTAAAAAATATTTGAAATTATAAATGAGTCGGATTAACAGATCGAGTATCCGTTAATCCAGTGGATATGGATTTGGATCGAGCTATCAATGATCCATCAGGTTAACGGAACGGGTTTGGATCAAATTTTTTTTTTTTAAGTAAACGGATTTGGATTTAGGTCGATCCAATCTAAATCCGGTCAATTTACAAGTCTAGTAGTTAATGAAGGTAGATTTACTATTCTTATCTTTAAGACAATCAATGACTGATCTCATAAGAAAGAAGCTGTGACAGACATTTCAACTATACACAATAAATTCAATCAGATAAGCACCGAAAAAAACCTGCTTATCATTCGGACTTTGCCAAATACAAAGGCTGTCAATCAATAGCACCCCAATTTTTTGATGGTTAGGCAAAAATTACCCGCTTTAATTACAGTAGAGAACTCCAAACCTCCTCCAAATTAATATTGCAGTAGAGAACTCCAAACTATTGAGGTGCGCATGTAACAAACTATATAATTGGGAAGTCACAATTCAGCTTCCCAAAACTTTGAAAATTGATGAAGAAATGAGTACTTGGCAGGAGGCAACAACCAAACCATTAACTGAAATTTCATACCTGATGTCACCTCTGACAAGACAAAGAATAACCATTATCAATTCTACGGCGATTTCCTTCCAACTTCTCACTCAGGAAACGCAACTCCCTCTGAAAATTGTTATAGGCGCAAAACCTGAACAACATGGCTACCTCCACTCCCGGCACTGTCCACACTTCCAGCTATTATTCTGAGATGATGACTCAATCCAAGGGGAACAATGGTTATGTATTAATAGACCACAGTTCTGGCAAGAAAGATCAGGAGCTGGTTCTGCATGTAAACATATCTGACATTGCATCATATTAACAGCAGATGTTTCAGGAATTGCAGACTTTGATTCGTCTGTGAAAGTGGCCATATCATATTGCTCAGGGCCTACATGCTGTGAAGTTGTATATGGATTTTCCAGATTTTCTGGTAAATCCGCAAATGTTTCAACTCCATCAAAAAGGTCGCCGTCATCAGATGCCAGCAACTCATTGATAGTAAAGACAGTTTGCGGTTCCATCATATCGTAGTTCAGATCTTCATACTGTTCCATTATCTCACCATTGACGCCGTTCATGGAAGTATCCCATTCCACATGAGGGAATGCCGCAGTCTCCATTGGTTCCGACAGGTAATTTGTTTCATCATGCATAGTTTTTTCAGCATGAGATTTATTACTGTCACAATATATATCCAAGTCCTCTTCACGCTTAACATGCCTTCTCACAGGTAATTTTCGTGGCCCTGGCCCAGCAGTATCCCATTCAGCACTGACTTCTGAATTGTGTTCTGGAACTAGCTCCACTCTTGAGAGAGCAAAAAGAAGAGGATCATCATCCTGAATGGACACTTCCTCCACGGGAAACACTGGAGTAGCAGGTTCAAACACCTCTGAATCCAAATTGGTTGCAGAATCCGAGTCCTCTCCAAGATTTTCTTGCTTTGAACGCTTATTGCGAATCTTCTTGCTCTCTTGCAAGGTCTTATCTTTAAGATCAGTATAAGGACAAAGAGGCGATTTTATCCTGCGACACTTGCAACACTTGAAGCCTGCCACTTCACAGATCTTTGACTCCTCAAGTTCGACAGCTTCAGCATGGTACCAATCTGACACGAACACAAAGCACTCCGTCTTAAACACCAATAAACACACACACACACACATGAGAGAGAGAGAGAGAGAGAGAGGCAACACTTTGATGGCAGCAAACTTACTTTTGCAAGATTCACAGCGTATATATGTCAGATCAGAGAGATATGGCATATGGCACAAGTGGCAAACAGGTTTCAACCCATGCACATCCGAACGACCCCCGAGGAGTATGTTATTAATCCTGAAGTCAGTGCCAGTTTCCGGAGTCTTCTTCTTCCATATAACACCCCAAGAACAAATGGGACGTCGTTTTTTTGTTGCCATACCCGAGTCTGTAGTAGCTTGTTTAATCTCAGAACGAGGCTCCTGAACCCTGATGGAGGTTAATGATTGGTTATAATTTTTAGGCCTTCCACCAGTTGTGACTGTCAATGGAGTATGATATTCTTTCATTTGCAAGGGCACAGGACTAGTTGGAAACTCCTTAAACTTTTGCTTCTGGGCAAGAGCTTTAGCATGGTAGCACCGCTTGCAAGTGATCAAGAACTCAACTTCCTCATTTGTAGAAACTGTTGAACTTATAGTACAGCCCTCATGGCAATAACCTGGCAAAATTATGGCAGAAAATTTAAATATCGACAAAAAACATTCTATTCATTCAGGAAGCTAATAATCAAATGACTAGCACTTCTCGGAAGATTCAGATTTCCTGAAAGCTGTAATTAGGAACTCAAAGAAACATGCCACCTTCTATTTAATAATTATTAATAACTACTGAAGGTCAAAAAACAAAAGTTCATGCTAATATACCTTGACAGGCACTGCACTTGACTGCATTGCTGAAGTTCGTAACACAAAAATAATAAATGAGTTAAGACAGAGCAGTATAGATAACAAAAAACTAAATAAATAAAGGAATTGTGGGAAACAGTTACCGCAATAAAATATCCAGTTGACACATAGAGCAGGTAGACAAGTCCAGATTGTCTCTTTTACACTCGAGATAAAAAAATATGTCCCTGCGGGTTGCTTTCCGCTGCCTTCTCTGTAACTTGTGCAATAGATTAGGCTCCTGAGCTGATGGAATAGCCACTTTACCTACACTTTCTTCATATTCCTTAATCAAATATAGAGGAATACGTGATTCAAGAAACCAGAACTTGTTAGTTCCATCCTGATTCTGCTCAGTCTCAATGATATTTTTCATTACACGGTTAGGCAGATGCTTTTGACTACCAAATGCAACCCCATAGACGATGTTGTTCTTTAACATTTTTTTATCACATATACTTGCATTTCTAAAAGCAGAAGCTTCTGCCTCTGCAGCTTTCCATCAAGGAGGTTCTGCTCAGGACGAACAAGATCACTCCACCTTAAATGATAGTCCAAGTATCTAACC
Source organism: Rosa persica (assembly GCA_025331145.1). NCBI lineage: Eukaryota > Viridiplantae > Streptophyta > Magnoliopsida > Rosales > Rosaceae > Rosa > Rosa persica. Next base: position 43,878,559 of record WFKR01000005.1, on the reverse strand, counting down.
TGGTTAAATTCCAAATGAAGTAAGGGTAACTACATATTTCACCAGGTAATTTCATATGCACAAAACAAGAGGCAAATCTACAGAATGTGAGGGGAAATAGCAAAAGAACATGGATGTTTGGAAAACTATACCTGAACTGCAAGCTGGGATCCGTTCTTGCTCAGTTCAACTGCAGCCCTCCATACAGATTGTCTGCTTCTTTTAGGAATATCAGGACCATCAGCGTAAGATACACCAAAAATTTTCCTCGATCCACCTGATGAGGCACATAAAGTGATAAAACCATTAACATATATCCCATCCCTTTCCACATAATTTGTCTATCAAAACAACGAAATGGAAAGACTGTCTAAGACAAAGATAACAGACAGGGGGCGGAGGGGAATCCCTGCTAGTTTTGTAGGAGGGAATGCCAGAAGCAAATTTACCTTGGCGAGCTGCTTTTTTAACCAATGAGCGGGCCAAGATTGCTCTCTGGAATATGATTTTTGATAGCTTCCCTCCTTGCCACCATACAAAACTCTTGTCATTGCAGTCATCATCTATAACTTCTTGAATTGCACTCTGTTTCCTGCTCCGCCTGCTATATGGTGCACGTCTTTGTGTTGTACCAACAGTGCATGTAGGACCTTGAATCACAGAAGATTCAACCAGCAAATCATCTACCAGTTTAATCCACTCCCCGGAAAGAGAAATGGTTCGGATGTTTTCCTCAAGCTGCAGACAAGAGGGCAAAAAAGAAGCATGGATATATTTTAGAATAAAATAAAACATTCACAAATAGGTGATTACGTGAATTCAATCAAATAGAGGGAGACAATTCTGCATTTGGGAGGAAATAGTACAGAGATGTCTGCCATCTAGGCAGCTACTTGAATTCGAGTCACCACATCATATTTCAGTGTCACTTGTCCATTTAACTTTTATGTTACAGATAATTCTGTTCTTTGTGATACAAAATAAAAGCCATAAATCAGATACAAGTAGTCATCAGAATACAAAAGAAACTTTAGTGAAATATATGTTTGTAGCAGTGGGTAGGTCTGCTATATGCCATAAGTGTGATTCTTGGCTAAATTCGTCGATAAACCTGCTAAAGAAAGAACAGGATGCCAAAGAGTTTAAAAGAGCTAATCTAATATTCTAATAATACACGCTCAAGTCGTGGAGGCTCTCTCACTAGAGTCAAGTGTTTCCAACCTGGTCGATTTGATACAGGGACATCAACAAGTCTTTCTAAGATTAAGTGGGGTCTGTTTTAAATATTTTGGACAATAGGATCAGCTTGCCTAAAAGTCATTACGAGCTACGATGCTAGGGCTGGTATAACTCCAGTGTGAATACTCTATTAAGAGACTTTGTACACAGCTTTTATCTGTTGGCATTATCTTTCTCAGGACGATTTCTCTAAAAGTCTCTTTCATCTCTGTTCCAAATATGCTCCCACTGTTTGTTTATTTTTGGGTATCCTTTTCTAGTTGGTTTGACACTGCTAAAGCTACAGACTACAGTTAGCGTTTCTAATTTACACCAATAGACCCGATTCTACAGTTCGCATGCGAAGTTGCTACCCCTCAATTATTAGTCAGCTATATGTCTGTGATAAAATGAAACCACTGCAACTCCCATCATGTCAATAACACATTTAACAAATAAAGACCTTTTTTATATTCTAAATAGCATATAAACTTGAATACAGCTCCTAATTTTGGAGGCTAATTCTGCTTATGTTCAACGATGACCAAATGCAGGATCCAAACCAAAGACAGATTGGAGTAAACTCTAAAGTTTACAGACATTCTATCTCAAATATTACAACTACCCTGATGCAGTAAACTGTTATAATTCAACAAAACCAGCACTCAACAAATACTAAGCCAACTAAAATCTACACCATATACTAGGAAATTAGAAACTTACTTTGAGCAATAGGACTTTTATTGCACTGCAGGTTGATGCTTGATAAACTTGTTGGCGGAATTGTTTCCTAAAATTTTCATTGAGAAAGGGGCCAGTTATTAGACCATGCAAACCCTCCTCCATGTATAAGATGTATGTTGCGATGCTTACAAGATTCCCCTCCACACTCTTTATAGGACGAAGGCTGGCAAGGATCTTCATAGCACCTTTAGTGGCACTCAAACAAGCATGATTTAGCATGCATCCTCTCTTGCTTGCAACTGGAGCCTTACAAGAAAGACACCAACCACACCTCTCTCTTGGAACCTCCACAAGCTTCTTTTCAAAACTTGGCCAGAAGAATCGTGAGGCTGTTAGTGAGAAGGCTTTTGCTTGCCATAAATTGTTTGATGATGCAACTTTCCGGGGATTGCCTGAAGCCTGGACATCTGAACCCCGAGCTTCTTCTGATGAAAGTACAGCCAATTTGGCAGCAGCAGATGCAGCAAAATCCCCATGCACATAGTAATTTATGTATGCATGGGGTTTAAAGAAAGAACCCTTGTATTTGCAATCATCAACTGAAGTGGAGTAAACCTTTCCTATATGATTGCCTTCATCATTTTGTGAAGTCACTGAAAGACGCATACCATTTGCATGCACTTTGTTACCACTGTTGACGTTCCCTGGCGTGCATGTGCTTCGGTCAATTGCAGTTGATCTGTCAACTGAGCTTCTGTGGACCAAGTAAGATGGATCAGCTTGGTGGGTGACAGAACCAGTCAAAACAGCATATTCCATCTTATTCCTTCATCAATCTCCATATTCCTATGTGTGTACTCCTGTGGTGTACTATCACCATGGCAATCGAAAGATGAAACTGCTTTACCTAAATGGTCTTCATTTACATAAGTTTCACAGTTCCCAGCCTCAACCATATCCATGACTTTATCACAATCCTTGCCAGACAAAGGAACTGACTGGCCACAAAGGTTCGCATCTTCCTTTATCTTCGCCAAATTAGTGATTGATTCAGCCAGCTCTGAAAGAGATAAGATGCTTTCTGGGATATTCCAGTATTCTAAAATTGCCTCGGACAAGGCCAGATAAAAAGATGTATTTTGCCCAGTTGAACAAAGAACTTTCAGGACTTTTGGAATGTCATGCTGATTGTAATATCTAAGACATGGTTGTGTGTTGATAGTTTCCTTAAGCCTGCAAGAACCATAACAAAAGATTACCTACCTGCAACTAATAGATTAAATGACAATTAAAAGAATCAGTAGACGATAAGAGCAAGGGAAAAGGTCAAGAAACATACACAAGTAAGTGGTTGCAAGTACCCATGAAGATGTGCTCGTAGGTATCTATCCCAAACAATAGTGCTCCTTTAACTGATGTTCCAACTGTGATAGCAGGCCCAATTTTGTTGATAGTGCACTCAGGACAATACCAGGATCCTTCTGGTATCGACAGTTTCATCACACCTATACACCTCGTATGGTAGGCAGATGGGCATCCATCACAGCAAAGCAATGTCCCATCCATACCACAAAGCCGACATTCATCAGAGTTACAATCCGAATCAACATCAGTAGCATCAAACTCCCCTTTAGCAACTTTGGAACCTAGTGAATTTAGGTTACCAGATAATTTTATATCATGGGATTCAGTAGCAATTTCCATTGCTTCTCTGTCCTTGCATGCAGAGGTTTTGGAATATCTCGGATGGACCCTTCTTGGCCCATTTACAAGAGCACTGGTTGCTTCGGCATCATAATCTATTCCAACTTCTGATTCTTCACGCATGTCTAAGTCAGCTCTTATATCTGTACTGTCTAAGACATCATCACAAATGATTTGCAAAATAATTAACTTCCTATCAACTGATAATAAATAATACTCTCTGTCCAAAACCTCATCATAGAAACCTTTCCACTCTGGTCCTTTTACATATCCCATAATTGTTAAATACTGGACCAAGTAAACAGGCCAGGTTACTGTATCGAGCAAGCTCCAATCTATGCACCTGCAGATAAATAGTAAAAAGAGGCAAGGTACTGAAAGTTTAGTGATATAACTATAGATGAGATGTTAAGGTAAAGAAAGCGATATAGTGCATCACTTTAAAAATATGTTGTAAAACATTATACAACACGGACACCCTTGGTATTAACACCACTTGCACTTCAACACACTGATATTGTAAAAGATCCAATAAAAAAGGGCACCAGAGAGTTGTATGTATATGTACCTCAAACATTTTTGTGCTACCTCTGAGCCTTCGGATGAGATTGTCTCAAGATGCCGTCTCAAGGCACGCAATAAAGCAACATGAATTGCATCAAACAATGTGTTTGGAGCACGATAATTAAGCGAACCCACAAAATCATCCAAGCTAAACGGGTTCAAGAACAGGCAGATGCTAAACGACCGCATGAAACCATATACAGAGAAAAGATGCGAAACACACTGCTCCGGCACACCTATGGTTCCAGAAGACGGTGGCAACTCTGGCGGCGGCACAGCTGGGGTCTCAACATCAACCCCTGCATCCATATCCCCTGCACACTCACTCGAATCACTAGACAAATCAGCATCACCATCCTCCGGAATCTCATCATCGTCAATGGCTACTCTACCGCTCCACTCACTCAATTCCGAGGATTCAACCCTATCCAGCACCTCCTTCTCCACATTCTCATCCACCTTAACCTTCTTTTCGTCACTCACTTTCGCCACCAGCTTATCCAATTTCTTCCTCCTAGCACTCAAACTCCCATCAAAATCACTCTCACCCACGAGAATGCCCCGAATCTCACCACTCTCCAAGTCCTCGAAATCCCCATCTTCATAGTGCACTCTATACAATCCAGCATCATAAAACGCAACTTTCCCCAGATAAATCCTACTTTCAAACTCCTTCAACACGTATCGTCCCAACAACGCAATCGATCTCGTCTCCAATGCCTGTTTCTTCGCCTCCGGTCCCGCTTTCCGATCATTAGCCCGCCGCTTCCTCGGCCGGCCCCTCTTTTTCGCCACCGGAGGATCCATTGCGCCAATCGGATCCCCGCGCCCGACTTCCAACAAACCCCTAATACCCCTCCGCTAAACCTAAACAACGAGATTGGGATATCGCATCATCTAAAAGGCTCTGAAATCGTGAAGATCCTATAAACGAATAGCGGAAGCAATCGAGGAACGAATCTGATTTGATTGAGCTCAAATCGAATGAAATAACAATGAGATTCGAAAGAGAGTGAATGGAATAGATGTGAAGGTGGGAGGGCGATGTACCTTGTTAGGGTTTAGAAACCACCATTGCAGAGGTGTGAGGGGGTTAGCGAGAGAGAGAGAGAGAGAGAGATAGGGGAGGTAGAGAGAAATAGAGAGAAGCCCTAATGGGGACAAAAACGAGAGGAGAGTGGGCGAGTTAAATTGTATTCACGACTCGTTAACTCAGAGTCACTAGTACCACCACCTCGGACACTTCGTGGTGACTTTTTTCTTTTATACTAAAATCATAATTCCATAATTCTCTGCTTCGCATTCATGATGCTGTGGGGCACCCTTCCATACTCCTTTTTTTTCAAAATAATTAATTCTATATAAAGAGCTATAACCTTTTGTTTCGCGGGAAATGTCAGTTTCGTTAATGGGTGGGAGAAATGATACGTTATGATTTACTCCTTCGTACTTTTTTTTGTTTGAATTAATTATATATGAGGTACCATAGTTTTTTTTCTTAGCGGGAAACATTAGTTTCGTTAACGGGTGAAAAAAAAAATATCACATTTTAGGGACAGTATCATAAACACTTTTCGAATGTGAACTCCACTTGCCATCTATGCGAGCGAGAACAAACACGATCGCCAAAACAACCACCCATGTTTTTATAGAATGGGTCACTACCAACTAATAGTGGGACCCACTGAACTCAAATGAGTTACGTGAAACCAAGTTAGATTGTCGGTGCTAAAATGCTACCTTTCGTATATACATAAAAACCATAATTAACTCGGGAGCTCCGCCTACTCAAAAGAACTGCCACAACTTGAGAGAAAGTTGATCAATAGCATGGTGAATTCTGATGCAACATACAATCAAAGAGTTCACTTGAAAACCACAAGAAAATGTCCAAACTGAGTTCAAGTACCATTGTATGCCATGAAATGAAGTACGGACATAGAGGTTGCAGGGGACCAACTAGTTGTCAGAATCGAGACCGAGAAATCCTGGCAGGCTGGCACTCCTTTGCCTATGTACTACGTATATGAGAGAGAGCATTAAAGCTCAATTAGAGTTTTTTTTTCAAGTTATTAACTTATATCAGAAAACATATCACAATAATTTAACTCTTTTGGTATGGATTTTTAGTCCTTTTAGCTCTTAGACAAATAAAGTATCAAATATTGAATTTATGAAAAGAAATTAACAATTTAACATATAAAGGATATTGTCCTAACTTTTTTTTTAACATTTAAAGAATATTTTGGAAACGTTACTTAGTCCCACATAATCATTTCTTTCTTTTGCTTATTCAATGAACTTTCATTTAAAAAAAAAAAAAGATTGCATCCAAATGAGGAACTTCATTACCTTAATTAAGCAATCAAATAACAAGCACCAAAAAAAATTAAGGAACAAAAAAGGAAAGAAAAACCCTTACCAAAACAAGGGGAGCCAATTTGTCATTTTGTCTTCATCTGATATTTGCACTTGGCAGCTGACCCAGCGGATTGTACAATAGAGTAGTACAAGAATAAGGCTGCACCGAATCCAGTCCTCCATTACAAAGACGTAATTATATAAAAATTGCAAATAAACAAAAAACCGAAAATGTGAGAGAGAGTTGACTCTGAGTTAACTCGGTGAAGGTCGGCCGTGGTCAAAATCTTTAGGGGCAGGCATTTTGTTATTTTCCAATCACAAGGAAGAGACACAGTGTGAGAAAATTGGCGGGAACACATCTGCCCTATAATAGTACTCCCCGCCTTATTGTTCAAAGTTTCAAATAACTAAAGGGATCTCCGCCAAAATAAATAAAAAAGATTTCAAATGCAAATGGGCATGGTGATAAAAATTTAAGACATATTATTGATATTAATTTCTCCCAAACAGGATTTTTAATTTCTATTCAAGAAAGAGGTTGAATTTGAATGTAGAACTCAGCTAACATTGTAAAAGAGCAATATTGCTACACTAATCGAGAGTGTGTGGTTACACTGACATCCCTTTAGACAAACTATTGTTCCTGGCTATCATGAAAAGTAGGCCTTATCATTTGGTCCGTGAATCAAATGGGTCGATAGAAGCCCACAAGCCTGACGGGTAAAAGTTCGGCCCGACCCGCTTAAAACCCCGCAAAAGGCCCGTCCTAGTGGGTAGATGGCCAAGCTTGTTTAGGAGTTTGAAGTAGGGCTGACAATTTGGGCAGAAGCAACCGAACCAGCCGACTTTCGAACCGGCCCGAACCACTTTGGGCCGAAAACCCGGCCCACCGACTTTCGGCTCGGCTGAGCCGTACCGTATGGTATCATTCGACTCGGCTACGGTATGCAGTACATCATACCGTCGGTATACCGTACCGACCGTATATGATGTATACATATCGAATATATACAATATATATGTAAAAAATTGTGGAAGAGGCAAGGTTCGAACCCGCGTCCTCTTCCGCACAGACTCAGCTCCCCACCACCAAAACAGATGCTGCTCTCGATATATTGAACTGCAAATTTTATATTTATTACTTAGTTCGTAACTTCTCACAATTAAAACAAAGACCAAACCCTATTAGGTTATTACCCATCGCATACTCGACGGCCTCATTCATTTCTCCCTCCTTCTCTTTGCTCGACGGCTCGACCTAAACTTGCCTCCCTCCTCAAAATCATCAATCCCAAATTTCGACCTCAAAAATCATCAAAACCATGGACAAATCTCTTGCAGAAGGTCATATCCCAAATACCCAGCCTTTATTTCTCCACAATTTCGACATATTCACCCTTGTAGTTTGAAAATCCCCAAACCATCGAAACCCTCATTCTGCAAATAGTGTTGTTTCCTTCACCGAAAGGTAATCTCTACACCTATTCTATGTTGTTTGTTCAATTTTTATGGTCGCTTACTTGATTTTGATCAAAAGAAACTCGAAGGTCAAGCTCACCGTCCAGTTCTACAAGGTCGACGTCTTTGGTCTCGAGCAAGGTGCAGAAGCTTAGGAAGGATCGATGAAAGAGAAGGCAGAGTGAGAGCTAAAAAGTACTATTGCGGGTGGGAATCATTCTTCTCCTTTAACTAAGTTCATATCTAGACTTCGAGTTCTTTTTGTTTGAATCACAGGATTTTTTTTTTTTTTTTGGTCTTTGATCTTGTATCTGTTGGGGCCTTGGGGTACTGATAAGAAATAGAGGAGAAAAAGCAGCAGAAGTAGTTTTGCTTTTCTATGTTGTCACTTTCCAGTTTCAAGGCCAACCTTGGTCCCTCGGTCCCTCCTCCATTGTTGCTTGGGTATTTGCATTTAAAGGTCATTTTTTTCATTCATGTTGTGTTCTGCTTGGTTAATTGGTTCTATATTATTGTCATATATTGTTCAGGAGTATATATATATATATATATATATATATATATATATAATTGTAGATCCAATTATGATTTCCCATATCATTTACGATTAGATTGTCACGTGATAAATAAATTTCTAGGTTCCAGTATGGATTATATATATGAGTACTGTCCATTGTTGTGTTGGGTTAGATTGGCTGATTGGGAACATATAATCTTATTGTTTTACTTGCAAGATTTTTTTTTTTCAAGAGGTGTTTGAACTTGAAATTTGTTTTTATTTTTTTTCCTTTTCTCTTTTCTCTTTATAAGAGATTGAATGTGATTTCCAATTGCAGAAACTTCACAGAGGACCAGGAATAGAGAAAGAACAACTCAATGGTGTTGTTCTTCACCAATTAACAGAAAGGTTATTGATTTTTTTACTCGCTTTTTATATTTTTGTTCATTAACAAACTATTGATGTGGAAATTGTGGTTTTTAATATTACTTAATTGATTTGGTAGGGAAGGACAAAACTAGTTGGAGCTTACATTGGAGCTTACGTTGAACTGTTGCAGCTTACGTTGGTTTGTTGGAGCTTACGTTGGTTTGTTAGAGCTTTTATTGAAAAGGTAAGAGACTAAGATTACCTGAGCTGCAATGATTAATGAGTACTAAGAATGCCTACGAATGGTAATGAACTGGAATGCAGATTTTTGTTGTGTGAATGCTAATGATTAATTGTGTATGTTAATGAGCTGGTACTGTTTTGATAAATGGGAAATGCTTATATTTGATTATAAGTAATGAATTGGTTATGTTTTGGTAATGAAGAGCAACTGTTTAATGTAATGTTGGTAACGTACTAATGTTAATGCATTCATATTGGACCTGCTTTGCTGTTGCGTTGATAATAAATGATAAATGCTCATTTTGATTATAAGTAATGAACTGGTAATGACACTTGACTGTTTTTTTTTTCCCTTTCATGTTTGTGTAGATGACCTCTTCTTCTAGTAGCTTAAGTACCCCCTCAATATGCAGTAACCTTAATCACACGTCTACTTCACCTATAGAGCAGCCTCCATACCCCAACCCAAACCCTGACTCTAACCTAAATAGCATCCCTGAAGTAGAGTCACAGTCAGTCCCAACCATTCCTACTTACGAAGAACAGGATAATACACTGCATGTTAGGGCAAGTGGAAAACGAAAGAAAGCAACTAGGGTAGGGCCAGGGGGTAAAAATGCAAAACCAGCATTAGGAAGAAGCAAAACCTGGGAGTGTTTCACTAGGCCGAAACTGAGTGATGGGAGTGACAATCGAGAGGTTGCACAGTGCAATTTCTGCCAAGAAATTGTACCCGCCTGCAGCACTACAAATGGGACTTCTTCAATGTGGTCTCACACAAAGAAGTGCAAAACCAGCCTTCTTTACGAGCCACCACAAGAAATGAAGGGTCAAACCACTCTTAAATCAGATAATGTGAGTGGGGGGGTTACTTACCATAAATTCAGCCAACCTAGATGTGATTTAAGGTGTGTTAGGATGATCATCATGGATGAACTTCCTATCATGCATGTTGAAGGGGATGGGTTTAAGGAGTTCGTTCAGGAGTTCCAACCTCAATGGAAAAGAATGAAGAGAAAAGAAGTTGCTAGAGGAGTGTGGGAGTTGTATCAAATTGAAAAATCCAAGCTCATGAGTGAGTTTGCTGCTCACTCAACAAGAGTGAGCATAACTACTGATACTTGGACGAGTATTCAGAACATAAACTACATGGTCGTCACTGCCCACTTTTTGGACAGCGATTGGAACCTTCACAAAAGAATAATAAACTTTTGTTCAATCATTAGCCATAAAGGGGAGGATATAGGGAGGGTTTTAGAGCAGTGTCTTCGAGAATGGGGTATTAATTATGTCTTCACAATAACAGTGGATAATGCATCTGCAAATGATGCCGCTGTTTTGTACATGAAGAGAAGACTTAGGAGTAAAAAGACTTTAAATTTTGATGGTGACTTTTTACATCTTCAGTGTGCTTGTCACATTATAAATCTGGTCGTGAGAGATGGAATTGATGAGATTGAGGATGGGATAGAGGCTATTTGGCACTGTGTGAAGTTTATTAGGTCTTCTTCAAGTAGACTTGATAAATTTAGGGATTTTTCAATGCTTGAACAATTGAGCAACACTGCAAATGTCCCCCTAGATGTTATAACTAGGTGGAACAGCACATACTTAATGTTGGATGCAGCATTAAAGTATGAAGAAGTGTTTGAAAGGATGGCTGATGAAGATGATGCTTTTAAGAAGTACTTCGATGAGAAGGATGCCAAAACCAAGAAGAAAAGAGCAGGTCCTCCATCATCACAAGATTGGAGGAATGCACAGGCTTTTGTGCATTTTCTTGGGAAGTTTTACGAAGCAACCATGAAGTTGAGTGCTTAGAAGAAAGTCACAGCGCATCTGCTGTTCTCTGAGTTGATAGGGCTGCAAACTGAGATTGATAGCATGATGATGGATGATAGGGACCATATTCTGCAAAGGGTGGCTTGTGGGATGAAAGCCAAGTTCGATAAGTATTGGGGTTCATTTGAACAAATGAACAAAATTATTGTCATAGCCAATGTGTTAGACCCTAGGTAGAAGCTGCAATATCAAAAAAATGCATTTGCCAAAGTCGGTTCCTCACCGATAAGAGTTGCAGCAATAACTAGTGAGTTAAAGGAGATTTTAATGTTGATGTACGATGAATATAGGCGTTGTGAAGCTGCCTCTTCCCAAACCACACCCCTTGATGGAAGTCGGCCAATGGAGGGGGTTGAGTTTGATGGTGTTGATGGTGGACAAGCTGAAATATTGGCTGACTTGATGCAAGAAATAATGGATGAACAAAATGAGATGATATCGAATGAGGTTGACAAATACTTGGCTAATCGATATGTTCATCCATTGACTCCGGGTTTTGATGTGACAACTTGGTGGAAAGTTAATGCAAATGCCTATCCGATACTTTCAAAGCTTGCAAATGATGTATTTGCCATCCCTTGCAGCACCGTTGCAAGTGAAAATGCCTTTAGTTTGGGGAAAATGGTGGTAGATCCTTATAGGAGTTTCCTAACACCTAAAATGGTGGAGTGTTTGGTCTGCTCAAGTGATTGGCTGAGGGCTGCAACACCTAACTTCTACAAGGAATCAACTGAGGCTGAGTTGGAGCAGTGGAGAGAGGTAAATTCTGCAAATATTTGATTGAATTTTCATTTCTGCAATTTTCGTAAACTTGTATTCACTATCAATTTTCTGTTTTAATTTGTAGAAACTGCTGGACTTAGATTGGATGAACCAAGCTCTTCTACGACCATTGCTGCAACATAAAGAAGATGCACAATTCAATTTTTTGCCGGTGCAAAGATTTTGGTAGGCAATCAATCTTATGACTTACCTCTTCAATTTATTTTCGTCAAGTTTTCTTTAAGTTCATCAATTTTGGGCTGCTTCATCAAGTTTCTGCATTTTGTTTTAGTCTCCAGCATTGATAAACTTGAACTGTGCAGCGGCATCCCTATAATGGAGAAGGTAAGGTGATGGCTGATTGGTACATTAAAGCAATGGAACTTGTGTGTTTTTTAGTTTTATTTGTAATGGACAATTTGTATTTTTCAGTTAATTGCTGGTAATGTAATTTCTTTGTAATTGCTGTTATTTTTTTTTTTGGACTTTTGGATGAGTTGTAGGCTTGCAGCTTTATACTTTGTTGTTTTCTTTATAATTGTTGTTATTCTTTGTTTGGACTTTTGAAAGTGTTGGAGCCTTGTAGGCTTGCAGCTTCGTTGTTGTGGACTTGTGCAATGTGCGATGATGTACTTTTACTCTTTTAGGTCAGTATTAACTTGTAGTTGTAGCTGAAATCCTGAATGATTAATTATAATGTGTGGATGATAAATTGATAGTCATGATATGATCATTATGATGCAGTGGGCTGCAACAACAGTAAATATGGAACTTAAAAATAGGCTAGAACTTTGCTGCAGAAGCCAAAAAACTGGAAAACTGATTAGTCAATTAGGATGAAAAAGTAGGCTGCCAAAAGTAAAAACCGGAAATTTGAAATGGGCCTTAGGAAACCCAAAAAACTTGGAGGGCCCAATAGTTCGGTGGAAGCCCATTACCGAACCAAACCAACCGAAGAATCGGCATACCGAAATTTCGTTTTGGGCCTTACTCGGCCCGGTTTCGGTTGCAATTTGGGCTTACCGACCCACTACAGTTTGGTAGTGGTTTGGCCATTTCTAGTCGGTTTTGGGCCGAATCCAGGCTTAGTTTGAAGCCCTGCCCGCCAAACATTGTGTATGTGTGTGTGTGCGCGTGCATATTGTCTAATATATTGGACAATACATGCATATAAATATAGTATATATAATTAACTGTACAGAGTATAGTATTTAATTTGCTGGCTTACGGGCCGAGTTTGGCGGGCTTTTATAGGCCTTTGGTGGGTAGGGCTTCAAACTCCTAAACAAGCTTAAAACTCATATCGACCACATGTTTGTGTTTTAGGTTCTTATACATTGTGCATATCGACCAAAGATGTTGCTGTTGACAATGGTGGATAAAATGTTTCTTGCCTATTATTTTCTAATGCTACAACCTAAAATAATTTTTTGAGAAAAATTATAACAAGTTTTATGGCTGCATGATTTACTTGTGTGGGCTATGCGGTCGGACCTTTGCGTCTTCAACCTTATTGGGGTTGTGCTGTGTCTTTGGTGAAAAATTCTGGTGGGTTACTTCATAAGGGTTCCATAAGAGCCATTCAGTACGGAGCAAGTGGGAAGCTATTTGTGTTTGCTAGTGATGAGATGCTTGTCAAGATATGGTCAACTGACTCTTGGTGCGGCATTAGTACTGTGTAAGTTGAGAGTTGTAATGTTGGAGGGGACCTTGTGATGATCTCTCCTGGAAATGCATGTGATGTCATAGTGAAAATATTTGCCCTTGGTCTTGTACAATATTGTGGTTTTGCTTACATCTATGAATTAGTGCAATGTAACATAACTTTGGCAAAATTTGGAGCATCTTATCTCATATGCAATATGCAAAATGCAAAAGAATCATAGAGTGGAGTGTAATACTTTTTCCATCTAATTTTGATTACTTTTTGGCACTAAATGTTACTTTGGTAGAACCATGAGATGTGATGCTCCCTCTATCTGCATCTGCAATGTATTAATTAATTTATTATGACTTCTCATATTCAGAAGGGAGACATTGGATCAACATCGCAAGAGTTTTAGGGTTCTTATTTTAATTATAAAGGTTTTTTACTTCAACAGTGTCTGAACTCTTCGAGGACTTTTTAAATGATACCTAAACTCTTCGAGGACTTTCAACGTAGTACCTGCGTTAAAATTCCGTCACGGAACCGTTAAATATGAGCACGTGACTTCCATATGACTGGAATTTGAAGAATAAAATTGTCATTTGACTCTAACTTATTATTAGAAAATAAAATAAAAGGGAAATCAGACTCTCTCTCTCTCTTTTCAGGAAAAAAAATCCAAATGCAGACTCTCCTCCTCCTCCTCGACTACATGAAGAGAACGACGCGAATCCTCAACCTCTCAGCCCCACCTTCTCCATCACCACCACCACCCAAACCCTAGATGACTACTCCTCCTCCGGCTACACCACCATATCCCCGGAATCAACCTAAACCCGATGATTGGATATTATCTCCTTCTCACGCTAGTCTTGAATCAATAGGTAGCCCATGATCATGGAGAAGTGGTGGTTTCGGTGGTGAGGGGTAGGAAAAGGAATGGATAGATCTAGTGGCTTTGTGTTTCCAAGGAGAGAATGAATCTTATGCTATTTGCTATTGATCTGGTAAAGCCTTTGTCTTTTGTTACATACCAACTCCTGAGTTAATCAATTCATTCCTGTAGCAATTCATCCCCAAATTCAAAGTTGTTTCATACTCAGACCAGTCCTCTTTAAAATCCGAACTTGTTTGTAATTACAGAGGTTAATTCTAAAGATCCAGAGCTTGCTCGTATTTGAAACAATTATTTGCTGGTATTTGCAGAAGTCAGAACCATCAACTGTATGTCAAAGCCGAAGCCAAAGCCAAAGCAGCGGCGTCGTCTAAGGCAGTAGCCGACGTCGTCGTTAAGTCTAAAGCAGTTATTCTCGTCGGCGTCAGCATCACTGGGTGGAAGTCCGGTGTGATGATGCTGAGCCTTTGCATTCATGTCCCATTGGATTAATGCTGGCTTGTGCAGTTTTGAGGTTGAGGAATTACATTCGTTGAGTGAAAAAAATTGGGGCAAACCTTGAAATTAGGGTTCTTTGATTTCATTGTCACAATTTTTGACAGGACCCGCCTCGAATTTCACCCTGAAATCCGAGGTGGCCCTGTGGGGCCCACCTTAGGAATAACTCTACCAAAAATTCAGCAGAGTCACTCCTAAAAATGGACTACCCAAAACCTGTAGAAATATATTCACACCTCTGATAAACCATCCTTATTCTTCTAGAGCCGCCTTGCTCCCCAAATCACAACAACTCCACAATTTACAACTAAAATACGAATCATACAACATTTATCCCACAGGTTATCAGAGCAATCTAAAAGAGAAAGAGAAAATAAAATACAGGTAGGTTCCACAGTTAACCTACAATGAAGACAACAGCAGCAGATGCTATGCCTCCAATCCTACTAGCCGAACCAGCTACTCTGCAGACTGGGCATTTGAAAACGAAGGGCCCAGGGGAAAAGTATATAAAAACGTTAGCGTGAGTGGACACAATAAGTAATTATAAGGAGAAAGTAAATTTATACTTTTCCGCACATATTTCTTTAAAAACCCGATGCATGCAACAATTTGAAGAAACACAACAATTTTAGTTCAGCTCAAGAAAACCGACTAGCCCCGCTAGTCACAACCAATCAAAAAGGAAAGAACTCTGATACTCAAGAAAATAAGACCAGCCCCGCTGGTTAGGGGAATCGGACTAGCCCCGCTAGTCAAAAATAATATAATATAAATATGGGGAAGAAACATCACCATACGAAAGAAGGGAGCCACTCGGGCTCGGGTCGGAGTGTCCCACACTCTGGAGCATCCCATGCTCTGCTCTACTCACCCACGAACACATAGTAAGCAGGGAGGAGTACTAATATGCTAGCTAGCAATAAAATATATCGACCCAGGTATGGTTGGTAGAAACCATACGAAAATCGAAAATTAGTAAGACTTCCCCGAAGTCTCATAAGAAAGAAATATAGTCCAACGACGTGACCCCACACGCCAACATAAACTCGAAATCATAAACCAATATACGAAAATAAAATAAGTTCATAATCTCAAAGAAATCTCCCATTTCCGAAGATTCCTCGGAAAACTCAAATCTACTAATAAATAATAATACTTTCATTTCCGGAAATAATTTCAGAAAACAAATCGTCGAAGATTATTTCAGATAACAAATTTAAAATGGAGCATAACGAATTCCAATCCGAAATTCGAACGATAAATAATTCCACAATTAAAAATCGGATAATATGCTCATTAAATAAAAGATAATTTAAATAATTTCGTAACTTAGAAAATTTAATTGCATGCATGAATTAAAATCAAATGTCCACTCATAGTATACGGCTAACGTGGTATCCAAGTGTAAGGATCCTCGTCAAGTGATGAGTCGGTATCTCGTCATGTACACAATTATTCGTAAACTAACAATTACCGGACGGGAAGAAAATAATGTTACGATAAACAATAATTAAATTCTAAACCCATAACCCCAACTCCTCCAATTCTCTTCTACAACCAACCGAACTTCACCAACACCGCCCAATCGTCAAATTCAGACTTTACGACAATTATGGAGAAAATCCGACAATCGGATTCACGATTAACATTAATCGAAATCCAAATCTTTAGAAATTTATAACCGATTCAAAACTCCACCAATCCTCACCAAACTTCATATACAAGTTCTAGGATAATTATAGGATTTAACTAGCCAGAAATTGGAATTAAAAAGCTAGCCTAGCCACCGCCACCGCTGCCCACATTGGCGGCGCCGCCGCCACTGTCACCAACTCTAATGGCCACCAAATTTTGGCAGCAGCACCTTCTCAACACACTCATTAATTCTTTCAACTATGACCAAGTCAGAAAATGAGTAGAAGTACCTCAACAATTAAGGAGAAGTCTGAACCCGAACCGTGAATAGTAACCCAAAATTTCAAATCTTCAATTCCTCCTCTACACTGCAAATCGTGGCTCAAGGCTAGGGGGGAAATGATCCTTGGCAAAAACCAAACCTTCGACGCCGGTTTGGTGGCTGGAGATGGCCGGAATCGCCGGAAATTGACGAAACTTCCGGATTGCTACAGTGAATTTCACAGCTCAAATCCGAGCTCCTCGAGCCGAGCCACCGCAAAACACCACCACAGGCGCCTAGAGGGAGCGGAGACGAGTCCAAAGATGTTGGCTTTATGCTACCAGGTGGCCGGAGGAGGAAGAAGGCCGGAGTTGCAGAGAAGGCCGAAGAGAGAAGAAAAACACGGGGGGAGGAAGAGAGAGAGAGAAAAGAAAAGTTACCGGCCCCCAACGGTAAAAATTCAAATTTAAACTTTCTACCAAGAACAGTAACTTTAGTATTTCGCTTATAACTTTCGCATACGAACTCCGATTTTTACGAACCACACATGCACGCGCTCGATTTAACGTCCTCTACAACTTTCATGAAGAACATTTTCTCAAATTTTGACCCGAACAAAAAGTCAACTTTTAGGGCCATCAAAAGTATCGAAACAAAGTAAAAATGAAATTAGTTATCGTTTACTGTCCAAATGACTAGTAAACGGGTAAATTTAGGTTCGGAACGTTACAATTTTGGTTTGACATTCAATTCTCTATAGACAATTGAAGGGTTGTGACCTTGAATTCTTGAACAAGATTGGAAAATTAGGGTCCTTTTAATTCTAAGCTCGAGGACCTCTTTATGGATCCGAGAAGAGGTGAGTCCTTCACTTCGAGCTTCTAATGATTTTTTAAATATGTACGCACTCATTGGCGTAACCGGATGAGATTATGCATTCAGCTATGGGTTTCAGGTCGGCCATGGCAACAAAGGAAACTTGTTCAACTTCGGAGATGATTCTTTTCGGCGAAACGTACATGCAAAACTAGTTAGGAAGGGGAGAGAGAGAGAGAGAAACAAAAACAAAAACAAAAAAACAAATTTAGGGCAAATCAGCCTTTTTGCTCTTTTTCTGCCTCTCATGCGTCACCAAGGTTCTAAAAAACACTAGGCGCTAGTCGGGCGGTGCACCGGGGACTAGCGCCTAGGGGCCTGGGGGGGACTAGGTGGTTTTTTTTTTTCATTTTAAATTTTTTTATGACATATAATAATATAAATAACAATATCTAAAGTCTAAAAATTAATTATAAATATAAAAATAGTCAAAATATAGAATAAATTAGGGTTTACGACCGCCTAGGCTCTGCCTAGAACCGCGTAGTCTCCGCCTAGCACCTCCTAGCAGCACCGCCTAGCCTGCCTGGGTGCCGCCTAGTAGCTCAGCGCCTAGGGGAATTGCCTAGCCAAAATCCGGGCGATTCCTTACTGCCGAGCGCCTAGGCGCCGCCTAAGCGGCTGCCTAAGCTGATTTTTAGAACATTGTGCATCACACGTGCAAAATTTTACGGTTCCGTGACGGAATTTTGACGCATGTACTACATTGATCACTTTGAAAATTCAGGTATCATTTTAAAAGTCTTCGAAGAGTTCAGACACTGTTGAAGTAAAAAACCTTAATTATAAATTTTGGATTGATTGATTGTAAACAAGAAATTGGGAAATTTTTGGAGAAATATTATATGCTTTTTGATATATTTGCATAGCGGTGTTGATGAATGGTTCATGTTTGTGATGGGATGATCTGTTGCTATGTATTATAGACTACATGGCGATTGAAATTGTTCTTACTATAACTACCCACAATTGGTAGCAAGTCATCCGTATGATTCCATTTTTAATAAATCATAAACCTAATGATCAACCAAACAATTTAGGCAAAAAATCTTCTATTCTACCATAAAGTTTCTATGCTATTGAAAAACACTTAAGTATCAATCATTAACAAAATAATAAGTTTATAACACTTTAAGCTCAAACATCTAGGACAACAACAGATTATGTAATTGTCTTTGAAAAAGATGAGATATTTTAAATATGCAACTCAAGTAAACTCAAGTAAACTCGAGTATTGCATATAGCGCGGTTGGCTCTATCCCTTTCGAAGTTGTTTTGCCAATCAGACATTTTTAAATTGAAAAGACCAAACACACAAGATTAAAGTTTATGTCTTTGTTAATGAAACTCTTAAACACAAAATGCGTTTAGTCAATGAAAAAATTTTGAACTAAAAAGAACAAACACACAAGATTAAAGTTTCTGTCTTTGTTAATGAAATTCTTAAAACACAAAATGCGTTTGGCCAAAGAAACATTTTGTAGCTGAAAAAAACAAACACACAAGATTAAAGTTCATGTCTTTGTTGATGAAATTCTTAAAACACAAAATGCGTTCGGCCAATGAAACATTTTTTAGCTGAAAAGAACAAACACACAAGATTAAAGTTTATGTCTTTGTTGATGAAACTCTTAAACAACAAAATGCGTTTGGCCGCCATAGAGATTTTCTCTCCACTGACCATTCTCATATTTTCCAAAATCCTCCAGTGTGAACTGGCTAATATCAGGCTCTTTTCTATTGATGGTATAGTGGATAGGATTAGGTATATGACCTGATCCATGGTTTGTGTAGAATTTGTGATGCTCGACATAATTGAACTTAACAATAAGTAGCAACTTAGAAGAATTGTCAACATAATGCTTGGGTTTGTCAGAGTTCTTAACCACGTAATTAAAAATGTTAGTGAAATAATCATAACCCTTCATTATTTTAGGTGACACAATTTCAAATAATAAGTGCTAAAATGAATAACGAACATGCAATTATTACAAATAATTGTTCAATAGCACTATCCAGGAAAAACTTTGATGCAACCGTTAACTCTAGAAATCAGAGATAGACAAAAAATTATATTAAATGGGTTGAATTAGTGGACTGGATATCCATTAATTTGATGGATAGAGATTTTGGATTTAGCTCTCAACCATATGCCGAGTTGTCAGATGGGATTGGGTTGAATTTTGTTTATTAAAAAGTGAATCAGAATCCAGGCTAATTCACTCAAAATTCGGTCCATTGACATGTCTAGTTGTACATGATAGTTTTGTCAATTTGGAGGTTCCATTTTGAAAAGGAACACCAACAAACATTTTATTATTATTATTTTTTTTTAAATTTCGAGATAAAAAGAAAGGGAACAGATCAGCTCCAGAGTTATTTTCCTGCTTGAAATTTCCAAATTTTGAAGCAGATGAGGACACATGGTTTTCTCAAATCTAATGGCCTATAATTCCTCCTTTTTTTTTTGCACACTTTGTTCCTTTCCTTTCTCTCTCCTATTTTTCTTTTCCTTCCGTTTCTCTCTCTTATGTTATTCCCTTCTTATTAGATGTAATTTTGCACTTAATCAATCTCTCTACACTTCCCACACACATTTCTTCTGTCAAAATTAAAACTTTGCAATCCCATTCCTCCAAAAAAAACCGCCACAAAGTTTCAATCTTTCAATTCTCTAATGACACCCAATTCAATAAAATCGGTTTTTTGACCAACCAGGTGGACAAGAAGTCTTTACTCCCCTACACATATAAGCCTAAGAGCTCTCCCCTTTAACAACCCGTTAGCCTTATTGGAGTACGATAAAGTCCCCATCCCCTTAACCCCTTCCGAGTTCAAAGACCGCATCTTCTTCAAACCCGCTGTCACCGCGTCTTCACCGCAAGACTTGTCTCCTTTGGTCGAAGCCCTCACCCTCTCTCTCAATTCAACCTGACCTTCAAGACCTTCTTCTTCCTCTTCGCTATTGGACACAACATACTTTTAGATTGCATTTGTATGAGACAATTTTAACAACATACTTTTAGATTGCATTTGTATAAGACATTTTTAAACTCTTTGAGAAATTTTGCAATGATGAAATCTAGAACTCCATCAACTAAAATTCCATTAATTACAATTTTCATTGTTTGGTTATATCTATTTATGACATGGTTACAGTGTTACTTACTTGAAATAAAAAAAGTCATGAATATGAGACAAGAGGAATGAGAGAAGAAAAAAATCAGTATGAGAATCATTCCTAAACTCATCCCCCTCCTTGGTTGTCAAACTAAGGCTTATTCATGAATCAATTTCTGATAATGAAGTTGGACCCACACTCATTTCAATACCTATATATGTTAGTAAATACAGGATCTCATCAATTGGAATCATTCAGATACCTAAATATGTTTAGGATTTAGGCGAAGCAGGCCTGTGGGCCTCCAAAATGTATGGGCCTCCAAATTTTAAAACTTCCACATAAAACTTTTGGTAAAAAAAAAAAGAGTAATTAATTATTTAATTCATTTTTAACTCCTTACCAAATTCTTCAATCATTTACTTCAATTATCAAATTTTATGAATTCAAATTATGATTTATATATATACTAGTCTCTTAACATGTGCTCCGCACATGTCAATTGATTTTTATTTTTTATTTTCTTAAATTTAAAAAGTTACAACAATTTTTGGGGAAACTTCTCTTTTTTTCATGGAATGTATTACAATTTTTTCAAATATGATATAGTCTATTAACTATCTTATCCTCATATAGAAATAATTTGTTTATGTTTAAGGAAATCCAGATTATGTGTCTGGCCCAAACTTTAGGTTACTTGACCTAGTGGTAATAGGGTTATAGAAGGATTTAGAATCCTATTCAATATAAAATTACTTTCCTTGTATGTTCAGATTCTATGTATTGTAATCCTCTATATAAAGAGGTCTCTATTGTCAATGAAAATACACAGCAAATTCCTCTCAATTTCAGTTTCTTTACAACACGTTATCAGCACGAAGCCTTAACCCTGAAACAAATAGCCAAAACCCTAAATTCTCAATCCCAAGATCCTCAGCATCCTCGCTGCATCTCCTCAGCATCCTCGCGACATCCCTGCAGCATCCTTGTGGCCTCGCGACATCCTCGCAGCGGCCCCACAACAGTCATCGCGGCATCTCTGCAGCGTCCTCGCAGCATCCTTGCAGCGACCCTACAGTATCCCTGCACTATCAAGCCAACAACTTTTCCGGTCAAGATTTCTGGCATCTTTTCGAGGTAAACTTTTCTAAAATTTTCCGTTTTTGAAGTTTTTCAATTTCTTCTTCTTTTCTCGGGGACTTGCAAACTCCGTTCTTCTACCCCCCTTTCTTCATCATAGGGGAGACCTAATTAAGCCGAACTGTGGGGGCTCGTGCTCACTCCAAGCTTGGAGCTTGTTTAGATCTCCAAACTTAGAGTTTGTAGAGAATTTATGATCGACCACTTACGTCATTGTTTCGATCTAATCCAATATCACTTGAAATTGAATTTCTTGGAAGCGATTACGCTCAGAAATTCCTAATTTCTTGGAAGCGACTACGCTCAGAAGTTTTATATGTTTACGTGGTAGCCTTTTACGCTCCGAAACTAACCCTAATTTCTTGTTCTTTTTCAGGATGAGTAACCTGAACAAACTGGACTTCGCTCAATTGGGAACAACTGGCTCTGGATATCACAAGTGGGTTCGTGATGTTCACCAGCATCTCAAGGCCGATGGAATCCTGGATACGATTCTCGAGCCTAGACAGGACGTGCTAACTGTTGAGCAAGCTCAAGCTTTGGAAGCAAATAGAGCAGCCTTAGAGGCAAATAAGGTGAAAGCCATCATCCTAATGACTCGTCATATGGATGATTCGCTCCAGTACGAGTATATGAATGAAGAAGACCCCAGAAGGTTTTGCTTCCTTAACTAGAAGTGAGATGGCATAGCCTCCGCTTATGTGATTTCAAGTCAGTTCTTGACTACAACTCGGAAGCACTTCCCATTAAATCCTTAATGGAATTCTGTGGTAAAGAGATCACAAATGCGATGTTGATTGAGAAGACTCTCTCTACCTTCCTCGTCTCTGCATTGATGGTTTCTAAGAACTATCGAATTGATGTTGTTGCAGGACGAATCACAAGGTTTCATGGGCTCATTAGAGTTATGAATGTCATGAAAAACATGACAACATCCTTGTGAAGAACTATAATTCGAGATCCGTGGGAATGTAGCATATTCCAGAATCCAATTATAGTCGAGCCCCAAAGAAAGGGCGTCAAGAGTGAAACCTAATCTTAGGAATACATTTGGACGTTCTGGTCTATATAATTGCTCTACTTGAGAAGGTAACCGCTAAAATAGGCGAACACGGAACTGAAGAGGTCAATGTGGAAAAAGAGAGGGAGGCAACGCCTCTGGCCATGTTGGTGGCGCCACCAACACTAAGAGCCATCTAAATGACGCTTTCAAAGCACCTCAATCAATGGAGTCTGAGCAAAGAGATGTATGTTCTCGATGTGGAGTATCCGATCATTGGGCACAAATTTGTAGAGCTCGTGCAGAAATTATCACCGCCTACAAAGCATATTGTGAAGCAAGAGAAACTCACAACGTGGAACAAGAAGATCAAGATGATGATCTAGAATGAAGGGTTAAAGACTACAAATCTGGCTGGGATCAATAGATCGCCAATTATGTTTAAGTCTTTATTTTTCCAAGAGATGTAATAGGCAATCGCCATATTATTTTTGTAGTAAATGCCTATAGTTTAGTCTTTCTTCAAAGTAGGCTCACCCAAAGTAACTGTGATATCTAGGAAGGTTCTGAGATTAGTGGTACTTAAGCGAGCATTGCTCCACCGACATCTCTCTACTTACCTGGTCACATTTATTTTGGAAATACCGAAATAAGTTAGATGGTTACCATTGTTTTGCATTAGCTAGCATTTTGGATTAGATTTTCTTTGGTCAAAGAGACAATGATGTAACTCCGTTGGCTTATGAATACAATTTCGAGTTCTTTTCATTATAACTCCATTTTAATTCAGAGCATATGACTTTGTGACTACGATGACTGGGCCATCAGTATTAATTCAAGGACATGGAATAGCCCAAGTTCCCATTGCCAAATGGCACCTTGATTATTGTCACAGAAACTCTCTACTCTCCTAGGGAAAATCGCACCTATGAATAGTCAACGGATTCCATGCGAAAACGCATGTAAAGAACGGAGATGAGTTCTTTTGCAATGCCTCTAATGAGTGCTAACAAAGGCGCATCTTAGAGAAGTTTATGTGTCTCTCTAGTGGACTCTATGTCACTATTAAAGACTTTATACGGATATCCATTCTTCATACGGACATCCATTCTTCAGAGTGAGAAGAAGCAAGAATCGAAAATTGATTCCTGGGCTTAACAAGACCGCAACAATTGCAGCATCTGGCGATGCAGCCGTCTTGGGGCGCCGTAGGGGCGCCCAAGTCCCATGTGACAACGCCATAAATGGCACTACCCATGGCCATGACACCATGGAAGTCCCTTTCTATGGTCATGACGCCATGGATGATTCTCCCCATGATCGAGACGCCATGGATGCCACTTTCCATGGTTCCAACGCCATGATGGGTGATGTAGTCACACATTTTGCTTCTAATAGCACTACAGACGCTCAAGCCCAACCAAAATCCTCATTGGTTGCTTCCAAGGCCTCTCGCTCATTTTGCAAAGCCTGTTCCTTCGGGAAATTAGGATTGAGACCGTCCTATGCAAAGGATATGAAAATACTCATTATGTTCTTACTTCGAATCCGTGGGGATTCTGTGGACTGATTCAACCAACTTGAGAACGTTTAAATATCTCATGATGTTGGTTGACACGCAAACACGCTGGTCACGTGTTGTGCCATTGTCCACTTGTAAATGCTGCTTCTGCTACACTCCTAGCAAATACCATATGACAACAGGCTCACTCCCCGGATCATCCTATTCCGTCAATTGGACTTGACAATGCTAGAGAGTTTGCATCGAAAACTTTCGATAGATATTGCAATGGGATTGATGTTGGACATCACATTCTCATGAACACACCCAAATGGTTTCGCGGAAACGACTTCGATGATAGTCAAGACATTGGTAATGCGCACCAATCTCCCTATATCCGCTTGGGGTGAAGCAATGTCGCATGCAGCTATGCTAATTCGTCTACGACCTACCACCACTCAATCTATGTGTTACAGCTAGTGACTGGATACAAGTATTTTGTACTTACGCACATTTGAGTGAGTCATTTATGTGCCAATTGCGCCGCCACAGCGCACTATAATAGGTCCTTACAGACGAATGAGAAAATTGGATTTGAGACTCCAACCATCGTCTGCTACTTAATGCCCTTGCTAGGCGATCTCCTTACCGCTAGATTTGCGGGTTGTCACTCTGCTGAGACAGTCTTCCAGTCGTTAGGGGGAGATAAGAACATGGATGTTCAACAGGAACGACATGAATTGTCGTTGTCGTGGTCTGTCCCCACTATGTCTCATTTCGATCCCTACTAAAAGTGACAAGATCACACATCTGCTGCAAATATGCCTACAAGGAAGTACGTCCCTACAAGAGGATGTAGCGCCATCCTACACGGAGGTAGGCATGGTGCCAACGCCAAAAAGAGTGGCACTCTGGCGTTACAGGCCATGGCCCCAGCTAGGATGCATGGGAGGCCCGTGGGTTCGAAGAATACTTTGGCACAACTCAATCCTTGGATCATCAAGACTCAAAATATGTCTCATGAGAATCTTCTGGGTTATGGTTATCATTAGGGGACGCCTCAATGTCAGAACCTATTCCTGAGAATATAGAGCTCTATGAAACCTACACTAGTGTACATGAGATGTGGGAAAAAAACTCCATCAAAATTGATGATGTAGTCATGCATTTCGTTGCGCATGAGTTTGTTGAGTCCGATGATATCGAACCACTCTCCGTTGATGAATGAATGCCAACGTAGAGAGATTTGGCCTAAATGGAAAGATGCAATCCAGGTTAAATTAGATTCTCTAACGAAGAGGAAGATTTTGAGCCAGTGATGCCAACACCTCCTATCATAAAACATGTTGACTAATGGGTCTTCGTTAGAAAGCATGTTGAGAAAAAGAGATGGTAATCTCGCCTTATGGCGCAAGGCTTCTCACAAAAACGCCCTGGAATCGACTACGATGAGATATATTCTCTCGTAATGGATGTCATTGCACTCCACTACTCTGTCAGTTTGGTAGTTTCCAAATAACTGATCATGCAGCTTACAAATGTGGTCACTACGTATCTATACGGGGATCTAGATACAGAATATACATGAAGGTTCATGGTGAACCTCATCTACCCAAGTCAAGTGACTCTAGACCACGGAGCGGGTTTACAATAAGGTTGAAGCGCTCACTAAAGTGACTGCTTGATTGGGAAGGGATATGCCCACGTATTTCCATAACAAGTTTCGGATTCTATCGTGGTTCATGTTGGACATGACCTTCATTGGAAGCTCTTAAAGAGTTAAGGGAAACCGTTGAACACTTGAAATCCGAGTTTGAGATGAAAGATTTTGGGAGAACACGATTATGTCTCGGTTTGGAACTTGAGCATCGTGTCGATGGATGCTTAGGCATTTTGACAAGGTCAAACCTTCAAGCACCCCCATAATCGTCTATAGTCTTAATCCTGAAAAGGATCCTCTTCGTCCGTAGGATGATGAAGAAGATGTGCTAGAGGCAAAAGTGCCCCACTTAAGTGGAATACGCGCATTATTGTACTTAACTCAATGCACAAGACCGGACATCTCATATGTTGTAAACTTGTTAGCTAGGTATAGCTCTGCGCCAACGCGATGCCATTGGATTAGTGTAAAAGATATCTTTCGATACTTGAGATGTACGATCGATATGGGCTTGTTCTATCCGTACAGAGAGATGATGGATTCAGACCCATCACACACCAGAAACGCCTCCAAC
This sequence comes from Rosa persica, assembly GCA_025331145.1. Taxonomy (NCBI): domain Eukaryota; kingdom Viridiplantae; phylum Streptophyta; class Magnoliopsida; order Rosales; family Rosaceae; genus Rosa; species Rosa persica. Next base: position 43,852,060 of record WFKR01000005.1, on the reverse strand, counting down.
GCTGGCCTGCGTTTCCTATCCCCACCCCAAAACAACATGTGTTTTGGAAGGTTTTGCTGATATTGGATATCTCTCTGACCCACACAAAGGTCATTCCCAAATTGGTTAAGTGTTCACCATAGGTAAAAACCGTGATATCTTGGAGGTCTACAGAACAGACCCTAGTTGCTATATCTTTGAACAATGCAGAGATTATTGCTTTTCACGAAGTGGTTCGTGAATGTATATGGATTGAATCCATAATTACGTATGTTTGAACAATTATGTTCAAAGTCTACCACCGATGAGCCTATAAGCATTTAGGATAATGCTGGTTTTGAACCAAGACTATATCAAAAGCGACAACACCAAGAATAATCAGCAACAACAGACTCTCCTCAAGATCAAAGTGAACTAGGTTCGATCTGAAGACAGTATGACAGACTTGCTCACTAAGTCATTGCCTAAATTCCACTTTCGAGAAACATGTTAGTAGCATCGTTTGCGGAAGTTATCAGAACTCCCATGACCGTAGTCATCAGGGGGAGATGTCTACATGTATGGTTTCGAAACGTGAAGGGTGTGTTGTGCTATTTTTCCCCTTCGACCGAGGTTATTTTTGTCCCACTGGGTTTTTGTTACTCGGCAAGGTTTTTTAATGAGGCAACGAGAGAAGCACCACGTTTGGGCGACACAAGGGGGAGTGTTTAAGGAAATCCAGATTATGTGTCTGGCCCAAACTTTAGGTTACTTGATCTAGTGGTAATAGAGTTATAGAAGGATTTAGAATCTTATTCAATATAGAATTACTTTCCTTGTATGTTCAGATTCTATGCATTGTAATCCTCTATATAAAGAAGTCCCTATTATCAATGAAAATACATAACGAATTCCTCTCAATTTCAGTTTCTCTACAACAGTTTATTAATATTTATATTATGTGAGGCCATAAATTTGTACTTCGAAAATTTAACCAGTCCCTCTAGAATTGGCTTAATTATATAAGATATATATATATAGACATATTTTTATGTTTATGAATCCAATTTGACTTTTGTCTTTTCTAATTAATTTGTTAGCGTAAATATGATTAATTACTTTCCACAGTGATACATAGATAATAGACCTACTCATTACACAACAACCCTAGTCCAAAATACTAATCCCAAGAGCCTTAAAAGGAAGGGTTCCAACTCAGAGCTCACCAAGCTGGGTTGGTCCAGGCCCAACATCTCCAGATGTCATGTCGTACGTAGCAAACCCAGTGCCTTCGCTCGAATAATGCTGCCGCACCCCATGCCAACGACCTCACACCGTTACGATCCCAAATGTCTCGCCCCACACAGCCACAACTCACGTCGTTAAGACCCGATCAAGAATCACACCGGTCCAGTGCATAAAACATCTGCACCATCGTCGATTTAGAATCCAGTGCTGCCTCTTTTGATAAGCACACGACCCCGCCGCCTGCCTTGATCAGACATGTTGCCAGAAACTCAAAACCAAAGCCGTCTAGTACCCTTGAGCACACAACACCCACCTAAGGAGCTTCCTCAACCAATTACATATCGAAACACCCATCCAGTAGCAGACCTTAGATGTTAGCGAGCCTAAAGGCCAAACCCAAACGTTAGAGGCTGCCGGACGAGAGCACGATTTCGCAATCGGACAAAAGCTGGTCCTTAGGGTTTTAGGGTTTTAAGAGAGGGGGAGTCGTCATATTTTGCACTGGGTTTAACAATCAATTCCTTTATTTTGTTCACGGATGAATTTATAATTTCTAAGTTTAGAATACCAAACGAAGTAATTTAAGTTTAAAATACACCATTAATAAAAAGAAAATTAGAAAGAAGTGAAAATAAAAGGAAAAAATAATATGAGCCGTTGGATGTGATTTTATACACGTGGCATGTCATTCGAAGCTCGGGTAAAAAAAAAAAAAAAAACTCAGACGAGAGGATCCGCTCGCAGAAGGGAAAGGTGTTAGAAATTTATATTTATACATACATGTAAGTAAGGTTTTGCCCTACTTCGTCTCTGTTCTTACGAATTGCCCCTGCCCTTCTGAATATTCAGAAGGGCGAAGGTACTCCACTTTCATTCTCTCACACACAACCAAACAGAGCCCCCTTTTATGTAGTTTATAATTCTGTTTCCAACACTCTTCTTCTTGAAATTGAATTCTCTCCACCGGCTATACCTAATCTTTCCCGAAAACTAACCAATTTGCTGGCTTTCTGTTAAGTCTGCAACGCTGATTGTGAATCTTTGACAGCCCAGTTGCAGGAGCTATTCTCTTTGTCGACAACGCTAAGGTGAAGCTTCAATTTCGTCATCATATAGATCTGACATATTATACACCTCCTTTCTTTGTATAAATATACTCAGTATTCGTTTGATCTATGAAAATTTTAACAAGATATAGGTATTATAGTGTCGATTTTTTTTGTATGTCCTGAGCATGCTGTTGAATTGAAGTGAAATTCCTAATCTTTCACCTGTGTTTTAACTTTCAAGGTGTGAATTCAGAGTCTTTAATTGAGAGCTGGGACTTCCAATCCGTGGGGGTAAATGATGTTAGGATCGAATTAAAATCGGAATTATTGAACTTAAAGAATGAGGAAGGATAGAGCTTTATATAGAATGATAGGACAGCATCAAGGAAGAAGTCGCTTGGCAAAAATGATTACTTGAGTTTAGGCATAGAAAGGATGTTATGAAAACCTTTTTACTTTCCAATTCATGTCATATTGTATCATCATATCTGTATCATGTGAGTTAAAGCCAGCCTTTGATCTTTCTGCTTGCATTTTATTCCTTCTCTAGCCTTTGATATTGTATCATCATATCCGTAATCAAAACTTTAAGACCTCACTGTTTTTGTTAATCTATTGTGGCAAAAATTTTCGCTAACAAAATTTTAATATGTAGATGTTAGTTAAATTCCAATACATTGATTCTATGTAAATATTATGAGGCGATCTTCTGCAGACTTATGCTCTTTGATAAGAGGATCTTCCCCATATAACCCTAAAGTTCTGAACTCTTTAATTTGCTTGGAACAAAAGCATCCAGCTAGCTTTCTGCAAAAGAGTACTTGTGAAAAGGGAAGGCAGAGTCCCTCGATCTGTTGAAGCGAGCTCCCATAACCGGCGAATCTCGAGAGAGGCAGAGTCATGTCTTCAGGCGAAGAAGTCTCTTCGGTTTCAAAACGTACTTTATCGTGCTCCACCTGCTTTGATGCTCTCTGGTTTTGCTATTGTATGTTCTTTCCTTACTCTTTGTCTTTTCATTTTCAATTTCAATTCCTTTTGTTTCGCTCCAACTCTTACATTTCATTCAACTACTTCATAATTCTATGCCTTACCTCTTGCTTCTTGGGTCCTACACTTCAATTCTTATAATGGATTTGGCTTAATTGTTCATTTGATTTGGGGTTTACTGTGAATTTAGGAACATGATATTCACTACTAGTTGCTAAAACTACCCAAAAAAGAAAAGAAAAGAAAAAGTAGGGTATAGTTTTTAATGATTCCTTATGTAATTTTAGCTATCGCCCACTTAACAAGTTCCAAACATGACAGTCTTTTTAAGGTTCTGATGCCCACTTAGTTTCTGGTTGATTCTTTGTCTGTTGTCAGTTGATGTTACCTTTTCATGTTTAGCCACTTTTATGCTTAGCCTATTTCTATGCGTTCTATACTGAAATCCATTTGCTACTAGTTCATCATCATTGTGCATTTTAGTTGGGTTTTTTTTGCTGACCATTTTCTTCATACAACATGTATATGTCATTCTTCTATTTTGTGATGTTTTTTTTGTTGTCGGTCACTTCTTTTTCTTCCATTTGGTAATTGAAAAATCATGTTATGTTAGCTCCAGTTCATCAGATGCAGCAATATTATAGGCTTGGGACACTTGATAACTGTGGTGGGAAATGGAGTGCTCTTGTGGATTGTTTAACTTTGAAGACGATGCGGTCAGCTGAAGTGCAGGTTTGTTTCTAAAGAATTTTGTGTTTCGTTCTTTTTCCGTCCCTTGTCTGTGTGATAATGGTTGCCCCTTCAATTAATACATACTGATGTTAGGGGATCTGCATTAGTCAAATCTTTACTTTGTTTGTATCCTGTCTTTCATTGTCCAAAATACAGTTGGATATTTCTTTAGCTAATGATTAGATTGCTTTATTGTAGTTTTGCACATATAAGACCTGTATTGCGTATGTGAGGAATTGTCGTGTACCATTATCAAAGTACTTAGGACTGTTGGCGATGTTGAATATTGCAACAACTAATTTTAAAATACTGTCTACCGGTGACATACTTCATAAAACTTCGACTTACTCTGCGAAAAAAATGGTGGTGCAGGACATTAGAATATTAACATAGGCAACATTTTGAAACTGGTATCACTTTATTGGCTGTTTCATAGTTATCCAGTTAGTTCTGGCCATGACAGCTTTTTTTTTTTTTAGTTTTTTTTTTATTAACGTCTGCCTGGAAGATCACTGTTGCTAAGATTTCCATGTGAGAAATTATTTGGTCTGCTTCCAGGTTATATAGTTTTGAAACGATTTTGGCTGTGCTGTTGACCTCATATCAAACCTTACAATTGGCACACATTATAATCTAAAGCTAAACAGTGTGTACTCGATCATACATTGGATGACGCAAGTTAGGTGTTGCCTATGATTGTGGTGAGGTTTAGATTTTGCAACTTTGATATTCAGGAAAAGAAATTTTATGCTTTCTGTAATTTTAGAGAAATTAAAAATAATAGAGATCAGAACACAGAAGAGAGTAAGGGAGGAGATATGGCACCAAATCTTCAACAAGGCTTTAGGAATTCATTCATCCAAAGCTGAATTGCTTTATAAGAAATAATTTGATTGATAGGCTTCAAATGAAAATGTCAATGAATCCTACAAATGCTGAAAGACTTGTTAGTCAATATGAAAGACTCATTAATAATAGGAGACACTTAGTGAAATTGAAGGCATTGAGTTTTATAAGACAGAAGCGCTTGATGTAACTTTATACTAATTGATTTATATGTCTATTGACTGATGCTTGTACGACCATTTGACATTTCACTCAGACAAAGGCCTCGCTATTAGATTTGGCCCTATGGGCTTAGTCCTGGGTGTCCAAAGAAGATAGTTCTATCTAACAAAGCAGTAGTGCCTATAGATCTTAATAGGATCTATGTATGTGGACATGTCATGTTTGATGAATCGATATTTCAGTTTGCTTGCTGTGTTTCTGACAGTGCTACAGACTTTCTTTTGATCACTGGAATTCCCAAGAGTCTTGCAAGTCCTTGTCTCCACAAGTTTCATCATGTCAACCTTCTATTCTCGGACCTCATCCTTCAATCTTGTGATTTCCCAATGTGATTTTACACTTCTTAACCTTCCTAGAATGAACCGCGCTGTGGATATTTTTGCTTTGTAACAAATCAATTTTGTTGTAACCTTCACATATTCATAAAGTACAGCCAATTTTCAAGTTTCTTTACCAATGCATTTGGATGCTCAATACATTTTAGTATTGGTCAACTTGTTGACATCTTAACCAAACAATATCCTCATATAATTAGTAGGGTCTCGTTCCTTCGTGTAATTAGAAGCAGATTAATTGGTGGGTCTCGTCCCATCTTTTTAAGGATGTATGATAAGCATAAAGATAAAGCAGCTGCTCTGCTTCTATTGGAGCACCTGATCACTATTACGGTAGTATATCTAAAGCCTGTAAATGGTCTGGAGAATAGAGTGTGTACTCAGCATTGAGAATCAGATCAGTCTGCTAGTTCCCAGGAGCTCTTTAGATCTGAACTTTTGGTTGGACACTTAGATACATATTAGGTTTTCTGTTTTAAATTGGAATTAACTAATCAAATTCTTTTGACTTATATTTGAAGGTAGTTGCTGTAGTGGCTTTCTAGGAAAATCTATACTGGAAGTGTTCCTTAACAGTCACACTCACAAATTTTGTTGATATACCAAAGTATTGGACATGCATTGGGTCAAGGAAATTGTTGCTGTGGACACTGTAAGGCAGTGTTGGCACTTCATAGTTGCTAACTTCTTGTTTGATCTTCATAAGCCATCTTGAGGTTCCATGTAGAGCTATTGCTTGCATTAACTTGTCCTTCTCAATTTCTTCTAGATGTTTTCTTTTCATTTGGGAGCTTGTACATGTGGGACAAATTTTTGCTGCTTGGTCTGTATTTCAGTTTTGACATTTTGACACCTATGTGCTATTCAAGGATGAGGTTCTTAATTCAATTTGTCTTGTCATGAATGCCATTCTGTAGCTAATAATAAGCTGGAGTTTCTGAATGCAGGAAATTTTGGAGTCTCGTGAGAAAGCCAAGGCTCACATCTGGACTTTTCGAACCCCAGAAGAAGCATCAAGTAATTGGAAAGAACAATTTGGACATTTAGATGAAATGGAATAATGGAGATTCAATTTACCATCCATCTTTCAACTTTTCCCTGGCATGTCCGGTGAACCTCCGAACTTTTAATTTAGTTGAAAGGAGTCCTAGGATGACTCTGTACTTTCTTCAGTAGCTAGAAGGATTATATTGAAGACAACAATTGAAAGACATAAGCATTTCTGGGCATGTCGTTGATTCAAAGTGAACATTGCAGCAGTCAGGAAGTGCGATTTTTGTTCTGAAAAGTTCTGTATTTAGTGAACATTAAAGGGATGCGGTCCTTTTGTTACATGAGGTTGACAATGCACTCTTCTTGTTTTAGGTTTTTGACTAATTGTCCGTATATAAATTGATAATCTCTCACATGGCTGTAGGAAAGAAGAGCAAGAAAAATCAGATAATACACGCTTTCAGTGCTTTATTGTTATACACGGGGCCGTTCTTGTGAATGATTCCTTTTTTTAGTCATTTTAAGGGATCGTTTGTGGAACTCACATTTTGATCACAAATCAGCATCTCGATCGTTTAGTTTTTAAGTCTAAGTAGATCTCTTATGCAAGATTGAGTTTAATTGATGATCGTTAAGGTATCAAATTAGATCAATAAATGGACGAACTGAATCTGTCCAACTTGCATCGTTCATTTTTAGAAATGTAAATCACGATTATAGATGCCTAACAATCATTAATTGACTGAAAATTTTGTAGAAGTGGTCTACAAATTAGGACTTAAAAACTAAACGGTCGAGATGTTGAAATGTTATCGAAAAATGGGTCACATAAGGAATCCCTTAAAATGACAAAAAAAGGGATATATATATATATATATATATATATATGTATGTTGTAACTATTATATATATGTGGCTGTCCACTATATATACTCATTAGTTACGTCCTTATGATGTAAACTCTATCCATATATACATGAGTCTAATGAGAATGAAACACACACTTATGAGATTTTGTTTTTCTCTTCTATCTCTCTCTTATTCTCCAGTTTATAACACGTTATCAGCACGCGTTTGCTCTTACTTTTCTTCTTCTTCTTCGAACTCCATGATGATCTGCAAGCCTTATGGTGCAACATAGTTGCTTATGACCAAGGCTAATGATCTATGAGTTTTTTTTTCTCTCTCTCCTAGATGAACATCAATTATTTTTATGCGATCATGTAATTTTTTATATTTGATGTATAATTGTTGAATGTTTATATTTCATATACGACATGTAGTTCTCAATGTTCCAATAGTCAAGACTCGAGTCCGCTGATCGAGTAGTCTTAGATCTATGGTTCTATAGACATCCCACGAATGTTTTTCTCGTGTTTTCCTAGAGATCCGTTGTTCATATTATGAAAATTTAAACCTCTGGTTCGTATATGATTTTTCTATCATTTTTCATAGAATATACTGTTCTAATACTTAAGGATCATGATATATCTCGTCTTTTCTCTTTGTAGAAAGATGACGCATCTGACAAAATTGGAATTTGATCCTCTTGAAATTTCTGGCAAAAACTATTTGATGCCAAAATTCATCTTATGGCTAACAGCCTTGGAAATGCCATAAAAAATTGACAATAAGTCATCAGTGCAAAATCATGTCAAGGCTATGATTTTCTTGCGTCATCATATTGACAAGAGCCTAAAAGATGAGTACTTTATGGTGACAGATCCGCTTGAGCTTTCGCAAGCATTGGCTAATCGATTTGCTCACTAGAAAACCATTTTTCTACCTAGAGCACGATATTGATGGATGCATTTGCGCCTTCAAAACTTCAATTCTATCACTAATTTCAATTCCGTTATGTATCGGATTACCTCCCAACTAAAATTATGTGGAGAACCTATCAGTGAAGATAGCAAGCTCAATGTCTCTGATTTTTTTTTTTTTGGTAGATAATGGATAACATGTTGACAACATGATCAGCGGCGGTGTTCTTGGCACTGATTAATTTTAAGCCTATATTTAGGCATTTTTTCTATCTATCTTTGTTTTGTTTAGTCATTTTTATTTATTTTTTATTTAGTTTTTCTTTTAATTATATAATTATCTTTAGTTACGTTTCATTATGAATCATGTTGAACGTTTCATCGTGAATTATGTTCATTAAATTTAATTACATTTAATTATGAATTATTAAGGTTAATTACATTAATTATCTTTAAGGAAAATGATAAAAAAGATCATATTAGAGTATGAAATGATAAAAAGATCACTTACTTTCTCACTTGATAAAAAAGTCCATCATGAATTGCTAGTAATATTAATTTAATCCTCATTAATAATGAGGTAATGTTAGAAAATGTCAGTTTTCAATTTTTTTGATTCCAGTTATGCCCTTAAAAACGTTTATCGCTTTATACTAAAAATCAGAGATCCAATCTCCTATCCATTTTGATCAGAAATCCCAGAGCTCCGATTAGAAATCCAAAAGGTAGAAGACGAAGCTCAAACTTCACCTGGCGTCACTGCCCAAACCCAATCGGTCACCTACATGCCCGGACCCAACGACGGAGCTCCGAGTGCCAAAACATAATCCCCAGCGACGAAATTGGACCGCTCGTAATGAACGCCGTCGAGCAGGTGATCCAGGTGATTCACGCGCCGGTCTATTTTGAGAAGTACCTTGATTCCTTTGGTTCTTTTCTAATCGTGAAATCTCAGTTTTGATTTTTATTTTTGTTTTCTGGTTTTGTAGTACCTCGATCTGTAATTTATCAATGGTTAGTTCTTCGTTATCTCAGTAGGTCGACCTGGTACAATTTGATTTTGCTCAATTCTATTTGTGATAGAAGCATCAAAATGATCTCTGTGGAAGCAATTGCATTGCTGGAGTTGTGTATGCTTTGTATTGATCACGTTTTTAGTTTTTGTAGTATTGATTTTTAATTTCTTACTATTTCTAGGGTTAGGTTGAGGTTGAACTCTTTGATTTTCAATCACTATTTGTATTTGAGCTAAAATTGATGTGGTGCTCCGTTTTTGTGCTTTCTCTATTCGTGGAAACTTGTAGGCTATAGTGGTTCTAAATGTTAAACTACTAAAAGAATGTTTTTGTGGTCTCTCTATTTAGGGGTTGATGTTGCTATTGAACGTCTTAGAACTTTCTTTTTGGTACTGTATGGTGCTAGGTAGTATCTATAATGAGGATGATTAGTTTCTTATAACTAGACAATTGTTTATTGCCTGTTGCTTTTACAAGGCTTTAACTTATGATGTGAGTTAGGTTAAACCAAGTCCTATTCCATTTGGTTCAAATCCAAATCTGCCCCATTAGATTTCGGTGGAGGGTGGCTTACCTGTGTCATCCGAACATCCATGAAATGATGAAAGAATGAATCTGTAGAACTCAGAGTGAGATTGAAGTGTTGAAAAGTTAAAAGAATTGCTTGAAGTAACATGCAATGTGTAATGGAATTGTGTTAGAGCTCTGTATGATGTTATTAGGTTTCTGTTATTCATTTAGATATTATCTCTGTCCCAAGATACGGCTCAGCCAAAAAACGTGAGCGCGCCTACGCGAGCCTTATTTTATTAGTAAAGTCAAGCTTTGGCTCCCTAAAGACTAAACTAAAGAAATGGATAAAAAAAGGGGGGACTTCTGCAACGGGCTATGCCACCCAAACCAACTGAGGGAAGTCGCATCCGTCCCATCGCAAGCACCTACAATGTCATGATCACATTGGTTACCCTTTTTTCTTTGGTAGTTCAACGGACGGTCGCCCCTCCAACAAGAAAGGGTATAAATATGGAAACTTCTCTGCCATTTGGATCGGAGAATTTATGGAGGAAATCGGGTTTTAAATTTCCAGAAAGCAAACGATTATATAGCCAAAGGGAATACGCCGCGCCTCAAATCATCCCAAGCGCAGCTATTTTGTTAAGAACAGGATTTAATTTGATACTTCTGCTACTCCACTAATTGTGCATGAAGGTTCGGCTTGTGAAGGAGTTATATGGGAACCAGATTAAAGAAATTCACTGTAGCCTGACCTAGCTACCACTTGATTTTGTTTGCATTGCTGATTTTGGCTAGTTGGTACATTTTCCTTTCTGCATTATACTTTTCTGTTTTTTTTTTCCTGCTTTCGATATAGTATTTCATTAATTTTGATCTACTAAACATGTTATTAGTCGTCTATCAGGATTTTATTCTTTTGGTGCCATATATAAATTGCAGGTCACATGGGTTTTATATATTGAGTCAATTCCTTATGAAAGTTATCTTTTGAGATCAGCAATTTGTTATTGTTGTTGATACGCAAATATCCTAAGTTGCAGAATCATAAACTAACCATTTCTACATTTCTTTGAGAGACAAATGTGGTTGGTACTACCTGTTGCTTTTGATATCCATTGTCACGTGATAATAGATTGTTTTCTATGTCATCAAAATAAATACACTGATTTTTGAATGTGGTAAGCATGAACAGATTCATCCTCTTGAATAAAGATATTTATTATCATGTTGAAGAGTGTAATTTTCTCTTTTGCAGCAAGGTAATTGTTAAGCTTAAATATGCAGATCTTGTTTCCATACTTCCAACCAATGTCGGTGTAGTAGTATGGCCCATTCAAATCTGGAGATTCAGTGTAAATATATCAACCATGATTACACTGGAAGGTCCAACTTGTCTACTCTATGCAGAGGATGCCTTACGAACTATAAGCTTACCTGAAGGTATACTTGTAATGTATAATGTTTTTCCTTGTTTAGTATTGTCAATAACAAACTATCTTGATGATATGAACAGGTGACCTTTGTATAGTTATAAGCAAAGATATCTAGGTCAAAGAGTTGGTTTCACTAAAAGTATCTTTCCTTGCATAGTTATAAGCAAAGATATCTAGATGAAAGAGTTTGTTTCACGAGGGCAAAACATTTTTTATGAACTTTTTTACTGTGATGTTCATGTTTACGCTTTATATGGATATGCTTTTTCTATTACAATTCTGATTTTGTGTTTTTGGCTCCTACTCCAGCATATACAGAGATTGAGAAACCTTCTATAAAGATCAATTACACTATTAAACAATGACATGGATATAACAATGGCAAAAGTGACTTTGGCAGGACTTGGTAAGTGACATGTGATTGACAGTTACTTGGTCAGTGACTTCAGTTACATGATCAGTAATTTGACCAGTGACATAGCCAGTGACTTGAGGTTAACAGTGACCTTGCCGGTGACTTAACGTTAACTGTGACATGGCCAGGGATTGACGATAACATGGTCAGTGAGTTTGCTGGTGACTTGAAGTTAACAATGACTTGACTAGGAATTGACGGTGACGTGGTTAGTGACTTGAGGTTAGCAATGAAGATTATCAGTTACTTACTGACTGTGACAGTTACATGGTCAGTGACATGACTAGTGACAACAAATTTGACACCTAGTTCTACAATTACCACATGTCTCACAAAACAAGAACATCAATGATTTGTGCTTGTGAGACTATTAATAACTCAAATTTGCAATTAAACTTCACAAATTTTTAACAGTAACTTTGCCAGTGATCTGATCAGTGACATGGATATAACAGTAACTTTGCTAGTGGCCATGCTAACTAGTGACCTGATCTGGCGAGTGACTTGGTTAGTGACATGTATCAGTGTATAACAGTGACACAGTCACTAACATGCAATGGGACTTGATCAGTGACGTATATCATGTTCATGACTGTGACATGATATTGACATAGCTAGTGACCTGAGGTTAACAATGATCTGGCTAGTGACTTGGCTAGTAACAAGAGGTTAACAATTCATCATTAGTGACTTTGATAGTTACATAATCAGTGACATGAGATTAACAGTTACCTGGTCAGTGACTTAAGGTTAGTAATGAAGATTATCAGTTACTTACTGACTTTAGCAGTTACATGGTCAGTGACATGTTTATGATTGTAACATGCCAAAGACTTTACAGTAATCACTTGAGGTTAATAGTTACCTGGTTAGTGACTTGGCTAGTTACTTGAGGTTAATAGTTACCTGGTCAGTAACTTGGCTAGTTAATTGAGGTTAACAGTTACTTGGTCAGTGACTTGGCTAGTTACTAGCAAAGTCACAGTCAATCTCTGGCCAAGTCACTGGCAAAGTCACTAAACATAACAGTGACACCATAAAAAGATACAAAAAGCTAATTGATTTAGTAAGCTGGAGTTTACAATCGGCCAGTAACTTGCATCTTAACCCTAAACAAATTGCTAAAACTCTAAATTTACAGAAATCTAACTCTGTCTATGTTTCATAAATGTCTTGATTATATGAGCTCTACATTGCAAAATATACTTCTTGCTGATTGCCTTCTAAATCCCCTCATACTTCGAAGTTTCTTCATGTAGTACATCACAAAAATTCCGCAATCCAATCTGTTGGCCATGAAAAAATTATAGTCAATGAATTTGAACAGTATAACAATAAAGTGACATTCTAAAGTGTTGTATACTTATAAGATTTATTCTTGTGAAAATGAGAAAATCATCAGTAACTTTGATAGTTACATGATTAGTGACATGGTCAGTAATATGTTCATGACTATGACATGACTAATGATTTGAGGTTAACAGTTAACCGGCCAGTGACTAGAAAAATTCTAAAATATGTCAATGACATGCAATATGACTTGACAATGACTTGTTCAGTGCAATATGACTTGACCAGTGACATGGTAATGGATATAACAATGACTTGACCAATGACTTAGCAAGTGAGATGTGATTGACATTAGACATGACCAGTAATCTGGCCAATTACAACAAATTTGACACATAGTTCTATAATTAGCACCTGGTTCTCAAATTTGATCAGAGAAATTGAGCAAGCATACCAAGAACCAAAGCAAAACCCACAAGAGGCAAGAAATGATAACTGAGCCATTCAAAGAGCACCCAAACAAAAGTTGCAACAGTTAAAACACTAACTGATATATTTTTGTTCCTCCACAACAACACATCAGCAGCTAAACAATTCCAACATTAAAAAAAAAAATATTATTATAATACAAGTAACAACTTTTAAATTGCATAAAAGGCTTCTCTGATTTCTTTCTTTGTTCTCTTTCTTTCATTAAAGACTATATACTTCAAAATTTGTTATTGTACGACCACGAAAAAAAAAAAAGTATGAAACATAATGATCCTACAAATACGAAGATTTTTCATTAAAGACTATATACTTCAAAATTTATTACTGTACGACCACAAAGAAAAAAAAACTGTATGAAACATAATGATCCTATAAATACCAAGATTAGCATTAAATGTGATTATGCACTTTAAAACATAAAAAAGATGCACTATCCAACAAATGATTCTACTGTTCAGTTGCTTGAAAGATTGACCATACGGTGGCATCTATAGAAAACTGTACAATTTGTTATAGAGATTAGCTTTGTATAATTATAGAGCGTACATCCCGGCTATCAAAATTCCAATCAATTCTAGCAACTTTTGGCTCTGGGGGACTAGAACATGATGCACTTCTTCCTATGCGTACAAGCAAATTCAATGGAAAGGGGAAAACAGAAGTAAGGCAGTAAACTCAATCATGAATAAAATACATACATCAAAGTATATTGATGACTGTTATGAAATTGGGCATGCAAAGAACTGCCACTAAATCCAATGTTTCATTAATCCTATTACCATTGAACAAGTACCAACAAGATAATGGGTGCTAGTAAGACAACTACCCAAATCTCTGTTCTTTTTTGTTCAAGTTTTGCATCATTATCGTTGGCCTCAAAATCAATTTTAACAAATCAATAGCATCTAAGGATTCTCTACACTAAAATACAATATAAAGCTTCATCACTATACAAATTACTCACTAACAGTAAAACCTATGTACAATGCAAAAGCCAACAAGATATCAAATTCTAATCATATCCAGTGATATCGAATATAGCAATGAGAAGCAGGTTCCTCGTCTAACATTCTCATCAAACACTATAGTATTCAGACTCCAAATTCACAATACTATTGCCAATTTCCTCATCTCAGTCATACAAAACTAAACGCCTAGCAATCAATCATGATAATCTAGAGTTTCTTTCAACCAAAATTCAATTGAATTAGCAATCATTCAACTAATTCAAGGTCTTTCGAAGATATGAAGGATGCTCTATACTTTACATAAATTCAAATCTTTAGAAATGAGCATCCTTCTTACAATCATCAACTCATGGAATTAAATTAATAACAATGAGGCATAATGAACTGCAACCTAGCATTCAATGCATATGTAACTTCAACAATAATGCATATGCAGCACATGAATTTCATTGCAATATATAGTATTCTTCAGTAAACCAAATAAACTTCACTTAATTAAGGATAACGCTGAAATAGACTATACCCACTTCACTTAACTCAATATTACACATCCAATTAACCCAAAAAAAAAACATCAAAAGGTCTCTGATACAAGAAATCACAAGAACTTGATTATGGCTGTGCTCGGTGGCTTTACGTTCAGGATGAAGATGAAGAAGGCAAGAACATTATCGAAAGAAATTGACGGAGGCGATGAGGAGGGCCAGAGACGTGAGATTCAAACCAGGCGACGTCGTAGACGCCGTCAGCGGTGTCAAAGGAGCCATGACAGTGAAGTCAGTTGAGAGAAAGGGGGTGTTAATTATAGTCTGAAATAGATCGGGGAAGAGAGAGATGATGAGACGATGACATGAGTTGTAATTTTTATTATTTTTAATGGCAGGTTGTAAGGAGGTGACCTTAATTATCATGGGGACATTTGTGTGTCTTGAATTATAATAAGACATTTTAAAATGACATCTTTTATCATTAGCCATTTTCTTTATTACGATTTATTTGTTGATATTATTTTGGCCTGACAAACATTTTTGTCATATCACCTACATGAATACCGATATTTTTTTCTTAATTATGTCTACAGTTAATGATTTATATCCACCCCATACTATTTTTTTTTTTGTGAAAAAATAACAAAATTATTTTCCATCGCTGGGACTTGAACCCATGTCTTTGTGGATGAGAACCAAATATCCTAACCAACTAGACTACAAAAAATTTATGATTATTTTGTTATAATGTTATATTAATGCATGTATCAATTATTGGCTCTAAATGAATCTCTCTCTATTTTGGCATACGGTATTCACGAATTGGTATCAACAATATTAATTATGTTTCCAACAAAATTGAGGTATGCATTTTCATGAGTTTGACGACTTCAATTTGATTTTCCTCTTATAATCTTATTTGAAATTTTGATATAAAATTGTCAATTGATAATGAGATCAAAACTACATGTTTCTTGATTCAATTTCGTGAGGACTTAAAATTCCTCCACTGATTGTTATATAATCAAATAAATCAAAACTTCTTATTTCTTGATCTCTAATTATGTCAGGACTTTTGTCCCTTCTCTTTATGAGTACATGTGAACCTTTGTTCACTCCACTTTTAGAACATACTTCTAAAACTCAAACATGAGGGCTATGATCCCTAAATCTATTATTTATTGGAGTATACGCTTACACCCATATGGACCATTGTCCCAAACTCGAAAATTAAGTATATCATTTCAACATTTTTCAATGTCAAACAATAATATGAACCATGTGTTCATTAATAAATTTAATTTGAACTATGAATATTCATGATAAACATAATGACAAACATATTTGTCTTGCATATAATGCAATTATGAACATGATCCATTACAATTATGGATAATTTTTCACAATTGGTGCTTCAAAAAGCTAAGGTAACAATTATCTCAAGAGTTGTAGATCTTGATTGATGGCTCCAACTGAGCTTGTATTTTATTACATATATGGAATACCATTACATGTATTGGTGATGAAAGTTTCACCTAACTAATTATGTTATAAGTATACTACTATATACTGTGTCATGAACTAAAAATTTCATTGAGCCAAATGAAATTATTTTGGCATGACAAATGTGTCATTATTTTATATACTGTGTTATATAGACTCATCTACATACTTTACAATTTATCGCATATCTGCGAGTTGTCACTTTAATAAGACAATTCTCCTGTCATTAGGGGGAGAAATATCATTTATGAAAAACGATATGAATTGGTGTGTGATATTTATCCACCATGTCTTATCATTATCGTAAGAAAACGTCTCGATCAATTATGGGAAATTGCGAAAGTGACACTTATTAATGACAAGTTTTTGGCGTAAAAATTGGTTTAGGCTCATTACCCACCAGTGGCTCATCACTTGCCAATGGTCAAACTAGATAGTCTTCCCGCCGTTAGGGGGAGGAAACACTATTGTAACGGCTTGAATTTATGTAGAATATATCAACTAAGTCCAATATTTCAAGATCCCTATAAGAGAAGATTATATAAGCCCTATAATGTTATTCATGAGGTTATATAAAGATCCACATTCTCTAATAAATTTGTCCTAAAGAGACAATACATTCCCTAAAAGAGGAATGAGTACTTAGTATCAACCGAGCTTATTATAGCTAATGCATGCATATATGAATGTATGAGATTAAAATTTGATGATATCTCATCTATAGTAGCTACTAAATATCATCAAGGGTTGTATACTACCACATTTCATTATGTCGAAAAACTATACTATTGGCCATATTGGAAAGAGGCAATTCCAATGAATTTGAATACTGTAAACGTGATGATATACTTGAACTTTATAAACCCTAAAAATTACTAAAGGGTGTACTAAATTGAATTGAAATCACTATGACACTAGTCTCTTTATAGAGACATGGGAATATCATTCATCTCCAAGTGACAACCTTTCTATAAGTATAGTGTTATATTGACTAGAAACTTATGATATGTTCTCTTGGCTAAAAAAATGAAGATCTTAAAGGCAAATTGCTAAAAGCAAATTCCCAAATCTTATGTGTCATTAGAAGCATATTACTCAACCAAATCTTTAATGGATTCATATTGCCAAAGGTAAGTCCATGAACGAATGAAAGAGCTTAAAGCTCACTCACCAAGAAGTCTAAAGTTCATATATACTCATTCATTTCCGGTCAAAGTGACTTATTGCCTCATTGAGTACTATGACAAGACTAATAAATTGAATTCGAATCATGCTCACAATGTTGCAACATATTCTAACTTCTATGAGATTACAAAGTTAGCTAGAGCTCATATAGAGCCTATATGAAATTATCAGTTACACAAATTGATATTTATGGCTAAGTATGCCATACCTAAATTTCAATGCTTGAAATATTGTATAAAGGTAAATGTATCAATTGTTGTTCTTTTATATTTTTATTCTTTAACTAATATCTTTATCTATAATTTGAGCATATGAAATTGGTTATACTCTTATCATGTGAGTTAAGATTTATTATCACAGTTTATTGGTATTACCATAACTTTTGCAGGAAGTGAAATTCATGATGAGTCCCCTCTATGCAAAGCACACATAGTCTCACCTATGTGATCGACACACCATATCCAATATACATGGTGCATGTATTTTATTACATATATGATTGAATCTTGCAACAATCAAGGGGAGATTCTCATCAAGGGGAGCATTCAAAATTATGCTACTTAGGACATATGCGTGTTGTACTCTTTTTCTCCTTCGACCATAGTTGTTTTTGACGAGGCAACATTAAGCACGTCCAACACTAGATCATTCAATTGTGGATATCCAAGAGGGAGTTTTGTAAATATTATATATATGTGACTGTCCACTGTAAATATTCATTAGTTACGTCCTTATGATGTAAACTCCACCTATATATAAATGAATCTAATGAGAACTAAACACACACTTCTACCTCCCCCATATTCTGTCTCTCTTCCATCTCTCTCTTATTCTCCAGTTTATAACAATATATATATATATATATATATATATATAAATTTGTTTATGGACGTGGCCACTCGCTTGCCCATTGGGTATTTGTTCTCTTAGCTCTTTGGTGCTTCCTTGGTGCAGCGAGGACTCTATGCTTGGATTGCTCTCTAGATTGGCAGTAGTGCTCAATGGTTTTCTCATGGTAGATTGGATCTGTCTTATAATGGATGGGTGATAGGGTAGAGTCTGGGCTTGGACTAGGACCCTGTCCTGCTTCTAGGTTTGGAGTTATCCATGGCTTATAGTTGGGCTCAAATCTTAATTAAAACCTGTAGAGAATGAAGGTTTTAGGTGTGGAAGTTTTTTTATATATTATTTTATTGAAATCACACTATATCGTCAAAAGATTTATGGGCCCATCGACTAATCCGTACCGCAGAGGGGAGGGGAGGGGGGTTTCGTATCAAAATTCTTCCTCCACCCCTAGTCACCATAATGATTGATATTTAAACTCCAATCAGTATTGCTGAAATTCGAACCCGGGTATGGGGGCTCCACAATAGGAAACTCTTACCAACTTGACCACTTGTGGTGATTAGGTGTGGATGTTGATTCGTTCTCGGTTTGTGTTGTTTTAAAGATGTAAATGTCTTCAATCAAAACTAGAATGTCTGATAAGTAGTGTTGGTTACATATAATTTTATTTTGAGTATGGGGGCTGATTTATCTTTTTTACTTTTATATTAATTTTTTTCCTTGTACTTTGGTTTTAGTAGGACTATGATGTGTTTAAGCATATTTTACATTTGAGAATTTATTTTGATAAGCCACTGCGTGGTTGAAATCATCTTTTTTCCTAGTCTCTAAATTTCGATTGGTTGAGTACCCTTAAATTTCTCCCTTGCTGATATTTTGACTAGTCCAATTTCTTGCGTTTTCAGGTTATTTATCTTCCACTAAAGCTTGTTGAGACTTTTCCTTTGCCCTAAGTGGTTCCTCCAATTGCTTCCCCCTCCTTAGAGTCATTGCATTAAGCTCCGCAACATTCTCACCCTTTGGGTTTCGGATTGTCGTGCTAGGAAGAGTGCCGGGAAGCCTGTTCTGCATAACACTTGCAAGTTGCCCAACTTGCCGCTTCAAGTTCTTGATTGATTTCCCTTGCTCTTGAACTGAGCTCTGGTCTCTTGCATGAATGTGATAATTGTGTTGTTCAAGGTAGCGGTGTGAAGTGCCATCTCCTTGAACATATCCTCCAGTGACTTGCCAGATCTTTGTTGAGGTGGAGCTTGTTGATATGCTTGTTGTCTAGAAGCTTGGGATTTCAGTGGCACATTGCAAACACCTTGAGTAGGTCGAACAACACTATTGTTGTTGCTCCAAACGAAATTGGGGCGATCTTTCCATCCTTGATTGTATGTGTTCGAGTAGGGGTTGTACTTTTGCCTTAGTTGCCCCACAAAGTTCACCTGTTCCTTTGACAAAGCAGACATAGGACACATGTCAATAGTATAGTCAATATATGAGCAAATATAGTATACCTGAGAAGATGCCTTAGACCCATTGCCCATGACTTTCACTATCATATCAAGCTTGCACTCCACAGCTACCATATGATTTTACATGCCATTTCTAGTGTCCAATTCATATACTCCACGACCTCTTGCTCTCTTTTCCTTGTATAGAACTGCCAGTTGTTGTTAGCCTAGTCATCAATAAGTTCATATGCTTGTTAGCCGATCTAGTTAAGCCCCTCCACATGTCAAGTCCATGCTACCTCTATTAGCCATATCCAACCCGTCATAAAAGTATTAGACCAAGTCATCCAAATTGAAATTATAATAGGTACACTTCCTCTACAGCTCCTGAAATTCCTCCCACGCCTTATATAGTGTATCTCCATCATTCTGACAGAATTTCTTAACTTTCCTCCTCAGTCTCCTTGTCAGTTGAGCGGGAAAGTATTGCGTTAAACTTCCGAACCATATGTTCCTATGTTTTAATGATACTTGAAGGGAGAAAGTAAAGCCAATGTTTAGTATTATCCTTTAAAGAAAAGGGAAATAAAGGTAACCTGAGGCCTTCAGGAGGCAGATGATTGATGGTCTACAGTTTGCAGATGTCCAAGAACTCTTTAATGTGAACATTAGGGTCCTTAGATGCCATGTCTGAGTACATAGGCAACGAGTTAAGCAATTGCAAAATGATGGAGAAGCATGATCACCTTCCAGTGCATAATCAATGCATGAGGGAGATTCAGAAGTTGTTAGGACAAAGGTCTCCTTTAGTGGTTTTGCTTCAACAACCCTCAATTTTGGGAGGTTCCTCGTGCTGTTCCTCTTTGTCTTCGTGTTGAGAACGCGCATGTGAGTGTCAAGGTGTGCTCTTTGGTGAATTTAATGGTGTGCGCCGCTCTGGGTCATCTCCTTCTGAAGATATAGAACCCACAGTTGTGCCAACAGTTGGCAAACAAGTTTCCTTTGTTTTCTTCATATTCGACCTGCAAGTGTGTTCTATTTCAGAGTCCAAATGAGTGAGTTTGCCTGATGAGGTTTTTCTAAGTAAGCATACACTTGAGAAAAAACAAAAAATTTAAGATAAGAAAACTAGAAAAAAAAGAAAGAAAAACAATTAGAACTAAAACTTCACCGGTGATACGGCCCAAAAAATTGATCGGATACTTCTGATTTAGGGTGTTAGCTCAATGGTTAGAGTGCCCACTACCTTGGATCCAGGTCCTGGGTTTGAGTCACCATGAAGGTAGGAGAGAAATACTTTGATCCTCTGTAATTAGTGAAGAAAAGGAAAAGAAAAAAAAATTTCCTACTTTTGATTAAGATTGTCAACTGTAGATAGCAAATAAGGTTTTCCTCAAAGGACTTATGGAACTAATTGTAAGATTTTCCAAGTTTGAAAGATTGAGTTTTTATTTTGTGAAAATGAATTACAGTAAACAGAACAAATAATCAAAATGCATAAGGTTGAAAATCAATAAGAGAACAGAAGCCAAGGAGTGTATCCACCACCAAACAATCGAGTATGCAAAGCCATGTTTAACCTAGTCTTACTTATCTATGGATGAAGATGCTCAAGTTAACTCAACATATGAATTAACCTATTGTTTTTTCTTACTTGAATGCTAAGTGACAGATGCTCTACACCTTAACTTATTTTCTAAAATGCAACCTAGGTTGACGCAACTCTAAATTTAACACAAAGAAATCTTTAAGATTTACAAAAATGAGACATCACAAGGCATCATGAGTATGATGCGTCTCAATTAACCTAGGAACTTAATCACTTGCTTTATAGATAGATAATTTACTACTACATAGAACTCTCAATGGAACCCTCTTAACAGGATCATGCAATGATTATTTATAGCAATAAAACCCTAAACAAGCAATCTAAATTAACCACCAAAGAAAACATATAAAAGATTCACCAATGTAAAAATAGCGTTTAGGTTTAGGTTCTCATCCATTGAATAAACAAAAACTAATCAAATGTCATAACATAGAATACAATCACAATTGGTGCTTCAATAGCCCCCAACTACTAAGAAATTATTTACACAATGTTTCAATTGAAAGCTCACAAAGGTTCATTAGAAAGAAAACAAAAAAAATCCTAATACAGAATGGGAATCGCCGGATTTCGACTGGTCAACGAGACTCCTTTAGCTGGTCAAATTACCTTGTTCTGTTTCTTATGCTTGGGTTTCTTGGGTTTCTTACTTGATTTTAACGTACAAGAGTGTTATCATCAGCTTTTCCAGCCTATTTATAGTGCTCTCGAATCCTCTTCATTCCTTTTTAGTTTGTGGTTTCTTAAAGTGTAGATAAAGCCAACTTCTTAATTCTCTGATTGAATTAGGTTTTCTCCACATCACTTTGTCCAATGAGAATGTGTCACATCATCACCAATATTTTCTCCACTATTGCTGCATCATCTCCATGGATTGGGCTCCTCTCCTACTCGGGTCAAGACGCCAAGCTTTTCTTATTTGCACATTTTTTCTCCATAATATCTCCTTTTCTCATATTTTCTCTGAAAAATCTAATAAACATCAAAGTAAATAAATAAAGAGAAAATTGAAGAAACTAACAAAAATTAATATAGGGACTAACCATATAAATGTCACATAAAATGCTCTTATCAAATATACTACTAAGTTCCTCATTTTTTGCTTATGTTCCTTCTTTGGCTCCTTCAAGGGTATGGACAAGTTGTAATTAAGTTGGACAACAATCACAACTGCTTAACTTCCGTATTAGTGACAAACTTTCTTACTTCTCTAGTGATATACCATACCGCAATTGCATAGTTTGGCGAGTATGTTTTGAGATTGAGTGGTGCATGTAGTTGTATGTTTGGATTTTTTGTTGGTGGATTTTTAAGATAGGATTATATTAATCATTTCCTTAGCTTTTTTCAAATAAAAAGAGCAGCCATCATATTCAAATTAGTAATAGGTTCAAGGGCTTTTTGAAGAATGTGCACAAGAAAATGAAGGAAAGCCCTTGAACATGTTAATAATTTGAACATGACGGTTATTTTTCATTTCTACACACCAGGTATGGCCGAAAAAAAATTAAAACTCTAACAAGAATATGCAGCTTTACATAGTTGTTTTCTAAATCAAATCATGAAGACATTTTTTGTGTGTGTTTACAAATGTACTTATCCTGACAAACTACTAACTATATGGTTGTTTGACAGTGGTATGATGACACTATAGTACAATTATATTTAACCACAAGTTGCCTTGATTATTGTTTTTATAGCTCTTAAATAAAAGCATTGCATACATATTAACAGATCAAATTACATCGTCTACTTAAAAAAATAGCAAAACCAATCATATTATTTATTCTATAAGTGAAGCGCAACAAAAAAAAAGATTTTGTGGATAGGGATGAAATAAACCAATATATTAAAATAAGAACCTAATAACACTAATTTATGTTAAAATTATAACAACGAAGCTTTTACTCATATTTTCTGAAGTAATAAAACCCCGCTTATGATGGGAAACAAAACCCAAAAAAAGAAAAAGGAAAAGAAAAGGCAACATCATCATTACGATAGACCGTTCGTGCAATGTATCAAATATACAAAATAATTTTTTTACTAATGATATAATGTGATGCAGAAAAGAGAGAAATTGACAGTCTTTGAACTTTACACGTATGTGTCTCCACCAAATCTATTTCCCTCGCTTGTACTAGGGGTGGCCAAACTAAACCGAAAACCGAAAAAAACCGCACCGAAAACCGAACCGAACCGAATATGGTCGGTTCGGTTTTCAGTTTTGACTAGGTGAAAAACCCAAAACCAAACCGAACTGAACCAAAAAATTGTGAAATTTCATATCATCACTACAGTTGACTAATCCGATAGAGTTCAAAACTATTGTGAAATTTGCTAAATTTTTTACCACACGCATAATTTATTGTAATAATCGCATCCAATGGTCGGTTTTTTCATTTTCTTTAAATTTATAGAGGTTTCTCTTTGGAGTGTTTATATATAAATATAGATTTATAACAGTAACTAAGTTTGACCTAGTTGATCGAATTCGAAACGAGAACCAAATTGGTTGAATTTTTTACAACTACCCTAAAACATTACAATCTCTCCATCGAGCGGTTGGTTTCTCTAAATTCATTTTCCACTTCATGGTTGCTTTAGAACGAACCTCAACAATTTAAATACAATAAATAAGTCATACAACTTTAGGAGGTAAATTGGTATAGGCAAATGTATTGGTAACTAAAATTGAAATTTTTATCTTATGTCTACGCACATCTATCAATGAAATATTTACAAACGTGATGTAAAAAAATAAGCACGTTTCGCATTCGTCATGTTATTGGTCAACCAAGAAAACAGACAAGTAAGCATGGTTGACCAATCCGATCGGATTCGAAACTATTGTGAAATTGACTAAATTTTTAACCACACGCATAATTTATTGTAATAATTGCATCCAACAGTCGGTTTTTCATTTTCTTTGAATTTATAGAGGTTTCTCTTTGGAGTGTTTATATATAAATATAGGTTTATAACAGTAATTAAGTTTGATCTAGTTGATCGAATTTGAAACGAGAACCAAATTGGCTGGATTTTTTACAACCACCATAAAACATTACAATTTCTCCGTCGAGCGGTTGGTTTCTCCAAATTCATTTCCACTTCATGGATGCTTTAGAACGAACCTCAATAATTTAAATACAATATATAAGTCATACAATTTTAGGAGACAAATTGATATAGGCCAATGTATTGGTAACTAAAATTAAAATTTTTATCTTATATCTACGCACATCTATCAATGAAATATTTACAAACGTGATGTAAAAAAAAAAAGCACGTTTCGCATTCGTAATGCCATTGGTCAACCAAGAAAACATACAAGTAACTACGGTTGACCAATCCGATCGGATTCTAAACTGTTGTGAAATTGGCTAAATTTTTAACCACATGCATAATTTATTGTAATAATCGCATCAAACGGTTGATTTTTTTTTATTTTCTTTGAATTTGTAGAGGTTTCTCTTTGGAGTGTATGATATTGGACTTTAGAGTTTAGGGCTTTATTTTCTTTGATTTTCGTGAGTTACAATACCAAAGGGGTAGAAGTAGAACTAGCAAAATCCATATTATTATCTTACAAAAAAAAAAGAATTGTTTGCAGTTTTTATTCCTTTCTGTTTTACTAAAAAAAAAAAACAAAAAAAAAAACCGAACCTAACCGAACCGATCAGTTATGTTTTCGATTCAAATTTCTGAAAAATGCAAAACCGAACCGAACAGAATCGAAGCCCAATTTAGTTTGGTTTTCAGTTTCGGCCTAAAACCGAACCGAATGGAACCGAACCTACCCCTAGCTTGTACAACGTCTTTGAATTTTAAAATTTTTAACTTCCAATTCATTTATTGCCATACTAACCTCAATTCACCAGCTCAGATACACCTGCACCAAGACTCACCTACCAACCCTCCCCTTCTATATCATTTTTTTATAACCTTAACCCATCATACTATTTGGTTGGTGCCTCAACTAAACATCAACTCATATTTCTCATACCTTACCAGCCAGTACAAGGTATGTTCTTGTTATATTACTATGGTGATTTTATATTTTCGACGCTGTGAAGTAGTTATTTTAGGAACTTGATTTGGAATTTAGAGGATGTATTGTCAAGTGAGTATTAATTATTAGTTTTCTGCCGGCCATTTTTGTTTGAGATGCAAACTCAATAGATTTCAAGGAAGAGAATAGATCTATGACATTTTCGATCCTTTTAGCCATTCATTAAACCATAATTTGTTCAATTGTTCGACTCATTAAAGTTGAAGAAATGGAACTTAAATATTTAACTATATATATATTGTAAATGAATGTTATATTATTATGGTGTTATCATTTTAAATGTTTTGATCGAATTCATTAGAAGAACTTCATTTGAAATTTAGAGGATGTATTCTAAAGTAGGTGTGTTATTTGTTTTTTGACATCTATGTTTGTTTGAGACGGATGATCTATAGGTTGCAAGGAATAGATCGGCTCTATGATTTTTTGATCCTTGTAGCCATTTATCAAACTTTAATTTGTTTCATGCATGATTAGATTTCTTTCCATTTGAGGTTTGTAAGTTGAATCACAATAGGCACTTGACATTTTCCGGAGTGGATTTCAATTGGTGAAGTGCCTAAGTTGGGTTTTGGCGGTGGAAGAGTTTTTGCATGTCGGTTTGGTGGTTGTGTTTGGATTTTATTTACCATTGATTTTTGGGGGAGTGGGTGATAGTTTGTTTTCTTATTACTTTGGTGGTGATTGGCCATGAAGTTCCATTTTTTTTTTTTTATGGTTGTATGTGGGGTGTGAAGGCTGTTTAGTAACAATTCTTCAGGGTTTTTAAGGATTAATGTGTTGGTCTTTTATTTCGATAAAAAAAAAAAAAGGAAAAAAATTTGTTGGTCTCTTATGAACTGCTTTGTGGAGTGAGTTCGGTGGTTTGGCTTGTCATATCGAGGATGAAGTATAAGTTTTTTTTATTTTTATTTTTTATCGAGATTACACTATATTCTCAAAGACTTTCTAAGCCTAGAGACTAATCCGTGACAGGGGGTCATGTCTTAACATTTCCTTCCCCTAGCAATCAAGAATAGATTCTGATTTAAATTTTAATCAGCGTCGGCGAGATTCGAACCAAGTGTGGAGGTGTCACACCTGGAGACTTTTACCAACTCGACCACATATAGTGGTTATAAAATACAAGTTCTTGACTCGAGATTGTCTTGAGTCAAGGACTATTGCCTTTATTATATTTTTATTTATATTTTTCGTTTTTGGGTTTAGGTGGTCACAAAAAAATTATAGATCTTGAGTTCACTATTTATTATTGGTCAGATTCAAGAGATGGTCTTTCTATTGTTATTGCTATGCTATAACCGGTGTCAAATGTAAATTTGTTTGGATAATGAATTCTATATGTTGTGGCCCATTTGACTGCTCATTGAGTGTATTTTCATTAATTTATGAATAAAATTGACGTTCCTTTGTGAAAGGAAAAAAAGCAAAAAATGTTTCCTTTGTATTTGATATTTTTTTTGAGCTTGAAAAGGAAAAATTGAGAAGGATTTTCTACAAAAACTAGGAATAGGATTGCATAAAATATGCAGACTAGTAATTTCCTCAATCCGTCAAGCTATGGAGGCTTAAGGAAAAAACCGAATAAGCAAAAACAATCTTTTGGCACCTTTACAACCAGTACTATAGTTCAAACTTCAAATTAATACTGCACATGTACAGTGTCATCAGCCTCTCAATCTTATTCATATTTCTTTTTTAGTCTTTGTCAACAAAACCTTATGTCTAATCTCGCGGAAGAGAAGAACGTTATGGAATCTCCCCCTATCTCTCCCCTAAGCAGTGAACCGGAGCCGAACAAAAGTAAACAGTTGGTAGAGTGTCTTCCACAGCCTGGCTTTATCGCCGATGAGTTGGTGGAGTTTCCTCCACAGTCTGACCCCATCGCTGATGAGTTGGTGGAGTCTCCTCTGCAGTCTGATCCCATTGCCAATGAGTTGTTGGGGTCTCCTCCACGGTCTGAGTCTGACCCCATCGCCGATGAGAACAATGAAGCACTATCAGCTGAAGAAGGTGGTCAATCGGAGGTAGGTGAAGTGATGATGACACCCAAGAAGAAGAGGGGGAGACCTAGGAATTACGAGGTCAATGAAGAAATGGACTATGCCGTTCCGGCTTCCAACTCGGAGGGCTCCTCTAAGAAAGAAAAAGGCCGCCCCAAAGGTTCAGGCAATAAATTGCAACGCCTCGCTGCCAATGGTGAGTTCTTCCCCTGGCGAAAAGTTTGCATATGTTTTTTTGTTCCATGTATTCATCTGGTGCAATTATATATGTTGGTGCTGTTACATATGTTATCATCTGTTTGGTTATCTCCTCTTTTGTTCTGAGTTACTTGATCAGGAAGATAACGATGGTAGTTGCATATGTTATGTTCTTCATATTAGGGTTTGGTGTCAAGATATGTGTGTGGCTTTTCCATGTAGGAACAGAACTTTGATTTTGTTCAATTCCAGCCCTAAATATGAGTACTTAGAGCATCTTTAACAATGCTAGCCATTTTTGAGTCAAATTTTAACTAAAGTAGCTAAGAAGTCATTTTGGTTAGCCATTTTAGAAATACGTTTGTATCAGTGCTCTCTATATTAGGTAATTTTGAATTTATATTATTTTTTAAATGAAGATTAAATAGTTTAAATATATTTATAAATTACAGAAAATAACTCAAAATGAATGTTTTAAATTATAGAGTCTCACCTCACTCTTTATATATAGGAGCGAGATAGCTAAAAATTATAATGAAGAGCCACTTTAAGAGTATCCTTAGTAATGCTAGCCATTTTTTAGTCAAATTTTAGCCAAAATAGTTAAAAAGTTATTTTGGCTGGCCACTTTATAAATATATCTGCATTATTTCTATTTATTTTAGCTAAAGTTGAATTTATATTATTAATTAAATGAAGAAAAAGTAATTTAAATGTGTTTGAAAATTATATAAAATGACTTAAAAAGTATGTTTTAAATTAATATAAATTATAGAGAGCCTCATCTCGTTATCTATATTTAGGAGCGAGATAGCTAAAAGTTAAAATAGATAGTCACTTAGGAGTCTGGTGCGGTTGCTAAAATTGATAAAAAAAACTAAACATGCTCTCCAAAATAGCTAAGGAGCCAAGATAAAGAGTCTGCTAAAAATACTCTAAGAGTTTGGTGCAATTGCTAAAATAGACAAAAACCTAAATATGTTCTATAAAATAGCTAAGGAGCAAAAATAGAAAGTCCGATAAAGATGCTCTTAGACTTCTATTACACTTAAAATTGGTATTGAAAGAGAGAATTGGCAAAGAAAACAAGAATTAATTTGTTGGTAAGCCCAACTAAATTTATAGGGTTAGAGCATCTTTAGCAGACTCTTATCTATTTTAGAGAGCATGTTTAGTTTTTTTTTTATTATCTATTTTAGTAGCTGCACCAGAGTCCTTAGTGGCTTTCCATTATAACTTTTAGTTATCTCGCTTCTAAATATAGAGAGTGAGATGATGCTCTATATAATTTAAAACATTTATTTCGAGTTATTTTATGTAATTTATAAATATTTTTAAACTATTTAATATTCATTTAAAAAATAATATAAATTCAAAATTAGCTAAAATAGAGAGTATTGATACACAAGTATTTCTAAAGTAGCTAGCCAAAATGACTTTTTAGCTATATTGACTAAAATTTGACTTAAGAATGTCTCATTGCTAAAGATACTCTTAGCTAGGCTAATAGGGAAGTTGTTGCTTATTTCAGGTTAAAACTTAAAAGTTTGAATGTCTTTAGCAACACATGACAATTATTAGCTTAACATGCTTCTTGCCATTGTTGGATTTTCTGATGTATATATGCAAGCTGCTACGTTAGCATAATTACTCTGCAAATGTTTTTAAGGAGGTTTTTTTGTTGTAGAAACTGGTGGAGCTGGAAATAACGTCATCCCTTTATCAGTGACTGTGCAAACTGGGGAGGTAATGCTAGAAAGAGCTGTGAGACATTTTCTTGGGCAATATTTGATATGCTGCCGCTTTACTTTGTCGATCATCATCATTATTATTTTATTATTATTAATTTTTTAGATTAAATTCAGTTTACTCTCCTAAACTTTGGGGTTAAAATCAGTTTGGTCCATATTTTTGAGAATTAATTTGGGGGCGGTCCCTGATTTCTCAAATAGCATCACCCGAGTTCAAAATTTGAATTTGGCTCGAAACATGATGTCATGTGCTGAGTGGAACCGACATAGAGCCCACTTTTCAGACTTTAAACCCCACAAGGAGGACAAAATAGACATTTTTAATTTTTTTAATTTTTTCCCTCTTTTTTCTTATTCTGTCGACGACCACGCTAACGAACCCCTTCTACCACCTCCACCTCCCTTCGATCTAAAGCTCCACACCACGCCATCTCGCTTCTCTCTATCTTCCCAAACCCGATTAAAGCCCTAACTTCTCTCTATCTTCTCTAACATTTTTTCATGGATTGTTCTCTTTTGCAGGACCTTCTTCATAAAATATGGGTCATGGCACAGAGGGACCATCAATCAATTTGCATTCTTTCGGCTACTGGTGCTGTTTCTAAACCTGTCATACGCCCTAATGCTGCTGTAGGGTATGTAAAATACGAGGTATGATCTCATACATTTTGAAATCTTTTCAGTAATTAATTCCTTTTCTTCCATTTGTCTTTCAACAATCATGGAATACTACATTTATTATGGGGACAATTTTCAACATTATCTTGAACTCAACCCAAAGCTAGAGAGTTACGGTCTTCATAACTTTGAGACAATTGTAAATGACTCACATGATTCTTACATAGACATCTAAAACAGGTCTAGCTAGTAAAGTGTTAATCATAAGTGATCACCCCAATACGTACCACAAACTTGTTTAAAAGGGAAGAAGCGTGCCTATGTGTGCTTTGGGAAAGGCTGTGTTTGTGTGTGATTGTAACTGTATACCCAAGTTTTTCAACACCAAGCTTAGTGATCAATAAAGAGTTTAACTTCTATTATGTTTATGTTTTCCAAGGTTCGTTAAACTTCAATTTACTTCTTGCCAAGGAAACAAAAAAAAAAAATATTAAAAAAAAATATTTACCAGCATGCAATAACTTGGAAGTCATGTAGTCCTACTTATAACAACTATATATTATTTTTGATTCCTTAATACATCTCCCTTCTTGCAGGGTTGTTATGATATCATCAATCTCTCTGGATCGTTTGTATACAATGCAATGTATCCACACAGAAAATTGGGCATGATAACTATTCTATTGGCTAATCCCGATAATACGGTTTTTGGTGGCTCTGTTTTATCAGGAGCACCGCTCAAAGCTGCGAGTCCTATTCAAGTGAGTCTTTCTTCTTTCATTTGGGTGACATTGGAAGTGAAACAACAGAAATTACTGTCTTAAAATTTCCCATAATCTTGAAACCATGTATTGTTCTAAGACCCTTATGGTAGAACAACACTAGATTGGGAATGGACTAGTCAAATATTTGCTGTTGATCAAAATAGTCTTTGCAAGGTAAAAGGTGCTTGTGTTAATTTGTAGGGTCCTTAAATTATTAACCTGATATAACACCTATATATGAGGCATCTTCTAGTGAGAGATCCATTTTTATGGTTTTTTCTAGGGATAGGGCATTAGATCAACTTTTCGATAATATTTTCACATCTCAACCGTTCAGTTTTTAGGACCTAATGTATAGATCATTTCTGTAAATTTTCAGCCAATTTGATGATTGTTAAGGCATCAAAAACTGCAATTTATCACTATAAACATAAACGGTTTCGGATCGACAGATTCGGTCCGTTCGTGTAAATTGCAGTTTTAGATGCTTTAATGATCACCGATTTTGTTGAAAATTTGCATAAGTGAACTACACATTATGTCCTAAAAAATGAACAGTTGAGATGCTGAAATATAATAGAAAAATTTATCTAATGGCTATCCCTATAAAATACCAAAAAAGGGGATCCCTTAGTGGAAGGGCCCTCCCTATATATAATGGATCTTATTTAAGAACCAATCCGCTGAACTGTCACATTGTCCTTAAATTTTAATTACAATCAGTCTCATGTGGTATTCGACTTTTATTAGCTCATTCTCGGAGCTTTTGATCAAGATATACACGAAGAGTTGAACGCGAAAAGGAGGCCCTCAGTCGCATCTTCTACATACACGAGGGTAACAGCTGGTCCAGGCCTTGCAAGGATTCCTGCACAAGTGACGCCGATCCAAGAAGTAGATCGGGATGGGACTCGTATTCAATATCGACGAATATCTCCATATTTCAACAACAGTCGGGATGGGACTCGTGTTCAATATCGATCAATTCCTCCATATTTCAACAACAGTCTTCCTTAGTCTAAACAGGTATCTCTCTGTCTCTCTGTCTCTCTCTCTCTCACACACACACACACACTCACACTCACTCTCATACACGCGCGCGAATAATTACATACAAAACACGACACCCCGAGCCGAGGACATAGACAGGAGTTTACTGATATCATATGTTTGCACCTTTTTTAGGTCTTTGCTGACTTGTGCTCTAAAGCCCATATGCAGTCTAAGATATCTACCGGTGAATGAGATACATACCCGCAAATGAGATCATGGAACTGTTGCTATATCTGTAGTTTTCGTGCTGTAGTTAACTTTCATAGACTTTGTAATTTGGTTTTAAGGTATGGCATTAAGTGTCATCTATAATTTGCTACCTTTATCAAGACACCAGCACGAATGCAACCGTTCTGAAGAAATAAATGATATTTGTGTTATTTTGAGTACATGGTAAATTTTATTGTGGAATGTCTATTTCATGTGAATTTGGACCATCAGGTAAGCGAATCTTGACAACATAACATTGTTGATATATGGCAAAGATGGTATACCTCAATCATATAATGTAGATGTCAACGTTTTGTCTTTAATGGTAAATTTACACAGACAGACACATACTAGCTAGGTAAATTATTCCCTTTGCCAACGGCATGTTATGTTTGAAGAGTGTTAATGGTAAGTAACTAATCAGGTATATTCATGTTTGCATAAGTGAGCGAGCTTGATATGTGGCAACATATCATGCCAGCTAGCTAGATATCTGGCTAGAGAGTGTCGATCCCTGCCAGAACTGTATGTATATGCAACTTATGCTAGTCTAAGAAGATGAAATCTTTTAACATTATGGTGTTAAGCAAGTAGAATAAGACATGTACAAATGGAATACGTACATTACATGCGAGCTGGAAAGAGTAGCAGTATTATGATTATAAGGATGAGAAGACGAGAAATTCTACCCAGACTGGATCATACATTTGCAAATAACTGATAAGTTTTGGCATCGAGGCTTATTTGTCTTATAGCTGCAACTGCACCTATAACTCCCAAGACTGAGAATACCACAGCAATAGTGATGTTCAACCAGTAAACTGGGCTTCGTTTCGATGGCTTAAAGGTCAAGTTGAAGAGAACAGCAGGCAAAACGAAGTCAAGAGGGATAAAACCAAATGCCCCAATCACTGAATTGATATCCCCAAAAAATGGAAGCATTGCTGCTATGGCTGTTGCTAACATGACAGACAGTGAACGGGAGATTAACCTCGGTATCAAATTGCGAGCAGACAACTCGTTTCTTGTTGGGTCTGCAAATGTTGTCTCTAGCGCTTCATTTGTGGGCTGCAGATATACCTGCAGTAGATAGAAAATTTTAAACCAGAGACAGCAATACTGAAGAAAATGATAGTTCAAGTGGCGGTGATCATTATTTTACCACACCCACAGCTGAAAGTTGGAACATGGTGAAAACGTTTGTCATGAAAATAAGCCACTTTGGGATCAAAGGCTTGCCATCATCCAAGAAGTTGCTAAGGATGAGGCCTTCAGCTTTGTTTCCAAATGCCCAATAACCAGAGATAGCAACACTGAAGAAAGTCATCGTCACAACAGCATAACAAACAGATAGTCCCTTAAACATCTTTCCCTTCACTGGTGCTGCTAGCGTTGCCTATTACCAACAGTTATAATGAATTAAATTTTTTTTATTTAATTTAAAAAAGAAGAAGTTATAATGAATTAGTTTCGCAGAGATAGCGAGATCGACCTTGTGTAGGGTATTTTGGCATGGAGATTGTTTTAACTTTTTTTCGTACGAAAAGTGCTTCCAAATAACCATGTATAGAACAAAATATTCTCTCATATTAGAGAAGAAATTTTAGTGCTTCTCTCGGAAACACTTTGCAAGTGAATATGCAAGAAGCCCGAGTTTTTAATGAAAAAATTTATGTGCTTCTAATCAACAAAAACGTTCCATGCTTCATACTGATTTGAGGACAACTTCCAAACAGCCCCAAATAGCTAGCTATAGCTTCTTTCTATTATTGTTACAGTCATAGTATGGCGTTTGAATCCAAAACAAGGCTGAGGATAACCTGAATTTCTGGAATAATGCCGTTGCCATATATTGTAGCAGTGATGGCATTAGCATTAAAGATCCCAAAAACGAGACTTACAGTGCTGCCCTTCAAGGAATAGTCCTTTTGGGACCCTTTGGAAGAATTTCCTGGCAAAATGCAATTGGAATTTTCATCAATGTCAGATAGTGCCATATCAAGTGAACCGACATCAAATAGATAATAAGTATTCTGTTGGTTTTACCAATGTAGATGCAAGCAGCAGTGGCACAAACGCTATAGGCTAGGCCAAGAAGCATGGACACAAGGTTAATGTGCCTGAGTGAGTGAAAAGATGGGATTTGGGCCAAAACCAGCATCAAACATCCAAATATGATTACAAACTCATAAAGCTTCATACTCCCATTTGGGCTTGATAGCAAGTAAATTGACTGCAAAAGAAAAACAGAAATAGAAAGGAACTACAAGCAGTTAAACTGGAACTAACCATGACAAAGAGCTTACGTATAATATATGGTAAAGAGAGAAGAAGACAAAACTAAGGGATGTAAACGAAATTAATGGGAAACCATTACCTTCATGCATTGTCCTCCCAAAAGAATAGAGGCAACAACAGCACCATAGCATACCAGAAACTGAATTGGTCCAACAAAATACCGACACCATTTCGGCCCTGTAGTGTTCATATTCTTTTATGATGAGCAATCCTAGCTTGGTAACAATCACTTTGTTACTGCTAGACAGTAACATTTTTCCTCGAGTCAAATTTACAATTATCATACCCCCATAACATGAAGAAAATATGCTTACTCAAGTTTCTGATTAAGATTTCAATAATTTAGAGTGCTCTCTAAAACTAACCAATTATGATAATATATAAAAATAACCAATTGAGCATAGTGATAATAGAAGTAAGTACCTAGAATGTCGTGAGCAAGGTCTCTGAATCGGAAATGGCGATGACCCAATTGAGCATAGTGTTCAAGAACTAGAGAGATTAAATTGTAGGAATAGAAAGTTACCGATGCTCCAATAACCAAACAGAAAATCCCAGCCGTCCATCCGAGGAAGGCAAAAGCATATGGCAGACTTAGAAGATCTGGACCAACGATTGAAGTTGTCAAGTGATAAGCACAGTGTACCCATGATCCTGCATCAAGTTAATGTAAACTCAAATTAATCTCAATGACTTAGATAAAGGGGGAAGAATGAAAGAGGGGGAAGAATGAAAAGAGATAATATTAAGGTAGAAGCTAGAAGATCGATGATGATCGAGGTCCTTAGGATTCCAATTAAAGAAAAAAAAATACTAGAAACAGAGAGCAAGTCATATTACCCTTGGATTTAAGAACAAAAAGAGCACCGGCATTAAATTGCTTCTGTTGGTCATTATCATGAGCTTCCTGGCCAACCTTTGCATGGTCCTTTACTACTTGATCTTGAACATGTGCAGCTACCGAGCTTGTTGTCACCATTTTGTTTTTAGCTTCTTTGGGAGGAGAGGCCTAAAATATTACAAATTCTAATATTTTTATAGAGTTTGTATCACATTCTTGATGCGGGAAATCTATATGCTGAAAACTAATATCATATACCACTCTCACTCCACCGAAATGAATGAGAGAGAGAGAGAGAGAGAGAGAGAGAGAGAGAGAGAGAGGAGGAGGAGGAGGAGGAGGAGGAGGAGGAGGGGGTGTTTATATATGAGGAAATATATATAGACGTGTTGCTTGTTTATCAATTGTCTAAAAAAGAAAATAATAGCTTGTCTTTGTGTTTAGGGATAAAATGTTATTACTTAGAATGATTAAGAATTGGAAAGGTAGAGGTGGATTTTGCATGAGGATTCTACAAGGCTTTTATAACGTGGAATGGAAAGGTTGCACCATATCAATGCACCATCTACGCTTGAATCTTGAAAAATTTCTCTTACCACCGATTTTGACATTATATTGCCAAATTTGAAGCTAAAATAAATAAAATAAAAAGTATCATCTTTGATAAAAGGGTAGCATTACAAAGGAACTCCATGTGATGTAGCCCGATAAGTTAATTTCTTTAAGATCAGTATAACACTTCATACAACCCAATAGACAATAAGACAGCCAAAATAAGTAAGAGTACATAATAATCAAGGACAGCTGTACCCACATCCTAATCCAACCGTGTAGTGACTTTACTATGCAAAAACCTCTGCAAGGAAATCCATCTACAGTACATTTACTTACCTAGAATGAAAAAGTCATGAATAAGAGACAAGTAGAGTGGAAAGAAATCATGAATCGGAGACAACTAAATGAGAGAAGAAAAGAATCGGTATGAGAATCATTTATAAACTCATACCCCCCATTGGTTATCAAATAAAGGGTTGTTTAGAAATCGATTCTTGATAATGTGAGACCCGAACCTATTCAAATATCTATATATGTTAGTAAATGCAGAAAATCTAACACACCGGAATCATTCCCATTTCTATTCCAGATAAGTAAACATGCCATTAGTTTAGAAGCCAAATTTCTTAAATCCTTTGTTTATTGCATGTTAGACAACTATGCTAAAGAAGACTTGCAAGCCCAAAACCACAAAAGTGAGTGGGCTTAAATCCACGAGCCTTTTTTTTTTTTTAATGAAAACTCAACCAAGCGAATGAAATGTTAAATGAAAATAAAGTTACAAAGAGAATGAAGGTAGGACATGCGTAAAAAATGTAACTACACTCTTATCGTAAGAAGACAAATTAAAAAAAGCTAGTGAGAGTTGAAATTTAAACACTAAACATGGAAGTTCCATGTTAGACTGCTCGACCAACCTTATCACACCAAATGATTAATCCTCGAACCTTTTATCATGCATAAATCTAACATTGAATTTCAGTGAATCCATCATTTGTTGACATTCATTTTTAATTTTTTTGTTCATATAGTAACAATATCTCACATGTTATGAATGTGGTGATTGAGATTAGTTATTATATATAAAAAGGTATGACATCATTATCGAAACATAATTTATTTGTTGACATAAAGGAAAATTTATTAATAATAATTAATGATTAGAATCACTTAAAGAGCATCCCATAAAAGATTGGGAGCATACATCAATTGACACTGGCCAAAATAAAATTAAGGGTAGTATGAGCTAAGAGGTGAACCACCTTATTAGCCCTGCGGTTAACATAAAGAGATTTTGTCCATTTACCCTAGACATAAAGAGATTTTGTCCATTTATCCTAATTCTAGGGTCATTTATCTCACTTACCCCATTAATTTCTTTTTAATTCCCTCCTTACCCATAAAGAGTTTAATAAGGTCTTCCCTAATATCCAATTATGTTTTTTTAAGACTATTTTACCCTCATTCATTTGTTACATAGAGAGAGAGAGAGAGGTTATAGGAGACTTCGCCGGATTCCAGTTACCGGCTGCTGAATTTAGGTCACTAGTTGGCCGAAATCCAGTCACCTACCGCCACCCACCGTACTTCTCTAAAAACCTCGTTAGATGTCCCCAAAGAGGTCGTAGAATATCTCATAGGTCACCGGAAAGGTTTATTGTGAAAACCCGAAATTTCATTAGATAAATTTTTGTAATTCAATAATTGTTCAGATATTTGAATTATGAATATTGAGATTATTTCGTAAGTCATTGTGTGAGAAATTCGGTTTCGAATTGATTTTATTTTCGAAACGAACGTTATTTAAGGGGGTCGTAAAAATTGACTTTTTATTGTGCAAAATTTGGGAAAACTTCATTCATGAAAGTTGTAGTTCTCATCAATACGAGTCCGTGCATATGTGGAACGCGAAAATTAGAGTTCGTATGAGAAAGTTATAATCATTTGAAAGTTGGGAATTTTCTATAAATATGAGAAATTCCGAGATTTTTTCATAAATCCTGAAACTTCTCATTTTTGCTTTTCATCCCCCGAGAGCCCCTCCATTTTCGACGGAAATCTGGGCTCCTCTTCTTCCGGCCATATCTTCCTCCTTAGGCCACCAAATGACTTGATTTCAAAAGCAATTTTGCTCATCTTGAAGTCATCTACAACTTTCCAGAAGACATCGAGGTGAAAAACAGAATGTGGAAGGTGCTACAAGGCCAAGAAGCTGCACAGCGCATCCAGAAATCGCCTCCACCTTCTCCGGCGATTTCTCCCTCCAAAGGGCGGCTATGCGGCGGAGGAGCTCGAGACCGATTTGAGCCCTATTTGAAGTCAACGACGATATCTCGAGTTCTAGGCCACCAATCTTTGTGTTCTTTGGCTTGCTGAACTCATATCAAGGAGCTAAACAAGCTTCAAGAAGAATCGAGCCAAGTAGTTGAAGTTTTGACGTCGAACGGAGTACCTACCGGATTATGGAAATTTTCCGACCAAACCGAAGCTTCCAAGGTACTTTTCGATCACTTCCCGTTGTTTTCTGATTTCGAGTTAGTTATGAAAAATGCTCAACATGTTGAGATAAAGAAGAGGAGCCCGGCCCCGACTCCATTGGCGGTGGCCCGCGGCGGCTCTGCCACTAACTCCGACGGCCTTTTCGGGCCATCTCAGGAGGTCACAAGAGCAGTTTCTGCTTATTTTTAGATTCTGCATTTTGATACGATCATTTCAATATATTATACTCAATTTTTGGATATCGTATGATTTAGTTATGAATTTTATAATTTCGATCGGTTTCGATTGTTCGATTTGTGATCTGTGAAGATGGGACTGTTCCATGGACTTGTAGTTTTGATATAATGATCGTATGACTGTCCTAGTAACTTTGTGTGGTCATGGGCGAAGATCTGACCATTGGATCTTCGTATAATTGTAAAACAGTGATTCAGGAGACGATTTGTGAGAATCTGCTCGTCGGATTTTCGTATAATTTAGAATGCGACTGTTGGGTTGTCGTTTTAAGTATGTTTTTGGGTTATTGGCTAAGTCAAAGTCATATTTGATTAGGTGATTGACGGTTTTACTTGGGTGAACGAGTTCAGTTGTGAATTGAACGATTTTGAAGACACAGCAGGAATATCGAGGTGAGTAAATCGCACATGGTTCATTTACGAACCGAAATTTAGTGATTTATATTGAATTGTGAATGTGTGGAAATTTTTTTAAGAAAATAAAGATTTATTTGAAATAATATGAACTTGATCGACTACGGTTCATATGGCTGCGGCTCACAGGTAACAAAATGAATTTAAGTATAAATTGTATTTTGTTTTAATGCATGTGAACTATAGTTGGTATTTGTGTGCATTCCTGCATGAATTTCTATGTATATATATTATTTAAGTGATGATATATATTTATTGATAGATTGTGTTGAGGAAACAATATGCATGATTGTGTTGCTATTATTGTTTGGATGATTACTTTTGGAGAACGATATATTGAGAGAGGTGTTGAGTTTTATTGTTTGAGAAACAATAAATTGTTTTGATCTGTGGAGATCAATAGGTCACGAGTTTGACCATGACATACTATCAGTGAACCACACTCTTGTACCGGGCTGATGGTTGCTAATAGCATTACAATCGTGAACCACGCTCTCCCGCCAGGCTGGTGGTTGCGATCAGTTAGAGCTCTAGTCTGTCTGCCAAATGTTGAGTGGTCTTATGAGGGTAACGTTGAGGTTACTTGTGACTCATAAGTATGAGTTTTAAAAGAGAGTCTTGAGAGTATCATTTCCTTTATGTTTCAGTGTATTTTGGAGTTACTTTGTGTGTTTTTATTATTAACTTAATTGGTGCAAGCTCTAAATTTACTCATACGAGCTTTCAAAAGCTTACTGGGTTTTGTGTTGTTGCAATCCCGGTACACTATTCAAATGGTGTAGTGGATAATCCTACAGGTAAAGAGAACTAGGGTGGTGATCGTGCGGTTTTGAGTGATAGTATTGATTTACAGTGTTGTATTGTGAGGTTTATTATGCTCAATGAGCTTTACTATTTTATTTGGTGAGAGTGTGCTATGATAAGTAACTTGAGGATTTGGTTTATGTAATATTGAGTGGTGTGAGGTGTGATGGTTTCTGGGAAAAAAATTCAAAATATTATTGTATTTGTTATTGTTCATGTTTCGGATTTTGAATTTGTTATTTAAAATTCGGGGCGTGACAGTTTGGTATCAGGGCGTAAGGTACATATTCGGTGATGTGTCAATACTTTTCGAGTGATGGCCCGTCTGCAGCGGATCCCCATCGTGTGCTTTTCAGTATTGACAAAGTCATTGGGTATGTGAGAGCGTTAGAAATTGTTTAGGATGTTAGGTTGTATTAGGAGTTATGAAATACCCTCGGTGTGTTAATATCTTGGTTAATATGTACTTGTATTGACTTATGTTATGTTTTAGTATTATACAAGTATTTACCACATATTGTTATGCTTCCAAGCTAATGGACAAATTGAGAGGCATAACTATGGGTTGAGGTAGACCCAGAGGTAGAGGTAGAGTTCGATGTAGGGACATGATCTCTCTATGGAGACAGTTGGGGATGAGGTGGTGGCATTAGAGGTTGAGCTGCATGTTCCACCTTTAGTTAATGTGATGGATGCTATTATTGAGTTGAAGTAGGTAAAAAAAATAATAATAAGGAGATTAAAAATCTAGGAGCAGTTGGAAAGAGAATTGATCTCACCAACTAAAGATGATAAGAGAGTGAGAGATTATGAGGCAGAATTCTCAAGACTATCGGTTTAGGAGACAAATGGATGCAAAGAGTTTGGCCATGAAGTTTCAGCTAGGGTTGAATACTTCGCTTTAGTATGACGTAACCATTAGGACTCTTTTTGGTTAGGGTGTTAGGTATTGAATAGGATTCTTGACTCATGTGGAGCTTGTGGGTAGTGTTGCGGTTAGGGAAGAGATTGTTGCCGAGCTTAGTGATGTAATTTGGGAAATACTTATGTTACCTTTAAGGAGGGTAGTAGAGTTTGTTATAGAGGCGATAGTAGACATGATACCTATATCAATAGTACCTTATCAGATGACACCAACTGAACTCAAGGAGTTGAAGGTTCAAAATGAGAGTTTATTTGAGTAGGGATTCATTAGACCTAGTACTTCTCCATTGATTGTACCGTATTGTTGAAGAAGAAGAAGAAGATAGTTATGCCCCTCCTTTAAGTTGAGGCATGATGAAGGCGAAAATTTTGTGGTAAGGGACTAGGAATATAGTGACCATGTCTTGGGAGGACTTTGTAGAACCCTTCTGGGACGGATGTGTATACTCTAGTGGTGGAGAAGTTGGAGTTGATCTCATGACGTTAGTCTAGAGGGTTATGAGTGTTAGAGACTAAGAGCTTAGCTCACACAACTATATCAAACTGTCTGACTGGTTGCTGTTGAGGAGTTAGCTCATATGTTCTAGTAGGGACTGAATTATGAGATCAGAGAGAGAGTGGTTTCTTTTCAGCTGCCTCTTATGGCACTGATCCTTTCTGGTGCTTTGGCAATAGAACGATCAGACTTCTTTTTGGGAGATGACAACAATGTGAGATTCCCGAGAAGAAGGGAACAATGTAGTTGTAGAGGGCAGTAGTACTTTAGGTACCCAGTGTAGGTTCTGGAAAAGGCAGATGACCATTAGCAGACATCAACTGAGGTAGCTGCTGAATTTAGTTCGACTACACACATTGGACAAGTAGCGTTCTTGTGATGCTCTAAATGGGAGGTCTTAATTGTTATTCATCCTTGACTTTAGTGAAGTAATGCATTTCTTCAGATTTGTTTTGTGTTTGGCTTGGCTCAGATGATTTTAGCTAGACCTCTGTGTGACTTGATTTATTGATGTGTTTTGAGAATGATTGTTGGTGATACATCATTATGAAAGTGTGGCAGCTTTTGTGGCAGTGCTTGTTTAATTGTCTGGCAGTACCTTGTGTGGTCTGTGTGACAGTGATTATGTGTGTAATGCCATGAGATGATTGGTGTGTGGGTTAGTCAAGGCTAGACCTTATCTTGTTTACGTTCTGAGATGGTAGGACACTTGTTGTGCAATGATGCATGATTCATTGGTACTATATATGATAGATTTGTGTATGGCTTGACATATAGAAAGATTGATATGACCTCGTGATAGGATGAATGTGAAGAAACATTGTGTTGATGTATGAGCTGAGGCGATAATGTTGTTTTCAACCCTAATAGTGCTAGTGTTGTATTATCAATATATTGGACCAGATACTGTTATGAGGACATGATTCTGGACTATGATGTAGTCAGTGTGAGGTACTACAATTACAGAGTTATGACTCACGAGATGTTGGGTTACCACCAAATGAGCAGTGATGTTAGTCGTGAGTGAGATACTGGGTACTGTACTAGTATCGATTGGTGGATCTAGGTATGTCTTACGTAGGAGTACTGGCTATCCTAGAAAGTTACGATGAATTACTCAAAGTGCGGGTACAATATTTTAGTCGCAGATTGTTGGACGAATTGAATGAATGGATCAGGTGTTCGAGGTTATATTAAAGGCATGCGTTCGTTACTTCAACGTAAAGATAGGGCTAAGGTCTCCTGACCTATTACTGTTGTGGTGAGAGGTGGAGACTCGGTGATTAGTTTTATCATATCTCCTAGAGTATGGTGGTAATGAATGTATCGATATGACTAGACTAAAGAAAAGAAGGTTATGATGGATCCAGAGTGGGTGATCGAAATACTATTGAAGTAAAAGTTGGCACAACCATCATTGTTGTTGGTGTGTGATCCCAGAGGGGACTATAATATAACGTTGAGCGAACGATTTGACTGGTTTAAAAGTGACAAAGTCAACTATGGATTCGAATGACGAGGGACATTTTGAGTGGACGGTTAGAGCAGATGGTGAATTGAGATTTCGATCGAGATTGTAGATTTTGAGTGGTGATGACCTCAAGGAGGAAACCATGTGAGAAGCACATCGATCTCGATACACTGTACATCTAGGGAGTACCAAGATGTACGTGGATCTACGAAGACAGTTTTGGTGGAATGAGATGAAGAGAGATGTGTCAGAGTATATGTCCAAGTGTCGTACCTGTCAACAAGTGAAGGCAGAGCATTAGAGACCAGCAGGTATGTTGAATGTCGTTATCGATTTATGGAAATGGGAACATGCCTCAATGGACTTTATAGCTGAAATACCTAGGGTCAGACATGGTCATGATTCGAAACTAGTGGTTACTGATTGGTTGATGAAGTTACACATAATACCGGTGTCAAAGACGTACTGGTTGACATGTTGTGCAAGTGGTGTCAATAAGATTGTGAGACTTTATGGAGTGCCAATAATCAATTGTCCTTGATCGGGATGCTCAAATTGCATCAGAATTCTGGGGAAGATTCCATAGGGCATTCAGAACTTCCCTGGCTATGGGTACAGCTTGTCATCCAGAGACAGAGGGGCAGATTGAGAGATTGAATCAAGTGATGGAAGATATGTGGAGAGCGTGTGTTTTGGACTTCAAGAGGAATTGAGCGGATCATCTTCTGTTGGTAGAGTTTACCTACAACAACAACTATCACTCTAGTATCAGCATGGCTCAATATGAGGCTCTTTATGTCAGGCTATATAGAACTCTTATCTGTTGGACGAAAGTTGGAGATAAAGAGTTATTGGGTCATGAGATTGTTCAGGAGACTATGGAAAAGATCACTACTATCCGAGACAGGATCCGTACTGCTAAGAGGAGACAGAAGAGTTATGTAGATTTGAAGAAAATACCGATGGATTTTGATGTAGGTGATCATGTGTTCTTGAAAATCTCACCTGTGAAAGGTGCAGTGAGATTTGGCAAGATGGGGAAGTTGGCAACCGAGTATGTTGGACCTTTTGAGATT
This sequence comes from Rosa persica, assembly GCA_025331145.1. NCBI lineage: Eukaryota > Viridiplantae > Streptophyta > Magnoliopsida > Rosales > Rosaceae > Rosa > Rosa persica. The sequence continues at coordinate 43,808,441 of WFKR01000005.1, read as the reverse complement.
CTGGAAAGAGTCAAAGACTTGGCATATCAACTTGCTTTACCTGTTAGCATGTCAGTGTACACAATATCTTCCATTTATCTATGCTCAGGAAGTACATCCGAGATGAGACCCATGTAATTCGATCGAGGTAAACACGGATATGACCTTTGTGGTTGAATCCGTTCGTACCTTGGATAGATCTACGAAGAGGCTCCGTAGGAAGGAGGTTAACTTGGTGAAGGTGTTGTGGAGTCATTAGGACGAGGGTAATGCGTCATGGGAGATAGAGTCTGACATGAGGAAAAAGTATCCACAGCTTTTTGTCGACGAGCGTGCTTGAATTTCGAGACGAAATTCTTTTAAGGAATGTAGACTGTGAAGACCCGAAATTTCATTAGATAAATTTTTGTAATTCAATAATTGTTCGGGTATTTGAATTATGAATATTGAGACTATTTCATAAGTCATTGTGCGAGAAATTCGGTTTCGAATCGATTTTATTTTGGAAACAAACGTTATTTAGGGGGTCATGAAAATTGACTTTTTATACGTACAAAATTTGGGAAAACTTCCTTCATGAAAGTTGTAGATCTCGTCGATACGAGTCCGTGCATATGTGGAACGCGAAAATCGGAGTTCGTATGAGAAAGTTATAAGCATTTGAAAGTTGTGAATTTTCTATAAATATGAGAAATTCTGAGATTTTTTTCATAAATCCCGAAACTTCTCATTTTTGCTTTTCAGCCCCCGAGTGCCCCTCCATTTTCGACGGAAATCTGGGCTCCTCTTCTTCCGGCTATATCTTCCTCCTCAGGCCACCAAACGACTTGATTCCAAAAGCAATTTTACTCACCTTGAAGTCATCTAGACTAGAGACCGAAGCTAGTGAGAGAGAGAGAGAGAGAGAGAGAGAGAGACATGATGTAGTTTATTAATTAGGTTAAGGTCAAAATGATCATTTGCTCTTAAATTAGGTTGATGGGAACACAAATTTATTGTTAGAGTAAGTGAGATAATTTAGGCTTATTTTAATGCTTTGGGTCAATGACCTAACAGGGAGAGGAAGCTTTCTGTATGAACCTAGAAAATTAAAGTTAGGGTGCAGCTATTGCCAACTTATCATTTATCTTGTTTACCGTACTTGCTCATTATATCATATATTTTAATTTTAATTATTAAATTTATTTATCTAATCCATTTCTCTTTTCAGAAATATCCTTATATGACAAATCTAATTAAAAAAGTTTTTTTTTTAACGAAAATATCTCATTTAATTTATACCAAAGTAGAGCAGAAGAGATTAATGTTATCCAATGAGAAATTAAGTAATCTTTGTATTACACGAAGTGGTGTTAGCTCAGTGTTTAGAGCATCCACTACCTAATGACGAAGTTATGGGTTCGAGTCATCATGAGAATAGAAGTGAATCCTTTAATCCTCTTTTAAAAAAAGAAAAAAATATAAAAAAAGTAGTCTTTGTATTTAATTAATTGGTTATGTATTTAGTTTTCTTTACAAATTTAGATTTTAGAAAATTAGTATATTTATTAGTCATTTTACACTTGAATATATAATCTTTCAATAATTCAAATGTTTGTATAGTGAACTAAGAAAATGTTTGTAGGGTGAACTAAGAAAATGATAGAGTGGTAATAGCCGCCCGCACCCTTAAAGATATCGTGCCATCAAGCTGAAAAAAAAAAAAAAAAAAAAAAAAAACTATCGCTCCATCGCTCACTGTACCTTTGTAAAATATAAACTCGGTGAGCACAATCCACCTCTTCTCTGACCACTTACCGCAAAACCGATTTCCAGAGAAGTACGCTTCATATGCAAAAGCTCCCCAAACGAGGCTCTACCTCTCTGGACGTCATTTGATCAGATCCTCACCCAATTGACAGGTATCATCTATCTCTTTTGTAAATTATCGATTCAAAGCATGGATTCGATTCGTACCCATCACCACAAAAATACAATTTAATTCCCACCGAATGCTACACGGTGTTGATTGACGCAAATGTCTTTGGGAATTTGTAGTGATTGGCAAAAGCTTATAGTTGGATGAATTTGGTCGAATTTCCCACCATGAAGAAATCTGATATGAGAATGTCATTGTTACTCTGTATTTCATGGGTTATGAATAAGTAGGAATGCTGACCCTTATCTGTGAAATTGTTTTGTACTCTAAATGGGAACCATAGGCTTTTCATGGGCAATGTAAACATTCACTCCCTTCCGTTGAAAGGATTGTGCTCCTTCAGACTATCCATTTGGAACGAATGCAATCCTATGACACCAAATACATATAAAAAAATGAAGACTTTAACATGTGATTTTTAATCTGGTTATCGTTTAATCGACAAACCAACGTTGATTGTTTAGCACAACTGGGACTAGAGAAAACTTTGAGTGGAATGAAAGATCAAAAGATCATGAGCTGTTTTGATCTTTTTTGTATGAATGGGGGCTGGAGTCCCAAAACATCAGAAAACCTAGCTGATAAGGCCATTACATATAAATCTAGGCCTAGGGAGACCAGCAATATCATCGCACTAATCTGTTATGATCTCTATTACCACTGCATTGATTTTCTGTGCTTGCATTTTTGTCAAATGTTACCAACCTAGCTCTGGTACCAGATTCATAGGACCAAGTAGATAAAGTAGTGAAAGTAAAGACAAATTTATCAAGGTTTTATTTCTTCGTACGACCAAGGTCAGAAACGTTATGATATATATCTGGTGTAAGGTACATTCAGCAACCACAGAGATGATAGCACCTCCTATGACTTAGCTATCGAGGGTTTACAGTGCACAATAGCTCAGAATATTTCAGGGAAAACAATGATTTTCAAGGTTACTTCATTGGGCATTTGAGCAGTTATGATGCGTCTTTGTTCAATTTAACATTTCCCTCCACCAGGCCCTGCCACTTGAGAAGCATCAACTTTTCATTTCTTATGTTATCAAGTTTTGTTGTTTTAATGCTGGCCTTCCATATGTTGTGCTTTACTGGTTTCCATTAAGAAACCAAACCTGCCTTTTTTATCCCGATTCCCAAGTCTCTAAGGGCTCTCACTGTTCAGGAGTTGCCGAGGACCCGAATGTTCCTGCATCTCAGGAACAATATATGACTTGCAACTGGATGAAAAAAACAGAAGTGAGAACTCATCTCCAAGTGTTCTTTACTTTTGGCAGTCCCAACCCCCCCTCCTTCTCTCTCTCTCTCTCTCAATAGCAAAAGTTAATATTAAAAAAATTGTTGCATCAATTTCATAACTTCTTCCCATTTCTGAAAGTCCCTTTATTTGTATCCAAATTTATGGATCGGTGATCGCTCCTGATGCAAAAATTGACCCAAAATTGTTTCGTTGTCCTTGCTGTAATGTATGTAGATTTTCACAACTGTATTGGAATCTCAGAACAAAGGCGATGGAAGACTCATACTCTGTTTGTAGTCCCAGAAGAATGAGTGTGTCAAAGAAGAGGAGGGCGGCAACAGTGTCTTTTGCAGATCCAGATGTTAAGGCTTCTGGCTTTCATGGTCCCAAACCTGCTGAAGTTTATGGCTTTGTAGGTTCCATCACAACTGTTGTGGCTACAGGTCATACAATCTGAAGTTTATGGCCTTCTAGGTTCTTACATTGAACTCTTTGAAGGAAACTATTTGCTTGATATTGATATGGTGTTTTCATATTTGAGCAGTTATATTCTTGGTGTGGGCATATGTTCCAGAGTCTTGGCTACATTCAATCGGAATCTTTTACTACCCCAGCAGGTCAGTTTAGTTGGATTCATTCATCAGTTTTTGGAGTTCTGTTAAAGGTTCTTATCCTCCATTCTTTGTTCAATGATCAACTACCTGAAACTATGTTTCTATTTTTCTAGTTTAATTCAAAAATATTCTCAATAGCACTCAAACCATACATAATGTACAAGTCTGGACAAACCCACTAACAGCACAGCTAATGAGGCATGCCATCTTTCTTTCATCTTAACCTCTTAGCCATACATGAAGCTAGTCAAAACTGTTATGGCAGAAGGCATGGTTCTGTAGTCTAAGCAACTTTGTCACTTGCAGTATTACGAATGGTTCAAAACAAACAAAGTTGTCCTAGGGTAACTGATTTAGTGATGTTCTGCAGATCCTCTGATCTGACTTAAAAATATAGCTACAAGCAATTAAAATGGTTGAATGAACAGCAAGCATTTTGCTTCTTTAGGTAAGAGTAGCAAGCTTTTTGATGTAACAAGCAAGTTGGTGCCCGCCTTCTACTTTTGGAACAGTCCAGCTCCAAAAGCATCCAGACCCCCTGCTGACAAAGTGGTTCTCCTTCCATCGTCCATTTTCTTTAGTTTTGAAGGATGCTCAAGTGATTCTATAGAATCAGCACCAATTGAATGCAGAAGACTTGGCAACCGGAGTTTGTGGCCAAATGGACAAATTGCAGGACTGAGAGTGCATGGGATTGCAGACTTCATTTGTGCTGTTCATGTCATGGAAGCTGCAAGTTTTTTGTCGGGGTGTAGAAATCTGGCTACGAACCAATGCATCTTGACTTCTTGATGTTTATCAGACTATTTGCCTTCTTGCATTTTTAGGAAACTATCCAGATTGTTAGCTATTCTCTGCAGGAGGAGTTAGGTCACTAAGAGGTTTGATCTGCAAGTGGTGGAACTTGCTGGCCATCATTGAACTGTGAGGAAAAGCTTGCCTGCTCTATAGTGAGGAAAATTTGGAAGTTATGCTTAAATCATATTGTGGTTATTTGGGAGTAACTAGTAACCTCCCACCTGATCAATTGACCCATTATATACAACCAGTAACAACAGAAGAATCCTATTGAGAGTATTGCTATGGCAACTATCTTCCTATCCACTTGATATTTTATGTGAATAAATTAAGATAAGTATACATTATGTCTCCAACTTTGGGTTTATGCCTTTCTGGTGATATCTCTATGATAATTTTTTTTTGTGTTTTTACACTGGAATATGTTGAAATTTATGCTAATACTGTTTCAGGTACTGGGCATTGGCAGTGCCAGCTTATGCAATGATGACTGTTGTATTAGCATTAGTATTTTACTGCGGCCTCAACTTCATGTCCACCCCTCCCCCATCTTCCTTATATACGGTATATGGTGAGTGATTTTGTCTTCCTTATTTGATTAAAGTTTTGGGTGTTTCTTACAGGCTTTCAGCTGATTTGATTCACTTATGCAGATGAATTTAGTAGAGATCCTGTAAGCTCTGCTCGAATTGCCAATGATGATCAACCCATTGAACCCATATCTGATATCAGTATTGACAGAATCAATCGTTCCATGTTTAAATAACACAGCTCTTTCGGCATTGCTGACTTTTATCCAACTGAACCTTTTTCCTCAAAGAATGGCATTGAGTCTTGAAATTAATTAATAGTAGCAAGGAGCGCAAGAAGCATTATCAGAGATGTAAAAAAGGCTAGAAGCATTATCAGCAATACAAAGAGGGGAAGCACTAACAGTAATACAAGAGATAGGGCAACAAACATCATTGGCAATATAAAACGGGAACACGCATTATCAGTGACAGGCCTTCTGAACTGCAAGTCATTTGTATGTAAGCTTGCATCTGGCTGTGTTGAGAAGGCATTAATGATCATTGATCACCCTAGGAGTTTTGATTCATTCTTGAAGATCCTATTACATTATTTCTTCCCTCCCAGAACATGATAATCTTAAAATAAGAGTTTCTGTAAATCAGAGGTACAATATTTTGTTTAATTGGTATGTGTAGTGGACAGGTTGGAAAGCTATCGCTACTTTGATCACAATGGGAATCAAACGAGACTCATTATGCATTCCTCCCATGCACCCAACCAAATGATCTATGCTAGTTGAGCTAAATGTTCACACACAAAAGGCGAGTGATATTTCCGTGATGGGATCATACATTAGCAAATAACTTGTAAGAATTGGCATCGAGGCTAATTTGTCTTACAGCTGCAATCGCTGCTAAAACCCCCATGACTGAAAAAACCACAGCAATGGTGGTGTTAAACCAGAAAACAAGGCTTCGTTTCGATGGCTTAAAGGTCAAGTTGAAGAAGACAACAGGCAAGATGAAGTCGAGGGGCATGAAACCAAAAGCTCCAATAAGTGCATTGATGTCCCCAAAAAATGGAAGCATTGCCGCTATGGTTGTTGCTGTGATGACGGATAGTGACCGAGAGATCACCCTTGGGATCACATTTCGTGCTGAAAATTCTTTCGTTGTTGGGTCTGCAAATGCTCTCTCTAGTACTTCATTTGTGGGCTGCAGATAAACCTGCGTAACAAATTAACAGTGTGTTATTTTAGTGTGTGGTTAACTACATAATTGGAAATGAAAAGAGTTTTTCAGATGGTGCTGGTTGATTGCCTACCACACCAACCGCGGAAAGTTGCAGTATGGTGAAAATGTTCGTCATGAAAATGAACCACTTCGGCACCAAAGGGTTGCCATCGGACAAGAAGTTGCTAAGGATGAGGCCTTCAGATTGGTTACCAAATGCCCAATAGCCAGATATCGCAACGCTGAAGAAAGTCATTGTGACTATTGTGTAACAAACACACAATCCCTTGAACATCTTTCCCTTCACTGGTGCTGCGATTGTTGCCTATATACAGAAAATAATAGTTCAACAATTAGTTCCCAAAACAGCAAGAACTATTAGTAAAGTTTGTTCAAGTATATTTACGGTGTCAACAGCGTTTTCAGACAACTAATAGGACGTGTGCAAGAAATACTCCGGGGTTTTAGTGAATCTTTGGTAGTAGATGCATGACAAAACTTTGATTAAATTGTTAGTCAAGGAAAATTGGAGTACTTCAGACCTGAATTTCTGGAATGATACCATTGCCGTATGTCGTAGCAATGATGGCATTGGCATTAAAGATCCCAAAAATCTGATTCTCGGTGTTGCCCTTCAAAGAATAGTCCTTGGCTGGCCCTTTTGAAGAATTTCCTGAGAAATTTATTCAAGCTTGTTGAGTGAATGAAATCAAATATTTATGTTTAAAGCAGTGTGTCTGTTTAGGAATTTTGGCATTACCAATATAGATGCAAGCAGCAGTAGCACAAACACTATAGGCTAGGCAAAGGATCATGGAGACAAGGTTGATGTGCCTGAGTGAGTGAAAAGACGGGATTTGGGCCAAAATCAGCATGAAGCATCCAAATATGATCACAAACTCGTACAGCTTCATGCTCCCATTTGGGTTTGTCAGCATGTAAACTGCCTGCAAAAGAAAATCATGAATTAAAAAAAAAAAAAAAACCAACAACAACAACAATCCAAAGGAATGAAATACTCTTATTGAGATCGATATATAAAAATATATTGTGTAAAGATTACCTTCATGCATTGCCCTCCCAAAAGAGTACAAGCCACAACAGCACCATAGCATACCAGGAACTGAATTGGACCAACAAAATAGCGACCCCATTTGGGTCCTGTAGAATCCGATTTGTCAATAAGTTGGCAACTAATAATATAAGACGGGGCAAAAGTTCTAGGAAATTGTGGAAATATAGTTCATATACTATATTTTTCTTGTCTGATCATATATATTTCCTAGCTATTGGTATTACTTAATTTAGTTTGAGAAAAAATAAAAATATGAAAAGACAGAAATTATGCTTTGGTGATATAGATATGCCACATAAGCTGCCACCTAAGGTGTGCTATAGATGATTCACCTAACATTACTCTTTCTTGAAATATTTCACTTTATAATGTTAAAAGAAACTAGATTTTTTTGAGTTTGTATCGTCAATATACTATCCGTCATTCTAAAACAGAAAGCAAAACAAAAGCAGGCTAGGAAAGAAAATTATATAGCTGAAGACATCGGCGGCCAACCTCGAAAGAATTTAGATGGCAACTCTTTTAGAGGTTACACGTTTTTTTCAAAATTAAAGTTGTTCTTTCTTCTTCTTCTTTATATCAAAGGCCCTACAATTTTATGGCAGACAGTTAAAGCCACAATCTTTTTCTTTGGTTGACAAATGACAACTACCTAATATCCTAAAGATAAAGTGCCAGTGATAACAAAATTGTTGAATCTTTTTTTCACCTGTTTTTAGAGTTGCAAATTTCTAGCAAAACATGCTCTATTTCGAGTTCAAGACATCTCAATTTCTGATAACTTAAGCTAACCATCCACATAAATGTCATGTGTACAAGTGTTTGCATGTATAAGTCCTAAGTCCTAACCTTTATAAGTAACCAAGTGTTCTACATATGTAAAGTTTGATCCAAAGTTAGTTATTGTTACTCTTGTGTGTCTAATTCCTTCCACCCTGATGAATTGTCTTCCACTAATTTTATTCCTAATGAATAGGTGCTTGACAAATTGCAAGTGTACGTTGGCCATTCCACTAGTCCAAATGAAAGTGTGTGAATATGCACCTCCACTTAAATTCACAAGTACTTAAAATAGATTCCAAAATTTAGAGAATCATGACCAAACTTTCACCAACATTGGTCGATAGGGCCCCGGCTTGGGTTAGATACGTAATCAATCGCGTCGATCCTTGCAGAGACAAGGATGTAGCAATATCGTTTATGATGGTGGGGATGCCGAGCAATCTTTGTGCTTCGATCTTGCTCCGTTATCTGATTTATTGGTGATTCTTGGTTGTTTCTTTTTAGATCTTCATTCTCTTTTAACATGGTATGATTGCGATATATGCTGGTTATTAGGAAAGTGGAAGTCATGGATTATCACTTCCAGTTGATTGTTCAATGAGCCTTGAATAACAAGTTTCCTTCTTGAGTAATGAATGGTGCTCCTAGCAATGATTCTTGTTATTAGAGGTTCAGAGGTGTCAGTGGCCTGCTTTTATTTCCCTTTAGTAACAAAATCTAAATGTGCTTCATTGTTTTTGTGAGCTTTACTGACTAATACGTGCGTATTAGAGTTAGGTAATAATTAGTTGGTGTTCAGCCTCTTAAGAGTTACATATGTTAAGCTTACTTTCTAAGATATATACATGAAAAATTTTCTTATACACTCAAATTACGTTCTTAGGCAAGGGAAGTCGTCCATTTATTTCTTAGGGTATAAGAAGAAAAGGTTTTATGCTGTAGGGTTGTTTGAATAAGCAAGCTAATTCATTATACTTTGTAATGTGCTATATAGATCAAAGGTATATTAGGCCTCCGACGAGGGTTACTAGCCTTTAGCTAAACCATTTCTACACGCAAAATAAAAATATCACATGTTGTTAGTCAATACCTTAGAATCTAAGCTAGGCCAATCTTTATTAATTGGATGATGAAATGAAACTAGGAAAAGAAGTCCCAATATAACACTGAACCAATATTAGTAGACTAGATAACTGATGGAGTTGTATATTAGACTCTGCAGTGGTAGACCAAGCCCTCCTTAATCTATCAAAGTTCGAAGCTGAGCTACCCTCTGCAGTGGGTGGTCGTTCATCAGTGCATTGTTACTACTTTGTATCAAAAGGGACATGCAAAACGAGTTCAAATTGATTTGGTAACTCTTAATAAGTAATAAAAAGTTATATTATCCTAAACTCTTTTTTTTTTTTTTTCTCAACACATATGGGGCATGTCATTCTAAAAAGAAAGATAAACTAAATACATAAATGAAAAGCATGTGGGCACTGGGCAGATGATTTAGGAAACCGTCGTATACATGTGAGCTGTGTGTTATGGTGGGTTTACTGGCTTTAATTACCGCATTTTACATTTTAATAAGAAGGAAGAAGAAAAGTACATACCTAGAATGTCACGAGCCATGTCTCTGAATCGAAGTTGGCGATGACCCAATTGAGCATAGTGCTCGAGTACTAGAGAGATTAAGTTGTATGAGTAGAAAGTTACTAATGCTCCGATCACCAAACAAATAATTCCGCCCGTCCATCCGAGGAATGTAAAAGCGTATGGCAGACTTAGCAGAGGTGGAGCAACTATTGAAGTAGTCAAGTGATAACCGCAGTGAACCCATGATCCTACATTCAATAATTCAACAATTAAATTATTCAAACCTGACTTTCTTCTTCCTCTCTTTTGTTTTCCTCTACTCTTAAATAATTGCATCAAAGTAATCCATAATATGGACAAAAATTAAGAAAATCACGATAACCCATGAGAAAATATAAAACAAAGGATATATAATGTATGACAATTCTTAGGTTCACTCTTAGTGTGAACAAGCATATTCACCCTATTGTTGATTAATATACTTTTACTTGATAAATTTATAATCCAACAGTCTATATCTCTGTGAAAAATCAATCGAATCAAAAATTGTTTAATTATCTAATTGGATCAAACAAATAGATGGTTCTAACAACACTTACTATTATTATGATGAATCATCCATGTATTTCATAGAAATGAATAACTAAAAGTCTTCAATTTGATTGATTTTTTACAGAGCTAATGTTACGTTATACAACATCAATGGTTGGATTAGAAGATTGTGAAGTTATATATTATGCATTAATCGCAAGAGATGATGAATATGCTCATATTCACCAGAAGGGTGAACCTAAAAATTGTCCATAATATAATCAATTTTGTATGTTTTCCATCTAATTTGCAGATTTAGCATGTAAAATGTCTACATTCCCAGTAATAAAAGAATCAATGCAAAGTTTTAAAAGAAATTGTAATCGTTCGTACAAAATTCACTCCTAGAGAATGTCATCTATCAGTATCTAAATAAAGAACTAAAACACCGTTATTGTAATCATTGTGCGTGTCCTAGCTATGTGAAGGTTTCCCAAAATGTAATGAGCTAAGGAACCCTGTTATTGAAATGTATTGAAAGTTGAAACTGAAATATGTAGAATGCAATCTGTGTTCAAAAAAGAATGTAGAAAGCAATGCAAATTGTTTTGGTCAACATTAATTAAACTGGAAATGATATAGTTAACAATCTGAATCTTGGCCATGTGCAACATATTTATGTCTGTATTTTTATATACTTAAGAAGAACCATGTACTGTGAAGAGAAGCAAATATGAATCTATATGGATGATAAGAAGAATGGAGCAAAGAGATAAAGAGGACCAAGACATTAAAGAAGAAGAAGATGACGACGATATCTATGGGTGGTGAACTGATGATGGGTGCATGTGAAGTCTTGAAAATAATAATAAAAGAATGAAAGAAATGAATGCAGAAGATGGAGGAGGAAGAAGAAGAAACTAAAGCAAGCAATTACCTTTGGATTTAAGGACAAACTTAGCACCGGCATCCAGTTGGTTCTGTTGGTCATCATCATCATGACCAACCTTGGCATGTTTACCATCTAATACTTGATCTTGATTACGATCGTGTGCTTCTGCTGCTATGGAGTTTGGTGCCAGGGTTCCCATCTCTGTGTCTCTCTCTTTCTCTCTACCGCACGAGAATGGAAAACAAGCTAGAGTATAATGGGGAGATGAATCAGAATCAGAATATCTGAGAATCAGCGCCTAAACATGTGTATAATATGTAGTAAGCTTAAACGATCGACTTGGAGTATTGATCAACCGATGATCCACAGCTTCTTCATAATATTCAAAGCAAAACGACAGCTAGCGAGCGAGGTTGTCAAAATGGCTACCCCTACTTAACAGTCAAACCTCTTGCCTCTCTTGCGTGCGTGCTAAACGGTCACACAATCACACCTAGATACAGTGACAGTGATAGGGGATAAGACGACCATAATGCACATTTATTGAATGAGGATTTGTACGTATGGCGTCAGAACATGATCTATCTGTATGGAAACTGTCACAGATTCGGTAAAGATACGAGTACAGATTTGAGATTTCAGTTGCATCATTACTAATTAAGTCCAAACTCTAATAACACAGCCATTCATGATATTCCATATAAATTTACATGAAATGATATATATATATATATATCCTATCTAAAGCGGAGCTCCGCTTTGAAATTAAAGTGTGAAGTTTGAGTCTTTGATCACTTTTCGGTCGTATATCCACATCTCGACCGTTCAGTTTTTAGGTACTAGTGTATAGATCATCTCTGCAAATTTTCAGCCAAATTGTTGATCGTTAAGGTATCTAACTTGCTTAAACCAATAGATAGACTGAATCTATCTAACCCGAATCCATATTAGCTTTAAGGTAGTTATCAATGCCTTAAAGCTATTATGGATTCGGGTTAGACAGATTCAGTCTATCTATTGGTTTAAGCAAGTTAGATAGCTTAATGATCATCAATTTGGCTGAAAATTTGCAGAGATGATCTATACACTAGTACCTAAAAAATGAACGGCCGAGATGTGGATATGCGACCGAAAAGTTACCTAAAACTCGAACTTCACACTTTAATTTCAAAGCGGAGCTCCACTTTGGATAATATATATATATATATATATATACATATATATATACAGTCCTTCTTGGCTAATGACATTCTTACCTAAGCTTAGGTACGGATTTCCAGTTTTTGGCTACTTTTCGATCACATATTCGCATCTTAACCGTTCAGTTTTTAGGTCCTAATGTCTAGATCATCTCTACAAAATTTCAGCCAAATTGATGATCGTTAAGGCATTCAAAACTGCAATTTACAACAATGTACACGAACGGTTCCGGTTTGACAGATTCAGTTCGTTCTTGTAAATTGCAGTTTTGGATGCCTTAACGATCATCAATGGCTGAAATTTTGCAGAGATGATCTATACATTAGACCTAAAAACTGAATGGTTAAGATGTGAATATGTGATCGAAAAGTGACTGAAAACTGGAAATTCGTTCCATAAGCTTAGGTAAGGATATCCTTACCTAAGAAAAATCCTATATATATATATATATATATATATATATAGACACAAACACACACAGAGTCCGGCTATCGTGCGGACATTCGTACCGTGCGGATGGTACGGATTTCCCGTTTTCCCTCACTTTCCGATCATATTTTTCGCATCTTAACCGTTCAGTTTTTAGGTCTTAATGTATAGATCATCTTTGCAAAATTCCAGCCAATTTGGTGATCGTTAAGGCATCCAAAACTGCAAATTACAACAATGTACACGAACGGTTTCTGTTCGACAGATTCGGTTCGTTAGTGTAAATTGCAGTTTTGGATGTCTTAACGATCACTAAATTGGCTGAAATTTTGTAGAGATGATCTATACATTAGGACCTAAAAACTGAACGGTTAATATAAAAATATGTGATAGGAAAGTGGGCGAAAACCGGAAATCCGTATCCAAATTTCGGTACAGACGTCCACATCTGAAAAAAATCATACATATACATCAGTAGATATTTTGAGAAGTTGAGAATTTGAGAAATTTTTAACACCCCGATCGGAATGGGAATCCTCATAAGCAGCGACGAGAAGATGTTCTATTAAGAGGACGACCCCTTTTGGGTAGGGGTCGTCAACGGGCCGGGCCTTGCTAAATTTTTTAATAATGGCGGGCCAGGCCGGGCCGGGCTTTATTAAAAATCGAAGGATCCAAGCCCGTCCATATAAAGCGGGCCTTGCGGGCTTTTTCGGGCCGGGCCGGGCTTGGCCTTGCGGGCTTTTTCGGGCCGGACCTTGCGGGCTTTATTTATAAATAAATATTTAAAGACACAAATATTTTTTTTTTTTAATCAAGCTTTGGAAATTCATTGGATAATGATCAAATACAACCAAAGATAATAGATCTATATTGTACCAAAAAAAATCTATATTTATATATAGATACTAATTTATTGATAATTAAATTTTTAAAGACACTAATTTTTTATAAATTTATATTGATACATCATACACTCCAAAGAGCAACATATAGCAATTCAAACAAAATGAGAAAACCGACCGTTGGATGTGATTATTACAATAAATTATACGTGTGGTTAAAAATTTAGTCAATTTCACCGTAGTTTCGAACTCAATCGGATTAGTCAACCGTAGTCACTTGCATGTTTTCTTGGTTGACTGATGGCGTGATAACCGCAAAAATTGCTTATTTTTTTACATCACGTTTGTAAATATTTCATCGATGGATGTGAGTGGACATAAGATAAAAATTTCAATTTTAACTACAAATACATTGATCAATACCAATTTGCCTCTTAAAGTTGTATGACTTGTACATTGCATTTAAATTGTTGAGGTTCATTCTAAAGCAAACATGCAGTGGAAAATGAATTTGAAAAAACCAACCGTTTGATGGAGAAACTGTAATATTTTATGGTGGTTGTAAAAAATCCAGCTAATTTGGTTTTCGTTTCGAATTCGATCAACTAGGTCAAACCTAGTTACTCTTATAAACCTATATTTATATATCATACACTCCAAAGAGCAACCTCTATCAATTCAAATAAAATGAGAAAACAGACCGTTGAATGTGATTATTATAATAAATTATACGTGTGGTTAAAAATTTAGTCAATTTCACCGTAGTTTCGAACTCAATCGGATTAGTCAACCGTAGTCACTTGCATGTTTTCTTGGTTGACTGATGGCGTGATAACCGCAAAAATTGCTTATTTTTTTACATCACGTTTGTAAATATTTCATCGATGGATGTGAGTGGACATAAGATAAAAATTTCAATTTTAATTACAAATACATTGATCAATACCAATTTGCCTCTTAAAGTTGTATGACTTGTACATTGCATTTAAATTGTTGAGGTTCATTCTAAAGCAAACATGCAGTGGAAAATGAATTTGAAAAAACCAACCGTTTGATGGAGAAACTGTAATGTTTTATAGTGGCTGTAAAAAATCCAGCCAATTTAGTTCTCGTTTCGAATTCGATCAACTAGGTCAAACTTAGTTACTATTATAAACCTATATTTATATATCATACACTCCAAAGAGCAACCTCTATAAATTCAAATAAAATGAAAAAACAGACCGTTGAATGTGATTATTACAACAAATTATGAGTGTGGTAAAAAAATTAGCTAATTTCATCATATTTTCAAATCCGATCTAATTGATCAACCGTTATCACTTGTTTTTTAGAATATATATGCACATATTTACTATAAAAATATGAGAATTTCCACACACACATATATATATATATATAAATATAAACACACACATACACACATCTATATCTATATATATATATATATATATATATATATAAACACACAGTGCACACACATATCTATATATATATGTGTATATATATATATATATATAAACATACACACATACACATATATATTAATATATATATCTATATATATATATATATTCACAAACACACACAAATATATATAATATATAAAAAATAGTTTACGGGCTTTTACGGGCCAGGCCTGGGCGGGCTTTTACGGGCCGGGTCTAGAGGGCTTTTGACGGGCCGGGCCGGGTTTTTCCGGGCTTTTTAGCGGGCCTCCATCGGCCCACCGAGGCGGACTTTTGCGGGCTTTTTGACGGGCCGGGCCGGGCTTTTAGCCCTCCGGGCCGGCGGGCCTCCATCGGCCCACTTGATCCGCGGGCTTTTTGATGAGGCCTACTTTTGGGTTTGTAAATTAACAAAATGCAAGCCCTGGTACAGCTAACATTGGTGGTTGAGTCTGCAGTCATTAGGGTGTCGACGAGTGAGAGTTGACTCGTTGACTAGAAATGGAAAGGAAGGCTCACCGTTGTGGCTTGCTCCAAAAGGAAAGTTTGTGCTACTCATGTTCATCCATTAAACGTAGCTAGTCCTTTTCGTTCACCCAATATAGTTGGTTTATTATGGGAGTGCATGTGAATCGTCTAAGGTCAATCACACAGATAAGCTATATAGTGTACGTAGATATCAGTGTGAGACAAACCGATCGAATATTAATTTGACAATCGTTCACCAAGTGAAAAACATTTAAAACTTCACTATTGCCTGCTTTACTAGTATCATCAATCTTTTTTGTTTTTATTTTTTTAATCTCCATCCATGATGAGACTCGAACTCCTGACCTCCCAGATGAGAGTTCAGAGCCTTACTAGTATAATTAATCTAATCACCATCTAAGTATGTTGCACTGGTAAAATCAAACCAAAACAATTCCATTGTTTAGCCTTCTAATAACATTGCGGGAAAGCTTGAGCCTTGGTACTCATTAAGGTCAACTAAAGGCATATGAAAAATACGGTTTAACCAATCCTGAAGGCTGAAGTTAAATACCAAATTAGCAACCATGTGTCTACTTACAGATTGTCCAAGTTAGTCTTACTCTTAATGCCAAAAAAACAAAAAACAAAAAAAAGTTATAGTCTTACTCTTCTAAACAAACGTAGCATTAGTTGGTTCAGAAAGTATGCTAGCCGCCTTGCAGTATTGGTCAAGGGGGGCGGCGTTGATGTTGCACAGCTTCTTCATACTTTTCAAAGGAAGATGACAGCTAGCGAGCGTACGTGGTTGTCAAAATGGCTACCCCTACTAAACATTCAAACCTATTGCCTCTCTTGCGTACTACAAGCTAAATGTTTCACACCTAGACAGAGAGATCCATATATGCATATTTATTCAGTATGGAAACTGAAATTAGCTAGTGAAAGGCTCTTAATTAGTGACGATAAGATGGCGTCAGAACGTAATCCGTATGGTAAGTGTAACAAATTCGGTATAGATACCAGAGTACATATCTGAGTTTTCAGGTGCATCATCACTTTTTTAAGTCAAATACTAATAACAGAGTCAATGATGATATATCGTATACATTTACATGAAATAATATATGTGATGGTGGTAATTGTCTGATTATGTGTGTAAGTGGTCACCTTAAGCATTTTAAGATTTGGATCTTTGCGTTGGTGGAAATGAATTGGGTGGACCCTTTGTTTCGAGGCACCACCGTTGCCATGTAGCATGAGAAAATACCCTATTTGGGCGAGTAGGAACAAAATCCACTACTCCGGAAATAATATATCTGAAGGAGGTAGAAATTTTTGAGTTTTTGAGAATCTCGGAAATTTTTGAGTTTTTCTCAGAAATTTTTTATACTCTTGTCGAAATGAGACCATTTATTGAGATATCAATGTGACAAACTGATCATATTATTTGACGAGCGTTCACTAATTGAAAAACATTTGAAAGTTCACTATTGCCTCCTTTACTAATACCATCAATTTAATATATCGACCATCTGA
Organism: Rosa persica; assembly: GCA_025331145.1. NCBI lineage: Eukaryota > Viridiplantae > Streptophyta > Magnoliopsida > Rosales > Rosaceae > Rosa > Rosa persica. The sequence continues at coordinate 43,791,351 of WFKR01000005.1, read as the reverse complement.
GTACGTTACACCGATAAAATCTAATCTAAAGTACTTTATTATAACCAAAACAAGTCCATTGTTTAGCCTTTTAATAATCTTGCTGGTGACCTTGAGCCTAGCTAGGTAGTCATAAAAGTCTACTAAAGGTATCTAAATTGTTGAATCAATTGTGAAAGCTAAAGTTAAATACCAAATTGGCAGTCATGTGTCGACCCACAGGTTGTCTGAGTCAGTCTTGCTCACGTAAGAGACAGTTTTTGAGAGATTGTAAGAACAAGTAAATTTGATAATTGACATTAAATGTATAGTTTTAAGTTATTATAATTTAAGTAGTTCAATATATGTGGCTGAGATTACTTGATGCTAGGTGAAACACCTAGAGCCTACCTTAGACGGCAGCTAATGTGCCTATGTCACATCATCAAAGCATGATTTCTAGTTTTTTTATATTTCTATTTTTCTTAATTAAGAGAGTTCCTTTTTTATTTATTTATTTTTTTATTCTTTCTTAGTTTTATCTTTTAAATCCTATATTTTTGGCTTTCTGTTTATATCTGCACGACGTCTTCGTCAGACGTAGTTTTCTTCTCTCCTCCTCTCACCCCTTCTCTCTACCCTAGCTCTCACCTCCTCTTTAATTGGTCAACATCTTCTCAATCTGATTTCGATTTTTTTACAAGCATTATTAATAAAAGCTTTGCCCATTCTAATCGTGGTTAGTTTTTTTTCTTTTCTTGAGAATGAAATACGAATACCATGTTTGAAATTAGGATTTAAGGGGAAGTGAATTTGATGTATAGAAATTGCTGCAACCATTGAAAAATATGTGCTCTGCATTGCGTGCTTACTTTACACTTGATTACTATGCTTCAATATGTTATGGGTGATTCCACTAGTTGATGAAGTTACCCTTTATCAAGTTGGTGTCATGTGTTGTTCTCTTTGAACACTATAAATAGAACAATAAAAAACAAATGATGCTTACTATTAATTAGTTTTTGCATGAAGATCAAGTACGTGCAAGTTCTGACTTTAACTAATTCATGACTCATGAGTACCTTGTATAATTTAAGAACAGCAAGAACTGTTGGAATTAAGATGGACTTAACATTATCTATTTATAGCTAAATTAAAATTGATTTAATATAATAAAAATTGACTTAATTTGAATAAATAACAAGAAATACATGAACATTACTCTATCTGGTTACCTATTGAGGTGCATATCTCTCAATAGGAGTTGGAAACTCATTTGTTAGTTTTCCTGATTAACATACGGTATTTGTGATAAACTTTAAGTCTCTTAACTAATAAACATGAACCTAATGTACGTTTTCAGACCAAAAAAAAAACTAATGTACGTTGGACTCCTTGATGGCAGTTGATGGGATGAGAACAAGATAGGTTTTAGGCCACTATATAAACAAAGAGAAAGTCCCTGTGTCCACTACGCTTTTGCATATCATTCAGCCCTATTTCTGAAGCAAGATAGTAGTGAAATGCAGAAGACTGATCCTAGCCAAGTTGATGTGTTCATCCTTGCTCCCATTGCTGTTGAAGATGTCATCTCTTGGTCAGAACATAGCTGCTGATATTCAAAATGCTGATGCAGGTATTTATTCCAACCTCATTAGGAATGCTCAAATTTATATTCATCTGCAGATTATGTGTTTATGTTCTTTATGAAATGATCTTAATATATATATATATATATATGATGATATAATGTGATGCATCATGGTTTAATAACAAGAACTAGAGTCCATTTTTTACCCTGATTATTGGATATATGCCAAGTAGTTGTCTCCAACCATCTAATGTAACACAATATTACTGGTGTAAACAAACTGATTTTAGGTAGTTTAGAGTCGACTGACTATATGACTTGACTTGTGATCAATCATGACTTTCATTTATCAGGCCCAAACCCGATTCAATACATAAACCCAAAGCTTAAGAAAACAACTTACTGTTGTGATCATAACGATCAATTTTGGGGATTGGATTGAGACTAAGAGTGCGCACCTGATATGGAAGTACTCAAAAGGGATTCCAACCTATTTAGGTGTTTTTGGGATTCTGAAGGAGTTGAATTTGGTATGATTCCGTTTTGAATTGTGCTTGCGCTAACAAGTTTATGCAGTAAATGATGCAAGGGCTAAGGTATGCCATTTAGGAACTCAGTTTACTGATTTTGATACACACACACTCTAATTTCAGAGCGAGACCTCGCTCTGGATAATACTATATATATATATATATATATATATATATATGAGGACCGTTCAAAAGCGGATGTCCGCAACCCAGAAAAAAATGCGACGTCGCTCCTTCGGCCTCGATCAGGGGTCGATAGTGGCGTTTCTGTTGCCGGACAAAGGCTCTGGACATCCCGGACGGCATAGCCATTAACGCGAAGGCGAAGGTGATCGGATTCTCAGCGATTCACTGTGAGCTCGCCTAAACCATGGAAGCACCATCAAGGTTGACTTCGAACCCTTCATCGACGAGTCCAGCAACCAGAAGAGGGTCGACATCATGGCCTGGTTCTGTTCGGCATGAGCAGCGCTGCCTGTTGGCGCCTAATGCAGCCCAGAGGAGCGACTTCCGCTTTTGAGCGGCTCTATATATATATATATATATATATATATATATATATATTATATGGTTGGATTGATGTATACAATTAAGTTTCTAAATGCTTTTTCATACTGTGAATGGATTTGGCATATGCTATTTATCAATTCATTTTGAGATATATGGCTGATCGGTGAATGTGAAGAAATTGTTACTGTTTATATGTTTTTGAGCTTAGAATGAACATTGATTGTTTAAGTTTGCTATGAATTTTTGACAAGAATTAAGTGTATAAATATCTCCCAAAATTGAAACCTGCAGTCTTGTTGATATTTTCATAGTTAAGATACAAAGTTAATGAATTCAAAATGTTAGTCAGAACATCTAGTTATTAACTCTTAGTCTTGTGATTTTTTAGAAATGGTATTGATGATGTTGCACAAAGCATATCTTCACTATTAATTTTTTCAAAAAAATTTTGAGCCTTAATAAAATTGAAAGTTGTGTTGCTACATTTAAAACTACGTACACTTATATTTTGTCTTCCAAAGAAGTGTTCACCATGTAATCTTGATTCAGAACAACATCATATATAAACACAAATGCCTATTTTGATACCTTGAAACTTTTCTTTGTCCAAAGATATTGACTATTTCGTGGAATAACTAGTTTTTGATGAATATAGTATGATGATTATTAGAATATTGAGTTTTATGCCTCAAAAGTGTTACTTGATATTGATATAGTTTATGGGGTTCTATGCTTACAATTGTGTTTTTGAAATTTAAAGCTTATGACTAATTACATATTTTGATGTCCTGTTTATTTTTATTATGCATGTAACATACAAAATTATCAGTAAAGTTCTAATAACATGGGGTAAAAGGCTTACACACCTTGTTTTTCTTTTGTTTTAGGACTTTCTGTTGTGCCTCTTGGACAAATTCAAATGCTTAATGGTTGGAATTATAAGAAATGTAGGAACCAGGTTGAGTTTTACCTCTCCATAAACCAAGACATGGATTTATGTCCGATTGAGGAGCAGCCCTATAAGCTAGACATAGATAGCACTGAGGAAGTCAAAGTACTATAAAAGTGGCATAGAATAGACATGATGGCCAAAAATGTCATTAGAACTACCATGTCTGGTACTGTTAGGGGATTTATAGAAGAACTTGTGCATGCTATGGATTTCCTAGATGCTATAGGTGACAAGACTGAGGGTGCTAGGCTATCCAAGAAGTTTAATGAGCTCAAATACTCTGAAAATAGGAATGTGAGAGAACATATTATGCAGCTGATTGAGATTATTGCTAGACTGAGTGACCTAGATATGGGTGTTAAGGATGTGTGCATGTTGCACTTCATTCACAACCAAATAACTACAGCAACCTGAGAGCCATCTACATTCCACAAAAAGAAAAATGGGACCTTAATGAGCTGATCTTTATATGATTGGATGAGGAAGATAGAATTAAGAAGTAAAGATAGCCAACCACTCCAGTAAAACTGGTTGAGAAATCCAAGTGGAAAAACCAGAACAAGCTTAAAGTGAAGAAAACAACAAAAACTAAGGTTTTACGGAAATCTACAGAGTCAAAGGTTGCAAAGCTATTTAATTTAAATGCTTTTTCTGTAAAAAAAAAAGAGCATATGAAGAAGGACTACAGTGGTTTCAAATCTTGGATGATTAAGAAGGATGAGTCTTTTCCAAATTTAGTCTTTTCTATCAAAGTTAATTTTATTAATGTAGCACCTCATTCGTATGGGTTACTTTCAGGCTCACCAATACACACTACTACTTCCTTGTAGGGTTAACAAAGAGTAGGATACCTGTAACATCCTGCACCTGAATTTATCGATTTACTAGTCATTTGGACGATAAACGATCTTTACTTTCACTTTTATTGTCGTTTCGGTACTTTTAGTGGCCCTAAAAGTCGGCTTTTTTATCGAGTCAAAATTTGATGAAACTTTCTTCATGGAAATCGTAGAGGACATTAAACTGAGGGCGTGCATATATGATACGTAAAAATCAGAATTCATATGTGAAAGTTATGAGCGAAATACAAAAGTTACTGTTCATGGTAACTTTCTATATATATAGAAAGTTACTGTGGTAGCTTCCATTTTCGGAACCTACCCCCGGGTAACTCTCCCCATTTTCTCTCTCTTCTCCCCAGATCTCTCTCTTTCCCCGCGTTGGTTTCTTCTTCGATTTGACGCCGTCCAGCCACCAAACGACGAGCCCCAAATGGCGGTCGACTCGCCTCCCCCCTCCCCTACATAGCTGTGGTCGTGGGTCACAGTGTCTTGGCCAGATAAAGGAGATCGAAGCCCAAAAGCTCGACGGTAGCAGCTAAGGGATTCTGATAATTTCTTCCGATTTCGACCGTCTCCGGTGATAATATCTGTTCAATCGATGAGCCTCGAGCCGTGGATCATTTTCCCCAAGCCTCTCGCCTCGATTTGCTATGTAGAGAGAGAACCGAACAAATTTCGAAACTACGTTTCTAAATTTCTGGGCCTGTGTTCACCGGCCAAATTGGAGCCCTTCAAGGTAAAATTGGAACTTGTTGTAGTTGAGAAAAATGTTGGGTTTGTTGAGTATGTGGTGCTGCCAAAATTTGGTGCTCATCGGAGGTGGATGCCGGCGGCTCGTGGGGCCCACGTGCCGCCACTATAGATGGCGCATAGAGGCTCGTAGGCAGTGGCTTAGCCAGAAATTTTATCAAGGAGGGTCAAAATTTTGATAGCCACAATTACATTATATGTTAAAGAATTATCAAATAATTGTTACTTCATTTAGTTACAATTGTCCACCTTCAATTTCAAAGATGAATACATTGCGCTGAATTGATTTATCCCAAAATTCTTTCAGATGCCTAGTAAAAATACAAGAAAAAGAGTAGTCCAATATGTTATTGTACTTTGGTCTATTAACAAAGCTAGCCTTGACACAAAGTTTCTCAAAGCCTTTTGTCAGAGAGAGAGAGAGAGAGAGAGATAAATATATTAAAATATATGAAACTGATCTTAAGGAAGTGAGCCAGACCAATTCGCCGATCTTCTCACAAAGGTCAGCTAAAATCCAAAATCTCAGCTAATCAGCTAAAGTTTTATATGAAAGAAGCTTAAATCTCAGCCAATCAGGAACACTTTTCTAAAGTTGAGAGGGGTTAGCTGACCCTTCTCGCCCTATTTTGGCTATGCCTGTGCTCGTAGGGCAGTTTTCTGGCTTCTATTTTTAGCCAGTTGAATCCTATAATTTATGTAGAAATTGTTTATGTAAATTCGATTGGAATTGGAGGAGTTTTGTGTTGATTATAAATTTCTGAAATTTGGCATTTCGATTATCGATTTACTAGAATTCGACAATTGGATTTCTCTTGGTTCTATCCTAGAACCTTTAAATTAACGAATTGGTGTTAGTGGTGACGTTTGGGTTGAATCCGAGAAGAATTGAAGACATTGGTTTACGAGAGGGTTTTCGTTTTCGTTTTAGAATCGTAATTATTTGTCGAGCTGTCGTTTACTGAATATAATTGTGTACAGGATGAGGTATCGAGCCATTGCTGGACAAGAATCATTATGCTTGGGCGTCACGTTAGCCATATACTGTGAGTGAATTTTTATTTTCAAAGAATGATGCATGCAATTATTTTTCCCAAAATAATATTTTATTTATCATTTTATTTATCGAGCATAATATTTTGCTTTGGATCATAATTTTGGTATTGTTTTTCCATATGAATTTTGGATACGAATTTATTGTGTTCGGATTTGGAGTTATGATTTATTTTCAGGAATATGATTTAATTTTCAGAGATTAATTATGATTTATTTCAATTATGTTTTGGAAATAGATTTTGAGCGTTCGATAGTTTATCTCTGATATATAATTTTAATTGAAATCATGATTTATGTGATTCTCAACAAATTATTTTCCAAGGTGATTTCCAGAATTTAGTAATATATTTTATTCGTCAATTTTGAGATTTCTGCCATATTATCGGACTTACGGTTTTTGGAAGGATTGTTATATTTATTATTTCTCGCCTATTTGTTATGTTTTCGTGTGCGGGTCACATTATTGGAATATATTTGTTTTCTCTTGAGAAATTGGGGAAGCCTTATGAATTTACTGGATTTGAATGTTTTCTTCACCATACCGAGGTCATTCTATTAGTTCTCCTCCTCACATACTTTGTGTGTGTGAGTGGCAGTCGAGGTAATTGGTTCTCCTCCTCACATGAGTGGTAGTCAAGGTTGTTAGTTCATCTCCTCACATACTCTGTGTGTGTGGGTGGCAGTCGAGGGTAGAGCCTAAGGGGCTTCTTTATCCCTATGGTGATCATTTCTTTCCCATATTTTACTATTTTTTGACTAGCGAGGCTAGTATGTTTTCAAGAGTTTTCGAGTGGCGAGAAATATTTTTTTTTAAACGTTGCATGCATCGGGTTTTTCTAAAGAAATAAATGTGGGAAAGTATTAAAGCTTTGCTTCTTCTAAATTATTTATGTAGTTATTTATTTTTTTGTCCACTCACACTAACGTGTTTTTAAATGCTTTCCCCCTGGGCCTTTTGGTTTCAAATGCCCGGTTTGCTGGCTAGATTAGTTGAGGTCAAGCGTACATGGAGTTGAGGCATAGTTGTTACTGCTTCCGCATTGTAAGATCTATCGATCTTTCATCCTCTTTACTATTTATTCTAGTATACTTTTTGTTTTAGAATTGCTCTGATAACCTATGGGATTAATGTTATTAAGTTAAGATTTGAGTAATGTGAATTGGAAGATGTTGTGATTTGGGGAGCAGGGTGGCTCAAGGAGCTGAGGATGGTGTTTGACATTAGAAGTGTAAACGTCTTTCTACTGCAGGTTTTAGGTAGTCCATTTTTAGAGGAAATTCTGTCAATTTTTGGTAAAACGTCTTCTAAGGTGGGGAAATGGGTGTGAGGTCCATGTCTGTAGGAAATGGGTCAAGGGTAGCAGTAAAAGCAAATGGAACCTTGAAGCTTGATTTAGGCTTAGGAAAATTTATTTTTCTGGATAATGTTTATTATATTCCTTCTTGAACTCAAGGGAATAGGAAGAATAGCATTGAACTCAAGGGAATAGCAAGAATAGCTTCTGCAGAATTGACGATATACATACCTTTTTTCTCCGAATGCCAAGTTAGTCTATCATCGGGGCTCCTTGAACTCAAAGGAATAGCAAGAATAGCTTCTGCATCAGAGTGTACAAAAGTAGTTCGAACTTTTTGCTCATCCAGCTCATGAGCTAGAAAGAATAATCATATCACTCACCTTGGCCAGTTCATCCTGCATCGGTCCCCATGAGATGCGGTTTATACATAATGGTACTAGGAATCTAAGAATCCGACCACATAAGAATACTATTACCATTCCCAATCTGCCATTGAGCCCTTTATGTAATAAATTTCTAGTTCCAAAAATATTACGCCAAGAGTAGGAAGGAGTAACATGTTCTTCTGCACTTCAAAAGGAGCCATCAGGATAATAACTGACTTTGTACAATTGTGCCATAAGAGACTCCGGATTAGATGTAACACTTCAAGCTTGCTTAGCCAATATCAAAGAATTAAATTGAAATAAACTCTTGAAACCCAAACCACCAACTTCCTTGGCATGACATAAATCATCCCATTTCTTCCAGTGTACTCTACTTGTCATATGTGCTCCCCCATCAAAATCTAGCACTGGTCTGCTCCAGGTCCTCACAAAAATTCTTTGTCAACTGAAACAGACTCATAGCAAAATTTGGGAGAGCTTGAGCAACAACTCTAATTATTGTATCCTTGCCAGCACCACTCAAAATTTTTCCTTGCCATTGTTTCATTTTTTTCAGCTAAACATTCCTTGATATAGATAAATGTAGCTGTTTTCTAGCATCCTATGTAAGCTGGGGGCCCCAGATATCATTCATATGATTCCACCACTTCAACCCCCAACAAATTAGGCACCTTAACCTACTCAGAATTAGCAACATTTTTTCTAAAGAAAACTAAATTAATTTTATGAAAGTTTACTACCTAACTTGAGACCCTCCCATAAGTTTGTGTAACATCCTTAACTTGAAAGAAAGCTTCTAGTGTAGCTTGAGCATACAACATGCTATCATCTGCAAACAATAAGTGATTAACAAAAGGTGCCCACAAATAGCAATCCTTGGTAATAATCTCATACATTGCTTCTATTGCAACAATGCAGAGAACCCTTCAGCCCCAATAAGAAAGAGATGATGTGACAAAGGATCACCTTGTCTCAATCCTCTAGTTGGAGTAACCAGGCCTCTAGGTTTACCTTTAACCAGAAAAGAGTATCTCACAGAAAAAACATACTATATAACAACATCTATCCATGTAGAAGCAAAACCAAATTTTCCCTATACCTTACGCAGAAAAGCCCATTCTATACGATCATAGGCCTTACTCAGATCCAACTTCAATGCTATATAACCATCTTGACCCGCCCTTTTATTATGAACAAAATGAGCCACTTCATTAATTGGCCACCATAATATTGTCTGTAATCTGTATCCCAGGCACAAACACACTTTGAAAAGGAGAAATAAGAGACGGGAGGAAAAAACTTAAGTCTGTTCGCAATCACCTTAGAACACAGCTTTTAAATTACATGACAAAGTGCAATAAGATGTTAATTTGCCATATTCTCATATGTGAGTGAAGTTTATTTGCTCCAATAAATCACCAGTACGTAAGAAGCTTTGTACTGTTTTAGTAACACCACCCCATATATCCTCCCAAATAAGGCTAGAAAAAATAAAATAGGCATCTCATTTGGCCCCGGTGATTTCGTAGGATACATCTGAAATAATGCACACTTGAATTCTTCTTCAGAATAAGGGACACAAAGCTTCTGATTCATCTCACTAGTCACACTCAGTTGAATTGCCTCTAGAGTCTAATTCACTGCCTCAACATCAAGAGCAGTAGTAGTAAACAGTTTTGAAAACTATGAAGTCACAACTTCTTCCATACCTTCATCATCATCTCTCCACTGCCTTGTATGATCAAACAGGCCTAACAAATGATTTTTATGCTTCCTATTTGCTGCCTTCCTATGTGAGAAACCAGAGTTTCTATCACCCTTTTGCAGTCAAATAACTTTTCTTCGTTACTTCCAAAAAGCTTCTTCCTGCGATAGAATATCTTGTAATGAAGTCATCAAAACTTTCTTTTCATTGTGAACAACCTCAGTCATTGGTTCACTCATTAAAACTTCCAATCTGCCTCGAGTTTCCACCATTTGATTTTGACACAATCTGAATGTATCACTCTACACATCTAGTGCTGATAATTTTCCTTGTTAACGCAAACATAAGAACACCTCTGTCTTCATCCTTCCAATACTAAGGGATCACAGTCATGATGTTGCAACCAAAAGGACTCAAACTTAAACATGTGCCTTTTAGAACATTTTGGCAGAGATATAGCACTCGCTTGCAGCAAAATGGGGACATGATCCGAATCACTGGAAGGCAGATGCCTCCCTTGAATAGCCAAAAATGTCACTCCATGTAGATGTTCCAACTACTCTATCTAATCGTAATTGAGTCTCAAGTTCCACCAAGTCATCTTTGCACCCTAAAACTCTAAATCAATCAAATCACCATAACCCGAAGTAATATAGAAACCTCTGAGTTGCCTTTCTGTATGCAGAGGCCCTCCTAACTTCTCACTGTCATTCAATATCTCATTGAAATCCCGTATTATCACCAAAGGAAGAGAATCTAAATAAGCTAAATCATGTAGGAACTGCCAGCTCCCCATATTCCCATGTTCTTGCATGACCATAAAAACCAGTGATCTTCCACCATGGCTCACCAAGTACTGCCCTAACTTCCTCATTGATATGATGCACCAAGAAGGTGCGCATATGTAGATCAACCTCGTCGGTCCAAAACATTGCCAAACCATATGCCTAACCAATGCTCAACACTTCTTTTGGATGCACAAACCCTAGCACCATGTGTAGTTCGTTAAAGTCTCTTAATGTACTGATTCTTGTTTCACAAAGAAAGACTATCTGAGGTTTATTATGTGTGATCACATCCATTAGAGCCCTAGTAGTAGTCAAGTTACAAATCCTCCTGCAATTCCAACTCAAGACACCCATATTGTTGAATGAAAGATCGAACCCTCAGAGATCGAGAGAAAATTCTAGCGTGCGGTTAGGCCAAGTAATACAGCTTTCAACGTCGTAGCCTATTGCATCTAAATATTTCTCTTTCTCTTGTTGGTACAATGAGTCCAAAAAACTTGCAAAAACACTTTTTTTTTTTTATGATTGCATATGTGTTGAAAGCAAAGATGCGTCAATTGTAAGGGAAGAAATCAAGTAACGTCATCAAGTATAATCAAGTACATGGAACATTAAAGCATATTTTAATCAAGCGGTGATTTCATACTCAGGACATGGAAGTATAAATCAAATCCCTCCACCCAAAATCTTAATTTCACACACATTTTGTTTGTGATTTCATAAAAATAAATAAAAATAAAAATAAAACTAACCATGATTAGAATGAGCTGAGTGTTGAGTCACAAATTTTCTAGTTATGTAATTGTGCCCTAAAACTATGGAAATTACCTTGTCTTCCATATTATTTTATTACCTTTAATCCATTTTTTTCTTTCTTTCTAGGAAACCATGCATTGAGAAAAAAATGACCATTTAAGGCTTGAAATGTGAAGAATTAGAGCAAGGAGAAGAAGCCATGGACTTTGGGCGGAAAACACAAATATGATTTTCCGACAACTTTTCCGGCGATATTTTCCAGCAAGCCACCACTCATGCATGGAAGACCCTTTGTCTAGCTAAGGAGGACCATGATTGTGAAAATCTCTCACCAAGTGAAATTCAAACATCTCCTTACACTTTGTTCTTTTGTCACCTTGCAAATTTGGGACCATTTGGGGGACAAGGGTGTAAGGGCATCTCTTGCACATCTTGGGACCAAAGAGACATATCTGATCAAAAGAGGCCAAGGATCTTATCTTCATCATTCTTGACTCCATTCCATCATCTTCATCCTAGTTAAGACCCATTTTCTCTCTACAGAACACATCACCATTTCCCTTACTACAACCACCATTTCCACCACTACCCAACACCATTACTCACCTTGGAGACTCTAAATTCAGCATTCCCAACAATATCAAGAGCTTGGAGCAAGGAAAAGGAAATGACTGCCACTATATCATGATCTTGGAGACCCATCTCCTCCACCTCTTCCAACATCATCAATAGTCATTTCTTACTCTCTATATCTTTATGTATTTGATTTTTAGTAGAATGTTGAAGTTTGTGTATCTAGCTATGAGTGAGTAGTGAACTAGTTGGGGCTAGGGTTGATAACCCTAGCCAAACTTGCTTGTATTGATGCTTTTGTTTATAAATCGATGCAAATTCATGTTGTCTTCCTCACAAGCTAATTCAATAGTTGAATGCATTACTTAGACCTAATAAATTTGAGTAATCTGTTTGCCATGACATGAAGATTTGCTTAGTGATTGATTACCTTTAGGTAAAGGGAGCATGAAAGCACATCATGTGTGCATGTGAGGGTGGTGAGCTAAAATCACCTAGAGCTATGATTGGTTTGCTTACTTGATTACCTAAACTCTAAGCTTTATACATTTAGGGGCAAAGGGATTGAGATATATCCAGTAATTGAATTTGTCCCTAGGTAGTTAAATCTAGACTTATCCAGTTAGAGTTAGTAAAATCAAAGAGGTTTAAGCCTTAATAGTCATATCTAGATGCTAAGAGGGTAACTGGACAATTAGCTTTGCATCATTCACATTAAATCGCTTTAATGCTTGTAAGGGAGGCAAAAGGTGAAACCTGATGCCCTAACTCCCATCTATTTTATAAAAACTTGTTTAGCCTAATTTAGTTTTCATTACCTGCTTAAGTTGTTTCAATTTGAATCAAACCATTTCCAACATCAAAAATTATCCACTACACACCATCTTACACATACTCACCAGGAACTTGGGTTCACTTGTGAGCCTTTGCTTGTGATTATACATTTGCATATTCTTTCTAGTTCTTCCTCTAGGTCTTTCCTAGCTATAGTGGATTTTACCAATCCTCGTGGGTTTGACATCCTTACTTAACCCTTATTCTATTACTTGTACTTCTTGTACTTGAGGGTGGCTTTAATGCTAACACTGAGCAAAGGTTTTGTTAACTATGCTTGCAAGGAAATTGAAATCAGATTGTGAAGGTGTTGATCAATTGAATAATAGATGAGAGGGGTGAAAGGAAAAGAGAAGAGAATGAACCAGCATGCCAATTTCCTTAATTCTCAAGTCGTCGATACAGTGAACTGTAATTGTGAAAAGCAAGTCTGATGAAGACATCAAGCAGATCTAAAAGAAAAAAAAAAGGTTTAAAGGATAATATCAAGAATGTAAGCACACAATTTCAATAAATCAAATTCACTTTCCCCTAAACCCTAATTCCAAATATGTTATTCGTGATTTCATACTCAAGGAAAAAAAAACCATGATTAAAATGGGCAGAGCTTTTGTTAATGATGCTTGAGAGGAAACTGCAATCAGATTAATCAATTGAAGAGGAGGTGAGAGGAGGAGAGAAGAGAATAACGTCTGATGAAGACGTTGCGCAAAAAGAAAAAAATACGATTTAGAAGATAAAATCAAGTAACCAAAAAGGAATTTTTGTAATTAAGAAAAATAGGAATAAAAAAATCAGAAATTATGCTTTAATGATATGACATAACCACATCAGCTGCCACCTAAAGCGGGTTCTAGGTGGTTCACCTAGCATTAATCTTCTCAAAATTTGTCCGTTAAGTGAGCAATACTGGTCAAAGTCATATTGCATACCTTGTTAACCAATTATCTGTATAATATGCAGGATAGATGCTTCATTAAGGAATAAAGTTATGATAAAAAAGATGAAATAATTGCAGAAGAGTGCTACATGAGAGGTTCTTATCTTACCAAAACCGAAATGAACCATCAGGTTCAAGTGGATTTACACAGTGAAAAGCTAATGGTACATTTGATATATAAAAGGCCATATATATTGGTCGTAAAGGGACTCAAAAGTATGGTATTGATTATGAGACATTTCCATTTGCACCAATAACTAGGACTAGTACTATTTGGATCCGTATGTTATTTAATTTTCTGCCTATTTGGGTTGTCCTTTGAATTAATTTGACGTGAATGCCTTCTTCCCTGGATCTAGAAGAAGTAAATGAACTTTTTATTTGTAAGGAACTATGGAAGGGTAGAATGCAACAAATGTATACAAGTTAACAAAATATGACTAATTTCAGTTTATCACATTACTACAATATCAAGCAACAACAACGCTTTGATGGGCACAATTGCAACAAACATGGGTGGTTTCACTGTTTGACTGAGATCGGTGAGATTTTGGCCACGATTGTTTATAATCATGGGTAAGTTAATTTTTTTAATTATTTTTCACATTTTTCTTTTTTACTCAAACCTACTAATGGCCATGAAATTCCTTATTATATTTGTAGCTACGGACCTTTCTCTCCTCTCCCCTCTCTTTTCAGTCTTCCACCACTCCTTTACTTGCATCTTTTTCTCTTCTCCTTGTGCTCACTGAATCCATCATCCAGTGAATCAACCCTTTAAATTGTTAGTTTTCAACAGAGCTACCAATTTTGTATGGGTCTATGCTTCTAATCCAAGATCCCCAATTATTTCATTCAAATCCCTAATCTCTCCCAATCTCCCTTCAGCAACTATGACCACCGAATTTAGAGAGTCGAGAGAGACAAAGAGACAAAGAGAGAAAGAGAGAGAGAGCTGCCGGACTAGTGTGTGCTTCTGTGGATACAAATCAGACTTTGATTGCCTCTCACCTCCTCACTCAAATCGGACTAGTGTGTGTGCTTCTGCGGAGAAACTCGCAACAAGTTTTGTACACGGGCGCTATGGAAACCCAACAACAGTGGTTCTTGAGGAGAAGTTCAGGTTGGTATTGTTAAATTGCATGATGCAACAATACCAAAACATCAATAACCAAGATCAACACATATAACACATATACAAGAACAATTAAACCAACTGCATAACATCTACACAGAAACTGCAGAAAAGCTTTCCTAGTAGAACTAGGACTTCACCTGGATCAATGGCACTTTGGATCCCTGCAGAAACAGCTTGACCAAGGTTAGACATTATGAGCAACTGGAACGAGAATGAATAGCAGCAGAACTAGAGCTAGAAGCCTTTTGTATGTCAACACCAAAAGCTTCAAAATGGGGCTGAACTATATGCTTGAAAACGGTGATGAATACAAGGACTTTGCTCCCTATATATGTTGGCCAAAACCATGAGTTAGACTCATCCCATAAGGAATCTAATATCGACTGAATGTCTATTACTTAGAGAGACTTAATCTTATCACAACACTTAATGCTAATCAGGTTAATTAGCTAATGAGTTCCCTACTTCGACTAGGAGATATATGTCCAAGTAGATAACCAGAATAAGAGTTATAATCATGTACTTCTTGTTATTTACATAGGATTAAATCGATTGGTTTTATCTCAATATGATTTAGATGATGTTAAGTCCACATATTCTAACATTCTCCCACTTGGACTAACATTGGCTGCATTCAACACAACTGAACCAATAACCCCATATAGATAACAAACTGAAGTGTGCACTGAAATACACAAAAACTCATAGCTCATTCAGCTTGGTCAATTTGCAGAAAATAATGCAGAACCTCAAATCAGCTTTGATTAAATAACCAGGTTGATTAAAGATCACTAACAGAAATTTCTGCAATCACATAAGCTCTAGGTGATAACAAGAGCAAAATTTGGATAAGTATATCTGCCTGCAAAATCCAATGCTCATAGTCCAACAGAATGATTTTGACAATTCAAAATCTTAATAGCAAAACTGAAACACTAGTGAACTGGTATTTTCTTAACTAAAACTGAAACTGCAAAATTCCTCAATGCAGAAAAGTTCACTTGATAACACACACTGATATTTTAAAGTTCAAAAATTGTAATTTGTAAGACTGAAGAAGTTAAAATAATGCTAAAGCCAAAAGAACACATATATGAAATACCTAATTCTATTCAGAAACTGCAGTATCAAAATTACAAGCAAAAAAACAAAAACGACAATGACTGAAACCAAGAATCCTATTACATAAAATAAATTCTAAAAATTAAAATTGGCTCCCACTGAACTCAAGCCTCCAAATCAGATAGAATTCTCATGTTCTTGGGATGCTTCTTAAAACTTGTAACTGATAATGCTTTAGTAAAAGGATCTGCAAGCTGTGACTCTGTATTTATGTTTAAGACATTTATCTCACCATGCTTCACTCTTTCTCTAACACTATAGAATTTTAAGTCTATGTGTTTAGAGTTGTTGGACCTCTTACTGTTTTTACCAAAAAACACTGCAGCCTCATTATCACAGAATATTTTCAATGCATCTGCAACAATTGAATTTAACACTTCAGTATGCATTAAGAAATTTTTGATCCACAAGCCTTCATAGACTCCTTCATAAATAGATATGAACTCGGCCTGCATGGTGGAGGTTGAAATCAATGAATGTTTCATGGTTTTCTATGCAACAGCCCCTCCTGCAAGCATGAAAACATAACCAGATGTGGACTTCTTAGAATCCGGATAATGACCTGCAAAATCTGAATCAGTATAGCCAACTAGCTCAAGTACTTTAACTTGTCTGTAAACCAACATGTGAGATTTAGTTTTCTGAAAGTTCTAAGTACTTTCTTTCCTGTAACCCAGTGTTCATGGCTAGGATTAGACTGAAATCTAGATAAAATTCCAACTGCAAATGATAAATCAGGTCTAGTGTAGACCTGTGCATACATTAGGCTACCAATTAACCTAGCATAAGGCTTGCTCTCCATATCAGACATCTTCCCCCCATTTTTAGAATTTTTGTTTTTAGACAGTTTATCACCTTTGGTCATAGGAGCATCACCTGATGCACATGACTCCATTCCAAATCTCTTTAACACTTTTGTGATGTAATTGTGTTGAGATAAGCCTAATAAGCCATGTGCCCTGTCTCTCTTAATTTCAATTCCTAAAACATAGGATGCCTCACCTAGATCCTTCATGTCAAAAATTTTAGACAAGAAGGTTTTGGTGTCTTTGAGCAGTTTTATGTCGGTGCTTGCTAAAAGAATATCATCTACATACAGTATAAGGAAAATAAAAATTTTCCCAAATGTCTTAATGTACACACATTTATCTACAATATTTTCAGAAAAGCCAAAAGATGAAATCACTAAATCAAACTTCTTGTACCATTGTCTAGAAGCCTTCTTAAGTCTATAAATTGATCTTTTCAATTTGCATACATGATCTTTTCCAGTTTTCACAAAACCTTCAGGTTGTTTCATATAAATGACCTCATCTAACTCTCCATTCAAGAAAGCAGTTTTCACATCCATTTGGTGTAACTTCATGTTATAATGAGCTACTAGAGCCATTATAATCCTAAATGAGTCTTTAGTTGAAACTGGAGAGAAAGTTTCTGTATAGTCTATGCCTTCTTTTTGTGTGACACCCTTAGCAACTAGCCTGGCTTTATGCCTTTCTACATTACCACTTGCATCTCTCTTTGTCTTAAACACCCACTTGCAACCTATTGGTTTTTGGTTTGGGTTTGGTTTAACCAGTTCCCACACTAAATTTTGCTTCATGGACTCGATTTCAGCTTCCATAGCTTTCTGCCACTCTTCAACTTCATGACTCTCAATAGCTTGCTTGAAGCTTGAAGGATCATTGTCTCCACCTAGGACATCAGTTTCTTGCAGGTACACTACAAAATCACTATCTTCTCCATATACTGGTCTTCTCTCTCTTTGGGATCTCCTATGCTGAGGTGGAATTTGTTCTTATGCAGGGTTATTTTCTAAATGCACATCATTCATAGGTTCATCTATATAAGGTTCTAAAGCTACTGGTTCTTCTAAGGCTTGATTTTGGTTTTGAGTTTCTGTATCTGCATTATCTGTATTATTTGGCTGAATTAAAGGCAAAAAACTCCCCATATTTTCAGTTTCTGTAATTTCTTCTAACTCTGAAGACAAGTCTTCAAAATTAGTATTACTAAACCCTTCATCCAAAAATTTTGCTTGATGAGTTTCAAATATTCTTGTAAAATTATGAGCTGCATAGAATCTATAGCCTTTAGATTTCTCACAATAGCCAATAAAATGGCAACTGACTGTTTTGAATTGTAGTTTCTGTGTTAATGCATTTGGCAACTTTGCCTCAACCTTGCATCCCCACACATGGCAGTGATGCAAGCTAGGTTGCCTTCCACACCACAACTCGAATGGTGTTTTGTCTACTGATTTGCTAGGTGATCTATTGCAAATATAATTTGCAGTCTTAAGAGCTTCACCCCATAAAAATATAGGTAGACCTGTAGTGCACATCATACTTCTCACCATATTTAACAAGGTCCTATTTTTCCTTTCTGCTACTCCATTTTGAGTAGGATTATAGGGGGTTGTGTACTAAGCCTTAATGTCATTTTCCTGTAAATAAAGTGCAAAATGACCATTTTGCTGGCCTGCTTCAGTGTGTTGACCATATAATTCCCCTCCCCTATCAGATCTCACTAACTTTATTTTCTTTTCTAGCTGCAATTCAACTTCAGTTTTATAATTTTGAATGCATCTAGAGCTTGTGATTTTTCTGACAGTAAATAGATATAGCAGTACCTAGAAAAATTGTCTATAAATGTGATGAAGTAAAAATTTCCACAGATAGTTTTGTGTTTAAATGGACCACATATGTCTATATGTATTAGTTCTAATAGGTTTTGACTTCTCAAGGCCTTTTTCTTTCTGCAGTTTGTCAACTTCCCTTTAAAACACTCAATGCAGTCATTCAAATCATTATAATCCAATGCAGGTAAAATTTTATTTTTCTCGAGTGTTTTCAATCTTTCTTTGGATATATGGTCTAATCTTCTATGCCATATATTTGCAGACTGATTATTGAACAATGTTCTTTTTGTACCTGTGACAGTGTTATTCTTTATAGTGTTTTGATTATTTTCAATCAACAAAATCTCCCTGTTGAGCAACAGAACAATTTAATTTCAAATAATCATGCATAAACACACCACAGCCAAGATAATTTGAACCCTGAAATAACTTTATTCCACTGAAATCAATAATGAGTTTGCAACCAATCTTAACTAAAAGACCTACTGAAATCAAATTCCTTTTTAAGGAAGGAATATAATAAACACTATCTAGAAAAAGAAAAATTCCTAAGCCTAAATCAATCTTTAGGGTCCCAATGGGCTTAACTGCTACTCTCGAACCATTCCCTACACAGACTTGGACCTCACTTTTCTTTGGTGCCCTCCTGTTTGTAAACCCTGGAAGGAATTTGTAATGTGTATAGGTGAGCCTGAGTCTAACCAGTAAGAATGAGATGTTATATTAACAAAATTAACTTCTAGATTAGGAAAAGACTCACCCTTCTTAATCATCTTTGCCTTGAAACCACTACAATATCTCTTCATATGCCCTATTCTTTTGCAAAAATAGCACTTAAATTTAAAAGGTTTCTCAGCTTTAGGTTTTGCAGGTTTGCCAAGTACTTTAGTGGTGGTAGTCTTCTTGGCCTTAAGTTTGCTATGTTTCTTCCACTTAGGTTTCTCAGCTAGGTTAACTATAGTAGCTGGTCTGCCTTCCTTTCTAATTCTCTCTTCCTCTACTACACAGATAAAAATTAACTTGTTCAAGTCCCAGTTAGACTCTTGGGCATGTAGGAGATTCTCAGGTTACTGTAGGTGTTAGGCAATGACTGAAGTGCCACATGCACAACCTGAGAGTCTTTAACTCCCATGTCTAAATCCCTCAGCCTCGAGTTGAGGTCAATCAGCTCCATAATGTGCTCCTCACACTTCCTTTTCCTGAAAACTCCAGCTCATTAAATCTTTTGGATAGCCTAGCTGCCTCGGCTTTGTCACTCTCTTGATACTTATCTCCTATGGACTCTAGGAAATCCATGGCAAGCTCTGGCTCAATAATTGAACCCCTAACAGTGTCAGACATAGAGGTTCTTATCACATTTTTAGCTTTCCTGTTGCAGCTATACCACTCCTTATAATATTTCCTATCTTCTTCTGTGATCTCAATGTCTAGCTCTAATGGATGTTCCTCAATCAAGCAAAGATCCATATTTTGATGCATAGACAGATAAAATTCAACTTGGTTTCTCCACTTCTTATAATTCCATCCATTAAGCAACTGAATTTAGCCTATAGTGACCACATTTAGACCTAAAACATAGAAAAATAAATAAATAAGATTTCTGCAGTAAGACTTTTATCTGTGTGTCAGATTTTAAAAACAAAACCATGTATTTGAATAACACCAACAAAAATAAGGCAAAAGACATAAAAAGCAGTCATGAGCTTTAAATTTATGCAGATACATGATTTGTTTTCCATATCACCCCATAGCTGAAATAACATTAAGTAACACCTTTGTGGCATAAAACTCAACATTCTAAAGTTCTTAATTATCATACTGCATTTAACAAAAATCTATCATTCCATGAATCAGTCTATATCTTTGGACAAGAAAAGCTTCAGGGTATCTCAATAGATGATTTGTATTTACATATGATACTGTTCTGTATTCAAAATTACACAGTGAACTACTTCTTTAGAAGGCAAAATATAAGTGCAATTTTAAATGCAGAAACACAAGTTCCAGTTTTGTTAAAACTTAAAATCCTTGAAGAGTGATAGTGAAAACTTGCTTTGTGCAAAATGACCAATACAATCTTTCAAGAATACCAAAACTAGAATTAATAACCATATGCTCAGTTTCTGTATGAACTTATTAATTTATGCCATGAAAATAACAATACTGCAGATTTTATGTTGGGAGACATATTTCTAATTGTTAACTAAAAATCATAGCATACTTAAAACAAACAATACTCAATCAAAATCATCATATCATACCATCACAGTAATCATATAATTCTCAATTTCACACTTTACATCACACGATCACAGTAAGGCATTCAACCATATATGCAGGATTCTTCAATATGCATGATCAAGCATTCCAAATATGATTATGACAACTCTTTCCGTATGCTAAACAATAATCCATATGACAACCCTTTCCATATGCAGAAATTGAAAATACAAGTTCTGGGATCCCCAATGAACATACCTTGGCCTTTGCTACAGCGCTGCAATCAATTATTTTTAGCGGAAGCTAAAGAAAATAAGCAGCAATTTCAACCCTTTCCACATGATCCAATTTATTCTAAAAGGGCTATTGAATCCCATAACTGAGAATTCATCTCAACAAACCCTATCGATCCGATCCCTAAAGCACAATGTGACCGTTATGTTCTAACGGTAATATTCTTTAAATAATATATAAATCCTGGACTCGGGTTGGGGCCTGGATCAATGAATTGGATTAATACTAGAACTAGGTTAACAACCACTTAAGGCCTGCTTTACTCTAAATAGAAAATATATTTTATTTTTCCAGAAAATAGTTTTGCAGTAAGGTTTTCTGAATCAAAACAAAATGGCATGATATGTGTTTTATGAAATTCCTAAGCTTTGATATCATTTGTTAAACTGCATGATGCAACAATACCAAAACATCAATAACCAAGATCAACACATATAACACATCTACAAGAACAATTAAACCAGCTGCATAACATCCACACAGAAACTGCAGAAAAGCTTTCCTAGTGGAACTAGGACTTCACCTGGATCAATGGCACTTTGTATCCCTGCAGAAACAGCTTGACCAAGGTTAGACATTATGAGCAACTGGAACGAGAACAAATAGCAGCAGAACTAGAGCTAGAAGCCTTCTATATGTCAACACCAAAAGCTTCAGAATGGGGCTGAACTATATGCTTGAAAACGGTGATAAATACAGGGACTTTGCTCCCTATATATATTGGCCAAAACCATGAGTTAGACTCATCCCATAAGGAGTCTGATATCGACTGAATGTCTATTACTTAGAGAGGCTTAATCTTATCACAACACTTAATGCTAATCAGGTTAATTAGCTAATGAGTTCCCCACTTCTACTAGGAGATATATGTCCAAGTAGATAACCAGAATAAGAGTTATAATCATGTACTTCTTATTATTTACATAGGATTAAATCAATTGGTTTTATCTCAATATGATTCAGATAATGTTAAGTCCACATATTCTAACAGGTATCCTATTCATTTTAGTATTATAAAACCTGCTTGTGGTTGGGGTATGTTTGTATGTTGAATTTATATTAAGACTGAGCTGTGTTTTGTATGGTCGGGTGCTCTTGAAGGAGCAGAATCAAAACTGATGTTGGCATCTGGATTGTGTGCTAGCATAGTCTTGTTGATCGCATTGGTTTCAGCTGATGGGCATATTATGACAACAACATATTGCTATAGGAAAGCTCAATATTTATTGAGACCATCCTTCCCAGCTGATGGGTATGTTTACTGTTATTAGTTTTGAAATGATGAGTCATCCTGAATTTCTAGTAATAAGATAGTTGCTGTTACTTTTCAATTAGATGGTAATGCTTTTAGTAGTGATTATACTTGTTACCCTCAGATTGTCCTTATTATGAATTGAATAGTTTCTTAAGTTCTATTCCTTTTCAAAATAGAAATGGATAAATTACTGACAGTTTCATTTCTTTGTGTTTCATTGTTCTGCACAGTTTCACGGACTATAGACATAAGCTGAAGTGAACATGGAATTCTGTAATGGTTGTGGGTATTTGCCACTCATTGTATATGTCTTATCTCGTGAATGTATTTTGTGTGTCGTACTTAGACATAACAGATGCTCTTTTATTTGTTTTCTGTGGCAAAATAGATGCTCCGCTTAATTTGCTGGTAGCTATTGGCATGTTTGCTTGTAAAATTTTTATATGAGGTAAATTAAGGACTGTTAATACTAGCAGCTGCTTCAAATATTTAGCTATTTGTTCAGATTCATGCCTCTTGGTTACTATCACTTGTGTTGAATGGGTTCATGTTTTTGGTATTTAACCTCTATCTCTTGTGTTTGTTTGGTGACAGCTACTTGATCATATGCAAGTTCACAATTGAAAATTTAAGTGAAGTTTGAATAGGTGCAGTGTTTTGTATAGATATTAGATTGTTGTATCTTTAAACCTCTCTGGGGTTGACAGCTTGTAATAGGAATGATCGAACAATGTAATTTTTCCCTTAATATCAGAGCTATAAAGAAAGTATAAATTTCAGAAGCTGAAAGTTTGAAGTCAATACCAATTCTACCTATAAATATAAGCAATTTAAATAATGGTCTCTACCCACCATTGTATTAGGTGGTCCCCAATAATTCACAATTGCAAACAAGTCGCAAACACAATTTAACAGTGACAAATAAGATGAAAGCCACGCCTCTAAAAGCCACTGACGCTGGAAACGTGGTTGCAGCGTTGCTATAGCTATTGGACACGTATATATGTGTCCTTTGAGTTCTTTTTGTCACGAATGATGGATGTGCCCTTTGTCCAAAATTGTAGTAGTGTCACATTCAACTTTTCACCAAAAATTGTATTAGTCCCTAGCTCATCTTTCAATTAATCTCTCAATTATAGTGTCGAGGCCAATTTGATACTCATATTTTGATCAATGTGATGCCTGAAGTCATATTTTAATATTGACGATATACTTCCGTCTATTTTTCTTGATGGCTCCATCAAAAGTGATAACGTGGCAAGCACGTGGGGCAAAATGTAAGGCTATATTTGATATTTCACCAATTTTCAAATGAAAATGACTTAATTAACCTTTATTTTATTTTTTATTCCATTTTTTCTGTATCTTTCTCTTCTTAGTTTGTCTTCTTCCTTATTCCTCTTCCTCATATGACGATTTATGAGGGAATTAAAAACAGTTTGAGAAATTAAAGACAAATTCTCTTTGTATAGCCCCAATTGCTTTCTCCTCGCCTTAACCACTACAAACCATACCAATCCAATTCAAAGAAATAATCCTAGCAAACCCAAATTTGGGATTCAAACGTCTTATCATCATCATCGAAACAAATTCGATGATCATGTTTGGCAAGTGGGCAAGTTGGACAACCAGTTGGTTGGAGTCATTCAAGGTTTGATCATGTTTTGCATAGACATCAATTTCATGCAGCTATGTTTGTACAATGGCTAAAAGAAAAAAAAAACCCAAAAAGCACCAATAACAATCATTAAAGTTTCGATTTTGATCAGAAATATTGGACCAATGAAGAAAAAGAAACAAACCCAGATGATAATTTGAATTGAATTAGAGTTCAACACAAAACAAAAATTTCTTCCCCAACTTCTTCTACAGTCCAGGAATTGTAGGAACGCAAATTAAAATTTAAAGTTAATTCCTTAAATGTCTTTGATTCTATGTGACCACATAGAGAACCGCGTGTTGATTTTGAGATGACTGACACAGAAACAGAAGGCATCGTCTCATATTTGTATTACTATATTAGTTTTTGTCAATTCTTTCTAGTTTTCCAGAATTCCACCATATATGTTCACCCATTTGGCAGTTGTAATTGCTTTGGTGTTGAGCAACAAGATATTTTGGGGTCTCTGTGAACTGGGTTTTTACACATACCCCTAACATCCTAAGGATCCAAAGCTCAACAGGGAATAACCTAACAAACAAAAAGGAAAAGGGAAAGTTATGATAAATTGTAAGAGAAATGCAGAGGTAGAATAATATAGAATGAAAAAAAAAAAAAGAAGGTTATTTTGGTCATGTGAATTTTTTTTCCCTCACATGCTTGCCACATCATCTTTTTGACGGAGCTGTGAAGAAAAGTGGATGGAAGCATGTCGTTGATATAAAAAAATTCATGGTTTCCCGGTAGAACCTCATTTCGCCCAAGTTGTTGCCAAACCGGAAAAAAGAAGTGGTTTTTCGCACAACTTGCTTATAGTGCAGGTCCCACTTGTATATCGTAATATGAGTTCAAGTATCACAGTGGTCGAGTTGTGAGTGTAGATATCAAATTGGCCTTGGCATCTAAGTTGTGGGACTGATGCTGAATTTTTCCTGATTTTCTATTGTATAGTTGGCTTGTGCTTGTGTAATTAAAATTACTCATTATATACTCCTAATGGAGAAGAATAAAATCATCCAGAATTTCTCGAACTTGTAATCCGTCAACATCAGCAAATAACTTGTATGTTTTGGCATCAAGGATTATTTGTCTTATTGTTGCTAAAACCCCCAAGACTAAGAAAACCATAGCAATAGTGATGTTGAACCACAAAAGGGGAAAAAAAAGCTTCATTAAAAGTTAAGTTAAAGAAAACACAAGTGACAAGATGAAGTAGAAAGGAATGAATCCAAAAGCCCCAATAATTGAATTAATATCCCCAAAAAAATGGAAGCATTGCTACTATGACTGTTGCCGTGATGACAGATAATGACCAAGAGATCATCCTCGAGATCACATTGGGAGCTGAAAAGTCACCGCTTCTTGGGTTTCTGCAAATCATGGAAGTATGAAGAGAAACGTCGAAACATCCTTAAGATGCAAAAGATTAAGGACATATACGGTTACCTTGTGGTTCCACAACACGCATCTCGAACACAAAACCATTGTGTTGAACATTAAGGGAAGTTGGATCCTATAAATCTCAAAGAATACCTCGCCACATGGAATGCTGCATAAGGCTATAAAAACATGACACAAACTGATCCATTAATCAGAGCCAGGCGTAGGAACTTTCTTCACAACATAAAAGCTCTACACATGATTTTTACAATAGGGTCTATTGTCACTTGTTGAGAGAGAACTGAGCATGGCATACTCGAATGTTGAGACAAATGAGAATTCGCCATAGACCTCAAGGCGCTGTGTACAAAAATTTCGACGCTGTAAGTAATTGTTGTGATGGGTGTGGCGTAAAGACCTTAGGGAGTGGCAAAAAGGGTTGATGATGCAATAAGGAATAATGAGGTTGATTATTTGTTATGGGTGGATAGGTGTCACACCATAAATTTAGATGTAAAAACTGCTGGTAGCTGTTGGTGGCGATGGCGGTGTCACAACTGGGAACATCGATTGTATGGTTCTCTTATTCGAATGAGATGATTGGTTTGTGGTGAAGGAATTGATGGTTGGCATTTATGGAAGTAATGGCAGTATGGCGGTAACTCGTCTTGTTGTTTTTTGGTTCGAATGGGAAGATCTGGCATGTAGTGTGCATAGCCTTGGTGGGTTTGGTGGTGATAGTTTGCAATTCAAGAGTGGTCTTTCTTAAGTACAAAATGGCGCTGTGGTGGTTCTTGAAGGTGCCTACCACTGACTTAATTCGCAATTTCGTAGATGGCTTAAATAACCAACAAGCTTTATCTTTAAAGGAAAAGTTGACTTTGGACTTACATTTTATACTATGAATGCACATATCATCAAAAATAAATAGGTTACATAACTTCACAATAATCATCATTATAATTTTTTATATATAACTTATAACTTGAACCCATATAACTAAATAAACACTAAAAGAATATATAAATTTACTATTTAAGCTAGGTTATTTGTGAGTGGTGGACTGAATCGAAATGATTGATCGCGTTTTGATGGGTTGACTCTCAAGTGACCCTTTATAATTATATCTTCAACTTAGCTTATTTCGTAAAGATTTCAATTAATGTGAACAAATTGCTTCTGACATTTCATAATCATGACAAAAAAATTATAATATTAACATCTCACAACCATAAGTATGTGTTTACTTGATTGGGATTCAATTGAATAATACAAATATATGCCTCTCTCTAGGAGGAGCTCCACAAAACTCGGAATTCCCTAAGTCTAGGTTTTCAGAATTTCAGCTAGTCCGGCAGCGCTCAGAATCAGTGAGGTTTGCCTCGCCACTAATGGGCCGCTGTCGGATGGGAGTTGCTATTCACTCGAGGAGATTTGGAGAGAAGTTTTGAAACTCAGGGCTTTGGATGGGTGACGGTGGTGAGTTCCAGACAACATAGCTGGGTGGAATTTGCGTCGTGCAAGGATGGCTTTGGATGGGTGACGGTGGTGAGTTCCAGACGACATAGCTGGGTGGAATTTACGTCGTGCAAGGATGGCATGATGTGGCAGGGCTCTATAGATCTGGGTGGAGGCGAGGTTCTGATGGGGAGAGGCGGCGTGGTTCTGAGGAACTTTGCGGCAGTGATGTGAAGACCCTGATTTTCATACAATAAATTTATGTAATAATTGTTATATAAATTGAATTATGACATTTGGGATTATTTGGATTGTCGTGGGTTGAGAAAATTGGTTCCGAATGATTTTATTTTCAAAAACGAACGTTATTTAGGGGGTCGTGAAAATCGACTTTTTATACGTTCAAAATTTGGGAAAACTTCCTTCATGAAAGTTGTAGAGCTCGTCGATACGAGTCCGTGCATATGTGGAACGTATTATTCGGAGTTCGTATGAATAAGTTATGAATATTTGAAAATCGAAATTTTTCTATAAATAGTGGAAAAATCTGAGTTTGTTGTGAAGGACGAAAAAATTCCATTATTGCACATCAGTCCCCCGTCTCTCTCTCTCGGCCTGGTCACTGCGCCTTCCGACCCAGCGACCCGACCCGACTGGAAGTCAGGCCTCCCGACCCCGCCGCCGCCGGACCCGGCCTTCTCCCGCGTCGCCGCCTCGCGCCTGGGCGATCCCCGCCATCGTCGCGCCCCGCCGCTGCCTCCAGACGTGGATCGAAGCCTCCTCCCGAAGTGAAAACCCGACCCGGCCGGAAAACCCCTTTTCCGGTGGTGCACGGGCCGATCGTCCCCATTTTCGTGACGTGCTCTTCCTTCTGATCATCCCCATATATAGCTTGCATCACGATTTTGAGTGTAGAGTGGTAGATCAAGAGTTGAAGATTTCGACGTCCCTGATTCGATCTGGAGACTGATCAGAGGGCCGAGATTAATCCAACTTCAAAGCCCGATCTAGGACGATCCAGACCTCATCTCCGAAAAAGTCAGGTATTAAAGTTGTTCAAAATTTCATTTTGAAGAAGTTTTTAGTTGACGACTTTTGCATCGGAGGTGGTTGACCGGTGTTGACCGCCGCGTTGACCACCGCGTGTGGCGGCGCGTCGGACCGAATTTTGAGTTTTTATTATCTGGACGATGATCTATGCATCCATACGAGCGTTTTGAGATATAACTTGGTCATGTTAGAAAAAGTTGATAAATAGTCAATTTCTGTTTTAACGTTACTATTTACGGTTTTACAATTTACCTTCGGGTTGAGATTTACGAAGATCAGACCATCGGTTTTACTTCAAATTTTAATATGATGTTCATATGACTGTCCCGATGACTTTGTGTGGTCACGGGCGAAGATCCGACTTTTGGATCTTCGTATAATTATAAAATAGTGATTCGGAGGCGATTAACGAAGATCCGTCCGTCGGATTTTCGTATAATTTTGATAGGATGTTTCCATGGGCAATCCGTGAGGATCTAACCGTTGGATTATCTTTATTTTAGAATCCGACCGTTGGATTATCTTTATTTTAGAAATCCGACCGTTGGATCATCAATTAGGTTTATTTCATGCTTCGTTGCTAAGTAAAGACCGTACTTGATTAGGTACTTGACGGCTTGAGTTGACGAGCATTGGATTTTTGTGAGTTATATATATATAGAAGACGCAGCAGGAGTTCGAGGTGAGTAAAACTCACGTGGTTCATATTACGAACCGAGCATTTTAATTTATTTATTTTTGGTAATTGTGTGAAAAATATTTGCGGATTAAATATTTGTTTTAAAATTTCATGGACTTGAATTACCACGGTCCATAGGTAAGTAAAAATGAATTTTAACTATACAAATGAATTTCATAATTTTCTTGTGTGAACTATAGATGGTATTAGTGGTCATTCCTGAGTGGATGATTACGTATATATATATTTACGTGGAAAATATATATTGATGAGTGGATTGTTTGATTGATGATATGATGGAGTTGATTATATTACAATTGTGTAATCCCATAATAATATGATATATCTTGATGTGTTTGATTTCAGTATGTGATATTATATATTGGGTCATTTATGGGTTTAGGGTCAATGTAATGACGGGTGTGGGAAATCGGACGCTCTAATCCTAGTGTGGATTATGGGATACGATTGGTTGAGTATGTGGGATTATTGGACGTTCTAAATATGTATATAGGTATACATATTGATGAAATACAATAATTGATAAATATGTCGGATGCCATAACCTAGGCCAGGTGACGGGCTACGATTCAGTTAGAGCTCTAGTCTGTCAAGTACCGTATTTTTATAAATACGATGAAGAGAGTCGTGGGAAAAGTAGTGGTTGGAGTTGACTTGTTATATTGAATTGGTGTTGATTGAGATTGTTATTATTTGTATATGTGGAAATAATTGAGTGTTGCTGTGTGTGGGAATAAATGAGTTTAAATTAAGTAACAGTTCCTTCTTTTACTCATACAAGTTTTCATAAGCTTACCGGGTTTTGTGTTGTTGCAATCCCGGTACACTATTCAATGGTGTAGCGGATATTCCTGCAGGTCAGGATAACCAGGGAGGTGACCGAGCTGCTTAGGTGTTACAGCAGTTTGTTATTTATTTAGTTGTGAGGTGTGTGTGTACGCTCATTTAGAGCTTTACATTACATTTTGGATTTATGTTGTAATAATTAACCGAGACTAAATCGGTTTGATTTTATTTCGTGTGGTGAGTGAGTTAGGAAAAGAAAAATTTTCATGTTTCGGATTATGAATTGTTATTCATAAAATTCGGGGCGTGACAGTTTGGTATCAGAGCGTAAGGTACATATTTGGTGATATGTCAATACTTACCGAGTGATGGCCCGTCTGCAGCGGATCCCCATCGTGTGCTCTTCGGTATTGACAATGTCATTGGGTATGTGAGTGCGTTAGGTTGGCTAGGAACGTTAGTATTTTTAGGAAATTTAAGCATCGTTATGTATGATCAGTACTTGGTTAATATGGACTTGCATTTGACTTATGTTTTGTTTAAGTGTTATGCGTGTATTAATCAAGTATATCATGCTTATTAGGTAATGGAGATTGAGGGAAACGAAGCCAGAGGTCGGGGTAGAGGTAGACCTCGTGGCAGGGGTAGGGGCCGAGGAAGGGGTAGGGCCCCTCCAGTTGAAGAAGTATTCGAGTCGGAGGAAGATGCACCTTATGAGGATCAGCCTATTCCTCCTGTGGCTGTGATTGATAATCCTGCTCGCTTGCTGATGCTAGCAAGGGAAATTACTCGCTTGGGAGCAACCAAGTTTGGAGGAGGCACAGATTATATGGTGGCGGATCGCTGGATAGAGGATTTGCAGACTTATTTCGATCTGCTTGATTGCACTGAGACCGACAAGAGGAAGCTAGCCGCTTTCATGCTGAAGGATGAGGCTAGAGTGTGGTGGAACGTCACTCAGAGGAGCATTGAGGTGTCTACCTTGACATGGGACGGCTTTGAGAGGCTGTTCAGAGAGAAGTACTTTCCACCAGCAGTGAAGGAGAGGTTGGAGAGAGAGTTCCTTGCACTTGTACAGGGGAAGATGACAGTCATTGAGTATGATGCAGAGTTCTCCAGATTGTACAAGTATGTGAGGCAGATGGAGGATGAGGACTTGGCCAAGAAGTTTCAGAGAGGGTTGAGCCCTTCGATTGAGCGTGATGTAGCTATCTTGGAGCTGAAGACCAAGAGAGAGATCTTGGCTAAGGCACAGATCATTGAGCAGCAGAACCTGATTCGTAGAGAGAAGGAGTCTGCTGAGAGAGACTTCCAGGGCAAGGGAAAGGCCATAGCAGGGAGCAGTAGAGCTAGAGACTTCAGGGGTGGGTTCTGGAAGAGACAGAGAACTCAGTTTCAGCATCAGACTCCAGCTAGGCCAGCAGTAGCTCCTCCTGTGCAGGCTATGCCTATCAGGCAGATAGCACCAGCAGCTTCAGTGAAGTGCTTTAACTGTGGCGAGCCGGGTCACATCTCTCGTGCGTGCACGAAGCCACGGGGTAGGTTATGCTACAGTTGTGGACAGGCAGGGCATCAGGCTAGAGAGTGTCCTCGAAATCAGGGTAGAGTGCAGGGTAACCAGCAGAGGCAACTACCACCTGCTCATGCTAGAGTCTTTGCCGTTGGTCAGGCAGGCACGGGAGTGGAAGGTACCTTATCTGTTTATCACTTTCTTGCTAGAGTACTATTTGATACGGGAGCCTCACACTCTTTCATATCTAGTTCGGTTGTGGATGTTTTGGGTTTGATTGCTATGCCTCTGATTAGATCATTGTGTGTTACATCACCTCTCGGTGTGTCTCTTGAGCTTAGCATGCTTTGTGATGATTGCCCTATTGGGATTGGTGGCAGAGAGTTCTCTGCATCTTTGATTGTGATTCCGGATCACACGTATGATGTGATTTTGGGTATGGATTGGTTGAGCCCGAACCATGCTGTTATTGATTGCTTTAGGATGATTGTGTCCTTCCATGTTCCGGGACAACCGGTGTTTCATTACCGTTGCCTGAAGTCTGACATCACCATGAGGATAGGAATTCTGGCCCATATTGAATCAGGGAGTAGTACTTCGAAGATTACAGGGATTCCTGTAGTTTCAGAGTATGAAGACGTGTTTCAGGAGATCCCTGGGTTACCCCCGAAAAGGGTAATGGACTTCTCCATTGATGTGATACCAGGTACTTCACCTGTGTCGAAAGCACCCTATCGAATGGCTCCAGCTGAACTCCAGGAGTTGAAGGTGCAGATTGAGGGCTTACTTGCACAAGGGTTCATTCAGGCAAGTGTGTCTCCTTGGGGCGCACCAGTGTTGTTTGTGAAGAAGAAGGATAGTTCACTTCGTCTATGTGTGGATTATCGACAGTTGAACAAGGTGACCATCAAGAATAGGTACCCTTTACCTCGGATTGATGACTTGTTTGATCAGCTTAGAGAAGCTACTGTGTTCTCGAAGATTGACTTGAGGTCTGGATATCACCAGTTGAGGGTGAAGGAGGAAGATATTCCAAAGACGGCGTTCAGGACCAGGTATGGACATTTTGAGTTTCTTGTCATGCCTTTTGGTCTCACGAATGCCCCCGCAGCATTTATGGATTTGATGAACCGTACGTTCAGTCCTTACTTGGATCAGTTCGTGGTAGTGTTCGTTGATGACATATTGATATATTCAAGGTCGTCAGCGGAGCATGAGAGACATCTGCGGATAGTGCTGCAGACATTGAGGGAGCAGAAACTATTTGCCAAGTTCGAGAAATGCGACTTCTGGCAGAGTGAAGTCAAGTTCCTTGGTCATGTGGTCTCGAAGGATGGAGTTTCTGTGGATCCTTCAAAGGTTGAAGCAGTGATGAGTTGGAGTCGCCCTACTACGGTTACAGAAATCCGTAGCTTCCTTGGACTGGCCGGTTATTACAGGCGCTTCATTGAAGGGTTTTCTGGTATTGCTTCGGCTTTGACCAAATTGACCAGGAAGGACACTCAGTTCGTATGGTCGGATGAGTGTGAGAAGGCTTTCATTGAGCTGAAGACTAGATTGACTACAGCTCCGGTGTTGACTATTCCTACTAGTGGTGGTGGATTAGTCATTTACAGCGATGCATCTCATCAGGGTTTGGGGTGTGTGTTAATGCAGAATGGTAGTGTTGTTGCTTATGGTTCTAGACAGTTGAAGGTACATGAGCGGAATTACCCTACTCATGATCTAGAGCTAGCAGCTGTGGTGTTTGCCTTGAAGATTTGGAGACACTATCTTTATGGTGAGAAATTTGAACTCTTTTCTGATCACAAGAGTTTGAAGTATCTATTCTCTCAGAAGGAATTGAACATGAGGCAGAGGAGATGGATGGAGCTCATTAAGGACTATGATTTCACCTTGGAGTATCATCCCGGAAAGGCGAATGTAGTGGCGGATGCTTTGAGTAGGAAACCGCGGGTAATCATGGCATCGATTATGGTGCAGGAGTGGCGCATGTTAGAAGCTGCATCTGAGTTCGACCTTATGCTCGCAGGAGCAGGACAGGGAATCTTTCTCGGTAGTATCACCTTACAGCCCACCTTGATCTCCAGGATCATTCAGGTTCAGACACTTGATGAGTTTGCTCAGGCGAGGATTGCTTAGATGACTGCTGACCCGGATGTGGAGGGTCCTTCTGAGTGGTTGATTGGGGCTGATGGAGGGTTGAGATTTCGAGGGAGATTGTATGTACCGAGTGTTGATAACCTCAGGGAGGAGATCATGCGGGAAGCACATAGGTCTCGATATACTATACATCCAGGAGGTACTAAAATGTATATGGATCTACGAAGGCAGTTTTGGTGGTATGGTATGAAGAGGGATGTGGCGGAACATGTGTCGAAGTGTCTTACCTGTCAACAGGTGAAGGCAGAGCATCAGAGACCAGCAGGAATGCTGAACCCCTTATCGATTCCTGTGTGGAAATGGGAAGACATCTCTATGGACTTTGTGATTGGATTGCCCAGATCCAGGCAAAGTTATGACTCGATTTGGGTGATTGTTGACCGGTTGACCAAATCAGCACACTTCCTTCCGGTGGCAAAAACATACTCAGGTGATGCATTGTGTAAGATATATGTGAACGAGATAGTGAGGCTTCATGGAGTGCCTGTGACGATTGTATCGGATCGTGATGCTCGTTTCACATCAGAATTCTGGCGTAGGTTCCACAAGGCATTTGGTACGTCTCTTGCTATGAGCACTGCATTTCACCCACAAACAGATGGACAGACCGAGAGAGTGAATCAGGTGATGGAGGACATGCTCAGAGCTTGTGTTCTGGATTTTAAGGGTAGTTGGGCGGATCATCTGCCATTGGTAGAGTTTGCCTACAACAACAGCTATCACTCTAGTATCGGTATGGCTCCATATGAGGCTCTTTATGGTAGGCCATGTAGGACTCCTATCTGTTGGGCGGAAGCAGGGGATAAAGGGCTCATCGGACCTAAGATTGTACAGGAGACTACAGAGAAGGTCACTACTATTCGGGACAGAATCAGAACCGCTCAGAGTAGACAGAAGAGTTATGCCGACTTGAAGAGGAGACCGTTGGAGTTTGAGACAGGTGATCATGTGTTCTTGAAAGTCTCACCTATGAAAGGTGTGGTGAGATTTGGCAAGAAGGGGAAACTCGCACCGAGGTATGTCGGACCCTTTGAGATTCTAGAAAGGGTTGGTAACTTGGCATATCGTCTTGCTTTACCTGTTAGCATGTCGGGTGTGCACAGTGTCTTCCATGTGTCTCTGCTCAGGAAGTATGTACGAGACGAGTCTCACGTGATTGATCACGGTACGATCGAAGTGAACTCGGATGTGACGTTTGTAGTTGAACCTGTTCGTATCTTGGATAGGTCTACAAAGAAACTTCGTAGGAAAGAGGTTGATCTTGTGAAGGTGTTGTGGAGTCATCATGATGAGGGTGATGCGTCATGGGAATTGGAGTCTGACATGAGGAAGAGATATCCTCAGCTTTTTGTGGACGAACATGCTTGAATTTCGGGACGAAATTCTTTTAAGGAGGGTAGACTGTGAAGACCCTGATTTTCATACAATAAATTTATGTAATTCAATAATTGTTATATAAATTGAATTATGACATTTGGGATTATTTGGATTGTCGTGGGTTGAGAAAATTGGTTCCGAATGATTTTATTTTCAAAAACGAACGTTATTTAGGGGGTCGTGAAAATCGACTTTTTATACGTTCAAAATTTGGGAAAACTTCCTTCATGAAAGTTGTAGAGCTCGTCGATACGAGTCCGTGCATATGTGGAACGTATTATTCGGAGTTCGTATGAATAAGTTATGAATATTTGAAAATCGAAATTTTTCTATAAATAGTGGAAAAATCTGAGTTTGTTGTGAAGGACGAAAAAATTCCATTATTGCACATCAGTGCCCCGTCTCTCTCTCTCGGCCTGGTCACTGCGCCTTCCGACCCAGCGACCCGACCCGACTGGAAGTCGGGCCTCCCGACCCCGCCGCCGCCGGACCCGGCCTTCTCCCGCGTCGCCGCCTCGCGCCTGGGCGATCCCCGCCATCGTCGCGCCCCGCCGCTGCCTCCAGACGTGGATCGAAGCCTCCTCCCGAAGTGAAAACCCGACCCAGCCGGAAAACCCCTTTTCCGGTGGTGCACGGGCCGATCGTCCCCATTTTCGTGACGTGCTCTTCCTTCTGATCATCCCCATATATAGCTTGCATCACGATTTTGAGTGTAGAGTGGTAGATCAAGAATTGAAGATTTCGACGTCCCTGATTCGATCTGGAGACTGATCAGAGGGCCGAGATTAATCCAACTTCAAAGCCCGATCTAGGACGATCCAGACCTCATCTCCGAAAAAGTCAGGTATTAAAGTTGTTCAAAATTTCATTTTGAAGAAGTTTGTAGTTGACGACTTTTGCATCGGAGGTGGTTGACCGGTGTTGACCGCCGCGTTGACCACCGTCTGACCGCCGCGTGTGGCGGCGCGTCGGACCGAATTTTGAGTTTTTATTATCTGGACGATGATCTATGCATCCATACGAGCGTTTTGAGATATAACTTGGTCATGTTAGAAAAAGTTGATAAATAGTCAATTTCTGTTTTAACGTTACTATTTACGGTTTTACAATTTACCTTCGGGTTGAGATTTACGAAGATCAGACCATCGGTTTTACTTCAAATTTTAATATGATGTTCATATGACTGTCCCGATGACTTTGTGTGGTCACGGGCGAAGATCCGACTTTTGGATCTTCGTATAATTATAAAATAGTGATTCGGGAGGCGATTAACGAAGATCCGTCCGTCGGATTTTCGTATAATTTTGATAGGATGTTTCCATGGGCAATCCGTGAGGATCTAACCGTTGGATTATCTTTATTTTAGAATCCGACCGTTGGATTATCTTTATTTTAGAAATCCGACCGTTGGATCATCAATTAGGTTTATTTCATGCTTCGTTGCTAAGTAAAGACCGTACTTGATTAGGTACTTGACGGCTTGAGTTGACGAGCATTGGATTTTTGTGAGTTATATATATATAGAAGACGCAGCAGGAGTTCGAGGTGAGTAAAACTCACGTGGTTCATATTACGAACCGAGCATTTTAATTTATTTATTTTTGGTAATTGTGTGAAAAATATTTGCGGATTAAATATTTGTTTTAAAATTTCATGGACTTGAATTACCACGGTCCATAGGTAAGTAAAAATGAATTTTAACTATACAAATGAATTTCATAATTTTCTTGTGTGAACTATAGATGGTATTAGTGGTCATTCCTGAGTGGATGATTACGTATATATATATTTACGTGGAAAATATATATTGATGAGTGGATTGTTTGATTGATGATATGATGGAGTTGATTATATTACAATTGTGTAATCCCATAATAATATGATATATCTTGATGTGTTTGATTTCAGTATGTGATATTATATATTGGGTCATTTATGGGTTTAGGGTCAATGTAATGACGGGTGTGGGAAATCGGACGCTCTAATCCTAGTGTGGATGATGGGATACGATTGGTTGAGTATGTGGGATTATTGGACGTTCTAAATATGTATATAGGTATACATATTGATGAAATACAATAATTGATAAATATGTCGGATGCCATAACCTAGGCCAGGTGACGGGCTACGATTCAGTTAGAGCTCTAGTCTGTCAAGTACCGTATTTTTATAAATACGATGAAGAGAGTCGTGGGGAAAGTAGTGGTTGGAGTTGACTTGTTATATTGAATTGGTGTTGATTGAGATTGTTATTATTTGTATATGTGGAAATAATTGAGTGTTGCTGTGTGTGGGAATAAATGAGTTTAAATTAAGTAACAGTTCCTTCTTTTACTCATACAAGCTTTCATAAGCTTACCGGGTTTTGTGTTGTTGCAATCCCGGTACACTATTCAATGGTGTAGCGGATATTCCTGCAGGTCAGGATAACCAGGGAGG
This sequence comes from Rosa persica, assembly GCA_025331145.1. Classification (NCBI taxonomy): domain Eukaryota; kingdom Viridiplantae; phylum Streptophyta; class Magnoliopsida; order Rosales; family Rosaceae; genus Rosa; species Rosa persica. Next base: position 43,754,689 of record WFKR01000005.1, on the reverse strand, counting down.
TGACCGAGCTGCTTAGGTGTTACAGCAGTTTGTTATTTATTTAGTTGTGAGGTGTGTGTGTACGCTCATTTAGAGCTTTACATTACATTTTGGATTTATGTTGTAATAATTAACCGAGACTAAATCGGTTTGATTTTATTTCGTGTGGTGAGTGAGTTAGGAAAAGAAAAATTTTCATGTTTCGGATTATGAATTGTTATTCATAAAATTCGGGGCGTGACAAGTGATGATCTAGATGATCCAGCAACGGCTTTTGATTCTAGAGAGGTGCCCGGCGAAGTAGGCCATTGCAGTGGACGGTGGTGCATCGTAGTCGGGCAGGCGCGACTTGGTTGGAGCGTGGGTCTTCGAGGCACAAATAGGGCGGATCGGTGGTGGCGGGCGATGGTGCACGGGCAGACAATGTGGATGGTAATGTTTTGGGCCTTGCTCCAAATCCTGACGGGCCTTGGTTTTTTGGGCTTTCTCCTTTGATACCCCAAACAAAGGAAGATCTCCGCTATCTCTACGTTTTGAATGTTTAATGAGTATGTCTATTTCTATGTACCACTGTGGGTACTACCACTACCTTCTTGTCTGTCTATGTCTTTAAATGACAGCGGAATAGTATTTAACGGCCTATTCTGACTTGTGATGAATATATTATTTGACCTCGTGGGCTTGATTCAAAAAAAAGTATGTGTATACTTCTGAAGCAAAAAAAAATTAAAAAAAAAAAAAAACAAACACACCACAACCGCAAAATGTGTAATTTTTCAAAAAAAAAAAAAACCACAAAATGTGTAAGTTAGACATGAGAGATTTTTAGTATAGTGACCTTAGATTAGTCATGAGAAGAGCTGTCAAGTCCAATATGACCCAATAACGATTTGAAACCCACTCGAAATAAAACGAGTTAAACCCTCACGATTACAAAGTGAGTTATTTGCATGTCAACCCATTAAGACCCAGTAATAAACCGGTCATTTGCATGTCAACCCGCAGACACGAAATAAACTCATGTAGCCTGTTTAATAAAAGGGTTTAGGGTGTATGTGATTCACATACAAGACATGTTTATATGGTTTTAATGGGACATCAAATTCAACATGACACTATTAAACGGGTCATTGCAGATCACCTTTTAATAAATATGTTGGGTTTAAATTTGTATTTTTGAACACGATTATTATTAAATAAGTTGAGTTTGAATTTATATAGAGTGACACATTGAATGCATTGATACAATGCGAACCCGACATAACTCAACTCTTTGAAACCGTGGAGTTAGAAAATGGTTGTTGAGAAAAGAAAAAAGAAAAAAAGAGAATGTTACAAAGGCAGAAACGGTGAAGTTTGAGAAACGGATCGCATTTTCTCTGCACTTAAAACGAGTTGACCCAGAAACCCTACCAAAGAAACGCCAGGTTTCGATACGCTCGAATCTGCCCCGCCAAAAACAAAAAGCCGCTCATCATTTCAGGTAAACTAGTTACACTTCATTTTGCCTCTATTCAGCAAACAGTTTATGTATTTCATTGCTGTCTAATCTATCTTAGTCTCACTTTCTATAATGGAAGTAGCAGCATTATTTTGCAGAGTGAATCATATTGGACTGTGTTCTAGACTTCTACTATCGAAGACGAACTCTGGGTTATGTTCTATTTAGTTGAAAGAATGAAAACCCAAGTGGCTTCTGCTTGCAGAATTTGCATTCCACTGTTATTTCTGTACATTTATATACATGTTTCAACAACTGAAACTGGTAAACTACTAGCTATGTAACTAACAAGAAGCGTTTTTCTTGAGTAATGAAGACAGAACTATTTCAAGTTCCTTATTTGAAATAATACTGGAGGTTCCCAGAAGCCTTATTTCATGGGTAGCTCAGGATTATATGTAGTCATATATAAGAAGAGTGGAAGTATTAGTTGAACATGTTGTTATCCCAATTCATCATATTGATATTTTCCTTTTTCGATTGAATTGGGATGTGCTGAGTGTAGGTGCATATAGTTGTTGCAATTGTCATTCTGTAGGATCTGATAGTGGTTCTTGATGCTAAGGTTTGGGGGTTACATTTCACCTCTTGAAGTTTAAAATTGGGTTCAAAGCAATGAAAAAGGTCAAGGACAGGCAGCTGGGAAAAGAAAAGGAGCTAGAGCTGACTTTAACTAGTTTGCTCACCTTCATGCATAGTGACTAGTGGGATGGTGCTATAATGGCTGATTGAAAGCATGAAGTGTCGACTATAAATTTTCCTTGAGATTAGAGTTTTATTATCAACATCTGGTTTGTTCTCTTTAGTTTTGTAAAGTAAACAATCAGGTGGTTTAATATCTTGAGCAGCTATCGTGTAGGACATCATGAAAGGTGGTTATTTGTTCAAATGATCACAAGGGTCAAATACATCTCAGAGTATTGCATTCTTATTTGACAACATTCAGAAAAATTTGAATTTCATAGTATATGCCAACATAAGTATGTGGATGATGGAATTTTATTTTTGGTATACCCTTGATGACTGGCTTAACCTTTATCGTTATTCAATTGTCAATTTGTCCATGTGCAGTTGTCGCCAACCAAGCTTGAAAGAATGTCATCAGAGTCTGAGAAGTGGGGATGGCAGCATGTTAGCATATTTGGTAGGTTTGACAAAGGGAGTGGTACCAAAAGGTGGAAATGCAACCACTGTAACCTACGGTACAATGGATCTTATTCACGTGTTAGAGCCCACCTACTTGGGTTTACTGGTGTTGGTATTAAAAGCTGCCCAGAAATAGACGGGTCTTTAAGAGAAGCATTTCATATCTTAGAGGAAGAACGCTTAACTCGTAAGAAGAAATTAACTTCTGGGAGTGCAAAGCCTAGCAAGCGCATTCGGATTTCACGATCAACTCTTCCCTACACCACTAAAGAAGATATGGATGAAATAGTAGCTAGATTTTTCTATGTTCATGCTTTGAGTGTCAATGCTGCCAACTCTCCATACTTTCTTGACATGGTAAAAGCAATTGGTTGTTTTGGTCCTGGATATGAACCCCCATCAGTAGATGAGCTTTCTGATTCTTTTTTAAGTAGAGAGAGAGAAAGGATAGAGAAATCTTTGGCTCTAGTTAGGGAGTCTTGGCCTCACACGGGATGCACAATATTGTGTGTTGGTTGCTTAGAAAGCATGCTGGGTTGCTTCCACATCAATATATTCATTTCCAATCCAAGAGGACTTATGTATCTAAAAGCAGTGGATATAGATGACATTGATGGAGCAGACAATGTATTTTCAGGTGTCCTTGGTGATACTATCATGGAAGTTGGGCCCAGAAATGTGCTGCAGATAATCTCTCATCTAGATGGCACTAGTAAGTTATCTGATTCACTTATGTTGTCAAGTTTTCCTCATATATTTTGGTCTCCTTGCACTGCAAACTCTATATGCATGTTGATGGAAGAAATAGCAGAGATGGATTTGTTAAAACCTGTTGTCCTATGTGCTAAGGAAATCAAGCATTGCATTACTACATACCAGCAGTTTTCTCCATGTAGTTTCAATCAAAATATGGAGGGAAGCTCTGATCCACTGTCTATGAAGTTTGCACCTTCCTTCTGCATTGTCCAGAGGATTTTTGAGCTCAAGCGACTGCTTCAAGAGTTAGTTAATAGTGAAGGGTGGAAGCAATGGAAGATTAGTAATCCAGATGACATTTTAAGTATTGAAGAAGCCATTTTAAGGGATGATTTCTGGAGCGATGCATATTTGCTGTTGCAATTGTTTGAGCCATTTGTAAGATTGATTGCTATCCTTAATGTTGAAAAACTTGTCATGGGTGATGTTTGTGATTGGCGGGTGCAGGCTCTTGAAGCTGTGAGAAATAAGGGTATTGATGAAGGCACAGTAAAAAAATTGGAAGAGCTGATAGAGAACAAATGGGATGTGTTATTTTCTCCACTTCATGCAACTGGTTACTTACTGAATCCTCGGTACCATGGAAAAGGTCAAACCAAAGATAAAGTTATGATGAGGGGTTGGAAAGCCACCTTAGAAAGATATGAGTCTGAAAGTGCAAACAGGCGGGGTCTTAGAGAACAGCTCAGCTCTTACTGGCGGCTGGAGGGATCCTTGGGAGATGAAGATGCTGTCGATTGTAGGGATAAAATGGACCCAGTTGTATGGTGGGAGAACTTTGGTTTCGAAACACCTGAATTGCAGACACTAGCTATAAAAGTTTTGAGTCAGGTTTCAAGTATTGCAATGTGTCAAGAGGTCTGTCAAGAATATGACTTTCCTGGTCCAGAAACATCCAACAGAATGGGAGTGGAGAGAGTGGAGGATCTCGTCTTTGTCAGAAACAACCTCAGACTCAATAGCCAAAGAAATGGGATCTCAAACTCCTTTTCTGGTGCAAAAACTGCTATTTTATGCTCTCCATCTGAAGCCAAGACATGGGATGATTCTCATATTGATCAAACTAAGGTTACTTATAGCCAAAGTATTCATGACAAAATGTGCTAGTTTTCATCAGTTCCTATGGTAGATATATTGGAGCCACTTACGATTGGGGTGACATTCTGCAAAGTTCAGCTGTTATAAGGTATTTTACATCTCTTGTTAAAGAATCATTTGTACCATATGAATAGGAGTGAAAAACAAAAATATATCAGTCTATGATGGTTCTATTTGTGCATAGTGTTTGGATGCTTAAATGAGAAAGGGGTATGAGTACCTGGAGTTATGTGATTCATTAATTGGGCAATGTTATATGCAGTCCCAGAGAGTCATCATGCATTGCACTCCTGTTAGTTGTGAAAATAATTAGATATTGCGTTTGGAGTGCAGAAGAACTTTTTGGGAGTGTGACTAGCAACTACTTTTCTTTTTGCTTTTTTTTTTTTCCTGAAAAGACTTACCTTTTAATGTAGTAATGGAGCATATTATCTGGATCAATGGTCCAATGTCGTCTGACTTTTAGCCTCACCAAGTCGGGATTTTTTTTTTTTTTTTTGGGGCTAATAGGTAAGGCTTAGAATTTCCAACTTTTCTGGTTATTTATAGACAAGTTTCTAGCTAAAAGGAAAAGAGACATCCCTTACATCGTATTACATAACTACAATATCTTGACTCCCTAGTCCCTATAGACATGCAATTTTTCTTATATCCTGTTTGTTACGAAAACATGCCTCTTTTCCAGATCTTTTTTTTTTTTTTTTTTGTGGTTGAATTTCCGGACCTTTTTGCCTGCATTCTGTAACTATGAGGAAAGAAGTTACCACAACATTTGCATCAGCTATATGTTGTTAATGTGTAGTGGTCATAGTCATCCTTGTGTGTGTACAAAATTATCAGCCTTTTGTTGTGAGTTCTATATTAGCCATTGATGTGAGTACCATCATATGATGAAAATCACATTTTCGGGGGGAGGAGGAACACAAATAAGTTCATAAGATTTTACGTTTGCCTATCACTCAATATTGCTCATTTTTACAGCCCATGTAAATTACTCCTGGTCATATGAGTAATTAGAAATCTAAAATGTGGAAAGCACCTGAATTTATGTGATGGGAATTTCTGATTTCCATCTTAGATCAGGGAGTATGGGATATGTGTTAGTTATCATATGTGCATATGAACACAACAAAGAAGTTCCTTAAATTATGGAAAGAATTTCCTAAAAATAGCATGATGAATATCCTATATTTGATGTGTCATATATACACAACAGGAATGAGGGAAAGTAAGTAATATGCATACACAGGACTAGCTACTAGAACTCAAAATTACTAGCTGTTATCTGCAAGGAGTCTCTTTTATGGTTTATGATCAGGACTTTCACCTTATGTGATGAATTAAAGGACTTTGTATGGAGAGCCTAATAAGGTAAGCAGAAATTTTTCATAGTAAAGTGGATCTCCTTGTTTCCAGTGATCATAAATCATTATGACGTTAATTTCTTTGAACAGATTACTCAACAATAAAGTCTGGAACTGTTGCACCTTTGAGATAATCATGGGTTTTTATAGGTAGGTCAATATACTATTGTCATATTTTCAGCAGTCGAAAATTGGTAGGCGTGTTACATTACATAACAATATTGTTGGAAAAATGCATAGCAATGATGCAAATATAGTTCAAAGTTTCATTATTAGCTGCTTTTAGTTTCTAGGTTTTTTAGCTTCTCTCTGATGAACATAATTTGCTGAGCAAGTTGCTTTGCTTTGCCTGGAATGAGGCTGCAACTGGTGTACAGATATTTTCTTGCAACTGTAGAGATATCCTCTCATATTTTATAGAGACATATCCGTTGTTTTCTAAGATGTAGGATATTTGGACTGTTATGATCAGATATATTATGCTGGGATTTTAAAATTTTCAGGCTTTTGTGTGACTTTGCTCTCTCTCTCTCTCTGCAACTTCTGGAATTCGGCTGTACGGATGCTTGGTAAGTTGTGTAGGAAAGGAGATTTGTAAATAACTTCAGAGACCTATTAATTTTCCCTGAAAGTGAATGTATCTCACCGGCTTTGTACAATTGTGCACAGATGCATTTGTGATCTTGTGTTAAAGAGAGACGACAATAACCATCCCTCCACAGTTAAAAGACCGTGAGTTGAAAAGGCAGAACATCCAAGGCAGCATCAGTAGTACTGGTGTGAAGAAGTGTTGAAGTAAGTTGGAGATAAAACTCAAGGAGTGGCGATAAATTTGACTTTCAACAAATGGAAAAGCTATCGTTGCACTCTATGGTGACATCGTCATTGAGCCCTCCCAGCTAGTGGATAGAGATGAACTAAGGTTTTGGACAGAAGCATCAATGTAACTGTGGTTATGGTTGCTGTTATTGGAGTATAAATGGATTTAATTTTCTATAAATGGGATATATTCCTTGGTGGTTTTTAAGAATAGGGGAGGATTGGCCTGGTGGTTGGTTTAGCTTGATATATTCTCAGAGCGCTGTATTGAACTGAAACTGATTGAACTGCTCAGGGTTATCTTCGAGGAACGCTCAGGGTTTCACTGCTTGAACAAACACCTACCACACTTCTGGCCTCTGCTCCTCGATGAAGAAGTTGGCTTACTCAATGCATGGAATTTTCATTGTGATGCTCTGATCTCCATGCCCTGCCTCTGCTGCTGTGTCCCAAGTTCCCTTTCTAGCTGCTAGATTGGGGTGTAATCACACAATTAATGGAGACTAATTAGTCTACTAAATTAAATTAGTACCAAGAGAAGGAAATGAGCGTGGAATTTATTGAAGGCTGCTTGAAGAATGTCATTTCTGTAAATGTTGAAAAATTGGTCAAAGTTTTGAGAACCAGAATGAGTGCTAAAACCAGAATAGAGGTGACCAAATTATTCTCAGGATAAAAATAGCTTTTACCTCCCTTCAAAAAAAAAAATAGTCTTTACTTTCATCAATGGTTGACAATTGAATCACTGGTTAAAGGATTAAACCAAACCAGGCCCATCAGATCCTGATTACAAGTGCAGACCATTCTTTTTTCTTTTGGCAAAATATTTAATCACATCCCTCTAGGTAAAACCTAGTGACAAGAATCATAAAATGTGAAAACCGCCTGAATTTAAGTGATGTGACATTTTTGATTTCTCAGCAAAATCAGGGAGCATGGGAAATGGATCCATAATTTAATCATCACGGTATACTTCACTGGGTACAAGTACATCTCAGCATCGTTCAGACTTCAGACCAGGGCACTTATCCATGAATCATGGCACAAATCAGTGTATACATTTCCTATGTTTACTAACTGTTTATGTTCTTGGACTGAGTACATATATATATATATATATTGTATAAACGAGCTAGTGGGAAAGAAAAAGAGGTCACCGCTGACAATATATAATAGGTATTTATACGGGGGCTCAAGTATCTACTTTACGTAGAAATCAAGCAAAAGCAGAATCGGCCGGTAGTATGTGGTCAAGCTAGAAGAGCAAAAAATGCAATTAAAAGATTGAAAAGTGGTGCCATTAGAGAGTCAAGCTCAAGATATTAGTAGATTGTGGCCACATCAGAAACAATTGCTGAGGATAAAGCATGCTGAGACCTGATCTGACACAAGTTTTCAACTAAAGAAAAAGCATGCACTAATTCTGTATCAGAAGTTAGTAAAATGGAAGAATAAAGAAAAAAGTTACTTGAATTATCAAAAGAATTGCCAAAAGGAAGCACGCAATAGTCTTTGATGTACCAGTCTTGCACACAAAGATGAGTGGAAGTGAATAGTGCATATTGCATATGGCTATATGACAGTACATGGTTATACTTGTCTGTTATGTCCTAAGATAATTCTAACCTTTTCTATAATCAACTTCTAGATCAGTAATGCAATCTAGCACCGACAATAACTGAAGAGGCAAAGACTAGTAGCTAGGTTGCATAATATAGCACATGGGACGCTTACTTTGGATAGTTCAAATTCCTCTCGAGCTTGCAATCTTGCGTGAGGTTTTAGCTAATCAAAATGCACATACCATTTCATGAGATCATGCATGTAGTCGGTATGATGCAATTTGCATCATCATAATATACACATATAAGAAGTATATACATGCGTGGAGACAGAATTTTTGCAACTTCTCGCACACTATGCATGTGGGGTTAATAATAAAAGACTGAGATTACAAACAAGGGCGGGGGGCGGGGGCGGGGGTGGGATTGTGTATAGTAGGCGGTTGTCCGTAGAGATATAGGAAGTGGATGGGTAGTTTTTTAATTTTCAATTTTTTTATATTTGACCATCATTCTGACTTTTACCAATATCCTTCAACTATTAAAGTTTACATAAATTGAAAGAGCAATATGGAAACATTTGGCCAATGTTGAAAAAAATATCTCTTTTCTTAGTAGAAGTATCGATTTTTTTTTAAATAAGTATAGATTTGTAATAGTGAAGTTAATAATGATATAATTTAGCGTCCATCTAAATATATAAACACAAAATAGACCATTTGAATTTTGCGAGGTGGTATGCATTGTGCTCGATGTTCGATCCAACTCTTTATCTCAGGAAGTCAGGATCCATTGAGAAAGATGGTTCCTAAAAGATTGAGGTTTTCACTCTAAAGAAAGATGCGAGATTACAGTAACTCCTTATTAGGTTTGTTTAAGTTCTCAAAAGCACATTATACTGATGCCAAGTCCTACATGATAAGAAGTTTCTTAGTTACAATTACAGGCTTGTTACTAATAAATTGATTGATCGTCTAGTTTTTATGAGGTTTTTTTTTTTACCTTTTTTTTTCAGCAAAGACATGATTTTATTAATAAAGAGTGAAAGACATATAATAATTCATCATTTAGGACGTGAAGAAAATGAATCACTGCTCAAGTAATCTCACATTTAGTACTAACCATAGCACTGTTTAAAACAAAAATACTTATATATATACATGCCAGAGAACCCAACACACCAGTAAATAACCATTTGAGGACACCAGATCCTCTTTAGGAATTACGAGATCCGTTATAATATGATTGAGAGGGAGAGAGAGGTCTCACATTTCTAGGACACAATAGAAAAAGATATCATCTAAGTAACTCACATATTCTTTTTTTCCTTTTTTTTTTTAATACTCATACCCATCCCTAATGCTATTGAGATTAGAATCTTCGATCTCCATTATGTTGGTTAATCTAGTAATAGACAGGTCACGACTCACCGACAATAACTTTACATATTTTTCAATTGTCAAAAAATATATACAGCCTTTTGCGATCATTATCAAAAAGATGATTATCAAAGCCTAATTTAAACAGAAATGAACTATTTGAACATACTCCACCTACATATCCAACAAGCAGAGTCGAAATTAACAAGAACAGAAATACGAAATTTAATTTAACTGATTTTTAGCGGTTTTAAATAATCGTAGCCCTTGTAAAACAAAAATCTCACCAATCTGACCTGTACTTCTCTTGGAGAAAATATTCATATTTAAATTCTAGAGTAATGGCCAAAACGAAAAACAATTCATCACATTTTATCACCTCCCTTTATTTAGACTTTAAAGTCGGTTGGGTACCACGCCATATGGACACAAGCAAACTTAATTATCATATAATTGTTGCATTTTGTTCTACTCGAAATATCAATCATCGATCATCTACCACAGCAAAAATACCATTAATGCTTGTGTGATGATGATGACGAGACAACCAACCAGATGACATGCATCAAGATCCTGCCACAAGCAAATTTGTTTATTAAATCTAATTGTATCAACTAATTTCTCTAAAAAAAGAATTTTATCAACTAATTGTTAGTGTGTAGTTCTCGCTGAAAAATATGGGGCACCAGAATTTTGAACAATAAGTACACATACTGACATAAACTGATATAGTCATACATAATACCTACATGCAATTTATCTAACCAACTTGGGCATATATTAGGGAGATTACAATTAAAAGTGTCTACTGGTCAGTTAATTAGTCATATTTCATAGCAAATTGATTCATCTTTAGAATATTTGATATGAGTTCAGGATTTGACAAAGCATTCATGTTCCCTCCTAACAATTTTCTTTTTGGGGGTTGGCATGTCCATGAATTGTCAACCGACATAAGCACGAGATTGGAAAAGGTCTCCAGCATTACTATAAATATTTTTATAAAGCTTTTTTTTTTCTTTTTTTTTTTTTAGAAAGGGGTTGGAACCGATCTAACCGGGAGGTTGGACTCTAACACCTACAGTTGCATTAGATGAATAATGTTACATCGAGAGACATGAAAACCGAAATCTCATGAAGCTATAGACAATTCATTATTATTAACAAGTGATCGGATCCAACGCTAATTCTAAACCAGCTTTTGATGGTTCTAAGTGTGAGGATTGATAAATCACACTGCTCCTGATTTGCAACCCATCGTGATTACAGGAATAAGAACTCCAAATCGAGGTAAGAGGAGACCGTTATCATTATGAGTCAGTTCCATCAAAATAGTAGGCTGCCATTTGCATACATGTACAAAAGAGAAAACAAGCACACGTAACTTTGCATAAATGTACCAATTCATAATAGGACTATAGGAGGCTGCCATTTGCATAATTATACTACCCAATTAAATAAATAAATATTAATTAATTGGGGATATAGCTATAGCTTACCTGCCAAAATGAGATCATTTGAACTTGACAACATTAGTTCAATCAAGTATTTTATTTGTTTGTCAAATATGTGACTACTGATTGAGGAAAGTATATCTCTGTAAGCTAGTACTACAATATTACGAGTAAATCACAACTACACTTCTCAATGCAAGAAGTCTCTTTTCTAATTATGAGATATTATTTGTCATTATTGATTTTGTGATCTAGAACAAACTCTTAGCTTAATTTAAATTGTTGGCCAAATTTTTGGTAACATGTATGCAAAGTTATGTGTGCTTGTTTTCTCTTTTGTATGAATTTTCATCTATTCAAGCTAGTATAGAATTAAGAGGCCTGGAGAACATTAGTTGAATATAGATCAAGTATAAAGTATAAACACGTACTCTTATACCAATTTGACGCGTATATGTTTCAAAATGAGTCGTATATGACTAGTTTGGGCCTGCATTTCTTTTGATATATATCACATACGTACTCTTAAATTAGATTAATGTTTCGCATGTCTTTCTTCAGGTAACTTTTGACTTATAAATGAGTCTATATTCAAAATTTACTAAAAATAAAAAGAATTCTTTCAAAAAAAAAAAAGCCAAATTAATTTTACTTGATTGTCGGTATACCACAAGTTCATCTGCAATTTGGTACCACCTATGGAAAACCTCTCAAGCACGTACATTGATAAAGTCTGTATTGCCTGCCTCAAATTCTCCATGATCAATATGACAAAAATAAAAGGTTGATGTGTCTTCATCACTGCAAAGAATAAGCATTAAAATCTTTAGTATTTTCCTCTCGTTTCAAGATATAATTCTTCAAGTTTCTTCTAATTAAAAAGACATACATCTAACAGCCAATTAGGGTTAGTACTTGGAGAAATACAAATGGAAAAAGAATCCAAAGTTTAGTGACCAATACATTGTTAACATTATATGCACTTTCAGCTGGGATAAGGACATCTGCTATAACCTGTTCAGAAAAGGAAATGTCATACATATATATACATATTTTATACAATTACAGTTGGAATAGAATACAGGATAGAAGCTTCACCAGTGACAATGGACTATATATTTATATACATCTACTCCACTGAGATCTACTTTTTTAACTGCGGTTTTTGTGTACCAGAAGTACTGCGGTACTATTTTTGGCTTTCACCTACTGACTTTCCCTCGCAAATTTTCCAAGTGTTTGATTGCTTGTGTGTGTTCTTCAACTTTAACCCACCTAAAAGGTCATGATCTTTGTCTCTTCTCTTTTCTCACGAAACAGATAGTATGCTTTACTATTCAGTTTGTTAAGAATTGATAGTTTCTGCAGGTTCTCTTACGAAGAACACATGCCCAGACACACACTACCAGTTAAAGAGTAGCAGTGAGAAGATGATGAAGCTACAAGACATGCGACAGTGGCTGAGTGGCATATAATTGAAAGGGTCGGTCCCATACCCACACTTTAATGGGGAGGGTAGGTCACAGTGTCTATCTTTTTGGCACATATTATCCTCTTTTGATTAGCTTCACCTTCCCAAAGGGTTTGGAAAATTAAATCACAGTAATAACCAGAATGATCAAGCATCCAAAGAGATAATAGTACCACTTGCTTTATCCCAATTAATTATCAGTGCACTGACAATTAAAAACCCTAATAGGAATGTCAAATGTGAGGCTGCTATGACTAAGGTCATAGGTTGTATCATTTTCGAAAAAATGGTACCACTTAACATAAATAATAATGTAAAGTTGAGAAAGAGATTGATGTCAATACTAGCCGAAAGCTAGAATGATACTTGCATCGAGCATAGAAGCTACAATCTAGTACTTAATGCAGAATTTATATTTGGTAAATTTTACATATCATATAATCACTAAAACTCGCATAAAACAAGGCTTGTTACCACTTGATAAAGATGTCTTGTCGATAGAGGAAAGATCTTGTAGCAATCCTCTCATCTAAACATGCAATTGTGGTATAAAAAAACAAAAGTTAAACACCCCCCCCCCGAAATAACAAACGGGATGGGTCCTAAAACATAGGCGTAGAAGTAACAGCACACGACACCAGAATAAGAAGAATACAACTCATCATAGGCAGCTGTATATTTTTATTATAATGTAAAAAAAAAACTCTGCTACAAAGATGACAAACTCTTGCTTAAATAGCATAATAGTCGAATCAAAATAAGGAAAAGTAATAAATGAAAAATTACAAAAATGAATATCAAATCTATCCAATTAATTATAAAGTACAATTTGGTCTAGTGACATAAATCTTCCCTTTGTAAATGGGAGGTCGTGAATTCGACTCACAATAAACTAGTTTTTGTATTTGATAAAAAATAATAATAATAAAAGTACCACTAAATCTATGCAATTAATTACAATAAAGATATAAGCAGGAAATCAACATTTTTTTTGTTGCCATGCTGACATTGAAGTGACTTAATTGACCCTCATATGCTCCTGACTCAGACTCTCCTGGTTGGAAAGAACTCATCCTCGAATTCAAGTCACAGATTAGATCCGAACAAAATTTCCCATTGCATCCAAATCATGGTTGATCCTTTAGCTTGCAATTGAAATCGTCCATTCCAAATAAATAAATATTTGGAATACTTTCCTAAACTTGACTTCTGAAATTTGGTATCTGCCAATTCAAAACTTCTACCACCATTCTTCATATGATTGACCATATCGACTAATATCTTGGGAATTTGAAAATTGAAAACCTTAAACCTAACAAAATCAACAGATTTGTTAAACTTTTATTTTGTAGGCATTTCCTCCAAAATCCACACTTGCATTACTCTCATCCAAGATTGAATCATGCTCGTGCCTAGTTCTTGGAAGTCCAAGATTGAAACCCACGTTGGCCGACATCACCAATATAATCATGGTTTGAGTCTATATCACTGATCTTCTCACCCATATCTAGTTTATAAATACTCGTACATCGGTAAAAGTCTTCCACTTCAATTGCAGGTACAGTAGCTTCAATGATTTGGATAGTTGGATCAATTCCTAGCATGGGCATTTCCTACTGATAGCTCAAACTCTTTATCAATAACATTGCTACCATGTTGATCAATATTACTTTCAACCTCCAAACAATTCCCATCACAAATTTGATCATCACAATTGTCACAAAAAGCTTCACAAAAACAATCATAGATTGGTGGCAAACTAAAATCCACAAAATCATCTCTTTTTTTTTTTTCCAAAATTTTATTAACTGAAAAATTAAAGATAGTATTTGAATCTTCATCGTCAAAACTAACCGGTTCCACCTTTTCGTCTAACTCACACAACTGAGCACAGTGATGAAAAGGGCCAACGTCTCCCTCCCCATCTAAACCTTTACCATCTTGGCATGAGGTTTCAGTGCAAGTTACACGTTGATAAACATCTCTCACCCTGTCGCAACTCTTACCTCTTTGGCATCGAGTTTCAATGCGATTGACACGTTCTGCAAGTTGTTGAATCATCATCTTGATTTCCTCCATGTCGTTGCTATAACGACCCTCCATTCGAAAACCTCACCGATCAAGCTTGTTGCGAGCCATGGAATCCACCACACTCTCACCAAAACTCTGATACCAAATTAATGGGGGATGGGTCCTAAAATATAGACCTAGAAGTAACAGCACACGTCACCAGAAATAAGAAGAATACAACTCCTTATAGGCAGCGGAAAAGCGGCTATATTTTCATTATAATATCAAAAAAGCTTTCTTACAAAGATGACAGACTCTTGCTTAAATAGCATAACAGTCGAATCAAAATAAGGAAAACTAAAAAAATGAAAGATTACAAAATGAATATTAAATCTATCTAATTAATAATAAAAGTACTGCTAAATCTATGCAATTACAAATAAAAGTACCGCTAAATCTATCTAATTAAAAAAATCAAAATAGCTAATCTTTTTTTTAGGGAAGCGGAGTCAATCTCTATTCATTAAATCAACGACGTCACTACGTCAAGCTAGAGGGATTCGAAAATCCCTCCTAATACAAATCGATGAACATATCAAGTCTGCATAAAGCAGATATATATGTTTAAACTAAAAAGTCCAAGCATGGTACAAACTGCCCAAAGTAGCCAAATTATTACTATCCAATAACTCGAAAAAACCTAAAGGAACTACATGAAAGAAAAAAGAAAAAAAACTTCCCTAACCCTACCCTATCTGAAGATGGAACCACTGCCTTGAACATCTTGACGCCTAAGACCCAAATGGTGTACGTTTCAACGAATCAGCACAGTCACAAGTAACATCAAGGAGATAGAAATGGGGCTAGAAAAAACTGACCACCTCCCCAAAAGCCCAGTCCAGCCCAAAATAAATGAATAAGGAAGAGGAGAACTGGACCAAAACAAGGCCTAGGTCACTAGGTTGCAAACCACAACCCAGCAAGGCAAAAGCCTAAGCCCACTTCCAATATCCAGCTCCCTCACCCCAACCGGAGTAGACTAGCCTTCCCGAAAGGCAGCCCCACCCTTCACCGCTCTGGCGGCCTCCATCGCTGGGTCCTTAAGACCCCTCTCTAGACACACCAAGATCAAGAGGTTGCCCCTCGCCGCCTTCCATAAAGTCTGCAGATGCAATGGACTACCGACGCTGCAAGCCCCGACCCGATCTGATCTCAAGGATTAGGGAAACAAAATGCAAACCGGTCAGAAAGGTCGTCCTCATAATCTCCGCCTCGGAACCGCCGACTAGGAGTCACTGCTACCAAGCACTGATACCTGTGAATAACCTCTCGCTGTACCCCAAGATCGATGCAGAAAGCTCCGCACCACCGCCATACTCGTCGCCTCCTCCTCTCCCTTCGACACCGTGATTGTCGCCATACTCGTCGCCACTCGAAACTCTAGGTTTCGAATTTCTAAGGGCCCTCCGAGAAGTTCGAAGATGCCTCCAATAAGAGAGAGAGATGGATAATGTCTTCAAAATAGCTAATATGAGTAGCCAACTTATTACTATCTAACTTACAGATATTCCCATAAGGTTAAATTAGAATCTGGATCTAATTACAAAATGAAGATTAATTCGATTAATAGAATTGTGGTAGATCAACTGAGTTGGATATGATGTTACACACAGTCAATTGGTAGTCAATGAAATAATTGACGAAGAACATAAAATGTTCATAATAAATTAAACTATTAATTTGATTTTTCTTTTTTTGGAAGAAATATGAAAACACTTTTATTGATTAGCAGACTCATACATAATGATTTATCCATGTGGGGCTGACTAAAAGACCATTACCTAAACAATTCAACCTTTTAAAGAAACAATGAAGGTCATCCAAAAAATTTATAGTTCATCCATGTAAAATCAAAGGGGCACAGATGAAAAGAACGCCATTGGCCTCATATACCAAGCAAAATATCACTTCTCTCAGCTGCCTCCTCCATATCATTTGCTATCACATCTTCAGTTTCACCTACAACTTCAGAACCACCTGCAGTTTCATTTGCAAGCTCAACAATAGCCATCTCTTCATTAATCACAGCTTCCCCAATTTCCTTGGGAAACCTAGTCCTCCTAGGTTTAGGCCCCTTGGTCTTGTATTTGTTCTTGCATCCTTTCAGTCTTTCTCTCTTCTTTATTGAAGAGATGCAAATCACCCCATTCTCATTTGGTAAATCAAAGCCATCATCCACCTCTGATGGCATGTCAATCTACATGGTATCCAGCTTAGCCTTTTTTCAACTCAAATCAATTCAAAATGAGGGACTTGTCTCATCCTCAAGATACTTGGAACCACCTCCATTGGCTTACCTATCGTTGTAAAGCCCTCTACTGGTGGCTCCCAACTGGGGATGGCCTGTAAATCAGATAAAGAAAATCCCACCATTTTGATTAATGAAGTAAGGGTCGGTGAAGCTTCACAATAGTACTTGAAGAGCTACTTGGCTGCATAGAACGGAAAGTTTCACGGGCTACAGCCTTGGAGCAACCCAATTCAGTACGAAGAAGAGAGTCCTCGCTGTGAGCTTTCTTCCTTTTTGATGTCCCATTCACTACCAGAACCGCCGGTGCCGGAGTCCCCAGTCTCATCTCCTTGTTGCTATGCAGCGACGCTGACTTCACGAAAGCGTCTACAGTCCTTGTAGAAGAGGTTTTAGGGTTCCCAGAAACCCGAGGGTCCCTTAGCATAGCAGCAGCCTTCGACTAGATAACCTGCCCTTCTTGTCCAGCACGATTAGAAGCTGAAACCCTAGGCACTGCCAACCTATGCAATTTGTCAGCATGCACTGTCATGAAGAGATCACAACCATCGACGTCACGAAGCAACCATCCACAGGCCAGAATTGCAGAAAAGGTCACTAACCTTATCATAACCCATATCCACTTCAGCTGCAATTCCAACCATGAACCTGAACATCCAAGTCGACCACAGACTCCGACACAAATCAAGAAACACTTGGAACTGCTGTTCCGGTGATGAGCGCTGCCGTACAAACTAATCAGGTCAAGTGATCTAATGAGGATGAGCGACTCCTCTGTTATAGCTACAGCGGCAACCGCTATACTACTACTCAAGTGTTTAAGGACTACAGCGGAATCCTCTCAATATTTGACAGTCCATCGTACTCCCCAAGTAGGAGCATACGACCATTGAAAAGCCAAGAAGCCCCATGTAATATCATGTTACATTCTTCCTTGGGGGCCAAAACCAGAAAAGAAAACGGCATCCTCCAACTGCAGATATAGCCACACGGTCCCTAAGTCCCTCAATAGCAGAAAAAGGTACCTGGAAGATCCTTGTCATCACTTTCCTTCCTCTGAACCAGACGACCTACTAAGTAGAAGTATTCATCCACCACCGTCGCCGAGCCTACTACCGCAAAATCAACCACTGCATCCTCCATCAAGGCTAAAGCAGCTGCCAACCTTGAGACCATGTCCTCCTCCATCACTGAGATAGAAGACGAGAATGCATGAAACCCAAGTTTTCCCAAACTATGTTTCTCAACTCTAGCAGAGACTGCTAGATTTTTTTTCATCACGAAATAAAGATATGTCTTGAATAAATAACTATTAATTTAAATTTCTTTGCCTTCAAGAAAGTAATTAACTTTTGAGAATAATGAAAAAAAGAAAAACTGAGTTTGAAAGGAATTTTTTTTTAATCAAAAGAGGTAGGCCCATTCATTAAGTTCAAGAAGCAATACAAAATCAAAACACTCTTATGGGGTCGACATAAAGAATCATTCCTCAGAGCACCATAAAATCTAGGGGTGGGATCGGTCCCATTTTGGCAATTTTTCATTGGAACTGAGACCGAACCGATTACCATATTTTCAGTTCGCGTTTGCATTTTTTCATCTTAGGAACCGAGATGGGACCGAACTGATCACATACGGTTCGGTTCTCGTTTTTTTCTGGTCCTGTTTCAAAACTGACCTGATTAACAAAAGTTACAGAAATTCTGCAAAATTGCAATATGCAAAGTCATAAACACATGCCATTATGCCATTACAACGTTCCAAATTGTCCAATTGTAAATGCAAAGTAGAAACTACAAACTAGAAGTCTGAAACAAAACGAATAATGCAGAAACAACTGAAATTTGAAAGTTTGAAACAACTAAACATTCTGACTGAAGGTATGAAACAGAACAAGAAAGGCTGAAATTCTAAAGTCTGCAACATTCCAAGTTTTCAACACAATCACAATGAGCAGTTTGACACACTCCACAATAGGTTAAACATTTTAAAGCAATAAGCATGTGCACAACTCCATCAGCAATGGCTACAATGTAGACTCCTCCCAGCTTCCTCATTACACCATTCCACCAATCCAAGAATCAAATGAGCAATCACCAAGGCGAATAGGCTTACAATGATACAAACAATTCTGCATTATTCAAAAATTAAGATTATGACATATTGAACAATATAAGCCTGCCATTCACTAAACTGCCATTAACTAAATGAAAATAGAAAACTGAGAAAACAATTGAAGCCTTTAAAAATTAAAAATCTGCAAACTGCAAACTTCATACCTTGACAAAGCAACCCTACATCATTTTTTAAGTTTCTTCTTCTTGGTTGTAGGGGCTGAAACTGAAGCCTCACTACTTTTGTTTTTTGTTGTTTTCACACTTCGTGCTTCTACAGATCCACCAACATTGTCAGCCTTGTCTCTGTCCTCCTTTTCATGTTCTGTAGAAAAAGAACAAACCAACAAATCAATATGGTTCAAACGAATTTTAACAGAGAAAAAATGAATAAAATTTAAGTCTTTAAGCACGGAAAGTCAGAAACACATACTAGCTTCAAGTTGTTCATAGGTCTCCATTTCCTCTACACTTGGTACATATTCCAACCCCATTATTGAATCAGACTTCAGCCAATTTTGCAGTCATATTAACTTTTCAACTGTCCTAGGAGTTAAAGAGCTTCTATATGGATCTATCACTCTTTTCCCAGTGCTAAAACTGGACTCACTTGCAACTGTAGACACTTGTATTGCTAATACATCTCTAGCCAATGCTTGCAAGTTGGGATATTTACCTCCATTCAGCTTCCACCAATCCAGAATCTTCCAATCATCCTCTTCTCCTTGCTTGACTTCAGGTTTTTCTATAGGATCCAGCAAATAACGATCCACTTCATGTCCAAACAACAACTTCATTTTTTGTTCAAGCTGCCTATTCCAATCTTCAAGCAAAACAGCCTTTTTCCCACTTATTGCCCTCGATTTGCCTCTACTATTACTAGTTGTTGTTTCACTAGGAATTGGTGTTTTCGTCGTCTGTCCTCCACTTGATGCATCATTAGACTGACTGTATAAGTCACAAAGTTCTATAGTAAGTTGTTTCAGTTCCTCTGATTTCTTCTTGATCTCCCCACTAGGCAAATTCAGCCACACCTCACACACTCTACCAATGTTTCTCAACTTATACCTAGGATCTAAGACCACAGCAACTAGGAAAAGTTGGTTCATGTCATCCAAGAAACTAAAATACTTGTCATACTTGGACTTCATTTGAACTATCATGTCATATAATACCAGTTCAGAGTCACGTGAATCAAGCCCTACACCAATTGAGCTTAGTTCTTCAAGCTCAGCTTCAATGGTCACAACATCATGGAAGGCCTTGTGTGCAGTAGGGGTAAGTGAAGCACTTACATTAACTGTCACATCATAAAAGACCTTCAGGAACTTCACAAAAATGACTGCATTGTCCCAATCTGTTTTAGTTGGTGGCCCAACTTTTTTCGTAGGCACTCTCCTCCTACTTGTAGTCTCTGCCTCATCTTTAGCAACTTCTTTATCTTCATCAAAGTAGCCACGGTACCTTTCATCATCATCATCATACAACCTCTCAAAAGCCTTTTTCAACTCCAAAGATTTGTCCAACATAAGAAATGTGGAATTCCACCTTGTTGGAACATCTAAAATGCAAATTTTATTTCATTCAACTTTCTCCTTCTCCACAGCCTTTTTAAATTCCTCTAACCTAGCACCTGAGCTCCTAACATACCTCACAGCATTCCTTATGCTTGCCACGGACCTCTCCAACAACTTCAAACCAGACCTCACAATGAGGTTTACAATGTGAGCTAAACATCTCACATGCATAAACCTACCTCCACAAAACTGGTTTAATATCCTAACTACACATTTTCCTCCTAAGATAATCAATAGCATGCTTGTTCGCAGATGCATTGTCAACCGAAATAGTTAAAACTTTATCAATTGACCAATCAATGAGACAAGACTCTAACAGTTTACCAATTGTTATACCATGATGATTTGGAACTACACAAAATGCAAACACTCTCTTATGCATTGTCCATCCCCGATCAATAAAATGAATAGTAACTACCATGTAGTTTATATTCTAACAAGAAGTCCAAGTGTCAGTTGTCAAACTAACACAATGAGACTTCAATTCCTCCTTCTTCGCATCATACATGCGAAGAATTTTTTTCATTATCACTCCTCTACAAGGGACTTTAAAAAGAGGCATAGCAACACTATAAAAGTAATTAAACCCAGGTTTTTTGTTGAAACTAAAAGGAAGTTCATCGACAACAATCATATGAGTAGCAGCTTCTATGCAATTATCCTGACTCCAATTCACAGAAACTAAACTACCCTGCCCTCTTTTACCATCACTGGTTAACACTTTTTGCCCAGAATCAAGCTTAACTCTACCTGGGTACCCTTTGCAGACTATCTCTATGTGTTTCCTGAGAGAGGAAGTTCCATTATCATAAGGATTGCATGCAAAATGCGTCGGACAGTACTTACATTGAGCTCGTTTGGTATTGCCAACCACCTTCTGAACTCCATCAATAGTGTCGATTAATGGATGATCCACCTTCGTGAAATGATCCCAGACATCTGACCTCTGTTTGCCTTTCTCTCCTTGTTTTCTTTTCCCAGGAGGAGTGCTTCGAGCAGTGCTTTGAGCCTTGCTTGATTCTGGCTTGTTTCTTGCAATAACGATTTCATTGCAAGCAGAGGATGGCTTAGATTGTTCAGAATCAGAAGTAGCAGACTGGTTGGACCCAGATTGTCTAGCACCAGAAGTTTGCATGATGGAAAAGCATGAGCCTGCATAAAATTTGAAGTTTGCATGTCAAAATCCACAATTGAATTGTTCTCTTTCATCCTACATTGAATTTGAGAATCATCGATGGTTACAAACTTACAATACCTTCAGAACAAATCTCCCTAAGCTCAGAAGTCGCCGCAAAGCATCAATTTGGAGGCAGGAAACACCAAACCTGCAAACCAAACAAGGTAATCAGACTCCTAGACCACCACAATAGTTTATAACAAAGAATCAAAGATTACAAACCTGTAAAGTTAACCAGGCAAATGGTGATCAATGTCTACGAGCACCAAGTGATTGTCTTTCACTTGATCTTAAGTTCTCAACACCCGAGCTCTTCAACCTCTTCCCACTCTGCGGTTCCTTGGACAGATCAAAGCTCGCTCCCTTCATCCTTAACTCCCTTCATCCTTGTACCGAGTTTGGGAATGTTTGAGACTTTGGGTATGAAAATCGAAATGGTAATCTCAACTAGAATGGGAAGTTGGGGATGAAAAAGAAATGTTTCGGTATTCAAATCGAACTCGAATTCGAAATCGAAATCGAAATGGGCAAATGGTGATCTCAATGAGAGTGGGAAACCAGAATCGATTAATTGAAGGACTGGGGAAAAGGCGAAGAACTGAAGAACTCAGGAGAGGAGGCGTTTACCGGTTTAGGAGTTTAGCACTTTAGGCCTTTAGGGTTTTAGTCGATTTAGGCGACGTGTCAATTAATAGATATTCAGTTCTAAGAGACGACAGACACCAAACACCGGGACCGAACCGATACCCTCTTCCTCTGGTCGGGTTCTATATGGAACAGAAATCCTCAAATCAAGAACCAATAGGAACCGCACCGAACCGACCATTTCGGGTCGGTTCCTCTGGTTTTCGGTTCAAAAATCCCAGCCCTAATAAAATCCTATACTAAATAAGAATAAGAGCCTAGCATACATCTAGTACACCCACATTTTAGAAAGTCCATGCACAATTATTCCAAACAAAAACCTAGAAACTCCGAAGCTAAAAATAAAATGATCCTCAGAGCAACTGTTATTTGTGACCTAATAAAAATTTAAATAATACCATCGGTCATAGAGACCCAATCCATCCAATCCCACAGCAAAATGGCAGCCTAAAGAAAATTAAACCCTGGCCCAAATAACAAAAAGCCCCAGGTCGAGACCCAGATGGCCCAACAAGTCCAATCCTTTGGGAGGAATCCAAATTTTTTTGCCGCTGCATCACTCATAGCCAAGCATCTAGTCACCATCATGCCCTTCACCGCCAGTGGCCATAGCCTCTCCAGCTAACGTTCGACTAAGCCACTCATCAGTCACAACACCATCATTCTGATACTAGAAGAAAATAAACCCGCTAGCATTAGCCATAAGGTCCTTCACCATTTGGACACCACATCCATCAGCCTCACGCCCAACAACAGCAGAAACATGTTCATCTTCCCCGCATCTATCCTCCAATTTGACCGACGCCTAGCGTCGATGAAAGCCAAGGAGTCCAGGACAAAATTCAACAGATTTTTGCACCAGCGCCACAACAACCCACCAGCCCTCCGTGCTAGCATAGTGTTACCTTAGACATATCGGCAAACCTCTGCTTGACTCCAGAAGGCCACTAGACGACTCCCCATAAGGCGGCGACCACCCTGCTCCCAGAACGAAAACAACAAGAAAGCAAAAGTAACTAGCCACAAGGCTAACAATGGCCTCAGCCATCAGAGTTTAAGAATTTTGGGAAATTTTATCGTAGAACAAAAGGTTCACGAGAAACATTGAGTTTGAAAGGAAAATTGAGAAAGAAGACAATTAAATGGGATAATTTCGGTCATTCTAAGAAGGTCAATTCGCGCAAAATAGACCCTAAGCGTTTAAGGCTTGCAGTCTAAGTATTGTATGGTTCTATGAGCTTATTATCTGGTAACTAAATTTTCAGGCTTTAAAACTTGTTCATGTTTAAGCTTTGAGTTATTCCATCCCTGACCAAGGAATTTTTGAGTTTTATTTAAGTAACAACACTCTAGAGAGTGCTGAAGAAGAGTAGCACAAATACCCTACTTTGTTTTAATCCACCCTATGATTAATTATATTCCTTAATTTAAAAAGAAGGAAGTGAAGAAGGTGCCTCATATCACTTCTTTGGGCCCTTTAGCCTTTCCTAACCAGAAGGGAGTGATTTTTTTCTTTATTTTTTTTTTGTTGATAAAACTCAACAAAGCGAGTAAATTTATAAAAACAAAAAAATATATAAAAAAATGAGGAGGTAATGAAAAGCAAAACCCTTTAACAAATACAGAATGATGAATAGCCAAATAACAAGAAATCAAAGCAACATCAGAAATAAAAAGAAATTACAAGAAAAATTAAAGATTAAGTTTCACGGTACGCATCCTATTCCTCGAAGGGTAGTGACCCTGCAAGCTAACTTGAAATTTCTTTGCAAAAGTATCCAATGCACTTAATTTCTTCTTCAGTTACTTAAGGTGAAACTCACAAAACTTACCATTTTGAAAACTTAATCACCCTTCTACATATAAGCACAAATTCAAACTCAATTTCACGTTCTCCTCTAGACTTGGTTGTTCGCGATGAGTGTTAATGCTGATGATCTGACAATGGCCAAATCCAGTTAATGCTGGTCCTGGTTCAGACTGCTATTGAAAGGAGCGTAGCGCTAGCGTAACCTGTCAAATGAAATACAAAGGGCGTTACAGGGGAGATTGCGGTTGGCGATCTTCTCTACTCTGATACCTAAGTCAATCAATGTATTGATGTTGACAGAGTAACGTTATGTAAGTAATAAATGCGTAATGAATTAGGAGAGAGGAATAGATCTTTTATAGGTGACGAGGAGACTGATCTCTTCATTGCTTTCAATGTGGGACTGATATGCATCAGTTTGCAGCTTCTGATGTCTCAGTAAGATGATCTTGATGAGATGCGTGGCGGCGTGTCAGCGGTGATCTTGGCCTGAGTCTGAGCTCAGGTAATAGTCCATCTGACGGTGTTTCCGGAGGTAACATCGTTGACAGTGCTAGTGAGAATGACCTATTATAGCTAATTATGCTTAGACAAATGCTTATGTAAGTACAATAAGCTCTATACAACATGTTCCTACTCAAGACATGGGAGTGGCTTCTTTCTAGTTGTTATGTGTTTATTTGTTAGCCAACATATTTTCATTTGCTGGCTCATTTTTTTTCTTCTTTTCCTTTATTTTCAATAAAACGAGCGTCAATATGCTTGTAATAGACTACTGAGAAAGCTATTTCGAGATCAAGCTTTCGCCGGCTACAAAAGCCTTGGAGATTCGTAGCTGTTGACCCAATGAAATAGCCATACTTCTTAAATTGTTATTACTATAATAATTATTATTATTATAATTAAGGGTTGCATATATTAATTCTGGCAAAAAGAACGAATTGAAATGGAAAAATAATTCAACAGTTTTGACAAAATGACAGACATGACCCTTCGATCAATTTGCTCTGTTGGTACAGGCTTTCATATAAAATAACCAGTCAGTTCTGAAATTCATGTCATTAATGCTCCACATGATTAATTAGTGCAATTCCTTTGGCTCATTAGCAAGTTTCACATTCCAATGTGTGCTTAATCTTCTTTTATTTTTACAGCGGGGAACTGATTTTCTATTACTTTGAATAGCTGTCATTAGCAACTCGTCTTACCTGTAAGAATATAATTTTCACATGGATGGACTTAAATTAATGATAGTTCTAAACAGTACTTGATTTTATTTTTGAAGATAACCAAGTCGTAGCCTTTGTAAATGTAATACCCGAAATTTTCATTTTAAATTCGAGTAATTGTGTTGAGTGATTATTATACGATTTAACGATTATTGTTTGATAATAATTCACTTTTACATTAATCGAAGTTTCGAAACGATTATTTATAACGAAAAGCTCGAAATGCTCGGTTTGAGAAATCGACTTTTTCTACGTACAAAATTTGGAGAAACTTCCTTCATGAAAGTTGTAGAGCTCGTCGATACGAGTCCGTACACGAGCGGAACACGAAGATCGGATTTTTTCTGAATTAGTTATCGAATTACGAAGTTTTCCGAAACTCGTATATATAGAAAAAACCCTAATTTTTCCACCGGCCTCTCTTTCTCTCTTTCTTTCTTTTTTTGGAAAGCACTGTGCTTTCTCTCTCTCAACTCTCGCGTCGCTCTCTCTCTCGGCCGAAAACAGACGCCAAAAACAGGGCGAAAGTTCACCGAGCTGCCATCTCCTCCTCCGGCCACCACTTGAGCTGCAACCACTTCTAGGAGCTTCGTCTCGACCTTGCGCAGCTGCCAGAGGCGGCCTCGGGCCGCGACACTGCCTGTAGCGGCGGCGGCATGGCCCGAACCGAAAAGGGTCGATTTCGGTTCGATCTCGATATCTCGAGCTACACACCACCATTTCACTTGATTCTTGGCTCATTGAGCTCGCCTCAACTTCCTCTACAAGCACCAAGAAGGACCGGAACTGGGTCGAACTTTTTCACTTTCGTCGGAGCTCGACCCAAACGGATCGAAACAACCAAGCTTTCGATCAAGATATCTCGAGCTATACACGATCGTTTCTTGTGATTCTTGGCTTGTTGAGTTCGCAAGGAAGTTCTGAACAAGTTTCCAGAAGGGATCGGGGCCTGAGGTTGCAGTTTTCATGTCGGTTTTCAAGCTCGCCGGTTTCTGGAATTTTTCCGGCCGCCGACTGTAATTGGTACTTTTAGATCCCTTCCCGTCATTTTTTGGTCTTGTGCTAGTTATGAAAGTTGCTCAGAATGATGAAAAGAAGGGGACAAGCTCGGCCCCGACACCATTGGCGGTGGTCGGTGACGGCTCTGTCCCTAACTCCGGCGGCCCTTTCCGGCCACCTCCGGAAGTCTAAAATTTGGTTTCTGACCATTTTATGATTCTATTTTTCGATACGATCATTTCGGCGTATTATACATATTTTTCGGATATCGTATGAATTAGTTATGAATTTTGTGATTTCGATCGATTTCGATCGTTAGATTTTTGATCTGTGAAATTAGGACCGTCGGATGAACTTGTAAATTTGTTATGATGATCATATGACTGTCCCAGAGGATTTGTGTGGTCATGGGCAAAGATCCGACCGTTGGATCTTCGTATATGTGCAAAACGGTAATTAGGGGAGCTATTCGTGAGAAACCGCTCGTCGGATTTTAATGTAAATTGGAATCCGGCCGTTAAAATGGTAGTTAAATTATGTGTTGAAATTGTTAGCTAAATTCGAATCATATTTGATTAGGTGATTGACAGATTTTATTTGAGTGGGCTATTTCGGCGTTAATTATAATTATAATTATATTGAAGACGCAACGGGAATTTCGAGGTGAGTAAAACTCACATGGTTCATATTACGAACCGAGCGTTTAAATTTATTTATTTTTAGTAATTGTGTGAAAAATATTTGCGGATTAAATATTTGTTTTAAAATTTCATGACTTGAATCACCACAGTCCATAGGTAAGTAAAATGAATTTTAATTATACAAATGAATTTCATGATTTTCTTGTGTGAACTATAGATGGTATTAGTGGTCATTCCTGAGTGGATGATTACGTATATATATATTTACGTGAAAATATATAATGTTGAGTGAAGATATGATTGACTGAATTGATGAATTGATTATATTTCAATTGTGTAATTCCATAATAATATGGTGTATCTTGGTTGGGTTGATTTCAGTTTGTGATTTTATATGTTGTACTCATTTATGGGTTTAGGGTCGACGTAGTGACCGGTGTGGGGTAATCGGACGCTCTAATCCTGGGTGGATGATGGGATACGATTGGTTGAGTATGTGGAATTATTGGACGTTCTATATATGTATATAGGTATACATATTGATGAAATACGATAACGATAAATATGTCGGATGCCATAACCTAGGCCAGGTGACGGGCTACGATTCAGTTAGAGCTCTAGTCTGTCAAGTACCGTATTTTTATAAATACGATGTTGAGAGTTGTGTAGAAAGATGTGTGTTGGGGTTTATCTTGATGTATTGAATTGATGTTGATTGAGATTGTTAGTACTTGTGAATGTGGAAATTGTTTAGTGTTTTTGTGTGTGGGAATAATTATGAATTGAATTAAGTAATAGTTCTTTCCTTTTACTCATACGAGCTTTCATAAGCTTACCGGGTTTTGTGTTGTTGCAATCCCGGTACACTATTCAAATGGTGTAGCGGATATTCCTGCAGGTCAGGATAACCAGGGAGGTGACCGAGCTGCTTAGGTGTTACAGCAGTTTGTTATTTCATTTAGTTGTGAGGTGTGTATGCTCATTTAGAGCTTTACAGTTCATTTTGGATTTGAGTTGTAATAAATAGCGAGACTAAATTCGGTTTGATTTTATTTCGCGTGGTGAGGATGTTTAAGAAAAGAAATTTTTAGGGTGATAATTTTGAGTTGTAGTAATTTCATGTTTCGGATTTTTAATTATTATTCTAAAATTCAGGGCGTGACAGTAAAAACTATATAATATATGTAGCGAATTCAAGTACTAATAATTCACATAAAAAAAAACAATGTCAAACATCTTTAGTAAGTTGAACGTTATTCGATCGAGCGCAGTAATTATGTGGCGGGTAAAATCCTCATATAGTACCCGAACTATCACGAAATGCACTTTTTGGTACCTATAAATTTTCAGGGAATCTAGTGGTACCTATACTGTCCCTCCGTTAACTCTTATAGTACCTCCGTCCATTATTCCATTAAAAATGTCTACGTGGCGATCATGTGACACTCATGTGAGTAAAATAACAAGGGTAAAATAGTCTTTTCATTCATATTTAGAATTATAGAATTTAATATATTGAATATCTATAATTAAAAAATATTTTGACATATAAAAAATAAAAAAAACCCAATTTATTCTTCATTTTTGTTGGGATACTTGGATCACTTAATTTAAGTGCTTTTATTTTTGTTTAGTTTTTTTATTTTATGAAAATTTTAATATATATTAATTTAGACCTAACTTTTTCCTCGACCAATTAATATAATTAATCAATAGAGATGGTAGGTAAATCTAGATATTCACTAAATTCAATTATAGGTTTTTCTTTTAACCTAGTCTAATTTATTTTAATTTAGTTTAATCAAAAATTTGCAAAAGAAATATGAAAAATAGGTGTTTTACAATTTTACCCATACTTTAACGGAATAATTAACGGAAGTACTAAAATGGATAACGGATGGATAATACAGGTACCACTAGACTCCCTAAAAATTTGTAGGTACCAAAAAGTACATTTCATGATAGTTCAGGTACCATATAAAGATTTTACCCTTATGTGGATAGTAAACGCTAAACTTAAATTAGTAAACTCTCTTCTTGATTGACATTAGCGTGCAATTTATGTTGTGGGTCTGATAATACTAGAACCTCATCAACGACGCTCGAAGTCAAAGAGACTTTAATCGGCATGGTAACCAAGTAAACCAGAAATATGTTCGAACGAGGCACTCGTAATCCTAAACCAAGTAAACACCTCATAGAGTGCCATTATGGGCGGAGTGATTGTATGCAGCAACAAGAAAAGAACAACAACCCTCAGCCCATTGATAACGCTGATCATAGAAATCTAGGCGTAATTTCAATGTTTAATTGAGTTTTGAAGGTTGAATAATTTCCCTATGACCCATTCAAGTCAATTCCATCGTATTCATATTGAATTGTGTAGTTCCTTTGACACAAAATGCCAAAATTACTTTTTGAAATCAATTTCTCACTAAACCTTTTCACTGTTTTATTTCAATTTTAGACTTTTTAGAACCGATTTCCAAGTTGTTTGGAGAAAATACAGTACATTAATGTATTAATCATTGATGGCAAACTAGCTCCGTAAATGTAGTGGTAGACATATACTATATAGAGTTGTCTAGTACTTGATTTACTGCATGGCCATACTCATATTATTATGAGTCCGTCTGCGAGGACCAAAATGAAAACGGAAAGGCAATTTTCAGTCCTTAAAGTATGACTTATTTTTCACTTTTATCATTTTAATTTTAGCAATTTAATTGTAAATTTTTCATAAAGTTAGCACTTGGATACAAATCGTAATTCATAAATTCCGCCAAATTGGTAAATGACATTCTCTAGTATCAAGAGCATTCATAGCTTCACTAGCATTAGATTCTAAAATGATGGAACTCAAACTTGTGTGAAGAGCTAGCTTCCGCCCCACGACACCGCAATAAGTTATATATGTTTTCTCTGAAACCAGAAACCTACTTTGGCATGAGCATTAAAGTAGGAAGAGACCAATGTTACCATTTACAACTAGCAAAAGAATCCAGAATGGTCTAGACAGAATATGCCTCTCATATGATTTTTATGAGAAAAGTAAACGTGGGTCACAAGAAAGGTTTCATATAGATCCCAATCAGTAATGAATCACTGCAAGATGTTTGCTTTATTTTTTCACAAGAAAGAAAAAGGAAAAAAAAAAAAAAAAAGGAAAGCAAACTAGGTATGAAACACACCTGGGTTGAAACGTTGAGCAGAATGGAAGATGATGGTTACATGTAACAGTAAAAGGGTTTGTAAAGTTTGCCTTGACTCTCTTCATTCTCGTTCAGTTGGGTATTGCGTGATCAAAATTGAAGGCATCTCTTTTGGGGTTCATACCTTTACCTAAATTTCACAGACTGATCAGTTTGCGGGTTCATATATACCTTTACATTTTCCTTGTACAACTGGAAGTGAACAAAAAAAAAATTAATAAGAAGCTAAGTACAACAACTAGATTTACTAGCCCTAAAAATGTGCATAGATTAGCTAGACTCCTCCCAAAAGAGTAAAATTAATACTTTTATGACTAACAAATTTATATCATACTCACATGAAGTTTTCACTTTTGAGGGTTATGCTTTGGTTAGTTGTTCATATGGATGATCTGATTCATAATGTATTTATGAGATGGGTTCTATAGTGAGATTGTGACATATGTGTGGTGCGGTGGCTTCATATTTTCCATGATGACCTGAGCTTCTTCGAACTTTTCATCACGATACTGCATAACTGCAAAGATAAATTGCTTGAATAGGAAACTTTCATTGATGTTATAAATAGCCGCTATTAAATTAACCCAATAAATATCTATGTTTACATATTACATATTAATCAAAAAATTATTTGTTCATTCCACGTTATACATATTCTAAAGTAGAATGGGGTGTTGTACTGTTCATTCAATAGTGGCATGCCCAATTTGCCCCAATTTTCTTCTTTTTTGACATTTTTATTCTTTAAAAAAAACACAAATACTAGCTCAATTAGATTATTGCAAATAGAAATGAAAGATTTATTCTTGATCCATACTTTTAACTTAGTAAGAATATACATACTTTTGATTCGTCTTTATATATGGTTTAGGTTTGTTAAATGTGAAATAACTTTAGTCTTGATTCAAGTTGGTGTTTAAAGTATAAAGAAAAAAAATCGGTAAACATGGTATTATATAGATGAGTGTCTTGAGTAATTCTTAAAAATTAATTTAGAACTTTATATGTTTATCATAAATCAGTAAATTGTTACACATATTTTAAAAGTTTCACTGCTAAGTTTCATATGTTGCTATATTATGTGTTTTGTTTCAGCGATAGCCCATCATATCCAAAAGCAAATGAAGTGTCTTCAATACCATATGAATCAATAAGTGATACATCAGAGAATGATTATGTATATATTAAATCAAGGTTAAAATACCAGCTTTCATAATATGCAAAGCGATAACATATTCAGTTAACATTTCTTATATTATCATTTCTACCCTATTACGTATAAACATTTCTTATATTATCATTTCTACCCTATTACGTATAAACTTTAAGATAAAATTTACAAATCCACAGCATCATGCGGGTGAGTTACCTAGTTTATCCCTACTTCTCAAAAACTATCTCACTGCACAAATTTGTCGCACTTGTTTGGTTTAAATTTTGCAGCAGACCCTCGTGTCCAATGAAGTTCATACACTTTTAACAATTTTCTTTTCATCGCTCAAAGAATTATTATTCCTTGAATATTTAGAAACTCATAAATTTCATTTGCAAATGATGATAGAATTTCCATCTGACTGTTGACGTTTTTCATCGTGTGGAATATTAGGGCGCATGATTTCTTTACAATCGGGTCTAATAAAGAAACATGATTTATTTGCAGAGAGACTATTAATTCAAAGTTAGTGAAGTTTGAATTTGTAAGCTGAATCTTTCTTGGGGAAAGAGAAAGTGTGGGAAGGTGTTGCCAATCATGTACTAGATGGTGGAGTGATTATTTAGTAGTCTCGAAGTACCACGAGATGCTAAGTAGTGGTTTACGTCAACAACAGATTGACATGTCAATGGAGATGAATATACAGAGTAAAAAAGGAACAGTATACTATTTTAAATGGAACAATCAATAGCAAGTCTTTACTGTTTGGATCAATTACATTTACTCAAATCACGACATAGGTTTTACAAACAAAACAAAAACTCTTTCTAGCCACTTTTTTAGTGCCAGTAAGATTGTGTTTGAGAAAACTTATAAGAACATCTTTAACGATGTTAATTATTTCTTAGTTAAATTTTAATTAAAGTATCTAAAAAATTATTTTGCAGTTTTAAAATACATCTGCATCATTTCTATTTATTTTAGTCAGTTTTAAATTTATATTATTTACTGATAGAAGAAAAAATGATTTAAATGTAATTATAAATTATATAGAATAACTTAAAATAAATGTTTTAAATTAACAAAAATAATAGAGAGTCTCATCTTGCTGTTTATATTTAGGAGCGAGATAGCTAAAAGTTAAAATGAAAATTTAGGAGTCTGATGCAACTGTTAAAATTGATAAAAAACTAAACATATTATCCAAAATATCTAGGAGCTAAGATAGAGAGTCGGTTTAAATATGTTGTAATGCTAGTCACTTTTTAATCAAATTTTAGCTAAAGTAGCTAAAAAGTCATTTAGCTAGCCAATTTCAAAATACTCCTGCATCAGTTATCTCTATATTAGCTAACTCTGAATTTATATTATTTGTTAAATAAAGAAACATAGTTTTAATACATTTATAAATTACACAAAAAACTTAAAATATTTAAATTAACAAAAATAATAGAGAGCCTCATCTCACTCTATATTTAGGAGTGAGATAGCTGAAAGTTAAAATAGAAAGTCACTTAGAGTCTTATGCAGCCGCTAAAATTGACAAAAAAAACTAAATATGCTCTTCATAATAACTATGGAGTTAAGATAAAAAAATCTGCTAAAGATGCTCTAAGCAGCTTAAATTAAAAATAATGAACAATAACGTGTTTGGTAAAATTAAAACAACTGTCTTTTTATTTCCTAAGCCATGCCTCTTTTAGAGCCAAAAGGAAAAGTCCTCTCAACCTAACAGTAATACCCGCAATTTCCATTTTAAATTCGAGTAATTGTATCGAATGATTATTATGCGATTTCACGATTTATGTTCGATAATAATTCATTTTTACAATTATCGAAGTTTCGAAACGTTTATTTTAATGAAAAGCTCGAAATGCTCGATTCGAGTAATCGACTTTTTCTACGTACAAAATTTGGAGAAACTTCCTTCATGAAAGTTGTAGAGCTCGTCGATACGAGTCCGTACACGTGCGGAACACGAAGATCGGATTTTTTCTGAATTAGTTATCGAATTTCGAAGTTTTCCGAAACATGTATATATAGAAAAATTATGGAAACCCTAATTTTTTTCTACCGGTTCCTCTTCTTCCTTCTGTTTCTGGAAAAAGAAAAAAAAAAAAAAAAACTGGGTTCTCTCTCAGCTCTCTCACCGTCGCTCTCGACCGAAAAGGGGAGAAAACTTCTCCTTAATTGTTCTCCCTCCACAGACCACCTCTCGACCTCAAACCAAGTCTCAGGCGTTCGTCTCGAGCTGCTCTAGCTCCCGGAGTCAGTTTCACAAGGCGGCGAAGCCTGTGGCGGCGGCGGCACCGGCCCGAACCGAAAACGACCATTTTCGGTTCGATCTCGATATCTCGAGCTACACTCCACCATTTCACTTGATTCTTGTCTCATTGAGCTCGCCTCAACTTCCTCTACAAGCACCAAGAAGGACCGGAACTGGGTCGAACGTTTTCACATTCGTCGGAGCTCGACCCGAACGGATCGAAATACCGAAACTTTCGATCAAGATATCTCGAGCTATACACGATCGTTTCTTGTGATTCTTGGCTTGTTGAGTTCGCAAGGAAGTTCTGAACAAGTTTCCAGAAGGGATCAGGGCCTAAGGTTGCAGTTTTCACGTCGGTTTTCAAGCTCACCGGTTTCTGCATTTTTTCCGGCCGCCGACTGTAAATCGATAATTTCGATCCTTTCCCGTCATTTTTAGGTCTTGTGCTAGTTATGAAAGTTGCTCAGAATGATGAAACGAAGGGGACAAGCTCAGCCCCGACACCATTGGTGGTGGTCGGTGGCGGCTCGGTCCCTAACTCCGGCGGCCTTTTCCGGCCACCTCCGGAGGTCTAAAATTTGGTTTCTGTCCATTTTATGATTCTATGTTTCGATACGATCATTTCGGAGTATTATACGTATTTTTCAGATACCGTATGAATTAGTTATGAATTTTGTGATTTCGATCTTTAGATTTGTGATCTGTGAAATTATGACCGTCGGATGAACTTGTAAATTTGTTATGATGATCATATGACTGTCCCAGAGGCTTTGTGTGGTCATGGGAGAAGATCCGACCGTTGGATCTTTGTATATGTGAAAAACGGTAATTAGGGGAGCGATTCGTGAGAAACCGCTCGTCGGATTTTAATGTAAATTAGAATCAGGCCGTTAATTAGTAGTTAAATTATGTGTTGAAATTGTTGGCTAAATTCGAATCACATTTGATTAGGTGATTGAAGGATTTTATTTGAGTGGGCTATTCGGCGTTAATTATAAATTATAATTATATTGAAGACGCAGCGGGAGTTTCGAGGTGAGTAAAACTCACGTGGTTCATATTACGAACCGAGCATTTTAATTTATTTATTTTTGGTAATTGTGTGAAAAATATTTGCGGATTAAATATTTGTTTTAAAATTTCATGGACTTGAATCACCACGGTCCATAGGTAAGTAAAATGAATTTTAACTATACAAATGAATTTCATGATTTTCTTGTGTGAACTATAGATGGTATTAGTGGTCATTCCTAAGTGGATGATTACGTATATATATATTTACGTGAAAAATATATATTGATGAGTGGATTGTTGTGTGATGATATGATTGAGTAGAATTGATGAGTTGATTATATTACAATTGTGTAATTCCATAATAATATGATGTATCTTGGTTGGGTTGATTTCAATATGTGATATTATATGTTGTGTTCATTTATGGGTTTAGGGTCGACGTAATGACCGGTGTGGGTAATCGGACGCTCTAATCCTAGTGTGGATGATGGGATACGATTGGTTGAGTATGTGGAATTATTGGACGTTCTAAATATGTATATAGGTATACATATTGATGAAATACAATAATTGATAAATATGTCGGATGCCATAACCTAGGCCAGGTGACGGGCTACGATTCAGTTAGAGCTCTAGTCTGTCAAGTACCGTATTTTTATAAATACGATGATGAGAGTTGTGGAGAAAGTTGTGAGTTGGGTTGTCTTGATATATTGAATTGGTGTTGATTGAGATTGTTATTATTTGCATATGTGGAAATTATTGAGTGTTGCTGTGTGTGGGAATAAATGAGATTATATTAAGTAACAGTTCCTTCTTTTACTCATACAAGCTTTCATAAGCTTACCGGGTTTTGTGTTGTTGCAATCCCGGTACACTATTCAATGGTGTAGCGGATATTCCTGCAGGTCAGGATAACCAGGGAGGTGACCGAGCTGCTTAGGTGTTACAGTAGTTTTGTTATTTATTTAGTTGTGAGGTGTGTGTATGCTCATTTAGAGCTTTACATTACCGTTTGGATTTGAGTTGTAATAATTAACCGAGACTAAATTCAGTTTGATTTTATTTCGTGTGGTGAGTATGTTAAGAAAAGAAATTTTCAGGATGATTATTTTGAGTTGTAGTATTTCCATGTTTCGGATTTTGAATTGTTATTCTAAAATTCGGGGCGTGACACTAACATATGGAAGCAGCTTATTTTTTACTGCAACATTTTTAGTTTTAAGTTTACTAAACTGTGTGACAGTTCTAAATACCATAAGCACTTTTAAAAATCTGGTTTGTCAAACACTCAACTACTTATTCATTCATCATAGCATAAGCCAACTTATCTTATAAGCATAGCTATACCAAACTAGCTAGTTGTTGTACTCAATTTTTTTTTTCATCTATGCTCTTCAACCTCCTTCGCATATGAGAAATTATTATATAGTTCTATATCAACCTGTCACGCCCCGAATTTTAGAATAACAATTCAAAATCCGAAACATGAAAATACTACAAACTCAAAATAATCATCCTGAAAATTTCTTTTCATAACACCCTCACGACACGAAATAAAATCAAACCGAACTTAGTCTCGGTTAATTATTACAACTCAAAACCAAATGTAATTGTAAAGCTCTAAATGAGCATACACACCTCACAACTAAATAAATAACAAAACTGTTGTAACACCTAAGCAGCTCGGTCACCTCCCTGATTATCCTGACCTGCAGGAATATCCGCTACACCATTGAATAGTGTACCGGGATTACAACAACACAAAACACGGTAAGCTTATGAAAGCTTGTATGAGTAAAATAAAGAACTGTTACTTAATTTAATCTCATTTATTCCCATACACAGCAACACCCAATAATTTCCACATATGCAAGTACTAACAATCTCAATCACACACCGATTCAATATATCACAACAAACCAATCTCACAACTTCTTCACAACTCACATCATCGTATTTATAAAAAATACGGTATTTGACAGATTAGAGCTCTAACTGAATCGTAGCCCGTCACCTGGCCTAGGTTATGGCATCCGACATATTTATCTATTATTGTATTTCATCAATATGTATACCTATATACATATTTAGAACGTCCAATAATTCCACATACTCAACCAATCGTATCTCATCATCCACACTAGGATTAGAGCGTCTGATTACCCACACCGGTCATTACGTCGACCCTAAACCCATAAATGAACACAACATATAATATCACATACTGAAATCAACCCAACCAA
This sequence comes from Rosa persica, assembly GCA_025331145.1. Lineage (NCBI taxonomy): Eukaryota > Viridiplantae > Streptophyta > Magnoliopsida > Rosales > Rosaceae > Rosa > Rosa persica. Next base: position 43,717,756 of record WFKR01000005.1, on the reverse strand, counting down.
GATACACCATATTATTATAGAATTACACAAATTGAAATAAAATCAATTCATCAATTCTACTCAATCATATCATCACACAACAATCCACTCATCAATATATATTTTCCACGTAAATATATATATACGTAATCATCCACTCAGGAATGACCACTAATACCATCTATAGTTCACACAAGAAAATTATGAAATTCATTTGTATAGTTAAAATTCATTTTACTTACCTATGGACCGTGGTGATTCAAGTCCATGAAATTTTAAAACAAATATTTAATCCGCAAATATTTTTCACACAATTACCAAAAATAAATAAATTAAAATGCTCGGTTCGTAATATGAACCACGTGAGTTTTACTCACCTCGAAACTCCCGCTGCGTCTTCAATATAATTATAATTTATAATTAACGCCGAATAGCCCACTCAAATAAAATCCTTCAATCACCTAATCAAATGTGATTCGAATTTAGCCAACAATTTCAACACATAATTTAACTACTAATTAACGGCCAGATTCTAATTTACATTAAAATCCGACGAGCGGTTTCTCACGAATCGCTCCCCTAATTACCGTTTTTCACATATACGAAGATCCAACGGTCGGATCTTCACCCATGACCACACAAAGCCTCTGGGACAGTCATATGATCATCATAACAAATTTACAAGTTCATCCGACGGTCATAATTTCACAGATCAAAAATCTAACGATCGAAATCGATCGAAATCACAAAATTCATAACTAATTCATACGATATCCGAAAAATGTGTATAATACGCCGAAATGATCGTATCGAAACATAGAATCATAAAATGGACAGAAACCAAATTTTAGACCTCCGGAGATGGCCGGAAAAGGCCGCCGGAGTTAGGGACAGAGCCGCCACCGACCACCGCCAATGGTGTCTGGGCCGAGCTTGTCCCCTTCGTTTCATCATTCTGAGCAACTTTCATGACTAGCACAAGACCTAAAAATGACGGGAAGGGATCGAAATTACCGATTTACAGTCGGCGGCCGGAAAAAATGCAGAAACCGGCGAGCTTGAAAACCGACGTGAAAACTGCAACCTCAGGCCCCGATCCCTTCTGGAAACTTGTTCAGAACTTCCTTGCGAACTCAACAAGCCAAGAATCACAAGAAACGATCGTGTATAGCTCGAGATATCTTGATCGAAAGTTTCGGTGTTTCGATCCGTTCGGGTCGAGCTCCGACGAACGTGAAAAAGTTCGACCCAGTTCCGGTCCTTCTTGGTGCTTGTAGAGGAAGTTGAGGCGAGCTCAATGAGCCAAGAATCAAGTGAAATTGTGGAGTGTAGCTCGAGATATCGAGATCGAACCGAAAATGGTGGTTTTCGGTTCGGGCCGTGCCGCCGCAGCCCCAGGCTGCGCCGCCTTGTGAAACTACCTCTGGGAGCTAGAGCAGCTCGAGACGAACGCCTGGGACTTGGTTTGAGGTCGAGAGGTGGTCTGTGGAGGGAGAACAATTAAGGAGAAGTTTTCTCACTATTTCGGTCGAGAGAGAGGACGATGCGAGCTGAGAGAGAAGATGAACAGTGGAATTTCCAGAAAAAGAAAGAGAAGGAGGCCGGTGGAAAATTAGGGTTTCCCAAAAATTTTCTATATATACAAGTTTTCGGAAAACTTCGAAATTCGATAACTAAATCAGAAAAAATCCAATCTTTACGTTCCGCACGTGTACGGACTCGTATCGACGAGCTCTACAACTTTCATGAAGGAAGTTTCTCCAAATTTCATACGTCGAAAAAGTCGATTTCTCAAACCGAGTATTTCGAGCTTTTCGTTAAAAATAATTGTTTCGAAACTTCGATAATTGTAAAATGAATTATTATCGAACATAAATCGTGAAATCGCATAATAATCATTCGATACAATTACTCGAATTTAAAATGAAATTTGCGGGTATTACACAACCTATCCGTACTCATATGCTATTGAGATTTAAACTTATGATCTCCATGAACGGTGTTGGTTTTACAAATAACCAATGTTGCCACAATTTATTAAGTTTATAAACTGAACTAAAATTGTTTGTTTTAATTTTAGACTAGATCATATGTACACTTGCGTTAATTTGCATTTCTCTTATCAATCTAGACCGAAGTAATATCAATGAACATTTCTCGTTGAGTTGATGAATGAATCTAAACCCTAAATCTAAAATTGTCTATTCAAATATTTCATTTCACCTCATTTACCTTCTACTAATTAATAGTCATATCATAAAAGCATTGACATTTCCTCATTATAGTTTAATGAGAAATGATTCAGAGCACCGATGTACACTTGTACCAATAAGAATGGATGACTAGATAACATTAAGAGCATTTTTTGTTATTAAAGAAAAATTTGACTACAAACAGTTAAAGGCTAAGATGTTCTAATAGGTGTTGGGTCACTTGCACCGCCGGTGCATTGAAGAATTTTTATAGTTTAATTTGGCGAGTTGTGGTTTCATTATTCTGAATTAGATATTGTTTAGAGTTTTCGCTTTTGTTTCAAACTTTGACTTAGGAGATCTTCTACCAATCTCATTTAGCCAATTTTTATCACCCTTTTATGGTTTCAAGCCCTGAATTTAACAAAAATAGTTATTAATTTATCTTATTAATTCTTGCCATTGAGCTTATTATTCAATAGAAAGAAAATACATAGAGTTTTTTTTTTTTTTTTTTTTTTTTGCGCTGAATGATCGAGGATAAAAGAGGAATAAAGCATATATATCACTCATTATTAAAGAAGAAGACCAAAAGGAGGAGGACCAAAACCCAAAAAAAAAAAAAAGGTCCCTTGCAAAAAGAAAAAACAACAGACTAACGAAAAGGAAATTAAGAAAGGTCTCTGTAATACCCGCAATTTTCATTTTAAATTCGAGTAATTGTGTTGAACGATTATTATGCGATTTCACGATTATTGTTCGATAATAATTCACTTTTACATTTATCGAAGTTTCGAAATGATTATTTTTTTAACGAAAAGCTCGAAATGCTCGGTTTGAGAAATCGACTTTTTCTACGTACAAAATTTGGAAAAACTTCCTTCATGAAAGTTGTAGAGCTCGTCGATACGAGTCCGTACACGTGCGGAACACGAAGATCGGATTTTTTTCTGAATTAGTTATCGAATTTAGAAGTTTTTCTGAAACTTGTATAAATAGGAAAAAACCCTAGCTAATTTTTCAGAAGCCTTCTATTTTGGTCCGGCCTCCTTCCATTTTCGGAAGGTACTGTTCATCATCCCCTACCTCCGTTCCTCAAAGAAAAACGACCGAGAAAGAGAGCAAAGTTCACCATAATTGTTCTCCCTCCACAGGCCACCTCTCGACCTCAAACCAAGTCTCAGGCGTTCGTTTCGAGCTGCCCTACCTTCTGGACGGTGTCGCTTCCACCGACAAGGCCTCCAGCGCCGGCGAAACAGCCCGAAACAACCGGACCCGAAAACAAACCAAAACTAGCTTCTTGCGTTTTCGACCACCAAACCAAGTGAAACTCGTTCCTCTACATCGACTCAACCTCCTGAAGCTTCCAGACGCAGTTTTATAAGGCGGCGCGGCCTGTAGCGGCGGCGGCACGGCCCGAACCGAAAAGGGTCGTTTTCGGTTCGATCTTGATATCTCGAGTTACACACCACCATTTCACTTGATTCTTGGCTCATTGAGCTCGCCTCAACTTCCTCTACAAGCATCGAGAAGGACTAGAACTGGGTCGAACGTTCTCACGTTCGTCGGAGCTCGACCCCGTACGGATCGAAACAACCAACTTTCGATCAAGATATCTCGAGCTATACACGATCGTTTCTTGTGATTCTTGGCTTGTTGAGTTCGCAAGGAAGTTCTGAACAAGTTTCCAGAAGGGATCGAGGCTTGAGGTTGCAGTTTTCACGTCGGTTTTCAAGCTCGCCCGTTTCTGGAATTTTTCCGGCCGCCGACTGTAATTGGTACTTTTCGATCCCTTCCAGTCATTTTTTGGTCTTGTACTAGTTATGAAAGTTTCTCAGAATGATGAAACGAAGGGGACAAGCTTGGCTCCGACACCATTGGCGGTGGTCGGTGGCAGCTCTGTCCCTAACTCCGGCGGCCCTTTCCGGCCACCTCCGGAGGTCTAAAATTTGGTTTCTGTCTATTTTATGATTCTATGTTTCAATACGATCATTTCAGCATATTATACGCATTTTTCGGATATCGTATGAATTAGTTATGAATTTTGTGATTTCGATCGATTTCGATCGTTAGATTTTTGATCTGTGAAATTAGGACCGTCGATGAACTTGTAAATTTGATATGATGATCATAGGACTATCTCAGAGGCTTTGTGTGTTCATGGGCGAAGATCCGACCGTTAGATCTTCGTATATGTGCAAAACGGTAATTAGGGGAGTGATTCGTGAGAAACCGCTCGTCGGATTTTAATGTAAATTAGAATCCGGCCGTTAAATGGTAGTTAAATTATGTGTTGAAATTATTGGCTAAATTCGAATCACATTTGATTAGGTGATTGAAGGAATTTATTTGAGTGGACTATTTCGGCGTTAATTATATTGTATTGAAGACGCAGCGAGAATTTCGAGGTGAGTAAAACTCACATAGTTCATATTACGAACCAAACTTTTTAAATTTATTTATTTTTGGTAATTGTGTGAAAAATATTTGCGGATTAAATATTTGTTTTAAAAATTTCATGGACTTGAATCACCACGGTCCATAGGTAAGTAAAATGAATTTTAATTATACAAATGAATTTCATGATTTTCTTGTGTGAACTATAGATGGTATTAGTGGTCATTCCTGAGTGGATGATTACGTATATATATATTTACGTGGAAAATATATATTGATGAGTGGATTGTTGAGTGATGATATGATTGAGTGAATTGATGAATTGATTATATTTCAATTGTGTAATTCCATAATAATATGGTGTATCTTGGTTGGGTTGATTTCAGTAGGTGATATTATATGTTGTGCTCATTTATGGGTTTAGGGTCGACGTAGTGACCGGTGTGGGGTAATCGGATGCTCTAATCCTGGGTGGATGATGGGATACGATTGGTTGAGTATGTGGAATTATCGGACGTTCTAAATATGTATATAGGTATACATATTGATGAAATACGATATGATAAATATGTCGGATGCCATAACCTAGGTCAGGTGACGGGCTATTATTCAGTTAGAGCTGTAGTCTGTCAAGTACTGTATTTTTATAAATACGATGTTGAGGGTTGTGAAGAAAGATGTGAGTTGGGGTTTGTCTTGATGTATTGAAATGGTGTTGATTTAGATTGTTAGTACTTGTGGATGTGGAAATTGTTTAGTGTTGTTGTGTGTAGGAATATTTATGAATTAAATTAAACAATAGTTCTTTCCTTTTACTCATACAAGCTTTCATAAGCTTACCGGGTTTTGTGTTGTTGCAATCCCGGTACACTATTCAAATGGTGTAGCGGATATTCCTGCAGGTCAGGATAACCAGGGAGGTGACCGAGCTGCTTAGGTGTTACAGCAGTTTTGTTATTTCATTTAGTTGTGAGGTGTGTATGCTCATTTAGAGCTTTACAGTTCATTTTGGGTTTGAGTTGTAATAATTAACCGAGACTAAATTCGATTTGATTTTATTTCGTGTGGTGAGGATGTTAAGAAAAGAAATTTTCTGGATGATTATTTTGAGTTTGTAGTAATTTCATGTTTCAGATTTTGAATTTTTATTCTAAAATTCGGGGCGTGACAGTCTTTAATGTCGCTATTGCATTACAATACTATAAAAGGTGGGGGCTCATCCCACCATACCAAATTAGAACAAGACGTACTGTGATGTGCTAAAGCATCATCTTTTGTATTCCTTCCTGAAAAATATGAGAAGCTATAAAATTCATCTAAGAGATTTGGTATAAGCAATTCAACCAACGAACTCAAAGAGATCAAGGGAGAAGAGAAGGCGTTCGTATATAATTAAGCACCGAATATGAAACATAATCATATCTTGAGTGTACTTGAATATACATTTTGATATAAGATCGAAAACCATCAACTGAATTGCTTAGTTATGTATGGTCAGAAACTCGGAATGACGTGAATGATGTTACAGTATTGTTGGTTAACCTTAGTTAAACTTCTTATGCACGTAGTGAGAACTTGTATAATTTTATGCACTTACATGGTCTATTGATCTTGCACTTCTCAATTAATTTTTAGATTTGAATTTGAAAGTTCATAAAAAAAGTGAAGAACGGAGTGATTACAAAGCAAGAGAAACAAGAAGGAAGACAACAATATTTATTTTCGTTTTTCCTTGAGGTGTGCAAAATTTGAAAAGGCAAAATTTACAAAAAAAAAAAAACCAACAAAACAAAAAAAATTGTCACTAAAGGAAATTACGGGTAATACCCTAAAATTCATATATTCTAAGAGATTAAAATGGATGTCTGTATGCGCTACTTTTCAATTGATATTTAGATTTGAATTCGAAAGTTCATAAAAAAGAAAGAGTGATATATATAAGAAAATAAAATAAAAAAGGAAAGAGTGAAAAAAGAAGAGGCCAGAAAAAAAATCAGGTGTGTAAAACTTAAATAGGTAGGAAAATTTTTAGCTAATTAAAACAGATTCTTTTCATTTGGAAAATTAAAAACATTAATAGATTATCACAGAGTAGGGATTCTATGAGTCCAAAATGACGGTTCTGTCCTTTTTGACTTTTTGAGAGGTTGTAATCTTTTTGTGGGCTCTGTAAACTCCAAGCAAGTAAAAACTGGACATTGGGCAATAATGAAATTGAGTCACTCACTTTGGAAAAATATGAGGATTCTCTTCATTGCAAGAGGATACCTTCCTAAAAAAGAGAGTAATTAGAATGCATATTGTCTGGCAAAGCGCAAAAGAAAGGTAAAACATCAAATAGAAAATCAATATACAATCCCAACTAGGGTCAAAACTGACTTATAAAAGTCCCCCCCCCTCACTCTCTCACTCTCTCACTCCTTCACAACCCCCCTCTCTCTCTGCCCCTGCCTCTCCTCCTGTCTCTTCTCTGCTTCATCTTGGCAACAGAGAAGCAGAGAAAGTATTGGTTGGCACAGATCTTTTGAGAGAGGGTTGCCTTAGAAGAAGGGGAAAGTCATTGATTCTTCCTCCACTTGTTTTCAAGTGCTTAGTACAAAAAGAGGGAGTGAGTGGCAATCAGACAACCTGTGCTGTGCATAGCCATTTCCTGTCTGGGTTTTCTCTTGAAATCCAGGAATTACTGTACCCATTTGTCCTCTTTTCAACCCACCCAACTCTTCCATATATACCTCACTTCCCCACATTTCATCACATTTTACCAAAGTGAGAGAGATCTGGTACTTACAATTCCAATTACCTCCTGTTCATTTTTCTCTCTAGGGAGAGAAGGAGACAGGAACTATGGCTGAGAGTACCAAAGTTCTGATACCAGAGACAATCCAGGGTGGGAGTAGCTTTGACATTGCCGGCCAAATTGGGCTGATTTGGGAGCTAATCAAAGCGCCGTTGATAGTTCCTCTGCTCAGAGTTGGAGTCTATGTCTCACTAGCCATGGCTCTCATGCTCTTTGTGGAGAGGGTCTACATGGGTGTTGTCATTGTTTTGGTCAAAATGTTCTGGAAAAAGCCAGAGAAGCGCTACAACTATGAGCCCATTCAGGAGGATTTGGAATTGGGCAGTTCCAATTTCCCAGTTGTGCTTGTTCAAATCCCCATGTTCAATGAAAGAGAGGTAAATGATTGTTAATTACCATTATCACGCTGTGCTTGTCTTGTTTTACCATAATCAATTTCTGGGTCCGTCTGGGAAAAAAGCCTAAATTCATGGTATGTGTTTTCAGGTCTACAAGATCTCCATTGGAGCTGCATGTGGGCTGTCGTGGCCGTCCGACCGTCTTGTGATCCAAGTCCTGGATGATTCAACTGACCCTACAATCAAGGTTCATACAATGACCCATCATTCATTTCATTTTTCCCTCTACCAGAACTTTCTGACAGTACCGCAATCTCATTAGTTATACGACATGGTTCGTTTAGTGCATTAGTTGAGCCCTCAATGTGTTTGGTAAAAACTACCAGACAGAGCATTTCCACCATCAATTATTGAGCTTTCAGTCATATTTCTCACATGGGTTTTGCTTACAATTCGATATATGAAAACGGGTTGGTGATTAAAATTAGCAAAAAACTGAATGAATGCAGAAAATGGTGGAGGCAGAGTGTCAGAGGTGGGCGAGCAAAGGCATAAACATAGTGTACCAAATCAGAGAAACTAGAGGAGGGTACAAAGCAGGGGCCTTGAAAGAAGGTCTGAAACGAAGCTACGTGAAACACTGCGAGTACGTGGCTATAATGGACGCCGATTTCCGACCCGAGCCTGACTATCTCAGGCGAGCCATCCCTTTCTTGGTTCAGAACCCCGAAATCGCTTTGGTTCAAGCTCGTTGGAGATTTGGTAATTAATTATTCCATTGATTTATTACATTATTAATAATTTTAAACCCATTAATTGCGCCCTCATTATTTTTTTCCAGAAAGTGTCGGTGGTCTTTTTTTAATTTTTTTTTTAAACACTTTTCGGGTAAAAGTCTTTTGTTTTCGTCGGCGGGGGGTTTGGGTTATTTGTGCATGGGCGATGGGTCTGCTATAGGGGGAAGGCCTTCAATCACGGGGGTGGCCCGCCATTGCAGGCCACCTGATTATGACACTTGTTTGTCTACGTAGCCCTACTACATCAAGGCACCCACGTCTCGGAAATTCTTGACTTCTTTAATTGTTTTAGTTTTAGTGCCATGAATCAAGGTGTTTCATATCGTGTCAAAAACACAAAAAAAGGTATTTCATTCTTCCCCATTACGCCTTGGTTCATAACCTAAACCTGATGTAGAAATAATTAAAGCACAAACATCCCATTTTGGAAATGGACCCTTTTGATTGTATGTGCTGTTAGTTTGGTACATTGCATAGTAAATGATCACGTTACTCACAGTTTAATAACGTAACATGTCACATCCAAATTTCGAGATAAATCTTTCGGACCCAAGTTAGTGAGGTGTTACTGCAGTCCCCGGATATGCCAGAAACGGTGCTAGAAATGCGGGTAGGTTTGTCACTTTGCGGCAAAGCTACCAAGGATTGTAGTTAGTGACACTGGGTTGAATTACTACCGCTCCCGGATTGTCCGGATCAGACGGTCAACTATGTCTAGGTCTGCCGGAACAGAGTCAATTATCCCTAAATAGTTGAGGGGCTAAATTCGTCTTTTCGTTGAAGGCTTATCTGCTAGTGCAGCCACGTGCTGTTAATAGTGTGTTGCTAAAACTGGGTGGTGTACTATAGGCCTTGCGGTGGACCTCATTCTATTCGTTACCGACACTTGGTTTGTCACGCTCGTGCTAGCGTGGCTGGCTCTGATTTGTGTCACGTGAGCACGAGACCAGCTTCCCCCGCCTACTTTTTAATTCTTTTGTATTTTTCTTTTCTATTATTGATGGGGGGCCGCAATTATATAATTATCAATATTTTTATTTTTACTTGTATTTTTTTTTTCTTTTTTAGGTGAGTAGTGACATTTACATTGATTTTGTAGTGAACGCGGACGAGTGCTTGCTGACAAGAATGCAAGAGATGTCATTGGATTACCATTTCACAGTTGAACAAGAAGTTGGGTCAGCAACACATGCCTTCTTTGGCTTCAACGGTGAGCTACTTTTCCCATTCATATTGGTTTGTTTTAATTCAGTCCCCAGGACCAAGTTTGGTTCTTTCATTTTCTGCTTCTTAATTTTTTGACATTTGCAAAATCTGCGTATAGTACCCTTTGATGGGGACTAATTGGACTAGTTGGTATGTGAGGGTGACTGGAATATAAATGTGACCAGGTCTGCTAGACCAAGACTTTAGCTTCGACAACTCGGGAGAAGTTAGTGTCTTCGTCATTTATTCATTTTCATCAGCATCAGCATCAGCATCAGCAGTCATGTTGTGGTTTAATATGGATTGTTTTTAAACAAGAATTAGTGGAGTGCTAGTGTTCCATCCTATAATCTAGCCGTTGCCAAAGTTGTTGGTTTTTAGACAAGAAAATTTGATCTTCAAAAGTCAAATTTGGAGATCAATTCACAATGACTTTCTCATTTAATTGTTTAATTTTTTTTTTGTCCTGATTTTATTGGATCCTTGACTAATCTATAACTTAAATTTAAATATAGAAGTGCATTTTCATTGTCAAGTTGCCTTTCACCCCCTGGTAAATAAGTTTTTATCACATTATTGCATATTGCACATAGTTTTACTCTGATCTGTTCTCACAGACATGATATACTACTCATTTTCTTCTTCTTCCAGTTACAACTGTAGCTTTCGTATTTGACATATTGATATATTGCAGGAACTGCTGGTGTGTGGAGAATTGCTGCTATTAATGAGGCAGGTGGGTGGAAAGATCGTACAACAGTGGAGGATATGGATCTTGCTGTCCGAGCTGGTCTCAGAGGCTGGAAATTTTTGTACCTTGGTGACCTACAGGTAGATCCTTTAACTCGATATGAGTTCATATGGTTTATGAACATCAATTTTACACACTACTTATTGGTGCGAAGTTATATGTGCGATTTACTTATCTGTGCGAAGTTGCATGACATGAACTCAAATACTGATTAATCATCTTCGGTTCAGGTGAAAAGTGAACTCCCTAGTACCTTCAATGCCTTCCGTTACCAGCAGCACCGATGGTCTTGTGGTCCAGCTAATCTGTTTAGGAAAATGGTCATGGAAATAGCAATGAATAAGGTGAGTTTAATTTGATGATAAAATATTCACACATTTACTAATCCAAGATATTTTCTAATGTCATTTTTTTTTCTACTGCTGCAGAAAGTTACATTGTGGAAGAAATTCTATGTCATCTACAGCTTCTTCTTTGTTAGGAAGATCATTGCCCACATGGTGACTTTCTTCTTTTACTGTGTTGTGCTTCCTCTGACCATTTTGGTTCCTGAAGTTCATGTTCCAATTTGGGGAGCAGTTTATATTCCTTCCATCATTACCATCCTTAACTCAGTTGGAACTCCAAGGTAATGTAGACTCTACATTTGGTTTCTTCATCACTCGTCTGTCTATTTACACTTTCATGTAGCTTATGAAAATAATCTTCTTCAATTTGCAGGTCAATTCACCTTTTGTTTTACTGGATCCTTTTCGAGAATGTGATGTCCTTGCACCGGACCAAGGCAACTTTGATCGGCCTTTTCGAAGCCGGGAGAGTCAATGAGTGGGTTGTCACCGAGAAACTGGGAGATGCCGTCAAGAAAGCAGCAGATGCTGCCAAGAACAAACCAGCCCCCAAATTCTTCAAGAAACCAAAGTTCAAGTTTGGCAACAGGTAAAAGTTCATCGAACACTTAATATTCTTTCTGCTGTGGACTTGCTGTCATTCTTAATTTACTTTGTCATGTGCGTGCATAGAAATTTGTAACTATTTGCATTGACACCACATCTTCACTGGACCACCAGAGCCTGTCTTTTTCTGCAGAACTATATGCATTGGTATTAAACCAACCACGTGTAGTTAAGTAGTTTATGCTTAAATTATTAGACAACATGACCTACTCCACAAGTAGAACAATTTTTTCTCTGTTTTACCAGTTCAATTAAGAATCTTTGCATAGGTCATTACATAAATCTACTGCTAGCATATGACAGTAGACGACTTTATAAACTCTAGGATATTTTAGGGTGAGAAATATAGAACATCATGTGGGCTTAGACAAGTTTGCAATAACTTTTAGTGGTATGAATCCCAAGACATTGTTTTCAATTACTTCTTGCTTTGTCCTCTATTGGTTTGGTTATTCTTTCAACATTTCTATATACCCTTTACTGAAAATATGAAAATTTATTGATGTTGAATTTTTGTTTGTCATTAACAGACTGCACATGTTGGAGCTGGGATTTGGATTGTTTCTGTTCTTCTGTGGATGCTACGATTATGTCCATGGGAAGAACAACTACTTTATATACCTTTTCCTCCAAACCATCACGTTCTTGATCTGTGGATTTGGTTACGTCGGAACCATCATCCCCAGCTCTTAGTGGCAGCGAAATTCGCAGTTAAACTATATAGATTTAAATTGACAGAATCCTCTTATTGTTTGTCACCATGCCATGCCTCTACAACAAGATCTATGTAAGTGGGGTTCTATGAGCAAATGTTGGTTGAAACTTATATTATTTTCAGCTCATTAAAATTTCATCTTGCCGGTGGAAAAAAGTTCTTACTGCGCCTTCCTCAACGAAATCTGATGCCATATTTCGAGTACACATGGAAATTTTCAGAGAGAGCAAATGCTGTCGTTATTAGAACAACATATTATACAGAGTGAAATTTGTCAAGGAAGATGCAGATGCCATTTTTTTCGAGGACAAGGAGAGAGTAGTTATATTTTCCTCAAATAGATTGCTTGTAATTGTGAAGTTTTGTTTTTCTTTCTTGGATTGGCCATTTTTAGTTTTCTTTTCTTTTTTCCTTGGATTGTGGGTAATAAGCTCATGGATGAAATAGTTGAAAGTTGTAATCAAAAGTTTGTCATCATTTCACCTCATCCTGTGCCTAGTTGTGACTTTAGATTGTATCAGATTAAAGTACTCACTACACGGTACACATTATATACATAATAGAGAGCAAGTCATAAGCTTCCTTTTTTTTTTTTGGAGAATAAAGCAAGTCATAAGCTTGATAGTCTTTTCTAGGCTGGAAAATGCTTTTCTTTGGAGCTCTTCATCTTCTGAACAATGATTACTAAGCATACCATGCAGGACTCTAATCATAGTGACAAAAACGGTCAATGCTTCTTCACTTTGACAAGCACATTATCACGTTTCTTGGCCCGACTTGGTCAGAGATTTGTCGTTCTAAGAGCCCCACTATAGTGTGCTCTGACATAGCTAGAAAGAAAGAACATGTCACTTTACTTAGTAACATCCAAGAAATTTTGTCACAACTAACATTTTTGTTTTTTTGGGCTTAATTGTTATTGAAATCCATTTCCGTATTTTTGGTAACATCCAAGAAATTATCCAAATAGACACGAAGTACTTTTGTTACATTTCCGTTCAACTTCCATTTGTAATGATGTTTTAACAAACGTTTTAATCAAAACACATTTAATTATATAAGCAAGTAGACCATTTAGTGTGTAAAACGTTGAGTGGTTGCGATTGCCTATATTCATCATCCCTCCAAATCTCGTCGGTGAAAAAGAAGCCAGCTACAATCCCCACAAACAAAGGCCAATGAGTACTCATTTGGTCATTTCTGTAATCATAATGGGGGTGTTCTCAAACCATCATGCTAGGTGAGTGGAACATTTTCAATCCACTTTTCATGCCTCGTCTCAATCATTAGTAGCCTCCTCTGTTCTTGATTAAGATCTTAAAAGGGAAAGTCTGGTTGTGGAGAATAGGAAAAAGTAGCTGCTTACTTGCTCTTCAAGTGTCATTATCTGTCTCGATAACTTTTACTTTGAATAAATCATATTGTGACTGGGCCTGAATCAGTGTGAGAGTGAGACATAGTCATTATAATAACTTAAGAGAAGGCGCTGTAATTATAATGTGGCTTAAGATAATACTTCAAAGAAAAGAGATTGAAGCTTTTTTAGGGAGGCAAGCAGAGTTTTCAATTGAAGCTTCTAAAGTTATCAATAATTGTCTACTTAGATCTTAACATTAGTTCTTGTTTTGCCTTATAATATTCGATCTTAGCGAAACTTAATATTATAGGGAAACTTCTAAGGCAAGTTGCTTTGATTGGTTTGTCATAAACAATGGACTCAATAAAGAAAACAGCCACCTCTTTGCCAAAGAAAAAAAAAAAAAAAAAGACTAAAAGGACCAACAACCCTCCCTCTTCCATCGGACTAAAGAAAAAGAGATAAATACTAGCTGTGTAGAACTTTTTTTTTTTTTTTTTGTGGCGCAAAAGGGAGTTCCTTGTGACTAGTCTCTAAAGACAAGTTAGAAAAAATTATTATCAAAGCAATTTCACCTGGTCATACAGGTGATAATGTGATAATAGGACTTGCAAAACAAGAAGTACAATATGCCAACCAAGTAAAACAAAAATTAAAGTGGAGATCTCACCGCTCATGGTTTCATGCTCCGATCTTGCTTCCCCGCAGCTCTTGTAGAGAATTCCATAATTCAAATAAGAATCCGGTCAAAAGAGAATTCCACTTATAGCTCGTAATAAAGCTTGTCCGTGCAACTCATCGGGCAATGTTTTTAGTACAAAAAAAGGGTCATTGACCCAAAACATCAAAATTAAACAAAATTATTCTACTTACTCTAGTAATAGATTTTCATTCTCAATTTACCCGGTTTTATAATAAAATGACAATTTTACCCTTTGTTTAATTAAGAAATTGCATCCACACCATTCTTTCCTCTCCTTTCTCTCTCTCCACGCCGCCGGTTTCTCTTTCTCTCTCCCCGATCTCCACCTCAGGTGAGGCCCTAAACTTGAATTCTGGCATCACAGATCCTCGTCGGACTGCTTCCCAGATCCTCCGGCATCACAACTCTACCTCCAGCAAGAGACGTTACTGACGACGACCCCAACGAATAGCTCGACGCCCACTGCTTGGACTGGACTCAGCGCCGGCGAATAACTTAAGAGAGATTCTAAATCAAGTTCCATCTCCCCAACGCCTCTGATTCTGATCGACAAGGCCCAGCCCAAATTCCGAACCCAACACCTCCAATTCCTGTCAGCTCCATGACGGAGGCTTCGATTGTGAATGTTCCTTGATCTCAGAGCAGTTCCCGGAAACCACCGGGTCGATCACCTCGTTTTGGGTGGACTCCGACGTCATTTCAGTCAACGGAAGCAAACCTTTGCAGATGGATGCCGAGATTGGAGAGGATCAGAATTTACAAGTGGTGGTGAGAAGATCGGCGGTGTCGTCATTCAAGTCTCACGGTTGAACTCCTTGAACTTCGATTGGGTGCCTAGAGCTTTTATCTGGGTGCCCAAATCAATTTCTTTCTTTCATTTGTTCTTTTTTTTTTGGTAAAATTGGGGCAGAGGGCCCAAAAGGAAAGAAAAATAAAAAATAAAAATTTATTGGGGCAATAGAGGTCTGTTAAAGGTTTATTGGGGGGCAATAGACGTTTTGAATTAATGTAATGTCCTCATTTTTTCCCTTTAATCTTAGTTTATTTGTCTAAATTTAAGGAGATTAGTTCTCATTCCAGCGACCGAAAGTTCTATTGGTGGGTAATAAACCTTTCCGGTTACTTATGAGATATTTAACGACATTTTTGGGAACTTCCTGCTAGGTTTTCAGAGAAGTCTGGTGAGTGGCGTCCGGTGATCAGTAGCCGAAATCCGGTGATCATTGGTAGAATTTCAAGGATGGGTGACGGGAATCCGACGACCAGTGACCTAATTCAGGCAACTGGTGACCAGAATCCAATGACTAGAATCCTGCACTCGGTGCCGGGACTTCGGAGAAGTCTCCTATGGCTTCTGTCTCTTCCATTCTCTCTCTCTCTCTCTCTCTCTCTCTCTCTCTCTCTATGTAACAAAATGGTGAGGGTAAAATAGTCTCAAAAGTAAACAAAAAAAAACCAACAAAAAAAAAACATAATTGTTGTATTAGGGAAGACTTATTAGATTCTTCATGAGTAAGGGGGAATTAAGAAAACTTAACAGGGTAAGTGGGAAAAAATCCCCAGAATTAGGGTAAGCGAAATTCTATTCATACCTCATAAATTGATAGTTGGACCTTTAATAATTTTTGAAAGATTTTTATTCCGATTGTACCCTTAAAAAAAATTAGTTCAGCCCCGCCGTAACAACGTCTTATAATACCCTAGTGTTCTCCTCCCTCCTATTGCTCTCCCTCCCTTCTTCCACTATGACATAAACAACGTTATGGGTGAACAAAATCCAGCACATACAGTAGCAGTGTTGGAAGGGAACATGATCCATGATACAAGAGTTCTGCATGGTTTTGACTTACAAAGGTTTACATCCAATTGTTTGGTTCGGTGGTAGTGGGAGAAGTTGGGAATTATTGGGTTCATTCTCAATTGTTCCTCTTCAGGTTTTCTCTCCACCTAAAGTTGCTCGTAAAAAAGAATGTCAAAAAGTGGAGTGGATTAGAGATGAGGATGAGAGATTTAAAAAAAAGAAGAAGTTAAAAACGGAAGTTTCATGTCAAAATTTAGAATGAAAGGTCTAAATATCAATTTGGGAGGTATGAATAGAAGCTCCCTCAGGGTAAATAGACAAAAAAAAACCTACTATAAAACATTTTTAAAACAATAGGAGAAAACTGAATCTCGACCTACATAAACTTTTCATTGCAATATGCGGCTGCAACTGATCCGTCTTTCAGAAATTAGCTTGTTTGGATGGGAAATGTTCACACTTTCCTTAATAAATGACTCATTTTACCAATGAGGGAACAATCTATGAAAATTCACGTGGGGGAAGCGCAGCGGTGTATACGTTAATTTCTATGGAGCGTTGCGATGTATAGGTTGTATTCAATCATTACAGCAATGTTATATTATCTACCTTAACATGTTTATATCGAATTGACAAAGAGAGATTCAATTACTGACCTTTAGGGACTCTCATGTTTGAGGTTCAGAGGTCCCTTAGGCGTGTATATTGATCATTTGATAATGAGGCTCTAAACTTTGAATTCACCATATGCATCAACACGAGCGATATGTGCTCCGAATTTTTAAGTAAAAATACTAGAATTTACTAGATTTGATATGTGCTCCGAATCTAGCGTAATATGCCATCCTCCTTTCCCTACAAACCGGACCTTGAACACCAAAACTGACTGTCTGACTATCTGTCTGTCTGTCTGTCTGTCTCTCTCTCTCTCTCTCTCTCTCTCTCTCGGCCTCAGACCCCCCGGGTCAGATGCGATCCGACTCGGGGTTTTCTCCCCCCTCCGGCCTCCTCCGACCCCGGAGCCGGGCTCACTCGCGATTGCCGCTCCACCCCCAGCCTCCCCCGGTGCCGCCTTTTCCCGACGCTGCCTCGAACGCTGGATCGAAGCCCTCCCCGAGCCCAAAACCAACCAGGCGGGATTTTGAGTTTTCTGGCATTGCACGGGCCGATCTTCCCTATTTTGGTGATGTCCTCTTCCCCCTGATCATCTCCACATAAGCCTTGCATGACGATTTTGAGTGTGGAGCAAAAGATCGAGAGTTAAAGATTTCGACGTCCCTGATTTGATCTGAAATCTGATCGGAGATTATTCCACTTCCAAACTTGATCTAGGACGATCTAGCCCAAATCACGCTTAGCTACAGGTATGAAATTTCTCACCTTGTCATTTTGAAGAAGTTTTTAGTTGACAACTTTTGCATCTGAGGTGGTTGACTGGCGTTGATCGGCGTTGACCGCCGTCTGACCTCCGCGTGTGGCAGCTCGTCGGACCATATTTTGAGTTTTTATTATCTAGATGATGATCTATGCATCCATACGACCGTTTTGATATAATACAGGGTTATATTAGAAAAAGTTGATAAATGGATGATTTGAGTTTTGACGACACTATTTAACGTTTTTACATTTATTTTCGGTTCGCGAGTTTTGAGAACAGTCGGTTTTGCTTCAAATTTTGATATATTGATCGTATGACTGTCCCGATGACTTTGTGTGGACACATGCGAAGATTCGATCGTTGGATTTTCGTATAATTGTAAAGCAGTGATTTGGAACGCGATTTGTGAAAATCAGTATGTCGGAGTTTCATATAACTTTTGATGAGATGTTTCCAAGGGCGATCCTGAAGGATTCGACCGTTGGATCATCGTTTAAATTCGATTCGACCGTTGGATCGTCTTTATTTTAGAATCCGACCGTTGGATCGTCTTTATTTTAGAATTCGACCTTTGGATCATTATTAAGTTTATTTTGTGTTTCGTTTGTTAAGTAAAGACGGTAATTGATTAGGTACTAAACGGTTGGATTTGAAGAGCGATTGAATTATTGTTATTCTGATTGATAGAAGACGCAGCTGGACAAGAGGTAAGTAAATCTCACATGGTTCATTTTACGAACCAAATGTCATTAATTTTCTTATTTATATTGTGATTGAAGTGAAAAGGTTTATGGAAATAAATATTTGTTTTGAATTATATGGACTTGTTCTACTACGGTCTATAGATAAGAAAAATGTATTTGAAGTATAAAAATGAATTTCTTAATTTTCACTATGTGTGGTTTATAGCTAGTATTAGTGATCATTCCTGCATGGATGATTACGTGTGTGTGTGTGTGTGTGTGTATATATATATATATATTTACGTGATATGAAAGCAGCAAAAGTTATATGACATTGCTGCTTTCATGTCATCCAAAAATCCAATAGCACACCATCCATATATATATATATTCCAGTAAAACATGAATACACTTTTGAAAATTGACGTATGACATGAAAGCAGCAAGTTGAATTACTCGTATCATGAATACAATTTTGAAAATTTAAGCATGACATGAAAGCAGTGAGTTGAATTACTCGTGATCATGAATACACTTTTGAAATTGACGTATGACATGAAAGCAGCGAGTTGAATTATTCGTGATCATGAATACATATTTATTATATAGGATGGGTCTAGTGGTGAGTGATGAGATCTGTTGAAAATGGTTTGGAAATGGAGGTGGAATGTATTATTTTGAGTAAAACTTGTTGATTTACTGTTTTATTTCTATTTACTCATACGGACTTTCAAAAGCTTACCGGGTTTTGTGTTATTACAATCCCTGTATACTATTCAAACGGTGTAGCGGATAATCCTACAGGTCAGGAGAACCAGGGTGGTGATCGTGCGGTTTAGAGTGATAGTATTGTTTTACAGCGTTGTATGATGAGGTTTATTATACTTATTGAGCTTTACTATTTTATTTGGTGAGAGTGTGCTGTAATAAGTAACTTGAGGATTTGGTTTATGTAACATTGAGTGGGGTGAGGCGTGTTGGTTTCTGAGAAAAAAATTCAGAACGTTATTTGTATTTGTTATTATTCATATTTTGGATTTGAATTTGTTATTTAAAATTTAAGACGTGACACTTTAAAAAAAAAGACCACATTGTAAATAAATGCAATAAAAAAAAGGACCGGACATGAAATAAAAAATGCCTCCTTGAATAGATCAAGAAAACCATTCTTTCTTGTTATCTTATTTTTGGGTTGAGGGGGCAAATCGTAGCATATACCAGAATAATTCTTTGCAATTCACTAAAATATCTATGCAGCTGGCCATGTTCAGCTTAGGAGAAACCACTTGCTGTCTCTCTCCATGGTAAAATACAGGTTTTGTGTATCAATTTATGCATTGGGTCGTCCTACATATTATTGCCAACAACTATCGTCAGCAATCTGATAGTGTGTTTCTGAATGACATTATTAATTTTATTATCATCGATCCATAAGTTGGTTCTTACCAAACTCCTAAACACAAAATTCTTTGCTGCATCGCAATAATGTACATGTACTTTCTTATTTCTTCTTGATAGCAATGATGTACTTTTCAATACATGTGAAAGTTAATGTCAGCCAAATGTAATTCAGTAATTATACATCACATAAAGCTTGTAAAAGATACTTGTATGCATTACCTAGCTCCAATTTTTTTTTATTCATTACATATATAGCCAGCCAAATGTTAGATATTCACATTACAAAATAATGTTAACAGGTAATTGTTGAGTCCAAATGTTACTAATGAAGTCTTAATGTTTGCAAGCGAGGTCCATTTATGTTGTTAGAAGATGTGGTTGATTGGTTCATAATTAATCAGAATTATTTTATGTTATTTCAAAATCTTTTTAGTTTCAGTACTGAGTCCTTACGGCATATTTTTCTTTCTTGTCTAATAATATAGGCATGACTAATTTTGCAAAAAAATGGTTACAGTTTGAAATCCATATATAAACCAAAGTGTCGGTTGATCATTGATATCTTTATGACAGGATTTGCTTACGATAGCATATATTATATGTCTATTTGATGCCAACAGTGTATAGATCAGTTGTCGTTTTCAACTTCCATAAATTAAGAAATCTAAAGCTAACTAGGTGATCTAAATCTAAAATACTTTAATGAAATGCTCATATAATATAAGGACCTAATTAAATTGTTTTTATGAGATTTGAGCAGGCGATAGGTTAATCGCATTTGTATTTTGCACCAAATAGAAAAAAGAAGAGTAAATGGGTTCTTCATAATTTTTGGTGCCACGGTGTCTCCAACCGACACAGAGAGAATTTAGCCAAGTCTGGTCGGTAGGTTTGCCCAGAAACCTTCTTTCTTCGGTCACTCTAGACTCTAGTAATGGAGTTTGAATGTCACAATCATAGAGGTTTGCCTCGAGAGTTCATTGCCTTTTTCTTTTTGATTGGAATGTGCACTGAAGTTTGTACGTAGAACCACGAATAAAACAAGCCCCCAATAGTGAGCTAGGGTTTAGGGTAAGATTGCTGGTAATTTGTAAAGGGTTAACAGACACCAAAGCTAGGGTTTAGGATATGGCATATTGGCATGAATTGGTAATAAGGGTTACAACTGCACAGGAAACAAAGTTGTGAGATTCTTCTTTTCTTTTCAAACTAGATAGAGAGTTATGAAATACTAGTTATTCAGCACAAAACGATTCCGAATAACTAGGGTTAGGGGTTACAGTTTATCTGCGACATTGATTGTTGGTAATTAGCAAGTTTGAGGATAGGACCTCATGAATAGTTAGGGTTTAGATTTTTCAGTGATAGTTACTCTGATAAGAACATGCATCTTTATTCTCACCAAAAAAAGAAGAAGAAATAATAATAATAACAACATGCATCTTTAAAAAGTGGGCAAGGAGTCCCCTAGTGTGCTCTACATATATGCGCTGTCTTTGGCTTCAGTCTTGTTTGTATTTTGACCACTGCCTCCTCCTCAATTATATATTGATCGAAGTATCAATTCTAAGGCATTGGCATATATCTGTCTTTGGAAGCTTAGATGGATCTTAGCCCCATTTTTCTCTGAAACATCATATAATGGCATGGGGTCTCATGCCCACTTCATTAAATATTCCACATCTCGCATGTCTCTCTGTTTCCATCTTTCATTTCCTTGTACAATAATATAGACGGTACATTTCTATTAAGAAATGCTTGGTTCAGTCATTACACAGATGCATGGAGATATACAACTATCAATCATTCATGTTTATGGATCTTCGGATGGGATCAACATGGAATGTGTGCACAACTGTCACTGGTTCACTCGACCCCGACTTAAAGGGTTTTTATTAGAAGATAAGTCGGAAATTTCTAGCCCCGTCTCGTTCATACTTCAATTATAAGAACAATAAATTTAATACGAAAATTCTTGTAAATGATCATGATAGTACTTCCGTTTACATTCAGAGAGCACTTCTTGTTCATGTGAGCATCGCTCATCTTCTAATCAAGAATGGATTAGCAGCTCCATGGTTTTTTTTTTCCCTTCTTTCTTCTTTTAATGGCTAGCTGTTTGTTAAAAGGTCTGTAAGAATTTGAAAGAGTTACAAGTCGAAGGAGTGTCTACATATAAGTTAATTAGTTTCTTTTCCTCCTATAAAATACTGCTGCTAGCTCTAGTATGTATTTCTTTGGAAGTGTTTTGGTTTGGTTCGGAAATGTGGGTGGCCTAAATTTTTAGTTATCAATTTTTCTACAATCAAATATAAAATATTTCGATGAATCATCTAAAAAAAATTAGAATAATTTGCCTTGAAAGCTCTACGGATCTACCAAACATTGTACAAAAATTGACCCAAAAAACCAATTAAAAAGAGAAAATAAATTGACCAGTGTAGAGGACTTCTAGTTCCACTCACACTGCATGTGATGTGTCCTTTGGTGGGGACCAAATCCTCTATTCATATACTAGTAAACACAGTGATTAAGCAGATCTAATGTAAGTATACTAAATCGTGCAACACGTTGAGTATGAGCGACTGAATCTGTGAGAAGATGAAGATGATGATGAGGTGGGAGTATATGGCCAAAAGGAGGAACAAATTATTAGTTCAGGAATATCATCATCCCACGTATATTCATAAACGTATAGAATACAAAATTTATATAGAGTGATTAACGGTGAAGCATGTGTAGCAGTCTCCCAATTCACTAATGAAATGCATTAGATACCAAATTAGCACGAGGATCATGGCCAATATATGGTCCAACAAAGAAGCAGACGAGATGTGATGGAATATACAAATACCTAAATACAACCCCGACTTTCATGCAGAAAATGTTGCTTAAAAGTCCAAATTTCTTGTGGAATATTACATGCTTTCGTAGTTGGGTCTTTTTCTTTCTTTTCTTTTTTTTTATTTTATCCTCAGGGTTCTGCATGCATGAAACAAGGGGAAACAGAAACATGAAATAAGGGGATAATGTTGGGGTTGAATTTCTACTTTTGCTATGTAACATTCAATGGCATCAAGTTCATATTTATACCTGGCAACCGAATATGGTGGTTAAGTTCACGTTTCGAAAGCTCTTTAATTGGGATAGATATATTTATTGAAGGGAATTGACATGTAAACTCAAGTCGGTTTTAGAGTTAAAATGCTTACCGCAGGGTCTTGTAACTTTACTACTAAGGCTTAAAAGCATTCACCTCAACATCCGATTTCCTTTGTTCTTCCATATCAGAAGAAAACGGGATCGGGACATTGCAAGCTCTTGGACCAAGACTGATCGATTAAAGATTACCAAACCTTTGCTACATCAAAAACCAAGGGGCACAACTTTTTGGCCCATTGCACTCTTGGACCAAGACCGATAGTGATGAAGAGCGTTTGGTTTGAGTCTAATCAAAACCAACTAATATAGGGTTTAGGAAACACAAGCTAAACAAAGCAGCCTGCTAATATATACAAGCCTCAGTAGCCCAAAAAGATTACTAGGCCGGGTCAGATCATGGGCCCGATATAACAGAATCCTCGAGAAGATAGAAACAAAACAACCACGCATTCTTATAAATAGTAGACTCCTCTCCTTCATCGCCTCTTCGCATCGAAACTCTATCCAAACCACCCGAATCTCCGAAACCCTAGTTCTCAAGGAGGAAGAAGAAGAAGAAGAAGAGCGCAGCAATGGCGGAGCACTTGGCTTCAATCTTTGGGACGGAGAAGGACAGAGTGAACTGCCCCTTCTACTTCAAAATAGGGGCGTGCAGGCACGGCGATCGGTGCTCCAGGCTCCACACGAAGCCCAGCGTCAGTCCGACTCTGTTGCTCTCCAATATGTACCAGAGGCCCGATATGATCACCCCCGGCGTCGACGCCCAGGGCCAGCCTATCGACCCCCGCCAGATGCAAACCCATTTCGAGGTCGCCCCTCTTCTTCTTCTTTCATATCGCAACCCTAATTTTATTTGTTTTCGTTACCAAGCAACTTGTTCCCTTTGTCATTGTAATTTAATTACATACTTTTTGCATATATTGAATTTTTATTTTTTTACAGTGTTTAGGAGTAAGGGAGATAGGGGAAGATTGTTTAAAACTCATCCGCTACGTTCAAATGGGTTTGAGGTTGAATCATATCTTTTTTATTGGTTTTGTTTTTTTTCAATGTAAAGGGTGAAAAAAAAGAAATATTGTTTGTTCAAAACAAAACAGGAAACTACAATTGTTTTTTATCAAAAAAATGCTTTCCTTAAAATGCTTTCCTTTTGTTCTACATTCCTATCCTATACCGAAAGAATGAATTGAGTTCGTATAGGCATTTTTGATGCCGCTATTGAAATAGCCCTTCTGGCTATATTTTCTGCTACTCCGCTCATTGCATAAAGTATTCTGCCGGGTTTAACAACAGCTACCCAATATTCGGGAGATCCTTTCCCCGAACCCATACGTGTTTCTGTAGGAGTAAGGGAGATAGGGGAAGATTGTTTAAAACTCGATTACAGTGTTTTAGATTGTTCAATTGTGCATGATATTTGAAATAAATTTGATAAGAGAACTAAGGGGGTTCTATGTGTGGATACACGAACATGAATCCAGATGGAGTACCATTTAGAAATTGGTTTTGATTTTGAATTGTCGCAAATAGATACATTGTTTGACCACTGAGTAACTACCAGCAGACAATTCTTTAGCACCCTTCATAACCCTGGTGGAGTATCTGAATGACAATGACTCTGCTTTTGATCAAATCTTCGCTTTTATTTGTATCACATGCACTAATATTACCATGTCACTTCAGAGACATTGTATGAATTTATTATAAGGGAAATTAGGTTGCTTCCGTTCATGCTAACAAATCACAGACAAACATTAAACATAGGTTTTCTTTTCTTTTCTTTTTTAATGAGATATTTAATCCTGTACATGTCATATCAAAGATAGAGAATAACTGGTTCAACAGTTTCATCATATAATGGTTTCTTAACCTGCAATGCTTGTATTGTATCATGGGAAACCGGGTGTATCTATTATTAGTTTGATGTGCACGTTAATGTATGTCCAAACACTTGCATATATCCTGTATTTAAAATGTATATTTGTGCAAAATTGCAGGAATTTTATGAGGATCTCTTTCAAGAGTTGAGTAAGTATGGGGAAATTGAAAGCCTGAATGTCTGCGACAACCTAGCTGACCACATGGTATGTGTTAAGTAACTCCAACCTTTTCTCTGAAGTCCCTCTTTTGTTAGTTGTTTCTTACACAGATAGAATATTATGCTAATTTAATTCTTTCTGTTTATTTTTTTCTTCTCTCCCATTTGGGCAGGTGGGCAATGTGTATGTTCAGTTTAGGGAGGAAGAACATGCTGCAAATGCACTCAAGAATCTGACTGGAAGATTTTATGCTGGTGAGTTCCTTATCTTGGAATTCGGTGTGTCCAATGTTTCTGCTATTTATATTTTATATTCCTCCTTAGGCCTAGAATATGTAACATATTTAACTTCCTTTCCTTGGCAAAATAATTGCAGGGCGTCCTATCATTGTGGACTTCTCTCCGGTGACAGATTTCCGTGAAGCCACCTGCAGGCAATATGAGGAAAATACATGCAATCGTGGTGGATACTGCAACTTTATGCATCTGAAAAGGATTGGGAGGTAAACTTTGCTTGATAGTTTTTATTTATTTTTTAATTCTTATTGTAGAATGTAGTGGAAGTTTAATTGTTCTCTTTGTTCAATGCCAGGGAATTGAGGCGCGAGTTATTTAGGAGCTACCGGCGAAGGCATAGCCGGAGTCGAAGCAGGAGCCGCAGCCCTTACAGGCATCGTAGCTATGAAGAACGCCCTCATGGTAGCCATGGTCATAGCAGAAGGTATGATGATGGGGATCGGTATCCCGAGAGAAGGAACAGGACTGTAAGCCCTGGCCGAAGTAGGCGGGAACGCAGTAGAAGCAGGAGCACTGAAAGGAGGAGGAGAAGGAACCCCAGTCCAGTTAGAGAAGGCAGTGAGGAGAGACGAGCCAAAATTGAACAGTGGAACAGGGAAAGAGAACAAAATGAAATTGCTTCCAAGGTCACCTCTGTCAGAAGTGACAATGGGCATGCTCAAACTGAAAATCAGAATGGCTGTGAGTAACATCATTTGCAGCAACAGCCGGAGTGAGTTGGGTATGGATTCTAATATTTTGAGAATGTTTTTACTTTTGCTCTCTCTCTCTCTCTCTCTCTCTCTCTCTCTACACACACACACACACAATATCTACCTCTCTATGTATACATGTGTATATGTGTATATATGGGGAGGTAAATGTTATGATATTCTGGAGTCTCTTTCGAGAAAAAAAAATTCCCTGCAATAAGTATAGCTCACACCCCATTTTCTGTGCAGGTGGTGTGCAGGTTCACACTTCTGTGACATGGAATTGAAATGAATTTATAATTGCATTCATATTGTGTGACTGCATGCGTTTTGCTATCACTACCATATTAAACCAAAAGCAACTGCTCTAGTGTCACCTATGATAGTGAGACATAGCATTGTGTTTATGTAGCAACTGGACTACTTCTCTTTCCCCATTGAGGACAGAGAGACGCTCTTGAAAACCAATCAGTAGGAGTGGTTACCTGATGGGTTTATTTTTGAGTCTAGGGTTTGCTCATCTTGGAACCTTCAAGCTGAAGCTTCCATACCGTTCCCCCTTGTTTTCTACTCTTAGCTTGAAGTCTTGAACCATTCACTCCTTTAGAAAGTTATTGCTTTTGCTTCTGAGTTGGCAACTACAAGATGATGTGAATCTTGAGAAACAAAGGATGGAAAGAAATATGTGCTTCGGAGGCCAATAAGGTTAAACCAAGTGTTATTGTTAATTAGAGCTTTCCCGCTTTGGAAAGGCAATTTTATATCTATAGAAACTGGAAAGTACCCGAGTTTATTAGGATGCCTCGAATAATTAGCTCCCTGAGCTTCTAACTGAACTTGATCTTGCTAATATAAAATAAAAATTGCTGAACTTATCTTTGTTTTTGGCCATAGCTGTAGATTTTCATATAGGCCAGTCTGGTTTGTGTGCAATTAGGTTTTTAATGTTTGCTTGCTTTGCATACATTTTATAGTCAGGGTCCTTGAGCAAACACAAATCAAAGACTAGTGAACGATCAAGTGTCATGTTTCTTTTGTTCTCTCTTTTACTTATTTGCAAAGTGATAGTTATGGTCTTACGCATTTACTAGTTTTGCAGGTTCAGGTATTCCTGCTTCTGAGGTCCCAGCATTTTTCATTTTAATTGCAGCTTACCATGGAATTTGTTTACAGGTTGGCTTCTGCAGCGTGTTAACAGAAATCGTCGTTGTCTAATCATGATGCAGGTCCGATGTGGCAGCTAATGGTTTTTTTCTGTTACTTTCTGTTTTTGTCTCTGAAGGTATCATCATATTTGGGATTGTACTAGTTTCTGGATCTTTAGTGGAGATGATAATTTCAACAGATTTTAATTGGTTGTAATGATGTTGGAATGACGTTTGGGATTTTGCTATTTTGTTCTCTGTTTAAGCAGCTTTTTTTAATTTTTTTATTTATTTATTAAAACAAGGAACTAGGTCTGGCCTTTGCAACCCATATGGTATCATCCCAAAATCCCACAATAAAAACTACAAACAACACAACACAATGGGATTGATGGTCTAGACTCGGGGAGTGAAACGTGAGGAGACGGAATGGTTTTAATGTTATATTAGTTACCACGTAAACGCATGTACTTGACAGGCTAATTTAGGTGTATTCGCCAGAGGTTCTTTAGTCGCAGCGGTAGTGGAGTCTCTACTATTAAGATGTGGTGCTGCCAATGTGCATGTTTGACAGCGGTGGAGGTCTTGACGGTGGTGTGATTAGTTCGGGTCTATTGGGTGCTGCCGGCTCTGGCTTTCCTGGCTGGGGCAGTGGCGGCGGGGGTGACAGCAATAGCTTGGTTGTCGTGCAAGGCTTTTTGGTCTTGGGCCAATGAGCTGGGTTGTTGTTTTGACCCAATAACTGATTCTGTTGGTAGTCTTAGGGAAAACCCGTGTAGGGGTCTACTTTAGGATGATGAATAAATTGGGGAAGGCTTTTGACTGTGATTGATGCCTTTCTTGATAATGTCAGGTTATTAGTTACTTGGAGCTTGAGTGTACGGTAACGTTGTGTTAGATTAGTTTAGGGTTTTATAGTCTTGGCTCAATTTTGTTATAATCTGACTGTTCGAGTGAGTCATTGTGTAACATTACATGGTATTGATACTCAATTTAAAAATAATAAAAATAATTTACATATTCAAGTTGAACAATTTTTTTTTGAATTAGAAGTTGAATTCATTATATGAAGAGCCAAATTAACAAACACTATTATAAAGAAATCTCACCTTTTACAATGACAGCTCAATCCTTATTCATCTTATTGTTTACTGTTAAAACTGTTAAGTACACAGATTTCAATAGCATCAATCTAAAGTTCCACAACACTAGATTAAACACTTCAATCACGTATATGCAACAAAATTTTAAATTTTCAGTCACCGTAGAGCTCTCAGCTCATACCTAAAGTACCGTTTAACCAAAGAGTAAGGAGCAAATAAAGACTTGCTGGCATAGTGGAGGGAATCCTGAGTGCGTAGTACGTACAATGTTCTTGTACGACATGAAAAACAATAGCGTCTTTCTAGCAATTTTTCTTTTGGCAAATGACAGCCTGCAATATGTTTGCAGTAACGCTTAGAAGTAAACCAACAACAGCAAGCGTTTTCTGAACTACCTTGGGTGATCTGCAGTACTTGTCGACGTTTTGGCAAAGTTCAGCAAAATAGAAGCTATTTGGGTCTACAATAACCCCTTCAGTAAGCTTCCCGATCAGATCCTTAGCTGAGCCCTCAGGGCTGATAGTACCTGTGGCGTCCGCAGCGATCATATTTTTGACAATTCTTTTCTTAACCAGTAACTTCACATCTTCTTCGGTGCTCATGAAACGATCCATGAACACAGCATAATCAGTCATGTAATTCTCGGCAAGAGTGCGATGACATTGCTCAAAGGCAAGAACATTCCTGATAGTGAGCTCAGTTTCATGACTTATTATAACTTTTGGAATTTTCAGAATCTTAGTATCAGCAAGGAATTTTATGTCAAATAAGTTGTTGCTCGAATCTAGTACCTCAAACTTGACTTCACCTTGTTGCAGCTCTCTTACGCTTGGTACAGTCCTCATTTTTCCTTTAGCTTTTGCTTTCATGTAGTGGTCTCTTACATAGAAACCTCTTAGAAGATCAACAAAATGTTGTGGTTTAGAAGAACAGATGATGTCCTCCTCCAAGTTGCCTTCTGTTCCCTCATCTATGTGCATTAGAGGTTTAAAGAAATTGTAAGAGAGTTTCATCATCGAAAGCCCCTCTCTATCCGAAGGAGAGAGACCGGTGATACTTTCTGGGTCAAAAAGCTTTTCAAGAATAAAAAATGGCAGTTGATTTTCAAGCAACCCCATGTCACGTCGTAACTGTGACAAACAGGGTTCGGTTAACATGCTATCATTGTCATGTCTCAATTTTGGGAAACGATACCTCAATAAGACCTCAATGATGAATCTGGCATCTTTCACAACGATTGTGACAAAGTCATCACTGAACTGCTCATCTATGGTGTCTGCGTAACAATTGCGCAGTCTTGCTTCCTGTTCCCATACTATCGCTTCGCTCCTAAATAGAACAAGATTTTGCAGGTACTTGTCTTTTTTCTCTTCTGTGACTATCAAGCCTTCCTTGCCGTGATGAAATGGACCTATAGAGACTGCCTGAGGTGTGTAAGCTTTGTCATTTAGACACCGTAGTCGTTCAGGAACTCTGTAGATGCAAGGCTCCGCAAATACATTCCCAGCTGGGTGCACATTTTCTATGTCGACAGCTCCATTCATATTTGCCCTTGATGTGTTGTTCTGATTAACCTTGAAGTGATTTCTGCCACCACAATTAAACAAATTGATATTTCGATCAGCCAGATGAAAAACAACAACAAAATGTGAATTCAAGCTAGATTGCAAAACTTCATGTACCATAAGAATTAAGTAATTAATAACAACTTACTATGCTCAATATGCGCCTGCAGATTGCTTGCTTGGTTGCTCCTCAGGTGTCTCTTAAATAGGACAAGCCCTGATAAGAGATCAAGTCAACTCAGAGAGCAATCCTTAATTAACTGCCGTACGTTTTCAGTTTTATCTATCTGTAATATTGTTACATAGAAGGGAGCCCATATTTCTAATTATCTTTTTTTATATAATGTAATACAAGGTTTATAGTTGACTTTTCTAGGGCCCAGCCCTTGTCTCTGCCTGCGGGCGTTTTATGAAAGAATTCCTTCGGACCGGATAAAAAAAAAGGTAAGTCAACTATACTAATAAACTCAGATTCCGACTATCAATCCTAATTGATAGAGGGAATCAATGTTAATTGATAGAATGAGCTGTTTCATGTCACAGAGAGAGAGAGAGAGAGAGAGAGAGAGAGAGAGAGAGAGAGAGGGTTTCTTAAAATACACGGTCGTGCCTACCACGACCACAAAGCCAATTAGGCAGAAGATGGTGTTCTCCTCCTATGCAATCGAATTATTTTGCGCTAAAGCTTATTGGAAATTTGAGGTTGTTAATTTCTTAATGGTTTGAGGAATACCATGAACTGAACATAAACAATTTTTTTTTTTTTGAAAGAAGGCAAAGTCAATATATTGATGAAAAGCGAGAATGATCCTTACATACATTTTCGCTGTCATCTAGACAGGCAAGAAGATGTGTTAGTACCCACAATGATACATAAAAACTGAGTCACTCATTTGACATTAAATACATCATAGACATAGCGGGATCCTCAGTTTGTACTTCACCGGAGGCGCTAGAAGGCCCAATCCTCCCAACCTAACTCATAAACCAGTAATTCTAGTAGCTTAGATACATCAATTGGTGTACAACTAGAGATACTGAGAGTTAAGTCAACAAGATTAAGACCAAATACTAAAACTAGATGCACGAAGATGCCTAGACTATCCCTGAAAATAGGGAATTATTGAAGACTAAACTAAGTAAAAGGGAACCAGGACAAAACTAACCCAAAATAAGGCCCAAGAGAGCAGCCCCAAGGGAATGAGTCCAGCCCAAGGCCCAACAAAAGGTTGACCCGGGCCAGCCACCAAAACATCCTCCTCCAGCGTCGCCGATCACGTCCAGACCTGTACTGGCCGCGACCCCCACGAGATCGTGCAGAACCGCCTGGCCACGTCACCATCGCAATCGCTTCAGATCCACCATGGCCCCGCAGCGATCCTCCCAGACCACCAAAGCTGCGCTGCCGCTCTGATCACCCAGAAAACCGCCATAGCCACACCACCAACACATGTTCAGGAGAGCTCCTGACGAAACCCTGCCGCCAGCAATCTTGGAAGTTCGGACGATCCACCAAAACCTGCACAAACCGATCAGCCCACCTCGAGCCATCCCCATCCAGAAGTCTACCAGGCCATTGCTATCAAAACCCGCATCGGCAGCAGCCCATTTTGCATGGCGAACCACCACCGACGAGCGCCGCCGGACGAGTATGAGATCTTGAAAAAAACCCTAGGCTCGGTCCGAGTTTTTTAGAGTCGTGTGCACAACTGAACATAAACAATTGGTAATGCCAATAGTTAATATATATAAAGGTCATTGTTCGTTTGATGCGACCATGTTACAGCGACACGACTAATTAATGTTCTAAGAAACAGAGGTTGTTAACTTCTGAATAGGAACATGCATAATACGAGGTTGACTCAAATTATGTAAGGGATTGAAATAGCTAATGTTGACTATGGGTTCTTGGCCGGGGAGATATTCGCTGTGAAGGTATATGCCACATTTTAAAGTCGATTATATATTTCACATATGGAGCAACATGATTGGCTTATCTTGTATCGTGCTTGACATGGTGTGTGTGTGTGTCGTGTAAATGCGTTTTTCCCCATTGAAATCTACAGGATGAACATACTTGCAAATCACAGTGAAAATGAATTCAAGTACAGAGTTGTCTCTTCGACTTGACTTAATCTGTGTATGAACTGTAAGAATCAATATGGACTTGTCACATATTAACATGAAATAAATTGATAATTAACTTAATGTCGAGACTAGTTTAACAAAGACACAAATTCTAAATCAATACTAGTGACTTAATGAAACAATGTATCAATGCATTAAGATTAGTAATCCAATTTTTAATCTGCAAGAAAGTCTACAATGAAGTGTTACATTAAGAATCTAACTAGGAGACCTAATCCAATATGAACTGCTTTGATGGAAAGCTTCTTGAGGTTTAAGTCACTTATATAAATAGATGAAGTGGTCCCTGTTACTACCACGTCAATTTGCATTAGTTTTGTCCATTGAGAAGTAAGTTGGTAAGTAACAGAAGGCCATATTCAAGTGATCGTGTTTGCAGCTGCAGAAGATGGAATCTGTGCCAGTGATTGCTGAAGGTAAGCCTTGATCCTTGTATGAATGTTGTCGAGCTTATGTGCATATGATTGTGAGCATGGTTGTATGGTTTTACAATTTGTATCAGAGCCACAAATATGATTTTAGTTTTGCTTGACATGAAAAATCGATTTAAGATTTTATCAAACAAATTTATTTATTTATTTTGGTTTACGGGATAACAGGCCACCAGCCTATTAATAGCTCTAGGCTCAGTCACAGCAAGAGGATGATCCAGGCCCAAACCCAACCAAAACCTCAAGAACAAGTGACCGTTGTATCACAATGGTTAGTTTTGATCAAGAACAAGGTCTGGGACTGGATTCGGAAACATGCGAGATGTTTCATCTCGAGAAGGGATTCAAAACCCCAATTGCTATGAATCAAGAAGCCAATAGAGTTAGTTGCTGCATCTTGATATCGAATTCATGCTTCCGCTAAGAATTTTAGTAGCAAATTGGGAAAAAAGCAAAATCAAGTTTTTCTGTGAAATTAGTTTCAATTCATAGCATGATTATTAAGGTTTTGATTGTGCTCAAGAACCTTAGTTGCATTCCCGGCGTGCGTTAGGCTGGAGTAGATGGTGACCGGATGAAACTTACAATTTCTTGATTGTTATGTGGTTTCTTGGAATCGAAACAACTTTGTCTGTGCTAGAATATGCATGATGAATTGATTGCTTATATAATATTGTATATGTGATCGAGTAACAATGTATGAAGAATTAGAATCTCCTAAAAGGTTTACACATTGTTGAAATTGACAGATGGAGGAGCTTATTTTCTTATAAAGATAATTTGATCTGGATAGAATATAAAGTTAAAAGCTCATGAGTTTTGTGATTTTTTGTTGGCATAAGTGAATATGGTGCATAAAACATCCTTCATTGATGTTGGCAGAAAGCATATGGGAAAAAAAAAACTAAAATTGTGTCTTGTGTTTTAAAACTATGCTTTTATTTATCTTACAAAGAAGTGGTCAAGTGTGGTTTTAGAAGGCAAGACATCAGTATGCATGCTTAATGGAATATATTTGGATACTCATAAATTTTTCTTTTGTCTAAAGATGTGGATAAATTTCTTTGGATAACTTATTTTTGTTAAACATGGCATATTGATAAAGAACTCCAGAATATTATGCTTCTGCTCAAAAGTGATGCTTAATATTGTTTTATGTTGTGAACTGACATGAATGCAAGTATGGATCAATTAAGTTTTCTGTATGATTCTTGTTTTGGACTGTTCTTGTTTTGGTTGCTGAAAGTTCATAAAAAACACAGCAAACTTAAAGTAATTTCTTTACAGATTAAGAACTTACTCGAATTTTTGTTTTGCTCCACTCCTACATGGATTTGAATAGTGTCTTGATGCTAACTGAAACCAACTATAGAGCTTGGTTAGACTCAGTAGAGAACTACATGACGAACTAAGGAATTTCATGACCTAAAGTACACGGGTTCAGGGGGAGTTAGAGAGCATATCATAAAGATGATCAATATAAATAGCAGGCTCAGGTAGGGCTGTCAATTCTGACACGACTCGAAACTCGGAAGAAATAAAGCGGGTTGAACCCGCACGATTAAAAAGCGGGTCGGCAGTGGGTCAACCTGCCAATATGAAGTGAACCCGTATAACCCGATTGTGCTATGTTTCTTCTTGAAATTTTGGACGTTCGGAGTATTTGATCATAGGCTTAGACAATTGAAATGTTTCTCTTTTTAATTATGGGATTTAATTATTTATGAATAACTATTTACATTATTTTTCTTATGGAGTTTTTAGTGAATTTAATCAAGTTATGCATTTTTTAGTTAAATGAGTCTCATTGTTAACGCTTAGATGCGTCATTTTGTCTAACAAGATACGACCTATTTATTAAATGTATTAAGCGGGTTGGAAACGGGTAACCCGTTTAATAAATAGGTTGGGTTTGGAAATTTTTGACATGATTATTAAATGGGTTGGATTTTGGTTTATATTTTGGGACACGACAAATACCGTGACCCGACACGAACCCAATCCGACACGAGCCATTGACAGCCCTAGGCTCAAGGAGCTATTAATGGGGGCTAGGGATGAGCAGGTAGTGCATTATGCATTGCGTTCCTTGCCTAACAGTTTTAGCCACCTTAGAACCAGTTATAATACTCGAGAGGGAAACTGGACTCCAAATGAGCTCATATCCATCTGTGTGGATCAGGAAGACATGATCAATAAAGAGAAAGAGCCGGCCACAACCATTAATCTCATAGAGTAGCCTAAGAAGAAAAAGCCCTAGAACAAGTTGAAGCCTACCAAAGGCATAACTAAGAGTTCAGCAGCTACAGTGGCTAAAGAAAATATGCCATTTAGGTTCAAGTGCTACTTTTGTAAGAACGTAGGTCACATGAAAAAGGACTGCACTGGCTACAAGATTTGATTAGCCAAAAAGGGTAAGATATTTTCTAATTCAGTCTTTTCTTTAGAAATTAATCTTAGAAATGTTTGAACTACAATTTTGGTGGATAGATTCAGGCTCACCTATTCATATTACTCATTCTTTGCAGGGATTCATAACGAGGAGAATCCCAAAAAGTGATGAAGTGAACCGGTGTGTGGGCAATGGCATGAGACTGGTAGTCAAGGCTATTGACACCTTAAAGCTCGATCTAGGATTAGGAAAATTGGACAACGTTTTTCATATACCTTCCATGAGAAGGAATTTGGTTTTAGTTTATCTTTTAGTCAAATCCGGTTGTAGACTTGTTATTGATAGTAATTGTTAAAATTGGTTCTGGTGTTATTATGAATGATTATTTACAGCTCAATTGTTCAATGGCTCAATAAGAAGTTTTACTTGTTGAAGATAACACAAACAGTACTAACACTTTAACAGGTGGTAAAAGAATGAAACTAAATGAAGAGTCTGCATTTTTATGGCATAGGCGACTTGGCCATGTATCAAAAGAGAGAATGAAAATTTTGCTGAAAAACAAAATCCTAAATGAACTTGATTTTTCTGATCTAACAGACTGTGTGAAATGCTTTAAGGGAAAAATAATCAATACAAGAAAGTATACTGCTTATAAAAGCCAAAATTTACTAGAACTCATACACACTGATATATGTGGCCCATATAGGGATCAAACTATTTGTAGGAATGTGTATCTTATCACATTCATTGATGATTTTTCTAGATACAGTTATGCTCTACTTTCACAAAAGGCACAAGCATTAAAAGCCTTTCAAATCTATAAGTCTAAGGTAGAAAATCAACTAGAAAAGAAAATAAAAACAGTGAAATCAGATAGAGGTGGTGAGTTCTATGGAAAATACACTTCTGGCCAATAGATGGGTCCATTTGCCTTGTTTTTACAAGAAAATGGAATTAAAACTCAATACACAACACCATATAATCAACAACAGAATGGTGTTGCAGAGAGAAAGAATAGGACCCTTCTAAACATGGTTAGATGCATGATGTGTACAACTGGTTTGCCAAAATTTCTAAGGGGTAGGGCTTTAAAAATTGCAAATTATATTTGCAACAGGACACCTAGTAAAGCCATAGAAAAGACTACTTCCGAGCTTTGCGGTAGCAGGAAACCTAATCTTCATCAATGCCATGTTTGGGGATGTCATGCAGAAGCTAGGATTATAAATCCAAGCTTGAATAAACTTGATCCCAAAACTGTTAGTTGCTATTTTATAGTTTAACCAGAGAATCTAAAGGCTATAAGTTATATTTTGCTCACCATTCACCTAGAATTTTTGCAATTCATCAAGTAAAATTTCTAAGTGAAAAAGTTCACAATACCAACTTTGAGGATTTAACCTCAGATTTTGAGGAAATTATGTTAGATAAGAATATAAGTGCAACATTGCCTTTAGAAAAAGAACCATTAGCAAATAAAACTGTTACAGAAAATCAATGTGAAGACCCAAATTTTCATATAATAAATTTATGTAATTCAATAATTGTTATATTAATTGAATTATGATATTGGGATTATTTGGATTGTCGTGGGTTGAGAAAATTGGTTTCGAATGATTTTATTTTCGAAAACGAACGTTAATTAGGAGGTCGTGAAAATCGACTTTTTATACGTTCAAAATTTAGGAAAACATCATTCATGAAAGTTGTAGAGCTCGTCGATACGAGTTCGTGCATATGTGGAACGTATTATTTGGAGTTCATATGAATAAGTTATGAATATTTAAAAATTGGATTTTTTCTATAAATAGTAAGAAAAATCTGATTTTTTCATTAAGGACGAAAAAATCAGAATTTTGCACCAAAGCCCCCCCTCCTCTCTCTCTCTCTCTCTCTCTCTCTCTCTCTCTCTCTCTCTCTCTCTCTCTCTCGCGCGCGACTGTGGCCTAACCCTCGGCCGACCCGGCTTCGACCTTACCCGACGCCGGACGCCGCCACGAGCCTCCGCCGTCGCCGACCCGGCCCTCCACACGTGCGCCTTGAGCTGCTCAGTCGATCCCTGCCCTCACCTCAGCCAGCCGCCGCTCCTAGGCTTGATCGGAGCCTCCTTCCAAAGCTCCAACCCGACCCGGTCGAAAAACCAATTTTCCGGCGGTGCCATGGGCTGATCAATCCCATTTTTGTGACGTGCTCTTCCTCCTGATCATCCCCATATGTGGCTTGCATCACGATTTTGAGTGTAGAGTGGTAGATCAAGAGTAGAAGGTTTCGACGTCCCTGATTCAATCTGGAGACTGATCAGAGGGCCGAGATTAATCCAACTTTAAAGCCCGATCTAGGACGATCTAGACCTCATCTCCCAAAAAGTCAGGTATTAAAGTTGTTCACAATTTCATTTTGAAGAAGTTTGTAATTGACGACTTTTGCATCAGAGGTGGTTGACCGGCGTTGACCGCCGCGTGTGGCGGAGGGTCGGACCAAATTTTGAGTTTATATTATCTGGACGATGATCTATGCATCCATACGAGCGTTTTGATATATAACTTGGTCATGTTAGAAAAAGTTGATAAATAGTCAATTTCAGTTTTGACGTTACTATTTACGGTTTTGCAGTTTACCTTCGGTTTGCGATTTACGGAGATTAGACCATCGGTTTTACTTCAAATTTTATTATGATGTTCATATGACTGTCCGATGACTTTATGTGGTCACGGGCGAAGATCCGACAGTTGGATCTTCGTATAATTGTAAAATAGTGATTCGAGAGGCGATTAGTGAAAATCCGTCCATCGGATTTTCATATAATTTTGATAGGATGTTTCCAAGGACGATCCGTGAGGATCTAACCGTTGGAACATCGTTTAAATTCGATCCGACCGTTGGATTGTCTTTAGTTTAGAATCCAACCGTTGGATTGTCTTTATTTTGAAATCCAACCGTTGGATCATCATTTAGGTTTATTTCATGCTTCGTTGCTAAGTAAAGACCGTACTTGATTAGGTACTTGACGGCTTGAGGTGACGAGCATTTGGATTATTGTGAGTTATATTTTATTGAAGACGCAGCGGGAATTTCGAGGTGAGTAAATCTCACGTGGTTCATATTATGAATCGAGCGCTTTAAATTATTTATTTTTGTAATTGTGTGAAAATATTTGTGGATTAAATATTTGTTTTTTTTTAAATCACATGGGCTTGATCACTACGGTCCATAGGTAAGTAAAATGAATTTTAATTATACAAATGAATTTTACGATTTTCATGTGTGAACTATAGATGGTATTAGTGGTCATTCCTGAGTGGATGATTATGTATATATATAGTTACGTGGAATATATATTGATTTGAGTGATTTTGAGTGACGATATGATTGAGTTGGAATGATGATTTGGATTATATTCAAATACTTTAATTTCTTGATAATATTATATATGTTGGATGAGTTGACTTCTTTATGTGAAAATACATGTTGTGCTCATTTATGAATTTAGGGTCAACGTAGTAACCGGTATGGGGTAATCGGACGCTCTAATCCTAGGTGGATGATGAGATTCGATTGGTTGAGTATGTACAATTATCGGACGTTCTAAATATGTATATAAGTATACATATTGATGAAATACGATAAAGATAAATATGTTGGATGCCATAACGTAGGCCAGGTGACGGGCTACGATTCAGTTAGAACTCTAGTCTGTCAAATACCGTATTTTTATAAATACGATGATGAGATTTTGTGAAGAAAGATGTGAGTTAGGGTTTGGTGTTGAGTTGTTGATTGATTGTGATTGTTGGTTTTTGTGGTTGTAGAGTTGTTGCATGTTGACTTAGGTAGAAATAAATATGATTTAATTAAGCAACCGTTCTTTCTTTTACTCATACGAGCTTTCATAAGCTTACCGGGTTTTGTATTGTTACAATCCTGGTACACTATTCAAATGGTGTAGCGGATATTCCTGCAGGTCAGGATAACCAAGGAGGTGACCGAGCTGCTTAGGTGTTACAGCAGTAATTTTTATTTCTTGGAGTTATGAGTTGTGTATGCTCATTTAGAGCTTTACAGTTCAGTTTGGATTTGAGTTTGTAATAATTAATCGAGAC
Source organism: Rosa persica (assembly GCA_025331145.1). Lineage (NCBI taxonomy): Eukaryota > Viridiplantae > Streptophyta > Magnoliopsida > Rosales > Rosaceae > Rosa > Rosa persica. The sequence goes on along the minus strand of WFKR01000005.1, from coordinate 43,679,232 downwards.
TAAATTCAGTTTTGATTTTACTTCGTGTGGTGAGGTTGTTAAGAAGTGAAATTTTTCAGGATGATTATTTTGAGTTGTGGTAATTTCCATGTTTCGGATTTTGAATTTTATTCTAAAATTCGGGGCGTGACAATCAAGATGCACAAGATCAAGTGATTGTTTAGGAAATGCATCTTGGTGATCATTAAGCTGAACCTAAAAATTTACCTGAACCAATCCCTGATGTAGAACCTCAAAATCCTCAAGTAGCTCAACCTAATTTGAAAACCCTCAGCCTAAAAGATCACAGAGAGCAAGAAAACCAACTTATTTGGTTGGGGGGGGGGGGGGGGGTGGGGAGTGATTACATTGTTTATCTACAAGAAGCAGAAATTGAAATGAACTGTGCAGAGGATAATGGTCCAACTACTTTTAATCAAGCCATTGAAAATAGTGAATCACATCAATGGAAGCAGAAATTGATTCCATGAGCCAAAATGCAGTTTGGGAATTAGTTGAGCCTGACCCCAAACAAATACCTATAGGTTGTAAATGGGTTTTCAAAACCGAAAGAGCTGCAAATGGCAATGTAGACAGACATAAGGCAAGGTCAGTTGCCAAAGATTTCATACAGAAGGAGGGCATTGACTTTACAGAGACTCTTTCCAGTTTCTGCAAAAGACTCGTTTAGGATAATCATGGCTTTATGGCTCATTTTGATATGGAGCTGCACCAGATGGATGTTAAAACAGCATTCTTGACACTACAAGAAAAATGGCATTTTGCAAGGAATTTTTTCCTTGTAAAAAACTGAAAATTCCTTGCATTAATCCAAATGCAGGGAATGTTCCTTGCATTTAGGTCCTTGCAAAGAAGCCCTTGCAAAAGAGCAAATATTATGACCTAAAATTCCTTGCATTTGAATTCATAAATGCAAGGAATTGTTCATCTCAAATGCAAGGAATTGAACACCTAAGGTTAACTATGGTTAACTGATATACAAGGAAAATTCTTTGCATATCATTCCTTGCATTTAGTATTATAAAAATTTAAAAAAAAAAAATTAACAAAAGAAATGTATCCCAAATGTCATTCCAGACCTTTTTATTCCTTGAATTAAAAATAATTTTTTCGTTTGTACATAAAAAATTAAGGCTACACTAATCTACAAAAAGATTAGCAAAATAAGATATGCACAAATAGACACCAGACCAGAAATTAGCAAATGCGAATCACTGAAGCCTGGGGTGAGTGTATTCTGGTGTGGGGAAAGTCATCCCAACTCATCTGCTCCCCAGATCCCCTCTAAAACCTTTCTATTGGAGCCTTCAAACATAACAATTAAAGTAGAGAGGGTGGGATAGGGAAAACTGTTTTTAACTATGTCTAGATGGTTCTCACAGATTTACAAAAAATTTCAGGCTGGTCTTTTAAAATATGAACAGAAGATTACAGCCTTCCTCACAAAATAAATCAGTCAACACTCGTAAATGGCATCTAACAATGAGCAACTACGTTGTTCTGTGAGACATTCTTCAATCTGTACATGTGCTTGCAAAAGCATTCAGAGTGACAGGTTTTAGGCTGAAAGCATGTGAGGCATAGAAAATATCATAATTTACCCAGGAGACATCCTGATAAGTTTCTTGATTTTTTTCAACTTATTTCCTATTGAATGTTTTAGTTAACCGTGCAAATTCTATAAGCCATTCTAAACTTGACATGTGACTTCAATATAAATAATGACTCACAAATAGTTAATGAATTCAATTGATATACCTATAAAACATAAACAATGAGACAACAAGGAAAGGTGATGATAACATAGCTAAGAGAACCCAAAATATATACCAAGTTTTGGTAATGATAACATTGCTTAAATTCCTATGGAGTTTGAGCAATGGAGTATATTAAATAATAATGGCACAATATTCAAATAGGCTAATATGCTAGATAGCCATTGCACAACTAGATTACATAATCTTAAAACATATGAATCCTTAAACTGCAACAAAGCCTTAGTTGAAGTCTTAATGCGACAATTAGTTTAATGGCATATAACTAAAAGTTATTTTTCTTCTGTTTCCACAGAACCTGTTTGCTTTTTCAGTTGTAACTCATACAAACAGGTGTAATATTATTAAGATCAAGTGCACCTGATGAACTTATTTGAACTCAACCTCTGGCTTGTTATGCATGCCTTTCAACTTCTTGACAAGGAAAATTGTGCAGGTGCCATACAGTACAAGCACTTTTCGGGGAGGGAATCGAACAAAGAGGTAGATGAGTTGTCATCTCCTAGTATGCACATTCATTCTTCTCACTCTGCTGAATAATACCATCAAGAACAAGCACTTTTCCATGTGTTAAAGACTGCAGAGAAACAAAGTCACATTAAAAATGGTTAGCTAGAAAAGAACGAACACAATGGACAATTGGACATAAACAACCAGAAGTAACCTTGAAGATGAGAATGTTGTTGGAAAGTAAATCTTGCAGTATTGAATTGGGATTGTCTTAATATGCAAGAATATATTTGATTTGATTTGATAGGATAGTCTGTACAGTTTTTGATTCCAATTGTAATTGTGTTAGTTGTCTTTCCTTACTGGTCTCCTAACTTGTTGGAGAACCACGAGATGTGTAGTAGGTGCTCTGTATATATGTTACATGATTGAATACAATTGATTCATTCAGCCAAAACATCTTTTTCTTCATGGTATCAGAGCAGGAATAATTCATGGCTCTTCTTCTCTCTGCCGTCACTAGCAGCCTCTCCATTTCAGTTTTTCTGTCAAATTACAAGCAGCCTTTCCTGCTATTAAGCAGCAGCCTCGCAACCTTTTTCAATGGCAATTGGTGATGAGTTTTTTTTTCTGAAACTCCTAATAGTGGAATTGGCACCAGCAACACTTCCTCTGATGATACTGCCAATCCGCTTTTCCTTCATCATTCAGACCATCCCGGTCTTCTGCTTGTCTCCAAGAAATTGTCAGGAGACAATTATAACTCATGGTGTCGCGCTATGAGAATATCCCTAAGTGCCAAGAACAAAACCGGCTTCATCAACGGAATCATTAAGGAACCCTCTGCAGAAAAGAAACCTGACGAACATGCACTATGGCAGAGGTGCAATGACATGGTGCTTTCATGGATTCTCAATTCCCTTGAACCTGAGCTTGCCGATTCAGTGCTCTGCTGCACCACACCACATGATGTTTGGGAAGACCTGCGAGAGAGATTCGCGTTGGGCAACGCCCCACGCATATTTCAAGTTCAAAGAGATATTTACCGTATTGAACAAGGCCAATCATCCATTGCAGCATACTACACAAAGCTGAAAGGCTTATGGGACGAGCTTGCTTCGTACAACACTGTCACTTGCACCTGTGGAGCGCAAAATGATCGCAGTAAGTTGATGCAATTTCTTATGGGTTTAAATGAATCTTATGCTGCTACTCGTGGACAGATTTTGTTAATGAACCCTTTGCCTTCGGTGAGACAAGCTTATGCTTCCCTCGTCCAAGAAGAAAAACAACGGGAGCTTGGTTCCTCTCTTATTGCCCCATCTAACACAGCAGCAATGGCAGTACACATCAACTTTAGATCACAACCTCAGATGCAAGGGAATCAAGGCAATACCCAAGGAAGCAATTTTCGTCCTCGTGCCCCAATCAAGCATTGCACTTATTGTGACAAGGATTATCATATTGAAGCAACCTGCCATAGAAAGCATGGTTATCCTCCTGGTCATCGTCTCTACAAAGGACCCAAGGAAGCTAATTCTACTAGACAACATCGAGGAAGTCCCTCTGCTAATCATGTTGATGCTAATGTTACCCCAACATTCCAGGAACTTCAAGGAATGCTTCCTAATCTCACTGAGGATCAGTACACTCAAGTAATTGCTGCCTTGACTCCTCCATCACAAATTCCTCAAGCCAATGCTGCTTCTGCAACTGAATATGCTACAGGTTTGTTACATGTTGCTCCCAATCGTTGGATACTCGACAGCGGAGCAACTCATCATATTACTTCTTCTCCTACATCATTGATAAATATTAAGCATCCTTCTTTGGCACCAGTTTCTTTACCTAGTGGAGACACGGCTGGAATTACTATGACTGGATCAATTCGATTTAACGATTCTTTTCAATTAAATGATGTCCTCTGTGTGCCAAGTTTTAAAGTTGATCTTATGTCTATTGGCAAAACAACCGATGATTTATCTTGTTCAGTGACATTTTTTCCATCTTGGTGTATTTTACAGGACTTGGCTACGAGGACGATGATTGGTGTGGGTAAGCGACGTGGTAACCTCTACTACCTTGTGGCGTTGGCTTCAACTTCTCCTTCATCTCACTTCGCTTGCAATCTCGTCATATCCTCTGATCTTTGGCATCGTCGTTTGGGTCACCTTTCCTCTGCTCGTCTCAAATTTTTAGCTAATAATTCTCTCCATTTTAATTTTGATTCTACTCATAAATGTGATGTTTGTCCATTGGCTAAACAAACTCGCCAACCTTTTCCTTCCAATTCAATTTCAACTTCGAAGTGTTTTTCCCTTATTCATTGTGATATTTGGGGACGTTATAAAACCCCTTCTCTTTCTGGTGCTCACTATTTCTTGACTATTGTGGATGATTTTTCCCGATTTACATGGATTTTTTTAATGCGACACAAAAGCGAAACACAACCTCTACTCCGTCGGTTTTTTACTTATGTAAACACTCAATTCAACACAAAAGTTCAACAACTTCGTTCGGACAATGGGGCTGAATTTCTTTCATTACAAAATTTCTTTCTTGACGAAGGTGTTCTTTTTCAACATTCTTGTGTTTATACACCGCAGCAAAATGGTGTCGTTGAGCGGAAACATCGACATATCCTTGAAACCGCTCGTGCCCTTCGTTTTCAATCACATCTACCCATTAATTTTTGGGGAGAATGTGTCCTCACTGCCGTATATATCATCAATCGTCTTCCCACCTTGCTGCTTCACCGGAAAACACCTTTTGAAATTCTTCATAATAAAATTCCTGATTATTCTCGGATGCGCGTATTTGGGTGTCTTGCTTTTGCCACCATTCCCCATCCGTCTTCGAAATTTTCTCCTCGTGCTACCAAATGCATTTTTCTGGGTTATCCCATGGGACAAAAGGCTTACAAACTCTATGATATTGCAACCCGAAAAATTTTCACTAATAGAGATGTCATTTTTCTTGAGGACAAATTTCACCATTTATCCAACAACAGCCCATCTGACACCAACACCACGGTCCAGCCCATTCCTCTCCCTTTACTCTCTGACCCTTTCTTCGGTCCTCCTTCTTCCCCAAACCCGCATCCTTCTCCTTCCACCGACCCAGAGCCCCTGCCATTGCCATCTTCACCACCCAATCAATCGCCTAATCCCTCGCCCTCTCCACCATCTACTCCACCGCACTCTCCACCACCTAATCCACCGCATCCTCCACCACCTAATCCACCGCATCCTCCATCACCCAATCCGCCGCCCTCCATTATCTACACCTATGTCCGCCGCCATCCAGTCCCTCCACTGGCGGTCGCACCATCCCCTTCTCCTCTGCCTGAGTCGCACGACTCTTCTTCACCCTCCACCTCTTCGTCTTCTTCTCCTCTTTCCCATTCTTCCGCCAATTTCCCCGATCAGCCCCCAATTGCCATCGAACCCATCGATGTTGTTCACCCTGATCCTCTTCCCCTTGTTCCCACTGCGCCGCTTCGTCGTTCTCAGCGCCCTCGAGAAGCCAACGTTCGCCTTAAGGACTACGTTTGCTCGCAGGTGATTCTGCCTCCACATCCGTCGTCCTCAGCCTTGTCCGGTTTCACCCCTGGTACACGGTATCCTCTCTGTCACTATATTTCTTATGATCGGTATTCTCCTGCTCACCTCAATTATATTGCTACTGTTAGTCGGGATGAGGAGCCGACTTCTTATGAGGTTGCATCAATTGATCCAAAGTGGCAGGAAGCTATGAATTCTGAGCTTCAAGCTCTTGTTGATAATCGGACCTGGAGTCTTGTTCCTCTGCCTCCTGGCAAACGCCCGATCAGTTGTAAATGGGTGTATCGAATCAAACGCAAGGCTGATGGGTCTGTCGAGCGCTATAAGGCTCGTCTTGTTGCTCGGGGTTTTACTCAGACTGCAGGTATCGACTATCACGACACTTTTTCTCCTACTGCAAAAATGGTCACTGTCCGTTGCATTCTTGCTGTTGCTGCTGGTCTCAATTGGTCCTTGCATCAATTAGATGTCAATAATGCTTTTTTGAATGGTGATTTATTGGAGGAAATTTACATGTCCCCTCCTCCTGGTCTTCGACGACAGGGGGAGCATCTCGTGTGTCGCCTCCACAAGTCTTTGTATGGACTAAAACAGGCCTCTCGTCAATGGTTTTCTAAGTTCACAGAGGCCATCCTTGCTGCTGGTTTTTCTCAATCCAAAGCTGACTATTCCTTGTTTGTTCGCAAGCATGGTACATCTCTCACTGTATTGTTAATCTATGTGGATGACATTTTGATAACAGGAAACAATATGGAGTCTATTAATGCTCTGAAACAGTTCCTCCATACTCGTTTTCGCATCAAGGACCTTGGTGATTTAAAATTCTTCCTTGGCATTGAGGTAGCTCGCTCCAAGAAAGGCATTTACATATCCCAACGCAAATATGCCTTGGAAATTATCAAAGATAGCGGCTACTTGGGTGCTAAGCCGGTTGAGTTTCCCATGGAAGAATCCAAGCTTTCAGACAAAGGAGAATTACTTAAAGATCCTGCCTCATATCGGCGTCTAGTTGGTCGGCTGATTTACTTGACCATTACTAGGCCCGACATCACATACTCAGTACATATTCTTAGCCGGTTTATGCATGAACCTCGCTTGCAACATATGACTACTGCCCTTCGAGTTGTTCGTTACTTGAAGTCATCTCCTGGTCAAGGTTTACTTCTTCATGCCAATAATTCTTTAAATCTGAAGGCGTTTTGTGACTCTGATTGGGCGGGTTGTCCTATTACCCGTCGCTCTACTACTGGTTATTGTGTGTTTCTAGGAGATTCTTTAATTTCATGGAGAACCAAAAGGCAAAAGACTGTGTCTTTATCAAGTGCAGAAGCTGAATACAGAGCAATGGCAGGTACTTGCTGTGAGCTTACTTGGCTACGCTATTTATTGACTGATTTACATTTGCCTATTCCAAGTCCTGCTGTTTTACATTGTGATAATCAGGCTGCATTGCACATTGCTAAGAATCCTGTGTTCCATGAGAGAACTAGGCATATTGAAATGGATTGTCACTTTATTCGGGACAAAATTGTGAAAGGTGAAGTTGTTACACGATTTGTGATTTCGTCACACCAATTAGCAGATGTGTTTACAAAAGCTTTGGGAAAAGAAAAGTTCAAACAGCTCATGAGCAAGTTGGGAGTTATTGATATACACTCTCCAACTTGAGGGGGAGTGTTGGAAAGTAAATCTTGCAGTATTGAATTGGGATTGTCTTGATATGCAAGAATATATTTGATTTGATTTGATAGGATAGTCTGTACAGTTTTTGATTCCAATTGTAATTGTGTTAGTTGTCTTTCCTTACTGGTCTCCTAACTTGTTGGAGAACCACGAGATGTGTAGTAGGTGCTCTGTATATATGTTACATGATTGAATACAATTGATTCATTCAGCCAAAACATCTTTTTCTTCAAATGTCAAACCTCAAAAACCAAAACCACTTAGAACTCTGAATTCCCAGTGTATAGAATATTTTCTGCTTTAAGTGAGTGAGGTTGGCCTTTCAAAATGAAATAAAATAATGAAGATACATATCGAAGGCATTTTAAATGCACAAAAACAATCTAAAGTAGAGATGATAACTATAAACAGAAATATATTTTACTCTAAAGAGAAATTATAGTGAGCCAAAAAAAAAAAAAAAAAGACAAACAAAAAATTCGACGCCAGTAAGGCAATATATCGATCAAGGAACGAATGTTCATCAGTCCGTTTTTTTCTTTCCTCATCACTGGAAAGCAGTAATATTTGACAATGGGTCCTTTAATGTGTAGTTTTCAAGAACTTGAGGATTATGACCATCCGAAATTGTTACAACCTCAACCATAGTATTATGTGTTGCGAAGTATATAAAGAAACTACTAATGCAAACATGAAGAGAAGTGGATTTATAGACGCATACAAGTACTGCCTACCAGGCCACATCGGGTTGTTAAAGCAAGTCTTTCTACTATCCTTATCTGCAATCCAAATGAAAAAGAAAATAAAGGGGGTCAATGTTATCAACCTGCTTGAACATCTAAAAAGACTATGTATTGCTTTGCTAATGGGAAAGAAAAAAGTTGAGTGAGATTACACGGGAGGAAATTATCGATAATGACCTGTGCGAGACTGGGATTCTGAAAACCACCCAGAAAAAACAGTAGAATGTCATATTGCCTTGGCCTCAGGGTTTGAAACCCTAGCCTTCAAGCAACAAGAAGGGATGGACTTGGTTAATATTAGAAACAGTATACATGATAACAGGCTCATAATAGCATCACCTGGGGTCAGTTAACTTGTCCATCATGCAAAGGTGCTGAAAATGACAAGTCGGAAGAGAAGATATTCAAAGCTCACAATGAAGGTAACAAGCTCAAAGCCAGTTTGGACTAAGAGTCAGTGCATCTACTAATATACGGTGTGTATGTTTATCTAATGTGTCCTTTGAGCAAAGTTAATATGTGCGATCATTAAAGTGAAAGAAGATACAACCAATTATAGCTTTAAGTGAAAGAAAAGCATTCTTAATACCATTGAAAATTTGATAGATAACTTTGTTTTGTTCTTTCAGAGGTTCTAATGCAATAACACGGTCCACGAACTTTGTACTCTTAGAAGCAGAAGCAATCTCTCTTCTGCTCATCAATTACTAGTAGGTCCTGCACCAGACCAAATATGAAAGCATTACCATTTGTGAGCTTCATCAACTTAAAGTGGACTAACAAATATCTGTTGCTACACTATAGTGATATCATAACATCAATTCCATATTATATTTTTTCCAGCTAACAGGCAACAAGCTTAAATCTTAGCTGGAAGTGAAAACTTAGTGTGCAAGTTAAGAAAATCAATTTATGGCCTAAAACAAGCTTCTAGACAATGGTACAAGAAATTTGATTCAGTGATTTTTCACTTTTTGATTTACAGAGAATCTTGCTGATGAGTGTGTGTATTTAAAGACAATTGGGAACAATTTTATTTTCCTAGTTCTTTATGTGGATGATATACTTTTGGCTAGCAATAACCTAAAACTACTTAAAGACACTAAGAACTTTCTGAAATTTTGACATGAAAGACTTAGGAGAAGCATCCTATGTACTAGGTTTTGAGATTAAAAGAAATAGGGCACAAAGACTACTTGGTTTGTCTCAACAGAATTATATTACCAAAATTTTGAAGAGGCTTGGTATGAAAAAGTGTGCAGCTAGAGAAGTTGAAGCTCCCATGTCCAAAGGAGATAAGTTAACCAAGAAGTAGAGTCCTGAAAGTGATGTTGAGAAAGAGAATATGGAGTCAAAGCCTTATGCCAGAATTGTAGGAAATCTCATGTATGCACAAGTTTGCACTAGGCCAGACTTGTCCTTTGCAGTTGGGATTTTATCAAGGTTCCAGTCTAATCTAGGCCATGAGCATTGGGTAGCTAGAAAGAAAATATTGAGGTACATGCAGAGAACTAAAAATCACATGCTTGTTTATAGGCAAGTGGAGCATCTAAAACTCTTTGGATTTTCAGATTCTGATTTTGCAGGGAATTATCCAGACTCCAAGAAGTCAACTTGTGGATATGTATTCATGCTTGCAGGAGGTGCAATTGCTTGGAAGACTATGAAGCAAATACTTGTTTCAATTTCCACTATGCAAGCTGAATTTATAGCAGTATATGAAATCGTGTGTGAAGGACTTTGGATAAGGAATTTTTTTTGAAGTAGACCAAGTTGTTGAGTCACGTTGTGGCTGGCACACTTGTGATTTATTGTGATAATGAAGCAGTTGTTTTCTTTAGCAAGAACAGCAAAAGATCAAATAATTCTAAGCATCTTGACTTAAAGTATTACAGTGCTAGAGAAAGGGTAAAACATGGTTAGATGGCTGTTTTGAGCATTGACACAAATTCACAGCTGGTAGATCCCTTCACTAAGGCCTTAACAGTAGCTGCATTCTGGAAGCATATGGAAAGCATTGAAGTTTTAGCTAGCCTAGTAAGAGTTAGTCCAGTTGGAGCATTTAAAGTTCTAAGGTTTTCGAGTTCTTGTGTTTTCAGTTGTGATCTTTTGGTTTTGTTGTCACAACTTCTTTGTAATGACAATTTATACTTATCAATAAAAATTGAGGTATTTTTATATTTTGGTTATTGTTGCAGCTTTGTTGAATGTTCTGAAAATTGTTGATTTTATTTTGATTTATACTTGCTATCAGATGGCTTAAGATCATGTTTAGCATGCTGGTACAGTTCAAGCAATAATTATAAGCCATCAGTGTTTAGTAAATTGCTTGAGTTTCTGGTTTAAGAAAATATTCAGTAGGACTTGGTATATGCCTTCTTGTTGATACTTATTAGCATATATCGTATCACATCTGGTTTGGCATATGTGGATTGTAGGAGCTTGTGTTGTGGTTTTGAATCTCTGCATTTTTGATAAAATGTATTCTGTTTCCTGCTCTGCGTAAGTAACTGTGATCTGACCATGTTGGAATGGATTTCTGATTCAAGTTTGTTGTCTGGCGCGCACTTCAGTAAGTTAAATAGTTTCTAACCTCTTCTGGTGCAAATTATCAAGCTTAATATGTATCAGTCCAAGGGGGAGATTGCAAGAATCAATATAGACTTGTCACATATTAACACGAAGTAAATTGATAATTTCCTTAATGTCAAGATTAGTTTAACATGGACACAAACTCTAAATCAATACTAGCGACTTAATGAAATAGTGTATCAATTCATTAAGGTTAGTAATCCAATTCTTATTCTGGAAGAAAGTTGACAATGAATTGTTACATTAAGAATCTAGCTAGGAGACCTAATCCAATATGAACTGCTTTGATGGAAAGCTTCTTGAGGTTTAAGTCACCTATATAAATAGATGAATTGGTCCCTGTTGCTATCACGTCAATTTGCATTAGTTCTGTCCATTGAGAAGCAAGGTTGGTAAGTAACAGAAAACCATATTCCAATGATCGTGTTTGCAGCTGCAGATGATGGAATCCATGCCAGTGATTGCTGAAGGTAAGCCTTGATCCTTGTATGAATGTTGTCGAGCTTATGTGCATATGATTGTGAGCTGTGAGCATGGTTGTATGGTTTTACAATCAGAACGCATTAATCCACAGAAACATGTTGTTTAATTAATTTAAGTTCTCTCCCTTTGTATATCTTTCTTTGATTTCCTAATAAGATTACCAGAAAATTGAACTGAAACTCAGAAACTGAAGTTGATTAAAAGTGCATAGAACGTTAGTAATTAAAGTAAAATAAACATGCACTTCATTGCGGCCAGCTTAATGGCCTGGATTTCCTGAGCCTTCGTTTCCTGGTGTTGCTTCTCTAGAGAGCGACCGCAGCCAAACTCATGGTGCTTATGATGTGGGGATAGTTCCCTGCCGCTTTGCGCTTCGATGCTTTTGAGCGTTTAGGTGGTTGGCCTGCACCTGTGTGCCTGTATGCACCATCGGCTTTGCCAACTTTAGAATCCGACAGTACGTAATAAGGAAAATGTATACTATATTCGTTGCCAAGATATTATGTGCCTTCTAGTTCATGAATGTTTTGCATAAATTAGCAGTACACCAGAGTACGTACAGACACATATAATGTATGTATACATGCATTAGTAGAAGTTCAATATATAATTAGTCATATATCTAGAAATATATAGGCCATAATTAAGAAAATGAAATTAACTAAATCATTTGCTTAGTCCGACCACTATGGGATCATTCATGAGTGACCGGGGCTCTTGGAGCGACTAGGGTGAAAGGGATCAAGGAAGCCAGATAGTTCACCCGCAATGAAAAAAAGGTAAAGACCAGTAATCTGCAACATGAGCATGCACAAAAATTGCATTTACAATGACAATTACGTTTACTTACGTAATATGTTCATTTTATTAAGTTCCATTAAATTAAGGTGGCTTACTATGATGGAAGCAATTTGGCATGCTACACTTGCACAACAAATGGATTCATTTGTAGCAACGTATAACTCTGCTGCGGCTGCCTCCGCCTCCGCGCTTTGACTTTCCACTTCCCTTGTCCTTGTAGGACGCCGTTGTGGAGGCACCGTTATGCTATATATAACCACCTTCATACGGCTGCGTTTCAGAGACAAGTTCATTAGTACTACAATCTGCCAGAAAAAAAGTGAAAAATTGAGGAAAATAGAAACCGTTTATGTGTGTGTGTCTATACATACATGTTTACAAAGTTCACAAATGGTCTTGCGACGCAAAGTTATCCATTTTTGGATGGAATCTCTATGCGCAAACTGCAAAGGAAAAGAGAATTAGATTTTGTTAGAATATGCCAAACTCTACCTATTTTATTCCGTCACCGTAGCTATTTAAAACACAACATATAAGGGGTCGTGACCACTTACCCAAATATGGCCCAACATTTCCCCCAACACTCCACCTAAATCTGTTTGTGCCCACTTACCCAAACCACCAGTGACACGACGCATATAGGCTTCGAAAAAACCATGATTTACAAAACTGCCACTAACCACTAAATACATGACTGAAATCGTGCCAGTTTTCTCTAGCTCTCACAAGTCAACTCGGTTTGAAACTCTCAGTCCCTCCATATACGACTCACTTTCTCGCTCTCCCCTTCTCTCGATTGCTCACTCTCTCTCTCTCTAATCCCGGAGAAACGACCTCGATTCTCACCGAAAACCGTTGAGTAAGTTTCTGGGTCCGGCAACGCTTCACGTTCCTCAAAGCTTCACGTTCCTTCGGCTTTGGAAATTTCGAAAGAGGTAAAAATTCGATTTCCGACTAATTTTTCCAGTTTTTCATGTTTTCTGCCTATTCTATTACATAAATGTTGCATTTAGACTTGTTGATGGCTTCAATTTGGTTCATATCTATGAAATCAGTGATATTGACTTGGCATGTGCGGAAATCTTTGAAAACTAGGGTTTCTGATTTGCATGTGTGGAATACTATTCGGGAAGTTGTTCATTGATTATAAACACTACATTGAGTGATAATGCAGACTGATTGAAAGCCTATTTAAAGTCCTAACCATAAGAGCATAACTCTATTGCCCCCCAGTAGACTTTGTATTGGGGGTCAATGATCACTGTTCTGTTTATTACAGTACTCTAATCTGCTATTTGAATGTAAAAGGAGACATATCTGGTGGTCTACTGGGGGCAATATGGAGATTGTTGCCAGCCAGTAATGACTTAACTGTGGTTCATTTATCCCATGTAATTAGGTCTGTGGAATGTGTTCTTTTGTTTTTTGGTTTATTATATAGCAGTAGTCTATATGTGATTGAAATGGTGTGTCTGTTGCTGGTCTAGTGGGGGGCAATGGACACATTATTGCCTCTTAAAAATGTGTGGATTTGAGAAGTTATTACAGTACTCTAATCTGCTATTTGTATTGGGGGTCAATGATCACTATTCTGTTTATTACAGTACTCTAATATGCTATTTGAATGTAAAGGGAGACATATCTGGTGGTCTACTGGGAGTAATAGGGAGATTATTGCCAGCCAGTAATGACTCAACTATTTTTCATTTATCCAATGTAATTAGGTCTTTGGAATGTGTTCTTTTGTTTTTTGGTTTATTAAATAGCAGTAGTCTGTATGTGATTGAAATGGTGTGTCTATTTTTGGTCTAGTGAGGGGCAATAGACACATTATTGCCTCCTAAAAATGTGTGGATTTGAGAAGTTATCTGTTGTTTTGCCTGTGAAAATGTCCAACATTCTGTGAACCATCGAAAGTAGTGTTTTGTTTGGGGTCTATTGGGGGGCAGTAGAAACATTATTGTGCCTTAATAATGTATTCATTTCTGGCCAGAAAACTTATAATGCTGGTTTTTTTTTTGGTGCGCAGAATGTTTAGACCTAAATTCACCTTGCTCAGTGATTCTGAAGAATTTGACCGTAGTTCAGAGTGTTCCGATGCGGGAACTGAGAATACATTTAACTAGCCATTTCAGCAGAAACTAGACCAAATTAGAAAGAGGAAGAGACAAGAGGCAGAGGAGATCACCGATGAAGCATCTGCCAAAGAAGAAGTCAACCAAGATTCTGAGCAGTAACTCGAAGACGAATCAGAATCACAAGGTGAATAGACAACGAAGAGGTTTATCATAAAAACAAGACAACAGACAAAAAGGAAAACAGTTGAAGAAGAAGACGATCCAGTCGAAGAAGAAACAATGAAAAGGAGAAATGTTCAACCATCGAAGAGTAAAGGGAAGAAGGCAGTAAAAGGGACAAAGAAGAAGGAAAAACCGAAGTAGGAGGTCAAAAAAGCTAAGATTGATTGGAGGCAGCAGAAGTGCACACTTAGTTCCTTTTGGAGAGTGGTAGATGCACACAAGGAGAGAATACCAGAAGAAACAAAGGAGATTTTGAGGGGCACAGATTTTGGTGAGATGATCGAACCATTCTGGGAAGACAAGATAACCGAGAACCAGCTTATTAAGCATGAAGCAGACTTAGAGGTAATAATGAGGCACTTCGACAACAAGGACAGTAAGTGGAAGTTTGGTGATGTTGTTATGAAAATTACGGAAGCAGACATCACAGCTTCGTTTCACATTCCTGCTGAAGGAGAAGTGTTTAATGTGAATAGGAGGGTGGTCAGGGAAGAAATGGAAGTCTCCCCAATTTTTGGCAGTCCTTTGAAGAAACAGTCTGTACTTAGATCAGATGTGGAAACAAAGCTCATAACTGAGTTGAAGAAGCGGCAAAATTGAAGGACGCATGGAAGCTAGCCGTGTTGATGATCACATACCTGTTCAGCACGTTCTTCTTTAGCAGAACCAGGGCTCAGATTACATGGGATATAGTCGCTGTTTGCGAACGCATTGGGACCATCAACAAGTACAACTGGCCAAGATTGATCCTGGACTTCTTGATGGAAGGGCTGCAAAAATATAAGAGAAACAGTCCTGCAACAATGAATGGATGCCTGCTTCTGATTTATTACTGGTTCCTAGAAGACGAAGGCCAAGACCTGGATCCCGGGCAAGCAGACTGAAACTCCAAGGTTTCTTCGATGGTGAATAAAAGAAATTTTGAACTTAGAGCTGCTTTTCAAAAATGAGAACCTGGCTGTGGTAAGCAAAACAAAAAAACTGTACATTCATGCACTTTACGTAGCATATTACGTAGAACTGACTTATAAATGTAATAGGATCTAATCATAGCTGGACCATGGACTGCTGATATAGGACTGGGTGACATCGAGCTAGATGATGAGGTGCAGGACACCCTAAGCTTCAACAAATGGGTGAGTAAAACAAACTGAGCTTGTCTGCTGCTAATTACGGGGGGGGGGGGGGGGGGGGGGGGGGGGGGGGGGCAATAATCACATTATTGCCTCCCAGTTATGTCTTTACCTGGTGAAGTTATTACATAAATTAGTGATTTGAAGAGTATTCTACCTGTTTTTGTGCTTATTAAAGAACACTGGCCAATGAAACATTCAAACTGTAGCTTTTCTGGTTGTCTACTAGGGGCAATAATTCGTTTACTACCCCCCAATAACGACATTATTAGGCCTCAGTAACCTAAATGGTTTTATGCCATTATTTGCAGGTTCCCCAGGCAAGCCAAGCTAAAGAGGAACAAAACAAAAGGCTTATGGGGAATATAAAAGAACTCATCAGTGAGACGGGGGCAGCAATTAGTGAGATGAATCCCCCCAAAGAGATGGAGGAAAAGCTAGGAAGGCTTCCAAAGCAAACGAGGACCTCAATGCCCAGAATAGGGATTTATGGGCAAAGCTAAAGTTGGCCAACAAGAAGATAAAAGGTCTCGAAGTTGAAAAGAGCTCTATACATTAGGCTCGGAAAGGAGAAAGGAGAGGTGCCTAAGACAGCTTGAGGTAGTTCCATTTACACCCAGAGTGGCATAAGAAAAAGTTGATTAAGAAACTCCAAACTTTGGAGCAAGTCTGGGAGAGGAAACAAGTCATACAGCCACTGTTGGACATGAGACGGAGAGGGTGATAGCAGCATTCTCTGTCTATGGAACTACCTGACCAACGACAAGGTGGGGAACAAGAGGAGGAAACACAACTTGATATGATCGTGAACATGATTGCTGAAATGAAGAGAATGCGGTCATTGGAAAGAAAAAGGAGGAAAAAGGTGCCCCAGGCAAGCAAAAAGAGAAGAAAAACATGGAGATCATGTCTATAGAGAAAAATGTCAAGACATACAAGCGGGGTGTGAAGAAAGCCAAAGAAGATGATTGGGAGTACGACACACCCGAAGAAGCAAAGATGAGGAAGAGAGCCTCACTTACGAGAGCTAGGATCGTGCAGCTGACCAGAAAAATGGAGAACAAGATCAAGATCAAGGGTGTCAACTGTGAGAAGCCTACTTGGAAGACACTGGACCCGACAATCGGAAAGTACTTTCAAGAATTCTTCAATGCTACTACGAAAGACACGTAAGTACACAACCTGGTTTCATTTAGTTTATGTATTTCATATGGTTTACAAACCAATTAGAATTGATCATTTCTGTTTGTACAGTACCGAATACTGGATCAGTAGTGACCTTTTACATCTGATAACCAAGCACCACCTCAGAGTGATCATCCAAGAGGGTGATGTCGAAGCTGATGTAAATTTGGTCTATTCAACACGTCTGCTGGGGGCCAATAATGTGATTATTTCCCCCCCAATAAAATGGCTATTTTTAAGGAAAATAACTTTAACTTTTCTCAAATGCAGTTTTGATGGTGAGTAACATGACATAATTGCAGGTGATCAGCGTTTATATTGACTTGTTGAAGTCTGACGTCGGAAATCTAAAAGCTAAAGTGGGATTTCTCAGTATAGACGTAGCGGTAAGTAATCGAAACCGAGCAGAAGTAGTTTTTTTTTTATTTAATGTTAGTAGACTATGAATTATTGAAATGTAGTCTTTGTTTGGTGGTTTATTGGTGGGTAGTAGACACATGATTGCCCCCGGATAATGTTTTGATAATGGTTTATTAATGGTTTATATCATGTCTCTGCAAACTGCTATGTTGATTGGAGCTTATTTATTGTCAATTGAGTGTTTGGTGATGGTCTATTGGGGGGGGGGGGGTAGTAGACATATTATTGTCCCCCAAAAGGGTTTATCAACCGTACATTTTCCGAAAGTAAACTTGTATTAACTTGGTTATGTTGTGTACACAGTACTATACGATAAATCATGAGCTGAAGAAGCAAGCAGGTGAGGACACCAGACCATTTGAGTGTGGTGTCGAAACAATGTTGATCGACCCACTGTAGTCGATCTTTCGTTTCCCAAAGGTGCTAGTACCCATTCACCACAACACAAGCATGCACTACAGTTTGCTGGTAATCAACAATGAAAGAAGGTGCTTCACTCACATGAATTAATTGAAGCCACCAATCAATGAATTCACACATGAGGAGAAGTACCACCTGAATGCATCCATAGTTGTATGTGACAAAATCTACTGACATGTTTGTTTCCATACTGTTGAGAATGAATTTCAAGAACTAATCCTTTATATCTGCAAAAAACAGGTGAGGCACATTAAGAAGTTCATACATGCTGTGAACTTGACAAAGATCAGGATCCCTGGAGACAGCCAAGATCCAGAGGTCAAGCGAGAAAAATGCAAAGGAGAAGATGACAAAAGAAAACCTGATTCTCGTTGAAGAGAAAATGACCGAGGAGGAAAAAGAAACCAGGAACTGGATCTTGCAGAACAACATTGTGGAGACAACATATGAACTCTATGAAGACTTCAAGTGCCCGCAGTAGAACACAACATCGTAAGTACCTCAACCCACACGGTTTGACTACATCTAAAAGCTGCAAATATGAACTACCTGTTTATTGCAACCATTTAACTGTGATTTATTTACTTCAATATAGTGCTGATTGTGGACCGTTTATGCTCCATTTCATGGATATCATAGTGAATGGCGAAGAACCAAGCAAGGAAGGTGGGGACAACATGAGAAAAAGAATAATAGAGAGAATCATGCACCTACAATTCGGAAGAAAGTGAAGACTGGAAACCAGGATAGCCTATGTAGCAATTTAACATTAGGATTTCAAAAGCAGGGTTTGTAAATACTTGGGCAGTTAAACTTATTTTGGCATTATGGTGAAATTACATGCAGTATTGGATGATGTAATATACCTCTGTTTCCTTCAATTTATAACAGGTCCTTCCAACAAGCTGCTAATATAATCATGCACTAAAATAGTCAGGTTTATTGCCCCCTATAATCTTTGAAATTTTGGTCAGAAGGTGCCGGTTTGGCTTTAGGTTAGTTTATGTAGGCTAATATCTTCGAATCCAATACGTGATGAAATCAAAGTTCACCAAATAGAACCAAAAGTCAGTTTACTGGGGGTCATAAGATAATGATTGGAACCCAATAATAGTTAGGAAGGTGGTCACATATATATTTTTTGGGTGTTCAATTAGGTTGCAAAAGTATAGTTTAAGTTTCCAATTACAAGCTGTTAAATGTTGTCCCATAATCATGCATTACTAGGAGGCAATAATCTGTCTATTGGCCCCTAATATACCACCTACAACCAATAACTGCAACTCAAACCTGTTAATAATTTCATTTTATATCTCTTCAAGGAATCGAAATAAAAAAAGAGGTTAGAATATGTAATTTTGAAAAGAATAATGGTTCATTGACCCTAAATATAAACAATTACTGGCCCCTAATAAACCTATTACTGCCCCCAATAGAAAAGTGTAAAACCTATCAACCCTTTACAGAATCATGTACCACTGTTGAATGAGAGGTTCTGTGCAGCTCTTCTTGTTATGAATGCCCATTTTTCCGCAGTGGACACAACAAATCAGCTTCTTTTCGACCTCTCTAATAGACTTGAACCGCTTCACCCTGGGCCTCCCGGGTGGCCTCTTCGCAAGGGGAGGTAATATAAAGTCAGTAGCAGATTAAGAAGAAGACATATCAACATTGGTTATTGGCCGGATAAGAAAACTGTAGCTCTTCTTGAACATATCAACATGAAAGTACTTATCAACATAATCATAGACATTTTCAGAAGTAGCTTGTATTGCAGCAAGGTCGTAAGGATAAGGAAAACAATTGATCTGCCATTTCACACATGAACATGAATGCTCGAAAATATTAACTACGTACGAAAAGTCAGATTGAACCTCATAAACACCAGCGCTAGAGTAATGGACACTGAAACGACGAGATTTCTCCATCTGCACCTTCAGCTTTTCCTCCAATTTGGGAGTCAGTTCTGTCGTCCAACGTTGTGCCTTATCCCTCCTCTCACCCATCTGCTCTATTTGCTTAATTCTGGTTTGATCCAACATACAATATACTGGCATCAAACGCTCAAGTGAAATCCAAGAGTTAAATGACTCTGCAATCCCATTGGCCATTATTCCATATCGGCCGCCTGTATAAAATGCACGGCACCAATGTTCAACTAGAATTTCAACAAGAAATGGGTCAATAATCTCAGCCCCACCCTCTTGCCTAAGCAATCGCAAATTGAAACGGTATTCCTTCTAGGTAGAGGAATATGCCCTTAAAAAAACTTTTGCTTAACCTCTTCTATCATCACAAAATTACCTTTACCCCTATATTTACAGGCAAGGTTTGCCACCAAATGCTTGTAACAAAATAGGTGAGGATATCCAGTGAATACCTTATCGAAAGCACTTAACAGTCCGGTATCCCGATCACTAATAAATGTGGTGACTCTTCCTTGAGGTTCAAGTAAACTCTTCAAATGCTTGAAAAAGAATGTCCAATTTGTTTCTGTCTCAGAGTCAGAAAAACATATGGTTAGAGGGTAAAAACCTGCACAAACTAGAACACAAAAACATCAGTCTACTAATACCCAATAAACAAATTATTGGGGGGCAATAAACTATGAAATTACCTTGATTTCCGTTCCTTCCAGTTGCAGAAAGAATCTAACCCTTGTAAATGCTTTTACCAAACATTCCATCAACATACAACACCGGCAAATAGAATTGGAAGCCTTCAATACAACCTCCATAAGCTATAAAAAGGCTATGAAAACTATTAGTGGATGGGTCAACTTCCAACAGATAAGAAGAGCTCGGATTACTCTCCAAAACGGCTTCCTTATACCAAGATAACTTGCTGAATGAATTTGCATCAGAACCATAAATCGCTTCCTTAGCACTTTGCTTCGCTTTCAAGGCAACCTTGTAGGAAATATCAAAACCATATGTTTACTTGAATTTACTCATAATTTTCCTTGGATTCAGTAAAAGATTATAGCTAACATTGGCAGCAATGCAAGTCGTCACAACCTTGGATCCCAGAAGCTTGTGCTTTTGAGTCCTAACTACACCCTTACAAGTGTGAATATTATTCAACTCCGTTATGTAAAGGCAACCATTGGCAGATAATGAAAGAGCAGGAAGATGCCAATCACAGCCTTCAGTTCCAACATTTGAACAAACTGCATGAATACGGTCCAAATCGTTTCTAAAAAAAACAAACTCGAAACCAACTGCAATTGCATACTTCCTGAGTTTCTCACGGAGCTCAGCTGCACCATAAAACTTCTCCACAACATGATGAATATAGGAACTCCACTCATCAGACAAGTATGACTTGTGAACTTCAATCCTAAATACCTCCCCTAAATAATCGTCCTCATCAATAACTTCCGAATGACTATCCACTGAACACATGTTGTTGCAACTTCCACCAATCTTTAAAATAGAAATCTCAACACATTCTAACTTATGCATTCTAGCATTGTAGAACAGCGTCTGGAAATCACGATCGAAATAAGAAAACATACTTCACAACCCGGTACTGAATACTGAAGCTCAATAATATCACTTGGCAAAAACTGGAACGTATGGAAAATGTCTTCATACAAGTTGGAAAAGCTCATACATTGATTCAGAGGAATCATATAAGCTTTTCCACAATAAATGCACCTAGCAACCGGGGAATCAGGCATAATCCTGAAATGAAAATAAAAGAACAAAACTATTATTGCTCCCCCAAAAAAGACATTATTGCCCCTCCAGATATTTAAACATAACTACCAAAACACATGACAAGCAATTCCAAATTACTCTTAAACTAAACAAAAGTATCACTAGACAACAAATAGAGAGACTTCATAACAGTTAAAACACATTACTGCCCCCCACTATGCATATTACTGGGTCCCAATAATGTAATAAAAACTACCGAAACTCTTCAGAAAATGTAACAAATAACTCTGTACATAAATGAAAAGATCATTAACCAACAAATTTAGAATTTGAGTAACAACTAGAACACATTATTGGCCCCCAATAGAAATATTATTGGACCCCAATAATATAGTCTAAAGTATAAAAACACCTCAGAGCCAGCTCAAAACAAACACGAAACTCAGATCAGCCGAAAACAACACAAAGATAACACCAAAATACAAAACTAACACAATGCCCCAAAAAGGACTAGAAATTCAAATCATAACTGCAATAAAACTTCACAACCAGTTCAACCTTAACACCACTACTAGAATTATGCCATTAGACATCATCACTATTAAATCGGTCAGAATTGCACACGATGTAAAAAAATGATCTAACATCGGTTCATCATATATCCGATTTTTATTGTGATTATAAACATTGGTCGTTAAATTAGCCGATGTGTAAAGTTTCATTCAAAAATTTTGAAAAAACGTGGAGGGACTAACTTTAAAATTTTTGAGAAACTCGGTGGCTAAAAATTTCATTCCCTCTGACACTTAATAATTTTTTCACTTTGTATCTCTCTCATTTTACAACAAGAGAATAACTCAGACTCTCAAACCCTTCTCTCTGTCCTCTCTCTCTCTCTCTCTCTCTCTCTCTCTCTCTCTCTCTCACATCCAGATCTAAAACCACCATACCACACATAGCAGCTCCGCCCTCCGTATAGAGGAGCTTCTTATCCGGTGGCTGCACCGAACCCGATTCTTCACTTAGAGTGTCCAGCTCCTTCCACCAAGCCTAATTGACCTTGTTCGACTGGCTCTTTGGGATCGAGATAAACTCCTCCTTCTTGAGACCCGATCCCTCACCAAAGCCCTAAACGCAAACCCTACCTTCTCATTTCTCTCTCAGGATCCCCAGCTCGCCGCCGAGCTCTGGATAAGGTCACTGGACAAGAATGGCAAGCCTAATAAGCCCAATGTGAGCTCTTATAATCACTACGTCATGGCCAATCTCATAAGTGGAGCCTCGTCGGTGGAGATGTTGAATTTGGTGGCTAGTATGGAGGACTACGACATCAAGACAACACAGCGTCGTTTACTCTCATCTTCAAGGCTATGCACGGTGACAGAGTCTGAAGTGGCTGATTGATCTTTGAACTGTAGGTTTGATTAAGAGGTTTAAATTCGAAGAGCCACAAATAGAACAGATTTAAGATCTTGAGGTTTGTATTTGTACAGATTTCACCAAATAATTTCTTGTTTATATCATGGTGATTGATTTGATTTGAGTATTTTCATTTGGGTTCTTTGCAGAATTGTTGGACTTGTTCGATATTTGATCGATCATCATGGAGCTGAGGTAAAAGTAAAGAAAGTATTTACCATTATGCGTGCTTGTTGGTCTTATATTCAATGGTGCAGAGTCTTATGATTTAGTTGTGCTGTAAGACTTGAACACCTAATTTTCTTAGCAGATAAGTGGAGAATTAAAATCTTTACAAATTGTTGCAAGCTTGACTGCAAAAAGATGAAATCAGGAAGGCTGCTCTAAACCATGTAAAATTTGATGGCTATATTTTGAAAATAATAAATTATAAATCGGTGATATGTTTTCTTGAGCAAGATTTGAGTCAGAAAGTTCAGAACTTGGGAAAAGCTTTGGGGATTGGATGAACATCAGTTGGAAAGAATATGTCAACTCCTATAGAGGTTTAGGGTTTAGGCCAGCAAATATCCATATTTGTTTATTCTATATGAGATCTAGTTGTTGTTTGTTCTCGAAGCTGCTAATTGATCCTCCTATTGTCCAAAAAGTCAGAACATAATAAAAAGTTGATTAGTAGACTATTGGATCTTTTGATTTCTTGGTTTGCCAAAAACAACCTCATATGTTGAAAAGTTTTAGCCTTCATTTGCATTTAAAAAATGAGTACATAGTCTGGTGGTCCTGGAATTATAGGTGAGGCTGTTAAAAAATATATATATATTCAATATGACTAATTATGGAGGACGATTAATTGCCTATATGACAGGAAGTATGCCTCCTGCATATGAAGTCAAGTTTGTAGAGCCCTTTAGTCTCTATGCACAATTCTTTGACTTCTTACTTTGTTTAATTTGTTTTGTTAAAGATTGACTCATCAATACTCTAGTAATACTCATTTCTATCTGTAGCAGTTCATGTGCTCATTCTTGTCTTTTGTTCATGTTCTTATTCTTGTCCTGTTCATAATTTGCAGTTAGAAAGCTTTTGTGTGGAGCTGAGAGCTGAGAAAGGGGCAGTTGAAAGCTTTGATTAATTGCTAGCAGAGGGTGGTAGGGATTGAGTTCTGAACTTCCGATTATAATTGACTTGAAGTATTTGGTTGCTTTGCAGGAATGTGGTACTTTCAGCACTATCGTTGGTTACATTGAAAAACATTTTGATGCTTGCAGATCAACATGAGACTCATGTTTTCAGCTGTATTTTATGCATGATGTTAGATATTTGATACAGCCTTCTCTCTTATGTCTAATAATTTTTTTTTTTCTCAATCAGCCTTCTCTGGCAAGGATTGAAAGCTGGCACAAAAAAGCAAAGATACGACAAAATCAGTGAAAAGAAAATGTCAACTCCTATATATAGAGGTATCACCTTCTCTCATGCATTCTTATTACACTCACAACTTATGCAGCTGATATTGGCTTTCTTTTAGTGCTCTGAATTCTTTTTCTTGTTGCTACATGAATAACATAGCTATAAATATGTTTAACAGGTGCTTTACAGATCACATCCATCTGAGTTTGTATCCTACTTTAACTAATGTCGATCATTACGGTTTGAAGACAAGCCAGATTTTTCATACCTGGAGGCTTTTTCGAGACTTATTTATTCGAGAAGGTAAACCCAACTCCGGCAGTTTTTCATATTATTGTTCTCTTGTATTCAATTTTAATAGGTTCTGGCACTTACTTTATACTTAGTCGGGACTTGGGATATTGATATTGTGATTACATATAAGTTATCAACTTGACTATGTATTTGACTAGACCGTACTGATGTACCCCCAGATTGGTGGAAGCTCTAGGGGATGGGTTAGTCTATGGGAATTCTTAGGTTCAAATTTCTTATTTTGCAAAATCATAATTTATTTTGTTCTTTTCTGTTTCAGCATGCCAGTGGAAAAGCAAGTGCAAATGCGGGACCATCTGGGGAAAGACCTGAAAGTGTCTCAGGTACTGTTCTGTCTTGAAAAGACTTTTGGCATCCTTTAAAAGTACCCTGTTCGAGAGATTTTTGGTTCTTTAACTTTTCCTCTCATTTCCATTATAATGCAGCTGCTGTAGGTAATGCTTATTGTTTCTCTAATATTTTCCGTGTACGACCTCGACATTCTTACTGTTTAATGCTCACTGTTTAATACAAATATGTTTCTGGATTCAAAACCAAAGAACCTTCATAAGTGGCTCGATGAAAATTTATTTGTACAGATTTGAGAATGAGCCCGTGGAGCCAGAGATTAAATTAAGCTGTTGTTACTCTTTCTATTTTTTTTTAATTTTTTTATTATTTTTTTTAGAGTTCTCATCGACTCATTTGCGAAATCCCAGCAAGCAAAAGAACTCTCTCTCTCTCTCTCTCTCTCTCTCTCTCTCTCTCAGGCAAGTCCTTATCTCATGTGTTTCTTCTGTATACGTCTGTGTGTATATTTGAGCTTCTGACCAATCAATGATTTGATTTTTGGGTTATGATTTGAAAGTAGTTTTTTATTTAACTAATAGATATTGTCCATTAATGCAGATTCTGTGCTTTATCCTGGTTTACATTAGTTCTTAATTGAAATGAAATAATATATGAGTCCAATCTTAAGCCTTTGTTCTATTGAATATATTTCATGGTCAGTTCCTCATAGAACATTTAATATGTAATTTTAAATGAAAGGAATTGGAATTCATAGACTAAAATCTATGTGAGCTGTAAGGTTGCAATGATACGCCACTTTTGTTCAGATTCTAGATTTTCTGCAAAAGTGCAAACCCCTCATTTTGCACTTTTTATTTAACATAACTCATGCGTGATACATGGCATGATTATCTCTTGGCTTATTCTATTGCTTTGAGTTGCAGTAGTGGCGGCTATGTGTTTTTCAGTGAGATAATATAAGCTATTGTATATCTATCTCTATTTTCTGGTAAACATTATTTTACTTAGTGTTTATTAAACTGTTTTCAGAGTTTCTGGTTGATTACATACGTTGACCTTTGAAGTTATGTTAACCTGGAAATTAGGGTTCATATCCCTGCAGATAATACAGCTATTAATTTTTATGATTGCAATGTCATTTAAAAAAATAATAAATAAATAAAAATAAAATAAAAACTTCATCCCATGTCAAAACCTGTTACGCACTTTTTTATTTATTATTAATCAATATGAAATGCAATATCTTTGCAGTATTGAATTCTATCCATTTATTCTTGCTCTAATTTTTAATGGAAGAGATCCTTATTAAAAGCTTAAGGATCCTTATAAGTTGCTCAACTTGTAGATATTTCTAAGCAAGTGAATTTGTATGCAGGTTGTGGAGACAACACACCAAGTGGGAAGAATGTCTGTCTCAACTGCTTCAGAAATGCTCAAGATTCCAATGTAGTAAACGAAGCGCTTTCTTCAATTATGAACAAAAATGAATACTAATTGCTAGGCAAGCCTTGTAGCAGGTGAATTGGGATTTTATTTTGCCCATTTTGTAAACTATTAAGGATGATGATTTCAGATAAAATACCTCAGTATTCAAATCACTCTTGTTAACCATCGAAATTGCAATTTATAGCAGCAGCTACACATTTTGTAGACATCATCCTCTTTATAGAATCTGATGTTTAGACATAAAGTTAAAATCAGTTTTAACCATAAAAACTGATGTCTAGTAGTAGAGATACATCAGTTCTAAAATGAAAATCGATGTTACTAAAATATATAGATATCGATTTTTTGTCAAAAATGACGATATATTACTGAGTACTAGACATCAGTTCCAAAATAAAAATCAATGTTACTAAAATATACAGACATCGATTTTTTGCCAAAAACGATATATTACTGAGTACCAGACATCGTTTCTTCAATAGAAACGATGTGCAATAGATAATTAACATCGTTTTTTCCTTACACACTGATATTAATCCAAGTAATATATCGGTTCATACAATACTAGACTTTGTATATTGAATCTAAAATCGTGGTATATGTGGCAAATTACACTTCAAAATCATGAACAACAAGAA
Source organism: Rosa persica (assembly GCA_025331145.1). Lineage (NCBI taxonomy): Eukaryota > Viridiplantae > Streptophyta > Magnoliopsida > Rosales > Rosaceae > Rosa > Rosa persica. The sequence goes on along the minus strand of WFKR01000005.1, from coordinate 43,652,500 downwards.
ATGTTTATGGGAACCGATGTTTGTAACCATATCAGTCATCGTTTCTTAAATCAATAACAATGTTAAAACGCAAACTTATGCTGTATGATCTATATTTCTTTAAGCATTAAATACAATAAAATGAGAGTTTAACAATAGTAAAACATGCAAGTTTGTTATCATTTCAACCTATTTACATCGATTTATAATTAGGAACCGATATGTAAAATAATACTAGACATCGGCTAAAAACCAATGTCTGGATTTTCCAGATCTATCTCAACATCCACTAAGACATCGGTCGGGTTTTTGTTTCTTATCGGTTTTTAGGCGATGTCTGGGGCCATAATTCTAGTAGTGCACGAAGCTCAGGTTCAGGAAATTTAGTTAGTAGTTAACAAAGTGAATAGTACATAGAAAAGACTGAGAAATTCAAATATAGCAGAATATAAAAGAAAACAATTGCAGAGAGAAGAAGAAGCTAACCGCAATGGAGGAACAGAAAGAAGAGCTCCATCTGGCTTCATGTGATAATCACAACAGAACTTCTCTCTCTATGAATCGCAGGTCTTGCCTCAAAAGAAATTGCAGAGCTTCTCACTCTAGAAAACGAACGGCTCCTCTCTGTACAAATCGCATAGCTCCATTCTCTCCCTAAAATTTGAGAGCTTCAATCTTTCAAAAACAGGCGAGCTCATCTCTCTGGAAATTAGCTGATCCTCTCTCTCTCCAAAATCGGAGAGCATCTCTCCATAAATCTCGTTACCGTTACGAATTTGAAAGATGTCAGTTATAAAAGGGCAAAATCGTCAGAAAATTTGGGGGAAAGCAGGCCCGTTTTGAAAAGATGGGTAATTGGGGTTAAAAAGTGTAACTTATTGTTTAAGTAGTCAATCTCTTAGAGTGTTTGGGCAATTGGGGTTAATTAACCCCAAAATTGAGTAAATGATCATTTCCCCAACATATAATTAATCAAAAATGATCATCAAATGAAGATAAATGCATCTCTATGATAATTTGCAAAGAAGTCTCATGATTTATTGCAATCATAGAGTATGCCATGTCAATTAAACTCATAAATCAGGTTTTTTTTTTTTTTTAGTTTTTTTTTTTTTAATGATGGATGGGAATCAAACTGCTCATATAGTGTATTCATAACTGAATTCTCAACCTCTCCTCACTAAGGATAACGGGATGAACCCACTTTATTTCTTGGTGACAAAATAAAAGTCCCAAAGCGGGGAAGTTCTTGACAGCTTCCATACTTTGTGTCTGGAGTACTTCACTTAATTTCCTCTTGGGCAACAAAATCTCAATTGATTAAATATAAGGACATTAGGCGAAAAGCTTCCGAAAACTTTATCAAAACTAAACCAACTTTTTTTATTACTTTTTTAATTTTCGGAGTTTTAATTCGTACTTGAAATCATGTTTACCAAATATAAAAGATTCAGTCAGAATTCAATTGCTTCTATAAAACCCACCGATTTGCAACCCTAAAGAATACCTTTAAAGTGCATTGCAATAACACGGAGCGTCCATTTTGTCAATGACGTCCTCCTGCTGGCATATTTTACATTTAGCACATGATGATTCTTGTAATCCACACCCATGACAGCTTCTATGACCACTTCATGATCCATCTACACATGCTCTGCCTCTCTCTTGAATTCTTCTGTATTCTCAGAGATAGAGATCGAGACCTCTAATATCTCCATGCTCTCACTCTCCATTAAATAATTACTGCACAAAAAGATAACACAGATTTTAAACACAATTTCTATATATGTCACTACTGTAACAAAAAAAAAAGACTCACGTCTAGATAGTCTGGAAAAGACCAGGAATGAAGAGAAGAAGTAGAGTGGATACACATTAACAAAGACAGTGATCCTTCACTATGTATATAGCTTCTCAATCAAGTTCTCAGACACACTGCGTATAAGCTTTCTCAACTTGTACTTTTCCATCTCTCGGCGAGCTGTTGCAGCTTCCGAGCGCTCGGTTTCGGCCTGTGCACGTGTCTCCATGAGGTCACGCATTGCAATCTTGAGTGAGGTGGTTGCATAGGTCTTCATGATTGAGCGCACCTCAGTATTTGGGCTCAAGAACTTGAGCATGCGCTGGACCTCGCGGGTCACTCCCTCGTGGGGCTGATCATTGTTGTTGGTATCAGGAGTGTTGGTAGCAATTAGTAGAGTGTGTCGTTCTACCAGCAAGGGGCAATGGGACCCTTTTAGAGCCAAATGTTTCAGCTGTCTCGGGAAGGGTCTGATCCAGCTAAATCATGGGATGTCTCAGCCTGCTACTATCGCTATCGGTCAGAGGGAAGACTAGGTGTGCCAGCCTTAAATGCTCCGATGCCTAAGTCAGTATTGATATAAAATAATGATAATGGAAAGTGATAGTAAACAGTTACTTCTTTCAGTCGTTGGAAATGACCTTAATGTAGTAGGTTTGTGGGAGCTTGGTTTGATTTCCTTAGGTGTGGGACGTTTGGGGTTACCGATGTTGTCCTGAGGGGTATCAGGACCCCTGGCTGGGAGCTCTTTCCTTGCTTTGTGGTTACTAGATTAGCCTTATGCTTTCGGTACTTGTACCAACATACATAACAATTAAGGATACAATAATAACTATATAATTGAAAGGTTGAACTCATGACCTCATACTTACAAAAGATGTTAGCTATTGAGTGCTCCGATAGACTCTTTAAAGCTCTCTATTTTAGGGACAGTGAATGCAATTCTAATGCCCTATATGGAATATAAATTATGTGATGATCTTTTCAAAATTTGAAAAAAGTAATGAAGTATTTCATTTATAGTTATTATAAGGAATATTATGGGAAAGTTGTTGGAGTTCGAGCTTTAATTACAGAGAATAAATATTCCTTGAGTTTCTAGTCTCTCTCTCTGTTTTTTTCTTTTCAATATAGTCAAATCGACTTATCATTGATACTCAAGCTAGAATGGCTGGTAGACAAAAAATTGTGGTGGTACCATGATGGTACATAGGGATAAATCCACTAATTATACAATCATTACACGCTGAAGAAAAGCAAGCCTATAAACCATAATATCAAATAGGCATAATACAAACATAAAAAGTGCATAGCTCCTTAAAAAAATATGGAATTATTAGAAAGAAACAACTAACTAATTCGAAGCCTAAGAAGTCTAAAAGGCCCAAATGGAGCAGCCCAAAGCCTAAGGGAAGAAGCAAAGCCCAAGGCCCACCAAGACTGGCCCTGCCCAGCTCCAGCCTTCACTTCTTTGAGCGAGAGCGTCGCACGCACACCATGACTGTTGTGAGCACACCTACCGCCTCCATGACTCAAGGAACACCACCACACCACTACAACACCATCACCCAAAAGAAAACAAACATGTCTAGCAGTCCAAACCCCACTAAATTTGGACCTCCGTCGAACACGCCACCGTCTGAGGAACACCTTACCAGAGGATGCCGCCAATACACCGCCGTCCTTGAAAGTTCAAACGATGCTTATAACCCCCTTGCAGCATAGACTCTTCAAACCAGACACTGACGCCGACCACCTACTATCAACCCCCAAGCAAAGCCAATCCCAGGAACCAAAAGGTAATAGGACAACCAGCCAAATCTCATCCTGCAACAACCCAAAATCAGTGAGGCCAAAACCAAAGCTGATGAAGGTCGCCATCGAATGAAATATAGCCCGAATGTTTTCTCCCTAGGGCTAGGGTTTGCGGCTAACTTTCTCCTCCACTTTAAACCTTTCAAATAACTATCACCCAACTTTGAGTTTTTTATTTTTATTTATTTTTAGGGGAAAGGAATAAATCTATTCATTAATAATATGATCATCCTAAGTTAGCGACAAAGCTTTACATACACAAAGGTTCAAGCCACAAAAGCAAGAGCTATTGCCTCAGCTGTAGTTAGCCTAAATCACATTAAAGCCCTAGTAAATAGCACTCATTCTGTTTAAGGAAATTGAAATGCAAAGTGATTGAGGAGAGAATTGTGAGAATAGTTGTGTGTATTCATTGATAATAGGAGTCCTATATATAGGGACTACAAAGTACATAATCTTGGATTACAAGAATTCCTATTCTAACTTGGAGTAGGAAAACTCTCCTATTACAACTATAGAAATAATCCTAGTTTGACAAGACACACTAAAACTAACATTTTTCAACACTTCCCCTTGTACCGGTCAAACTTGGTGATGATGCTTTGAGGAGTAATTAAAATCCTGTGGGACAAAAACAAACTCGAGGAGGAGAAAAAGAGTACAACATGTCCTTCACTCTTCGAGATCAAACATGTAGACATCATACCTCCCCCTGATTACTACAATCATGGGAGTTCGGATAACTTTCCCAATCTGATCGGATTTGATTCACTTCAATCTTTAGGAGTGATTTGTTGTTGCTGATTATAAAAGAACTTAGGCGATATATGCTTGGTGTTGTCACCCTTGATGAAACGTAACTTCATTTGTTCAATACATGCTGCATTATCCTCATAAATGCATGTAGGTTCATCTGTGGTAGACTTCAAACCACAGGTTCGTCTAATATGTCTAATTATAGACCTTACCCATATGCATTCATGCACAGCTTCATATAGAGCAATGTTCTCTACATGATTCGAGGAAGTAGCACCAAGGGTCTGTTTTATAGACCTCTAAGATATCGCTGTGCTTCCCATAGTAAAGACATAACCTATTTAGGAGTGACTTTTGTCAGGGTTAAAGAGGTACCCCTGCATCAGTAAAACCCATCAAAATATCACCGTCATTTTGATGGAAGGGAGGAGGAGGACTTCGGTTACCATGGACGGAAGCGGTTCCGGGGCTGGTGACATGGTCGGTGGCCATACTTTGGACAGAGCCATTTTGGCTAATGAGGTTCGATCTCATTCTTCCGTCAATCCTCTTCTTTCTGTAGGGATAAAACAAGCCCATATTAATCGTACCTTTTAAGTATTGAAAGGTTGTCTTTACACCAATCCGATGGCGGCGTGTTGGCACAGAGCTATGTCTAGCTAACAAGTTTACCACGAATAAGATGTCTGATTTCATTAAGCTATGTCTACAATGATGCGCCCACTACTACACAAAAAGCTTCACACGACGGTTTTCAATGGTCGTATACCTATCATTGGGTCAACGATTTGCAGCTGACTCGGTCGTCTGATGGACCGGCAGATCTGCCGACATGCTGTCGATAGAAATATGTCGTGGTGTGACTTCTACTCATACCATGGGTTTTAGGATTCCAGCCTTGTCTCTTTGTTGTTCAGAAGTCTATTTTAATTTTTAAGACGTTGTGTAAATTATATACACACGACAGTTCTTCCAGCATAAAATGTGGTGTGATGACTTAAAAATTCAGTGCATGTGTGCTTTCACACGACACATATAACTCAAACTGTTGTACCATGACATTTGAAACCATGGTTTTTCTTAATAGTTGTTGTCTTTATGTGTATCCAACAATGATATTAATACAAACCATCGTCTGAATTGTAGAAATTTTGTTTGATTCTATCCTAAAAACCTCATCAGATGACATATTTTCCTACTATTGTTGTAATGGCAAAATTCAGATTTTGGAAGCAAAAAATGACCAAAAGAATAGTAATTTAATCATAATAGAAAGCTGTTATAATCCCATAGCACTCTAAATGGATCTGATAATGCTAATTGTATCCACAAAATAAGGGATCACATCTTTGGAACTCTTACAGCCAAATACATCTAGAAATGTACCTAAAAATGTCACATAATCACATCTATAGGAGAACTGCAATTACGGCCAACCCAAAAAATACCAACTTTTGGCCTCAGTACAACTTCTAGCTAAACAAATTTCTCTCTATCACTTAAAAAGCTTTTGTTACTGCACCATCTTCCACATGATTGTCCAATTTATAAGCAACCTTCAAACCTGGGTCATTGTTTTTAGAACAAAACCCCATGACAAACTTGGCCAGAAATGTTCTTTTTCAAGATAGGTTTTCCACTTCTCCCTGCAGAACAAAACCACCACGTCAAACTTCATGCCTCAAAAGGATACTGAATTGCCACATTTTCCTTTTACCACCAAGGTTCTCATAGCAATGTAGATTGCTGAATTGTCACATTGTGCATCTATAGATTAAGAAACAATTTGTGGTATGCACTAATTGACATAAAATTTTAGCTTGTGATAATCCAAAAGACAGCAAAATAAACTAGTGCCAGCCTTCACAAGACAACAATGTGAAATCAACATTTGAATATCCGTAATATAGAGATATTAGCATCCAAACATACAAAAGACAGCAGAACAAACTAGTGCTAGCCTTCTGCACTTGAAAAGATGATTTCCAGAAAGGGAAAGAACAAAGTAAAAGTCCATACAGTCTATTCTAAAAGGGAGATAGCAATTACTATTATGGTTCATGGCTTTATACATGCATTAGCTTTGTAATAGTCTATATATGGATACATGGACAGAGTTATGAATCTGCTCTATCATATGCAAAGTGCATATGTATATTATCAAACTTAATTACAACTACCATTGCCATAAATAATTAATATATGTAGTGCACATGTATATTTTACATGCAGAGTGCACAACTATCATATGCAGAGTGCACGTCACATTACCATGCAGAGTGCACATCACATTACCATGCAGAGTGCACAACTATCATGTCACATTACCATCCAGAGTGCACAACTATCACGTCACATTACCATGCAAAGTGCACAACTATCATATGCAGAGTGCACATGTGACATTACATTAATAGCTAGTGATATATCATCCAATCTCAAGCAGCTGAGTGATAAATAATTATCACTCCAATACATGATCCCCATAACCAAAGTTCCAACTTGTTTATAGATCATACTAGTCGACATTGTTGTTGAAATCAAACTTGAGTAACTGACAATAAAGAAACCAACCTATGTTCATAGAGAGCATACTCACACCATCAAATTAGTATGAGCAAAAGGGGTATGCCAAACAAAGTAATAGAGTTCAGGAAGTACGTTATGCTAGTACCAAGAACTGGTAAGCTGTTTGGTTAATCATTGACCTCAAGGCCAGAGAGTTTCAGAGAAAGTAGAGTTCCAAGTACCTCCTAGCCGACCACATGCATTCTACTACACGACAATAAAGTATGCAGTTGAAGTGGGTAAAAAGAATCAAGAGAAAGGACTTATTATACCTGGATATGAATAATGCAAAAAACAATGCTAGCAATAGGCAGCTGGCTCTTCTCAGGAGACAAACCCAAATTTGACCAAATAAATTATGGGAAAGTTGAACAATTGCATTAGTTCCTATATACTCAAACCATTAAAGGGTAATCCACAGATCCAGTTAGCGTTGAAGCTCAGTATTCATACAAGAAATCATACTTGAATTTGGTTCCTTACCAATTAGCATTGCACATGACAACAAACAGTAGTTCACCAAACAACTAATGAACAAACAAATAATTCCAGAACCAGACAGAAGACTGAATAAACATGCTTAACAACAGAACTTCGAATAATGCGAATAGCTACAAATTCTATATAGACAAGAATTTGGTACTTTTCCTATAGGCCAACTAATAAATCCTATCCATGCATCCGATCTATAGATTTTTAAGGCCATTTTTTTAAGTATTTAGTAAACAAAACATCTCACACACACACACTCCAGATATTTAAACCTCACTTGAACTTATGTTCAACCAGAAGGTCAGATCAAGCAAGAAAAGCTTTTCTATCTTTCTTCCTCTCTTTATATTTTTATCTCCTTCCTTTGAGATTGATCTTCTTCCTTAATACCATAGCTGGGAATTTATATTTTTGCAAGTTCTTTTCATCTTTGTGCATCAGTATTACACTTTCATATAGTAAGAAAACAAAATATAATGATTAGTATTGAGCAAAAACAATAGGAGACCAGTTGATCGAAAAAGAAAACTAAATGAAATAGAAAATCGGTACAACTAGAAAATCGGTACAACAATAGACTCAAAAAAAGTTGATCCTTAACGGTCGAGTCTATTTTGCAGGAGGCCTATATATTTCTAGGTGATACTTCTGTATAAGATTATTGAGCAGCACTTGTACAACTATAAAACATAGATAAAAAAAATTGAAGATACTGATGATAATCACAACTTTCATGTGTATACCACTAGTTTCTCTACTATCCTTCACAAGATATATAGAACACTAATCATATCTCACTGCCAGTTGAAATCCTCTTACAAGAAAACCCGATATCCATCTGCTATTCACAATCCAACTACTCAGCAAATTCAAAATGCAGACACATAATAGTCGGTTGCCAAACCAAAAGACCTGGCAAAGACTTCAAAACTAGAAACTAACCAGAAAGAACTGGAACTAACCAAAAAGGGTGAAAAAAAAAAAATACCCATCTGGAACACACCGGTGGTCAGAGAAGATGAAAAACAGCTTGCTTTGTCTTCTTTGCTTTTCTAACTCTGCCTTATCCTCAGTCATATGCATTCCCTTAGGGTTGGTCTCCTTTATCATCAAATCTTTCTCATTCGCCTAAAACGTAACCAAACCAATCAAAACACAATTCAAGACAAAATTGAAGAACACCAAACACTAAAGATCGGGTTTTGAAATTGAACAGATTAGGGGAAATCGAAAATGGAAAGAGAGATGAAGGAGATAATTGAGACCCCCACCCCCAAATTCAAATCCTTCTTTGGTCCATGTCCATCCCTCAAGCTCGATCCCACTCTTAATTCCCATCCCCAAGCTCCATCTCTCTCTCTCTCTCCGCCGACGCCTCTGCATCTCCGCCTCCATCTAAACGGTAACCCAATCCCAATCTCATCCCCTTTCCCACCGTCACTCTCTGAGACCCTAACTCGCTCTTTCACCACCCTATTCGCTTAACCCTAGCCGCCTCCACCACCGGCCCGCTCTTCTTCACGACCCTCGTAACGTGCCCGAGTTGGTTTTGGGTATTAAATTTGGAAGAGATGGGAATGGAAGAACCCTAAGGTGATGGGATAGGAAGGGAAGCGATCTTCAGGTTTGGTCGAAGAGTGATGATCCAGTTGGGTTTGTCAAGAAACGGTTTGTTGCGGAGAGAGTCAACATAACAGCGGGCTAATGAGTTTTGCAAATGGGGTATATGCGTTGGTTGCCTCTCTCTTCTAGGGTTTTTGTGGTCCAAAGTTGTGTTCTTTTTCACTGCTTTAATTATATTGGGCTCATTTGGAGAGCATTCGATCAGCTATTGGGAGAAGACTTCATTTGATTTATGGACAAGCCTCCTCAGACAATGGTTTTTCATATTTACGTTGTCTGAATGCCAAATTTTAAATTTTCAGTTTGCCTTCTGTTGTTGTCTGGGTGGAGGGAAATATATTTGGGGGCAGAGAATGGGGGGAAATAGTTTGGGGAATGTTGGCAGACATGTTTCACTTGTAAACCTTTGGATTCATACCACAGTTTTAAACAAACCGTCGTATCATCACTACATGCTAGGGAAATTTAAGTGCTGCCAATTGGTGGAAAACTTGCTGCCCTATAACTATTTTAACCTCACACCATGCTTTCATTTATAAACGTCTTCTGAAACAATTCGTATGTTTAACATGAAAAACAACCGTTGGTTGAATTCATATTAGACGGCAGACATCTTAAAACCATTGTCGGAAATGAGAAATTATTCACACCACGGAAATGGGTGTGGCGTCGTATAAGAGGTGTCGTGTGATTCATTTTTTATAGTAGTGGCCTATTACACTTAGATAGGGCATTTTGGCCTATAATAATTCTCCGTCCTCATCCTTTGGACGGAATGGATCTTTTCCAAGCTCAAGACTATGGCCAATCATGGGAGTACTCACAGGCTTTGTTTTATCTTCATTAAAGCGCCTTAGTAATTTATGAGTATATGCTGACTGATGGATCAAAATCCCATCACTACAGTGCTCGAGTTCTAGTCCGAGATAAAACTGTGTTTTTTCAAGATCTTTCATCTCAAATTCAGATTCCAAGTACTTAGTAGTTTCCTTTAACTCATCTGGAGTTCTAATTAGGTTCATGTCATCAACATAAACTGCTACATTTGCAAATCAGGAACTTGTCCTTTTAATGAACACGTATGGGCATATTTCATTGTTAATATATCACTTAGACGGTTATACCACATCCGTCAGAATTATTTTAATCCATATAATTAGCGTTTTAACCTTATAGAAAACGCGCTCTGTGATTTAGAGCCAGTTGATGTAATTGAAATCCATCTGGAACCTTTATATATATATATATATATATATTGATCCCCATAGAGATATGTTGTAACCACATCCAAAGCTGCATGTCAAGTTTTTCAGAAACTACCAAAACTGACAAGGTAGTGGAACCTTATTATGTCTATTACGAGAGAATATGTATCCTCGTAATTGATTCCAGAGCGTTGTGAGAAACCTTGCTCCACAAGGCCAGCTTTATATTTAACAACCTCATTTTTCTCATTACACTTTCTAATAAAGACCCATTTATTGCCAACAAGCTTTACACTTTGGGGTGTTGGCGTTACTGGCTCAAATACCTGTCTCTTTGCTAGTGAATCCAATTAAGCCTGAATCGCATCTTTCCACTTCGGCCAATCCGCTCTTCGTTGACATTCTTCAACAGAGCAAGGTTCGATATCATCATCCTCTATAATTCCCTTTGCAACAGAATATGCAAAGGCATCATATAGACTAGTGTAATTCATGGAGATCTATCTATTCTCTAGAATTGGTTCTGACATTGGAGCGTCTCCCAATGATGTCTCTTGGACATAACCCTAATCCGAAATATTCTCATGAGACAGATTATTTATATCGATGATTAATGGATTATTTTGTGTCAAACTCGCTTTCTTTCTTAGGCGAGAATCCATCGAACCTTTAGATTTTCCGCGCTTCCTGGCGAGGAGCCCAACCTAAGCCACAACATCTCCACGGAGACGTTGACGCCATGCCTAGTCTCTCTTGACATTGCATCATGTCCTCTAATCTTAGGGACATCAATCCTTACAGACACGTTTGCAGCAGGTATGCGTGATCTCGTCATTTTAGCGATATTAGAAAACGTATCAGGCATCAAATTTGCTACGTTATGAAGATTGAGAATTCTCCGTACTTCAATTTTGGACTGTGCGGTTCGGGGATCAAGATGAGACAAAGTGGGGACAGATCGTGATAATTCCTGTCGTTCCTGTTGAACATTTATGTTTTTATCTCCTATTAACAATGGGAAGACTATCTCATCAAAGTGACAATTCGCAAATCTAGCAGTAAAGAGATCACCTGTTAAGGGTTCTAAGTAGCGGATAATAGTTGGATAATTATATCCAACATAAATACCTAAACGTCGTTGTGGACCCATTTTGGTGCGTTGTGGCGGCACAATTGGCACATAAACTGCACACCCAAATATGAGTAAGTGTGAGACATCAGGCTCATACCCAGTAACCATATGGGATGCAGAAAAGTGTTGAGTGGCAGTGGGTCTCAAACGAATAAGTACAACTATATCCAATATTGCATAGCCCCAAACAGAAATAGAGAGATTAGTGTGCATTACCAATGTTCCAATGCTCTAGCAACTATTGGTAGCCGTTTAATGGCAGCTTCTGTGAGACTATTTTGGGTGTAAACATGAGGAACTGAATGTTCAACTTCAATCCCAATGGACATGCAATAATTTTCAAAAGTTTTTGATGTAAACTCCCCAGCATTGTCAGGGGTATTGACTTAATAGGATGATCAGGGTGGTGAGCCCTTAACTCAATAACTTATGATAGGAGTTTAGCAAATGCAGCATTCCTTGTGGACAAAAGCATGACATATGACTAGCATGACGATGCATCAACTACACCATAAATTATCGAAATGGTCCGCAAGGTGATTGAATAGGTCTACAAATATCACCTTGAATTTTTTGTAAGAATGAAATATTTTATTTAGTATCCTTTGCATAGGTTGGTTTCGATCATAATTTTTCTATAGAGTAGGCTTTACAGAATGAAAGATGGGATTTAGAAGCAACCAATGTGGATTTTGGTTGAGCCATGAAGTCACAATGGACTTGAGAAGTAGAGAGGGGAGCCAAATCTCCATACATGGTGTCAAAGCCATGATTTTTCCGCAGGGGGATCACGATGCCGGTGTTACCAGCCGGTGGTGCACGACAGCGGCACCCGGAGGCGTAGCGGCGGTGCAATGCTCTTTGTGAACTGACTTTTGATTCATACTCTCTTTGTTCTAAAGAACAGATGTTCGTGTGAAGTCTTTAATATACGTATCATCATGTCATGACCTGGGTGTCCCAAACGGTCATGCCAAAGCTTATATGTGTCAGAATCCCATAAATCATCTTTCATGACATGGTTGGATTCAATGTCGAATAGTGATTGTATACAACCAACTAGAATGACACATAAGTTTCTCTAATACTCGTTTTTGTTCATTGTCATTAGAGGTGATACAAAGGAACTCTTGTCAATTCTCACAATATGTTTCCACATAAAAACCATTGACTCTTATATCTTTAAAGCTCAAAAAGGTTCTTCCGGCCCTAGAAGTGTAGAGAGCTTTAGTGATATTAATGATTGTGCCATTTGGCAACACGAATTGAGCTAGTGCTCGGCCATGAATTAATTTAGATGACCCTGCCTTCGTAATCACTGAAGATCGAGTAGGTGTTATCTCAAGAAATAACTGCCTATTTCATAGTAGCACTATTCACGAGGCGTTCTAGTTCTCTGGAAAACAAACTTGAATGAATAAAGTTCGAATCAAAATAGACACTTTATTTCAATGAAAGCCAATGATCACGTAAAAGTTTCTAAATCAAAATTTAATCCAAAAATGATAATCAAGCTTAGACAAGCAGTAGTTACTCAATCTTTTTGGTAATTCCAATTTGATTTGTGACCAGGTAAGGTAAGGCAAAATTTTCATGGAGCTATGCTCACTTCTAAAACTATTCTCTTAGTTCAAACATTTCCTAGACATCACAATTAATTGGGTGAGCCTAGTGAGAAAGAGTTATAACAACTATCTTTGTTGATAATTTCCAAAATTTGGATTTGGTTTAAAAACAATGAAGTTTGTATGGTCAAATTTTGTTGCTCACGAATGCTCTTAGTCCAAGCCTACGAACGCTCTTAGTCTGTAATATCGAAGCTCACGAATGCTCTTAGTTCGTAATTTAGCGTGAACTCCCTACTATTTTGCTTTTGTGAATCGAACCCACGTTATAAGAAAGGTGAGATGTAGGGGAAGGGATTTTGTAAGTCCCCGAAGAAAATAAAAAATTTCAATTTCAAAAATGGGGAAAACTTATTTGTGAAAAACTTACTTATGAACTTTGGAGCTTGAAATTCTCAATACATGTGCATGTTGATGCAGGCAAGGATTGCCACTTGCCTTCAATCTTGAACTAGGGTTGCAGGCTGTTTCGTGATCCTGGCTGCGTGGTAGGATTGCAGATGTGCAAGATTGCTAATGTGCTTTTGATCCGAGAGTAGGATTGTAGTCGAGCTTCAATCCTAGGTGTGTAACAGGAAGACTTGTACACTAGGCATGCAGGTGCTGCACAGGTAGGTAAAAGCAAATGGCGTAGGGGTGTTGTGCTTGGCAGAGGTAGGTGCACAGTAAACAGGGACTTTGGCTTCTTGAAGCTAGGGCTATGGCTCGTGCTGATAACGTGGTTAAGGAATTGTGAGAATTGTTGTGTGTATTCATTGATAATAGGAGCCCTATATATAGGGATTACAAAGTATATAATCTTGAAGTACAAGGATTCCTATTCTAACTTGGAGTATGAAATCTCTCCTATTACAACTATAGAACTAATCCTAGTTTGACAAGGCACACTAAAGTGAATGTTCTTCAATACATTCAAAATTTTGGCTGCCCACTTTCTTTCTTTTTTGTTACTTCAACGGAGGGGACTTATGATTGATGATACTACACTAGAAAACAAGAAAATAAAAGAAAAAAATTTGACCTACTACAATTACATGAGTCCACCAACCTACTCCAACTAACAAGATCACCTAAGAACGCAATTCATGTACGAAGATGCAAATCAATCGAAGGAAACTTGCAATGTAGCCAGAGTAAGTCAAGTATGCACTACCAAATTAGGTCAAAATGTAACCATAGTAAGCCAAGTATGCACTACCAAATAGGTGAAACTGATATTGCACTTTTCTGATAAAGCTAGGGAAGTGTCCAAGGCCAATAATTTTGGCAAGGAAGGTCTGTAGTCATATTTATCCTTAGGTTTATTGAGCAACCCCTGGGGTCTCCTATGATTATGTTTGGTTTGCAGGGATGCATGCACCACAAACTCCACCAAGCTACTCTCATCAAAGCCAAGCCCTGACTGCTCGAATTGGAGGGTAACATAAGCTAAACCTAGGGCAACGTGAGCTCGCTTTGACAGGACCCACCCCGAATTTCACCTTAAAATCTGAAGTGGTCCTGCAGGGCTCACCTTTGAAGAAATTTTACCAAAAATTTAGCGGAACTTCCCCTAAAATTGGACTTCCCAAGACCTGCAGAAAGACATTTACACTTCTAAGCATTCCATCCTTATTCTCCTAGAGTCATCCTGCTCCCCAAATCACAACATCTTCCAGTTCACATTACATAAATCTCAACTTAATAACATTAATCCCATAGGTTATCAGAGCAATTCTAAAACAAAAGGTATGCTAGAATAAATAGTAAAGATGGGTAACAGATCGATAGATCCTATAATGCTGAAGCAGTGACAACTATGCCTCAAATCCATGTATGCTTGACCTCAACTAATCTAGCCGGTAAACTGGGCATTTGAAACTAAAGGGCCCAGGGGAAAAGTATTGAAAAACACGTTAGAGTGAGTGGAGAAAAATAAATAATCAAGATAATTTAAATGAAGTAAGCTTGAATACTTTCCCACTTATTTAAATTTATAAAACCTCGATGCATGCAACATTTATAAAACATATTTCTTTAAACTCAAAATTCCCGTGAAAACATACCAGCCCCGCTGGTTAAGAGAAATCAGACTAGCCCCGCTAGTCAAGTAATAATAGCATATAGGGAATAAATATCACCATACGGGTAAAGGCTCTACCCTCGACTGCCACTCACACATAGATTGTGTGATGAGGAGAACTAATAACCTCAACTACCACTCACGTGAGGAGGAGAATAAATCACCTCGACTGCCACTCACAAATACAAAGCAAGTGAGGAGGAGACACTATAGAACGACCACAGTATGGTGAAAAAAACATCCAAAATCCAGTGAAATCCATAAAGATTCCCCAATTTCTCACGAGAAAGAAAATAAGTATATTTCAATGACATGGCCCCGCACGCTAAAATTATTCTCGAATTCATAAACAAATAGGCCAGGAATAAGATATATAAATAATTTCCTCGAAAATCTCACTTCCAATATCAATTCAGAAAACTCCACATCGACTAATAAAGTATAATATAAATTTCTTCTTAGAAAATATTATTCGATAAATCACATAAATCACAAATTAAAAATTGAGCATAGCAAACTTCAATTTGAAAATCCAAACGATATAACAAATAAATATTTAGATCCGAATAATATGCTCGATAATTTAAAACAATAATTTGAATCACAATTCCATTTCCCAAATCAAAATCGAGATAGAAAATCTACTTTTGAAGATCATCAATTCAAGTAAATCCATAAGATAAATTGATATCAAATTCCAAGATCAAATCATATACTCGAAATGTAATATGATAATTAAATAGAGCATTAATTTGATATATAAATGCATGCATCACATTTTAAAATAAAAGTCCACTAACAGTATATGGCTAAACTTGCCATTTATTCGATGTTTCCCTCGTGTGGTTCCTCCTGAAGTCCTATATAATATAAAGCTCGTAAATAAATAATTACAGGACAGAAATATAAATTTACGATAATTAAATCGAACTCCTAAACGTCTTCTTTAATCTTAACTCCCTCAATTCTCCTTGATATTCATCCAAACTTCACCAATAACTTATAATTGTCGATCTACAAATTCTAAAGTAAATTCGAGAGAAATTCGACAGTCGGATTGTCGTATATCGATAACCAAATTCTAAATTTCCAAAAATTTATAATCGATTCAAAACTTTTCCAATCTTCACGAAAATCACAAATACAAACTCTACCTCAATCATGTGATTCAATTAGCTAAAAACATAATTTAAGCGGCCAAATTTTAGCAGCAGCTTCATCTCAACCTCCCTAGTATTTTTCTCAACTATACCAAGTTCAGAAAACAACTACAACTACCTCAACAATTAAGAAAACAGTAAATCCCGGTTTGTGAATAGTGCCCAGATTTTTAATATCTAAAATCTTCCAATATATATGCAATATTGTACTGAAAAGAAAGCTCATAAGGTAAGGAACAACTTTATACCTTGGGATTTCTCCAAAATGTCGACGGTTTGGACGGGAAGATCTCTCTCTCTCTCTCTTCCTTTCTGGTTCTGGACATGAAAAATGAAGGGAGAACTCTCTCTTCCTTTATGGTTCTGGACGTGAAAAATGAAGGGGAAGGAGATGATTGATTTAATTAAGTTAGGGGACAAGGTAAATGACCAATATGTCATCAAAAGTAAAATACTCTTCCGCATACGAACTCCGATTTTAACGTGCCACATGTTTACAAACTTAGTTTAACGTCCTTTACAGCTTTCATGAAGAAAAGTTTCTCAAATTTCGACCCAAACAAAAAGTCAACATTTGGGGTCACTAGAAGTATCGAAACAAAGTAAAAAGTGAAAGTAATTGCTGTTTACCGTCTATATGACTAGTAAATCGGCCAATTGAGATACGAGACGTAACACACTTTCACTCTAGTCTTTTCCTATCTACTAGGCCGATTTGTAGTCAATAGAGGAAGGAAGGTGTCTCCATTGACGCTTCTAGCAATGTCTGAATTGGCACAATATGTTTTTTTTTTTTCAGTGGAAAGTTGACATAGCCAACTCGCTACGCACAAAAATGGACAGTGCTTTTAGGATATTTTCCCAAAAAATAGAGGTGGTGAAGCAAAAAAAGAAGACTATGTACATATAATTGGTGGATAAGCCTGGTTTGCCAATGTACACCGAGCCCCAACACCCTGTAGCAACTAGATAGATGATCATACTAGAATAGTGAGATTCATAATTTCACTAGGTGAAAATGGAACGTGCAAGCACAGCTTAACAAGGCTGAGAGAGGGATTTTAATCCCAACCCCAACATTGTCATCACGAACTCAACATTGGTCAATTACTCAACAGGTCCCAAAGTTTCCCCGATTACATTGATCGTAGGTTAAGTGAGATAGGTCGACATGATGCCCTCAATATGGACTCATATTTAGAAGAAATTAAAGGTCATCTGATTGATCAGAGAGTGAGTCATAATCATTCACAACAATCAAAGCCTTCTGAAAGGCCCAAAGACCGCTAAACTTGAAGCGTATGAAGGAAATGCTAATCAAGGGATTAGTTTAGGTTTTCAATTCATTAGTCAATATTCCATTACAGCTGCAAGCTCACTTTAAGTCATGGATAGTGATAAAGTACAAGGACTGATGGATCCATCTAGGGCCTAGGCCGAGGCTTTAATATGCTAACTCTTACCTGTCCAAAAGGCCTGATCAAGCCACTAGGACTGAAAGCGTCGGGTAGGGCGGGCCTTCTGAATAGGGCTAATATGGGCCGAAAATGGCCTTATTTTATTTAACAAAATGAAATACATTATTTTAATTTTTTTTTTCTCAAAATGTGGCTTAATAGTTATATAGCTAGATAGGTAATCCAAGATTCATTTTGTTGTTGTTGATCATATTTAGAAAAAAAAAAAAAAAACACACACACACACATTGTGGAATTAACTTAATAACATGTATAAATATTAGTTAAGGTGGTTATATTCAATTAACTATCTCTCTAAATCTTCCAAAATTAATTATTGTTTAACAAAGGAAATACAAACTAAAGAAAGGGCAAAATACTGGTTAATATCCTGTGGTTTAGGTCCAAAATCAATTCAGTCTCTGGACTTCTAATTTCATCAAAAACACCCATGCACTTTCAATTTTGATCTAATATGTCCAATTCGTTAATATTTTGTTATGGGTTTAAGTTATTGTTGGATTATTTGTTGAAAAACTATTTATTTTTAATAGTAGGACTCACTTTTAAATTGACTAGAGGTGGCCTGCAGACACCACATCATAAAATATAAGCCATATATGAGCCACGTTAACAAGTTAAATAACTCAATTGTCGAAAAACTAACCAATTGGACCTATTAGATCAAAATTGAAAGTGCAGATGTGTTTTTTATGAAATTAGAAGTTCAGGGACTGAATAGATTTTGGACCCAAACTACAGGGTAGTAATCTGTATTTAGCCCTTAAGTGGCCATGTTGTCATGATAAGTGGTCATGGCCTACTTTGGTTGTATTGTTGTGTGGTATGCTTTTAATTTGTGTGGTGTGTTTTATTATGAAAATAAAAGTTCAATTTTTTTTACGAAGATGATCTACTCAACAAAATAATTTTTATTATCATAAATTAAAACACAAACCATTCAAAGCAACTAACAATATTAATTACATCCAAGATGTCTCGCTAAGTGGATCATAAGTGGTCAATCCTGTGTTGTCTCCTTCAGGGGGTGTAGGATCTTGAGATTGTTCCAGGATGCTTGAAGTTTCGGCCTCCTTATCAATTATTTATTGTTGCTTCCTCTTGTAAATAACTCCTTTTTCTTGGGGTGAAAATTGATGGATCCACCTGCATCGTGCGAGCATCCTCAGCTCGTTGCTCAATTAGTTGACCTTCCTCAAACTGTCTTTGCCTTTGTTGGTACTCGCGTTCTGTTTCTTCATAACATTTCTGCACTTGAACTCGTAGGCCATCCGCATCATGCTTATTGCCTTTCTTCTTAGCTAGCTTTTGTGCTTTCTGTCCTTGAGGACGTGCCTTTCTTGATGACGGAAGCTTATCCTCAGTAGTGGTTGTTCCATCGTCATCCAAGTTGACATGATTAGGAACACTAAAGTGGGTATTTTCCATTGATGGCGTTTTCCCAAACTTTTCCGTATTTTTCAAGTATTGCCAACAATGCTCAAACTTTACAAAATCGCAACCTTTAGAGTCGTAGTACGTTCATTTAACATTCATCAGGTACATATAATATTAAGTAAATAAAATATTAAAAAAAATTTGCTTAGTATAAATCGATGTATAAACTATATAACAACATGAGAAATAAAAAAATAATCATTATTGAACATATTTCAATATAATTACCTCATCCTCCATATTTTTGCCGCTTCTTCGTTGAAAGTGTTCGACTTTGTTAAGAGCTTGGCGCCACTTCATACATGTCGGATTTATTTTCTTCCAACGAGCGTGGCAACTAGAATTTGTTCTATCCATGCAACCGGCTGGTTTGTGAGCATTGTACTCCTCTGCCACACGACTCCACAATAAGTCTGACTTTTGATCTTTTCCGACGCAACCATCACCCCTAACGGTGATCCAAGCTTGGCAAAGAATAACTTCTTCATTGTGCCTCTAAGAATCCCCTCTTGGAGCCATTTTTTCCAAAACAAAAAAAAAGGAAGATATATTTAAGAACAAGAAGATGGGTTAATGAATGGAAAATTGTGAAGGAGATGGAGGATATTTGGTGTGAGGAAATAGAAAAGAATGGGTTGGTATTTATAGAATTTTCTACATTTTACTGTTCCAACGGGTATATTTTTTTCCCTCAATTTTCTGGTATTTTTTTTTTGGAACAAAAATGAAATAATAAACCTTCATTTAATAAGAGCCATTGATAAGTTTTTTTCCCTCAAATCTGAGCCATCAGATCGAAAATAGATCCGTTCAAAAAAAAAAAAAAAAACCAAAATCGGACCGTCCATATTCAAAATGGAGCGATCTCAGCCGTGCATTTAGTGACCGTTGAGTGTGCCAATAGTCGGCAGCAGACAGAATCGAGTTGCGGGGCCCACTGCAGCAGATGACCTGCATGTGCTTTTTCTCTCTCCTGCGCAAGTTGGCGCATCTTCTTCCTCCCATGTTCTCCCTTCTGCGCGTGCTGCCCACCCAAGTCTTCCAGCGAGTCAGGCCGCATATTGGGCTGGATAATCAGAAAGTGTGGTCCCGGGCCACAGTGCTGAGTCTTGGTCTTGGATTTGTCTCAAATATGAGACTACAAATGAATCCAAGTCCCATATTTATAAGACCAAATCCACCATAATCACAAGGTACCATAAACACAAGGTTGGAGAAGAAAAGTCTTATAATTGGCAAAATTTTGGTTTGGCACCCCATGGTTGAAGTTGCCCTAAGGGCAACTCCAACTATAGGCACCATTTGGGGGTGCTATTCTCATTTTAGCACCCCCTTATTGCACTATTCATATAGGACTCAATGCTCATCTCCAACCATTAGACCTATATGGGGGTGTTATATTCACTATTCTTGACTAAAATATAATATAAGTATAATTTTGATGAATATTATATTAAAAATATGTTAATTTAATGAAATAACGTAAAAAAATAATTTAACATTTTATCATAATATTTAAAAATTATTCTTATTATTTAATGAATTTAAAAAAAGATTTTAATTTTTTTTTGTCGGCATATACGACAAAAGTGTCCGCACATACGAGTAAGAATTTAACTATTTAGATCATAATATTTAAAAATTATTCTTATTATTTAATGAATTTAAAAAAGGTTTTTAATTTTTTTTTGGTCGACATATACGACAAAAGTGTTGGCACATACGACAAATAATCTAACTATTTAGAAGATATTTTGATGTTTTGTGTCGGCATATATGCCAAACAACCGAATTTCGATGTGATATCAGCGCCACATGTCAATCTCTAATTGGCTGTCCAAATTACGGTCGAGTCTTTGTTCGCCACGTGTCATATCTTATCTAATGAAATAAACTCAAACCGTCCATAAATATGGGGTCATTATCATCCTCATCTCTCACAAATTCACAAACACATCTCATATCCAAATCACACAAATCTTTCTTTCTTTTTCGTTTTGATTTTGTCAAACCATTTCTGCAATGAATCGTTTGACGAAATGGTTGCAGAAAGATCAAGAAGAGGCCGTCACGAGAAGCCGTCGACGAACCTTGATGATGTCTGCCGCTGCCTTGCAAATCCAAACTCTGGAAGATGAGGATTCACAATGGGGTGGTTCTTCAGAAGGTCGTTGACAGGACCAACCCCGAACTTTATCCAAAATTGGAGGTGGCCCTGCGGGACTCACTTATAAAGAAGACTCTGCTGAAAATCTGACAGAACCTCCCCTATAAGTAGGCAACCCTAAAACCTGTACATCTCAGTTACGCTCTTAAAAATAATCCACCCTTATACTCCTGGAGCCACCCTGCTCCCTTAATTCCACATAACCCCACAATCAACCATAGAAGGGAAATAGGATCTCGATTACTCAGTACTCAATAACAACCCATAACATTACAATAAAGTCTATTAGTCTGATCACAGACCTTAAGTAATCATATTATAGTTTAGATAATAACTCCCAGGTAATCAGAGCAATCTACAGATAAAAAAATATATATATAAATACAAAGGTAGGTTAATGGATAACCTACTGGTGAAAGACGACCGCCTGCTGGAAAATGACTGTGATGGTGCTAGTCTCAATGTCTAGACCGACCCATTACTCTGCAAACTGGGCATTGGAAACCAACGGGCCCAGGGGAAAGCATTTAAAAAAAAACGTTAGTGTGAGTGGACAAAAATAAATAATTACAATGAAAGAAATAAAATAACGTTTATACTTTCCCATAATTTTAAATATATAAACTCTTGATGCATGCAACATTTATAAAGTTTTATTTCTTAAAATCAAGAAACTAGAAACTGTAAATCAATCCCGCTAAGTATCGTATCATCGAACTAGACCCCGCTAGCCCGAAAAAAAGAAAGAAGAGTGGGGGAAATATCAGTAGCCATACAAATGAGCCTCCCAGGCTAGGGTGACGGCCTCCAAGGCCAATACTCTCATACTCCCGTTATATACCTCTATGCCACTATATGTAGGGATAGGGTACTGGGCTTTAGGGACCCTGCCATAGGCAGCTCCCTATGCGCCCCCAGCTAGGCTACCCTCACTAGGGCCCATTGTGACTCGCAAGGGCGCACTCAATGCTAGCATGATAAATAATCACCCCAAAGTATGACACAAGAAATCCGAAAACCAGTAAATCCATGAGTCCATAAAGTCCCCTAACTCTGAGAGCCAAAATCATAAGTATCCGAAAATCTCATTAAGTGCACCAACAATCACGCAGGAGATAATAAATAAATATAGTACCATCGAAAATCACCATAAATCATAATTTCAAGTAATAATCAAAATAAACCATAATCTCCGTAAATTAAATCATATCCCCAAAAACCAATGCAAAAATTCAAATCAAAACATAACAAATTCGCGTCCGAAATTCAAGATCAAATAAATCAAATAAATCTCTAAAAAGCATAATTATAAGCGGAAGCACGAGGTAAATCGTAATTAAATTTCAAGATGCAATGATATACTCAGAATAAAAGGTAATAATTAAATAAAGCATTAGGTCAATAAATAAACTCATGCATTATTATATAAAAACGAAAGTCCACTCATAGTGTACGGCTAATCCTGCCGTTGCTCGATATGTTCCACTAATGGAGGCTCTTCACGTCCTGTATAAAAATGACGTGCATAACTAATTAATTAACCTTATAATAAGTAAAATCAAAATTCCAAACATTCTCCTTAAACCTAACCCCTTCACATCGCACCAAATCCTATCCACGCTTCACCAACAATATCGGTTCCTCGATTTACGAATTTCAAAATGAATTGGAACGAAATCTAATGGTCGGATTTTCGTAAATCGATAATCGAAACTCTAAACTTTAAAAATTCATAATCGATTCAAAACTTCTCCGATCTTCACTAAAATCACATATACAATCTCGTCATCCGCCGCACTATTCACGCGGTGACACTGTTCATGCAACGATCAACTCCTCCGATGGACACCAAATTTTACCAGAAGCTGCATCTCAACCTCCCTAGCATTTTTCTCAACTACACCAAATTCATAAATTAAGTAGAACTACCTCAACCATTAAGAAAACAGTAAATCCCAATTTATGAATAGTGACCATATTTCAATCTCCAAAATTCTCCAAATTTATATGTAATATCATACTTGAAAGAAAGCTCATGAGGTAGAGAACAACTTTATACCTTGGAATTTCTCTAAATTCCCGATGGTTTAGTCGAAAAACCTAAAATAGTCAAAAAGTTTCCAAATCTTCTCTTCTCTGATTCATTGCACACAAGTGAAATTAAGTAATAAAACTTGTATAAGTAGAAAGCCCATGAAGAGAGGAAGAGATTGATACAATTTTTGCTGCTAGAAACCGTCGGAATCGGCCCCGATCTTTCTCTCTTTCTTTCTTTTTCTTTCTTTCTCTCTCCTTCTCTCTCTCTCTCTCTCTCTTTCCTTTCTGGTTTCTACCGTGAGGGGTGGGGAAGAAGAAAAAAAAATCTGATTTTATTTAGATAGAGTAAGATGAAAAGACTAAAATACCCCTCACATGAAAATACCCATAACTTTTGCATACAAACTCCGATTTTAGCGTGCCACTTGTCTATGAACTCGGTTTAACGTCCTCTACAACTTTCATGAAGAAAGTTTTCTCCAATTTTGATCTGAATAAAAGGTTAACTTTTAGGCCCCCTAAATAGTCAAAACGGAGTTAAAAGTAAAATAATTGTCGTTTACCGTCCAAATGACTAGTAAACCGGTAAATTAAGATACGGGATGTAACAGTCGTACCTATAAGTCCAAGGATCGAGAGCTGATGGATCTTCGACTCAAAGCACAATACTTCACGGATCCATGCAGGTATGAACCAAACATATTTCGCAGGCGATATAGAATGCAACCTTGGGTCTTTGACAAGATGATGTGCGACGTGGCCAAGTACGACCCATATTTTGTTCAAACAAGAGATGCTTATGGGAGACTCGGCTTATCCACTGAACAAAAGCTGATTTCTATGATGATTTCTATGATGATTTCTATGATGATTACCTAGATATTGCGAAGAGCACTGCCATTGAGATTTTTAAGCACTTCACAAAAGTAATCTGGAATGTGTACCATGAGATTTACCTCTGTCGACCAACACCGGCAGATTTGCAACGGCTCCTTGACAAAGCTGCAGAACGGGGATTCCCAGGGATGATCGGTAGCCTTGATTGTATGCATTGGCAATGGAAAAATTGTCCCACCGGATGGGCAGTATACTGGCTACAAGGGGAAACCCACAATCATCTTAGAGGCGGTGGCCTCCTACGATATTTAGATTTGGCATGCCTTCTTCAGACTTCCAGGTTCCCTGAATGATATTAACGTCATTGGATGTTCACCATTGTTCAATGACATATGCACCGGTGAAACCCCTGAAGTGAACTACCAGGTACATAATAGGCATTATCGTCAATGTTATTACCTAGTTGATGGCATATACCCTAAGTGGGGGTATTTGTACAAGCAATCTGAAACCCGAGGTCGCCGCAGACACAACATTTCACAAGAATGCAAGAAGCATACAAAAAAGACGTGGAGAGAGCATTTGGTATTCTCCAAGCTCGTTGGGCAATCATAAGAGGACCAGCTTGTGGGTGGAGTAAGGAGAACCTTCAATACATCATGATGACGTGCATTATCTTGCACAATATGATTGTTCAAGATGAGCATGATAAAGATGCATCGCAGCCATTTGATCCGGATGATATCCCAACCAGACCAAGGAAAGCAGAGATATATAAGAGACCAGTAATAGACACTGATGTTGATCGCAATCCGCAACAACTAAATCAATTCTTGCATCATTATAGGGAGGTTAGATGTCCAGTGATGAATGAAAACCTCCAAGACGATCAAGTCGATCACTTATGAACCATAAAATTACAAGCTGATCAGAACCACCAGTGAGCATTTTTTTTTTTTGTGCTTTCAATAAGTGGCCATGTTGTCATGATAAGTGGTCATGGCCTACTTTAGTTGTATTGTTGTGTGGTATGCTTTTACTTTGTGTTGTGTGCTTTTAATTTGTGTGGTGTGCTTTATTATGAAAATAAAAGTTCAATGCTTTTTTACTAAAATGATCTACTCAACAAAATAATTTTCGTTATCATAAATTAAAACACAAACCATTCAAAGCAACTAACAATATTAATTACATCCAAGATGTCTCCCCAAGTGGATCATAAGTGGTCAATCCTGTGTTGTCTCCTTCAGGGGGTGTAGGATTTTGAGATTGTTCCGGGATGCTTAAAGTTTCGGCCTCCTTATCAATTATTTGTTGTTGCTTCCTCTCCCAATAACTCCTCTTTCTTGGGGTGAAAATTGATGGATTCACCTGTATCGTGCGAGCATCCTCAGCGCGTTGCTCAATTAGTTGACCTTCCTCAAACTGTCTTTGCCTTTGTTGGTACTCGCGTTCGGTTTGTTCATAACATTTCTGCATTTGAACTCATAGGCTATCCGCATCCTGCTTATTGTCTTTTTCTTAGCTAGCTTCTGTGCTTTCTGTCCTTGAGGACGTGCCTTTCTTGATGACAGACGCTCATCCTCAGTAGTGGTTGTTCCATCATCATCCAAGTTGACATGATTAGGAACACTAAAGTAGGTGTTTTCCATTGATGGCGTTTTCCCAAACTTTTCTGTATTTTTCAAGTATTGCCAACAATGCTCAAACACAAAATCGCAAGCTTCCGAGTCGTAGTACGTTGTTTTAACATTCATGAGCTACATATAATATTAAGTAATAAAAATATTAAAAACATTTTACTTTTAACAACTACATGAGGAATAAAAAAATAATCATTATTGAACATATTTCAATATAATTACCTCGTCCTCCATATCTTCGCCGCTTCTTCGTTGAAAGTGTTCAACCTTGTTAAGAGCTTGGCGCCACTTCATACATGTTGGACTTATTTTCTTCCAACGAGCGTGGCAACTAGAATTTGTTCTATCCATGCAACCGGGCGGTTTGTGAGCATTGTACTCCTCCGCCACACGACTCCACAATAAGACCGACTTTTGATCTTTTCCGACGCAACCATCACCCCCAAAGGTGATCCAAGCTTGGCAAAGAATAACTTCTTCATTGTGCCTCCAAGAATCCCCTGTTGGAGCTATTTTTTCCAAGACAAAAAAATAAAAAAAGGAAGATATATTTAAGAACAAGAAGATGGGTTAATGAATGGAAAATTGTGAAGGAGATGGAGGATATCTGGTGTGAGGATATAGAAAAGAATGTGTAGATATTTATAGAATTTTCTACAATTCACTGTTCCAACGAGTAGATTTTTTTCCCTAAATTTTCTGGTTATTTTTTTATTTTTGTTTAACAAAAAGGATATAATAACCCTTCAATTATTAAGAGCCGTAGATGAGTTTTTTTCCATCAAATCTGAGCCATCAGATCGAAATAGATCCGTTCAGTAAAAAAAAAAAGAGCAACATCGGACCGTCCAAATTGATCAGGGCAACATCTGGACCGTACATTTCATGACCGTTGGGGGTTCCAACGGTCACCAAGGGACAGCATCTGCCGCGGGGTTCACGTCTGCAGACTGAAAAGCAGGCGCTCTTCTCTCTCCCTTCATTGTTCCGTGCGTGCTCTCTCTTCCCACCAGATTTGGCGCACATTTCCTTCAGTTTCTCCTTCTGGCGCGTTGGTTCGGCATTTGGGCTGAGACTGCAAGTGGGCCGGCCCCTATGGACAGTGATCAGTTCTGGTCTTGGAAAAGTCTCATATTTGAGACTACAAATGAGTCCAATTCCTATAAATATAGGACCAGACCCCCCAAAAACACAAGGTTACAGATCCAAAGTCTCAAAATGGCCCAAAATATGATTTGGCACCCCAAGGTTGGAGTTGCCCTAAAGAAAATAAAGCTTACGAAATTAATTATAAAGAAAGACATAAGTCTAAGTTATATATAAAAATAAACATATTTAAAAACTAGAAAAAAAAATAGAAATTTATTAGGGCCTAATTGGGCGGGCTTAAAGGGCCGAGCCGGGTCGGGCTTGGTCTAATTGAATTGTCAAACTGACCGGACCAAAAGGTGGAGTTGGACTTCGGCCCTACAGGCCCAACAGGGTTAAGGCCAAATGGCCAAATGATGACCCCCTAGATCCATATATGTTGCGAGTATATTCTTTGAAAATGTATGGTTCTTTCCAGTTCATAGTTTGGTTCTTTCCACTTCATAGTTTTCATAGTCTACAAAACTAAAACCAGTTTCATAATTTATATGATAATGATCAACGCTCAATAATTTTCATTTCTTGATTTGTCTCATAGAATTAGACGCATATATTTCACTTATTTAAAACTAAAATGTGCTTAGTTTAATTTCTAATGATTCATCATTAGTGTTTGACGCCGGCAAACTACTTAGAAAATTCTTTATTAGTATTTGTAATTGTTCAATATAGAATTTATATGAAACTACGCAATACACATACCAATACATCATAACCTCATCGTGCTAGTCGATCACCTTAACAAATGCAAGGTAAATTACGTTTATTTTTAATTTGCAATCAATCAATAGATTGACCAGACTATATAGCATCTGATCCATGCATCTGGCTTAAATGCGGTAAAGGTGGAGAGTTGATGAAGTTGGTTCGATAAATTCTTTCGGTATGCTTAATTCCTTGTCGCATTCTTCGTGTTGGATCTGCAATCAATAAACTTGACCAGGCCATGAGTATATTACTCAACTAAATATGTTCTAGTCTATATGATCAAAATTCATAAGCTGACTACTCACGTAACCAAACATTCTATCAAGGAGGATCAAAAATATGATCGAAATAACTTAGTATCTTTATACACCAAAAAACTGAATTTCCGTATAGTATACAATAAATGATAATTTTATGGCTTATTCATATTTTTGTGGTTTAAATCTATTGGAATTTTGATAGTTGTAAACCAGAAAAATAACAGAAAGTCACAAAATTTGAAAAAAGATGACATAATTGGAACATAAAAGCTAAAGTCAGAGGGGTCAACTGACCCTTCTCGACTATCCCTAGCTACGCCGGTAGCTGAGCAAGCGCTTGTTCTATAATCCGTTCCAGCTAAATTAAAAGTTTCATATTGTTTCTCGACGTTTTTTGATTCCTAGATTAACTTGCATGCATATGCATGCTATGCTTCATCCCAAGAGACTCACAGGTCGATCAATGATCATTCAAACTGATCGAGCTCAGCTTCACACTGCTAGCTTGGACATAGTTAGCAGTGAAAATGGTTGTCAACAAATAAGCACAAGTATGCCTGCAAATCTAAATTTCATGCTAAACAAATCGTTTACCTGCGTGAACTGATTGCATGGACAGGAGTGAAGCACTGAAAATCGTGAGCATGATTATCACAATACGGATCACAGAGCATGAGAGGCCCATCTCGATCTTACTCGATATTTCAACCAAAGGTCGATATACTCGCTAGCTAATTGGCTTTCTCAACTTATTGAATAATGTATGTCATGAAAAAAAAAAAAAAGCCTTATTGAATAATGTACAGTATATAGGCCGGATAAGGGCTAAATACTAGTTCCTATATTGTGGTTTGGGTTCAAAATCAATTCATTTAACTTCCAATTTCATCAAAAACACACATGCACTATCATTTCTAGTCCAATAGGTCTTTCCGTCCATCTTCGTCAAATGGAATGAGGCTAAATACTTGTTACTACCTCATACTTTAGGTCCAAAATCGATTCAGTCTCTGAACTTCTAATTTCATCAAAGACACTCATGTGCTATAAGTTTTCATCAAATATATAATTCCAGTAGATCTCCGACAAAATTGAATATTAACTCGCTGATATATCAACTCAGTGGGTCCCATTTCAAAGGTAAAATTTTCATTATAACCCTGACTTGAGATTGACCAAAAAAAAAAAAACTGACTTGATTCCTTCTCTGTTTTTTTAATTATTTTTTTGTTCCCATCTTCTTCTTTTTTTTTATGCAAATTCAAAAGCTCTTTATTTCCATTAGACAATTCTGCTGAGCATGATATCTAAAGATCCACATATTATGCTACCAGACTATACTAGATTTCATGGGTATATTTCGCAGAGCCATTAGCAACGAAAAAGAAGCTCAGGGTAGGATTTGGCCCATGCCTTCATCACAAAGGGGTCATTCACACCGAGGCAGAGAATTTTGTCAACACCCTTGGATTTAAGCTCGTATATATTATCAATATATCTAGGAACATGCTTCAAACTGAAAGTATGGGTGAAGGCATTAGGGACGCCGAAGAGGATGATCTTCTTGCCAGCAGTGAGGGGGTGAATGCCGACCGTTTGCATATGGTCTTGGTCGTCGAAGTAGGATAAAATACCATTCGGAATCGAATCGCCGAAGGCAAATGGAACCCGGCCTTGGGCTTGGTTCGATGAATGCCAGCGAGGTCGGTAGCTGTGGCGGTGTAGCTGGTAAAGCTCCGATTGACGAAGAATTAGGATAGTAGATCCCAAATCTGTTTCTCTCTCATCAAGAGTAAATCTAGGTCTATGTTGTGTGGTGGTGTCTGATCTAGGTTGCTTCGATTCTTTTCTTCTCCTCTTTGCCTGGATTAGATTCAAGAACATGAAAATTTGTACGTTGGTTTCTTTTTTGTTTGGTATTTTGGCGTTTTGGTTAATCTGGGTTCAAGAGCATGAACAATTGCAAGAATTAAGAACATGAACATGAACATGAACATGAACATAAACAATTGCTGGGAATTAATCTTTGGTTTCCTTTTTGGCTGTTTTGGGAACAATCTCATTTCTTTTCTCTTCCTCTGTAATGTTATCTCTGAAAAGAAAAGAAAAAAAAATCTTCTCTTTTCTCGTTCTCCTAAAAAAGGCCACTTTCAAGTTCAAATTAATCTCATGTAAAGCCAATAATTCAATCATACAGCAAATACTAGATCCTGTTCAAGGAAATTCAGATTATGTGTCTGGCCCAAACTCTAGGTTACTTGACTTAGTGGTAATAGAGTTATAGAAGGATTTAGAATCCTATTCAATGTAGAATTACTTTTCTTGTATTTAGATTTTATGCATTGTAATCCTTTATATAAAGAAACCCCTATTATCAATGAGAATACACAGCGAATTTCTCTCAATTTCTGGTTCCCTAAAACACGTTATCAGCACGAGTTTTAACCCTAGCCGAAAAGAAAAAAACAAAAACTGCAGCCGCAAGCCCTAGCCGGAAAAAAAAAAAAAAAAAAAAAAAAAAAACCTAACCTCCCTGCCGCAGCTTCCCTGCAGCCTACTGCCGCAAGACCTGCAGCCTCCTACCGCAAACGCTGCAGCCCTGCAGCCTACTGTCGCAAGACCTGCAGCCTCCTACCATAAGGGCTGCAGCCCCTGCTGCCACGCAGCGCAACTGCCAGCCCACCGCAGCCTTCCTGCCAGCTCCCCACAGCAGCCAGCCTTCGCTGCTACCCTTGCACAACAGCCTCGCAGCCCTGCTGCGCCTCTTAGCCTGTGCTAGCCTTGCTACCATCTCTACACGAGCACCAAGCCACGCTCTGCATAAGCCAACCCCCACGCAGCACGCTAACATCTTGCCGGCAGTTCCTTCACCGCCTCTGTGCAGCCATACAATAATCCTTCACTCAATAGCCTTCTGCTGCCCCTCTGTTACCCAGCGACTTCCTTCTGCCAGCGAAAGAAAAAAAAAACACAAAACAGAAGGAAGAAGAAGAAGTCGCGTAGAAGAAGGAGGGAGAAGGAGTGGGCCCAGAAGAAGAAGAAAAAAAAAAAAAAGGAGGAAGAGGACCTGCGGCCCGGAAAGAAGAAAAAGGAAAAAAAAGGAGGAAGCCCACGCCCACATTCGAGATATTTTTTTATTTAATTTCTTTTGCTTCCGTAATTTCAATTTCTTTTTTTTTTTCTTGGGGACTTGCAACATCCCCCTTCTACCCCCCTTTCTTCTTCATAGGGGAAACTTAAAGCTGAACTGTGGGGGTTCGTGCTCACTCCAAGCTTGGAGCTTGTAGAGTCCTCCAAACTTAGAGTTTGTTGAGAAGAAAAACGATCGAACAAATACATCATTGCTTCGATCTAATCCAAAACCCCTCTTGGAATCGGATTTTCTTGGGAGCGACTACGCTCAGAAATCCCTAATTTCTTGGAAGCGACTACGCTCAGAAATTCTTATTGTTTTCGTGGTAGCCTTTTATGCTCAGAAACTAACCCTAATCTTGTGTTGTTTTTTTTCAGGATGAGTTACTGAATAAGTTGAACTTTGTTCCACTAGAGACAACTGGCGCAAGATACCATAGGTGGGTCCGAGATGTGCGCCAACATCTTAAGGCTAATGGACTTCTGGAAACCATCCAAGAGCCTAGTCCGAATGTGCTTTCTGTAGAGCAACTTCGTGCTTTCGAAGCAAATAAAGCAAAGGCCATAATCCTCATGACAAGGCACATGAATGATGCTCTCCAAAGTGAATACCTCAATGAGGAAGACCCCAGAAAACTAGGTGGAACTTGAGCAGCGTTTTGGCAACGTTCGTGACTCCCTGCTTCCTGATTTAGAAGTGAGATGGCATAGCCTCCGCTTCTGTGACTTCAAGTCTATGCTTGATTATAACTCGGAAGCTTTTCGTATCAAGTCCTTGATGGAATTCTGTGGACAAACCATAACTGATACGATGTTGATCGAGAAGACTCTCTCTACCTTCCCCGTCTCTACCCTGATGATTTCGAAGAATTATCGGATTGATGTGAATGCAGGACGTATCATAAGGTTTCATGAGCTCATTGGCGCCATGAACGTAGCTGAGAAGCACGACAATATCCTTGTGAAGAACTATAATGCTAGACCTGTGGGAACTATGTCTATTCCAGAGTCTAATTATAGTCGCGCCCCCAAGGGAGGACGCAAGGAGCGAAACCCTAAGAGTAGGGACAATTCTGGACGTTCTAGTCCATATTCTCGCCCTAAAGTGGAAGGAAATTGCCAAGATAGGCTTGCACGGAACCGTGGAGGTCAACGTGTGAAGAGAGAGAGAGGCGGAGCCTTCGGCCATGGTGGTGACACCACCAAGAACAATGGTCGTCCAACTCGTGCATCAAATGCACCTCGATCAAGGGAGCCTGACCATAAAGATGTTTGTCTTCGATGTGGATCAAGTGGACATTGGGCAAAGAAGTGTAGTGCATCCCAGAACGTTGCGAACGCATACAAAATATATCGTGAAGCAAGAGAGGCCAGCTACATGGAACAAGAAGATCAAGATGGCGATCTCGATCTAAGGGTGGAAGACTATAAAGATCAAGACCCAGAAACTGGCGATTTTGATTAAGTCTTTTTATTTTCCAATAGATGCATGCAATTGTCATATTATTTGTAGTAGATGCCAATGGTTTAATCTTACTTCAAAGTAGGCGTACTCCTTGCAAATGTGATATCTAGGAAGGTTTTGAGATAAGTGGTACTTAAGCGAGCTTTGCTCCACCGACATCTCTCTACTCACCTGGTCACATTTACATTGAAATTACCGAAAGAAGTTAGATGACTGCCATTGTTTGCATTAGGTAGTTTATTGGATTAGATTCTTTTTGGTTAAAGAAACGATGATGTAATTCCGTTTGGCTTATCAATAAAAGTTGAGTTCTTTTCTTTATGACTCTTTTTTAATTATGAGCTTTTCTTTTAGGAATGGATGAACTACAATGCCTTGCGGATAGTGCGCCTACGCACACCATTCTACAACATAGGCAATTATTCTTAGAGATGTTGCTTACATATTCCTCTGTGACTACGATGGCTGGACCATCGGGTTTAGTTCAAGGACATGGAATGGCCCAATTCCTTTTGCCAAATGGCACCTTGATTAGAGTCACTGAAGCTCTCTACGCTCCTAAGGCAAATCGAACCTTATTAAGTTTTAAAGATATAAGAGCCAACGGATTCCATGCGAAAACGCATAATGAGAATGGAATAGAATTCCTTTGCATTACTTCTAATGATTGCGACAGAAAGCGCATATTAGAGAAGCTTACGTGTCAATCTAGTGGACTTTATGTCACTACAATTCGACCAATTGAATCCAATAATGTCATAAGAGAAGATCTCTTGGATTCAGACACATATTGGCTTTGGCATGATCGACTAGGACATCCCGGTCGTGATATGATGCTCCGTATACTAAAGACTTCACACGGGCATCCATTCTTCAGAATGAGAAGAAGCAAGAATCAAACATTGATTCCCGGACTTAGCAAGACCGCAAAAACTGCAGCTTCAGGCGCTGCTGCTGTCTTGGGTCGTCTCAAGGCCTCTCTTGTCCCTTGTGATGACGCCACAAATGGCGCCAACCATGAGCATGACGCTATGGTAATTCCTCCTAGTGGCAATGACGCCACACACACCAATTTACATGGCTCTAACACCATCAGGGGAGATGTAGTCACATGTTTTGCTTCTAAAAGCGTTACAGACGCTCCAGCCCAACCAAAATTCTCATTGGTTGCTTCTAAGGCCCCTCGCTCATTCTGCAAAGCCTGTTCATTCGGGAAATTAGGACCGAGACCGTCCTACGCAAAGGATCCCAAAATACTTATTCCGTTCTTACAGAGAATCCAAGGGGATATTTGTGGACCAATTCAACCATCATGCGGACCTTTTAAATACTTTATGATATTGGTTGATGCGTCGAAACGCTGGTCACATGTCGCGCTGTTGTCCACTAGCAATGCTGCTTATGCTAAACTCCTTGCCCAGATTATCCGTCTACGGGCTCACTACCCCGACCATCCAATTAAGTCAATTCGACTTGATAATGCTGGGGAGTTTACGTAGAAAACATTCGATGACTATTGCATGTCATTGGGGATTGATGTTGAGCATCCAGTTCCCCATGTTTATACCCAAAATGGTCTTACAGAAGCTGCTATCAAACGACTACAAATGATAGCTCGGACATTGGTAATGCGCACCAGTCTTCCTGTTTCTGCTTAGGGATATGCAATATTGCACACAGCGGCGCTCATTCGTCTACGACCTACTGCAACTCAATCTTATTCTGCATTACAGCTAGTGACTGGGTACGAGCCTGATATCTCGCACTTACGCATTTTTGGATGTGCTATTTATGTGCCTATTATGCCGCCACAACGTACAAAGATGGGTCCACAACGACGAATGGGCATTTATGTTGGCTATGAATCTCCAACTATCGTCCGCTATCTTGAACCCTTGACAAGCGATCTCTTTACCGCTAGATTTGTGAATTGTCATTTTGATGAGACAGTCTTCCCGTTGTTAGGGGGAGATAAGAACACAGATGTTCAACAGGAATGACAGGAATTGTCTTGGTCTGTCCCCACTATGTCTCATTTCGATCCCGGTACCGCACAGTCCAAACTTGAAGTGCGAAGAATAATCGAGTTCCAGAACGTAGCAGACACTCTGCCTGATGCGTTTTCTGATGTTGCCAAAATGACGAGATCTCACATACCTGCTGCAAACGTGCCTGCAAGGATTGATGTCCCTAATAATGGACATAACGCCACTCCCGTGACACCAGGAGATGGCGCCATTGCCTAGCATGGCAATGATATGGCATCTATGGCCACAGGTCCCGCAAGAAAGCACGGTAGACCAATTAGTTCGAAGGATACTCACCCTAGAAAAAGAGCGAATGAGGCACAAACAAATCCTTTGATCATCGATACTCAAAATCCGTCCCATGAGAATATTCCGGATTATGGTTATGTCCAAGAGACATCATTGGGTGACGCCTCAATGTCAGAACCTATCCCTGAGAACGTAGAGATCTCTGTGAATTACACTAGTGTACATGGGACGTGGGAAAGAAGCTCCATCATCATTGATGATGTATTCGCGTATTCAGTAGCGCGTGAGATTATTGAAACTGATGACATCGAACCACGCTCCGTTGATGAATGCCAACGTAGAGCTGATTGGCCAAAATGGAAAGATGCGATCCAGGCAAAACTTGATTCTCTAACGAAAAGAAAGGTATTTGGCAAAATTATACCAATACCGCCTAACACCAAACCAGTTGGTCATAAATGGGTATTCGTTAGAAAGCGTAATGAGAAAAATGAGATTGTAAGGTAAAAAGCTCGCTTTGTGGCGCAAGGCTTCTCACAACGCCCTGGAATTGACTACGAGGAGACCTATTCTCCCATAATGGACGTCATTACGTTCCGCTACCTTATCAGTTTGGTAGTTTTTAAAAAACTGAACATGCAGCTTATGGACGTGGTTACAGCGTATCTATATGGGGATCTAGATACGGAAATATACATGAAAGTCCCAGGTGGAATTCAGTTATCCAAATCAAGTGGCTCTAAACCACGGAGCGCGTTAGCCATAAGATTAAAACGCTCACTATATGGATTGAAACAATCCGGACGGATGTGGTATAACCGTCTGAATGACTACTTGATTGGGAAGGGATATGTCAATAATGAACTATGCCCATGTGTGTTCATAAAAAGGACAAGTTCCAGATTTGCAATAGTAGCGGTGTATGTCGATGACATGAATATAATTGGCACCCTTAAAGAGTTAAGGGAAACCGCTGAACACTTGAAATCCGAGTTTGAGATGAGAGATCTTGGGAAAACACGGTTTTGCTTCGGTTTGGAACTTGAGCACCGTGAAGATGGTATTCTGATTCATCAATTAGCTTGTACCCAAAAGATGCTTAGGCGTTTCAATACCGATAAGGTTAAGCCTTCAAGCACCCCAATGGTCGTCCGTAGTCTTGATCCAAAGAAAGATCCATTCCGTCCAAAAGATGACGACGAAGAAGTACTAGAGGCAAAAGTGCCATATCTAAGTGCAATAGGCGCATTATTGTACTTAGCATAATGCAAGAGACCGGACATCTCATTCGCTGTGAACTTGTTAGCTAGATATAGCTCCGCGCCAACACGACGCCATTGGACTGGTGTTAAAGATATCTTTCGATACCTAAGTGGTACGATCGATATGGGCTTATTCTATCCCTATAGAGAGATGATGGATTCGGACCCATCAAATAACCAGAACACCACACATGGTGGACTGCGTTCCCTCTCCCCATCCCAAAACGATATAAGTGTTTTGGAAGGTTTTGCTGATGCTGGGTATCTCTCTGACCCACACAAAGGGCGTTCCCAAACTGGTTATGTATTCACCATGGGAAACACTGCGATATCTTGGAGGTCTACAAAGCAGACCTTAGTCGCTACCTATTCGAATTATGTAGAGATTATTGCTCTTCACGAAGCAGTTCTTGAATGTATATGGTTACGATCCATAGTTATGCATGTTTGAAGTAATTGTGGTTTGAAGTCTACCACAGATGAGCCAACAAGCATTTATGAGGATAATGCTGCTTGCATTGAACAAATGAAGCAAGGCTACATCAAAGGCGACAACACCAAGCATATATCGCCTAAATTCTTCTACAATCAGCAACAACAGAAGCTCCTCAAGATCAAAGTAAACCAGGTTCGATCTGAGGATAATGTGGTAGGCTTGTTTACTAAGTCATTGCCTAAATCCACGTTCGAGAAACATGTGGCAAGAATTGGCTTGCGGAAACTATCTGAACTCCCATGATCGTAATCATCAGGGGGAGGTGCAGACATCAGGGGGAGATGTATACATGTATAGTCTCGAAACGTGAAGGGTGTGTTGTACTCTTTTTCTCTTTCGACCGAGGTTATTTTTGTCCCATTGGGTTTTTTGTTACTCGGCAAGGTTTTTAATGAGGCAACGAGAGAAGCACCACGTTTGGGTGACACAAGGGGGAGTGTTCAAGGAAATCCAGATTATGTGTCTTGCCCAAACTCTAGGTTACTTGACCTAGTGGTAATAGGGTTATAGAAGGATTTAGAATCCTAGTCAATGTAGAATTACTTTCCTTGTATTCAGATTCTATGCATTGTAATCCTCTATATAAAGAGACCCCTATTATCAATAAGAATACACAGCGAATTTCTCTCAATTTCTAGTTCCCTAAAACAGATCCAAATTTTTCATTTTTTTAATTTCTTTGATTTAGTCTTTGTCAAGATAAAAAATTCTTTAGTTTAGTTTTAACTTTAATCACATAGTACGTAAAAGCGTGAGTCAGGGCTAATATGGGATATTTTTTTCCATGTGGGACCCACAAGAGCTTAATTGGCATGCCACGTCAGAAAATTAACGTTCCACTTTAACGGAGATCTGACTGAATGATCTACTGGATGAAAACTTATAGCGCATGGGTGTTTTTCATTAAATTAGAAGTTCAAGGACTGAATCGATTTTAAATCTAAGTACGAGGTAGTAACTAGTATTTAACCCAATGGAACCGTTAAATTGCTGATGTGGCATGCCAACATAGCTCTTGTAGACCCCACATGGAAAGTAAAATTACACAATTGTCCTTTCCTCTCTTCTAACCCAGATTTCAATCTAATTCTCGATTACAAGACCTTTCTCCCTAAACATATTGGTATTGTTAGTTTAGGTTTAATCAAGTTTTGACCAAATTGTTGTTTTGGGTGACGTCGGGGCTTCCCCAGAGTTCATTGTCCTCTGCGACTTTTCTGCATCCTCCGACAATTTCGATCATTGTTTTTGGTAAACAAGGTAAGCATCTTCGTCTGCTAAGTGAGTCATCTACGTTTCTATGCTTAAACACAAATTTTAGTCAAGGATTACAGATTTGGAATTCTAGGCAAATCCCGATTGCCACTGTTCATTTTTCTTAGTGACCATTTTTGGGATTTGGTTGGTCCTTGCTGACCTTGTTCATAGTCTATGAATGTAAATTGATGGCTGGTTTTGGTCAATAGCAGAGGATTGCAGAATTGGTGAAATTCAAGGTTTGGTGACTGTGCTTAGGGAAAGAAGTTCACCTCATCTTCATGTCAAAGTCGTTTGTTGTTAGAATGATAACAGATTAGAAGCTTGTGAAGCTTGGGTCATAGAAGAGCTATTTCGCAATAATTGTTCGTCTGATATGTTGGTTGCTCTAAAATGAGATTGTGGAGACTTGAATGAAGACAAGTTTCGACAAAGGTATAATTCTGAACCTTCGTTCTATAGTCCCCAATACAAATACTAACCCCAATAAACACTCATAATCAGATTAATCTAGAAACCACGATACAAAGAGTTTAATGAAGAGAGATGGTGAAGTTTGGATACCATGTAGAAGACGACTTAGACTTGTTATATGGAGCTTAATCGGGTTGGGTTGAGGCCCAGACATCCTATGATCACCTACCTTCTCTCTCCTCCAATCTCGTTCACATTCCCACCCCAGATATTCAACGTAAATAAATAAAATAAAATAATAAAATAAACGACTTTAAAGAAGAAAACAGCCAAGGGGGGCCCACGAGTTGAGCCCAAACCCAAGACTGAACCGTTGAGGCCAAACCCAAGACGGAGCCCAAGTAGCAGGGTATTCACGGCCAACATGCAGTTCCCAGCCCAAATCTTGCACAACCCCAACCGTCTTCCTAAAATTCATGTCGCGCAACCACCTGCGAGGGGTCACCACTGTTAGCGTGCCACCAACTCAGTTGCCCCAAGACGGTTGCTCCACTACCAGCGTTCCACCAACTGGGTCGCTCCACCGCCTACGTTCCAACTCAGTTGCTCCACCAATCCACAGATCCACCCATCCCAGATCAGATATGGGAGAACTCGGCATCGCAACACCAACCCGGAAAAGTTCAACCGTCAACCACCATCTCCAACCAACCAGAATCTGACGTGCCGACGCGACTCCACAACTCCAGCCTGCAAGAATTGAAGCACGACCTCCTAGCGGACCCGGTTTGTCCTACCACCAGCCACTGATTCCTTCAATCAGGAGCGAAGCCACCTCGATCTAGGGAGCTACCTTACCCAGCAACAAAGCCTATCTGACGACAGCGTCCATGGACGCGTCGTCGAACAGAGGCCAGAAATCTTTTTTGAAAAAAACCCAGCGGCGGCCCTTATTCCAACAAAAAAAAAAATACAAAAACAAAAATTATCTATAAATGTTCTAATAAGTTACAGGTCACTTGTACCGTTGGTGTATCAAAAAATTTCTGTATTTTAATTTAGTGAGTCTTGATTTCATTATTCTGAATTAGATATTGGTTAGAATTTTCTCTTTCGTTTCAAACTTGGACTAAGGAGATCATCTACCAGTCACATTTAACCCATTTGTATCACCATTTGTAGTTTCAAGCTTTAAGTTTAACAAAATGGTAAGTAATTTATTTTTGTAATTCTTGCCATTGAGCTTATTATTCAACAGAAAGGAAAAAATTATATATATATATATATATATATCTATATATTTTGCTGAATAATCAAGGATAGGAGAGGAATAAAGCCCCCTATCATTCCTTTTTTTTTAAAAAAAAAAAAAAAAAAAAAGCCTATCACTCAATTTTATTAACAAAGACGAACAATAAAAGGAGGGTTACTAACCAATATCTCATATAAAAAACATCAGACTAACTAAAACGAAATTGAGGAAAGCCTATAATGTCACTACTAAAATACGATACTATAAAAGATTGAGGCTCATGTCACCACACCAAATTAGAGATGGATGTAACAAGGTTCCCCAAAGCATTAGCTATGTAATTCCTTCACAACAAAATATGAGAAGCTCTAAAGTTCATTTGAAAGATTTGGTATAAGCAATTCAACCAACAAACTCAAAGAGGCCTAGGGACGAGAGAAGGTTTTGTGTAATGTAAGACTAGTATTACTCAAACGGTGTTTTTATATGCATTGTCCGAATTCAAATTTTACGCCAGTTAGTGTGGAACAATGACAATTCAATTTGTACGCCATTTAGTCAAGGTTGAGTCATCTATATATTGTGGAACAATGACAATTCAACTTGTACGTCATTGGCAATTCAACTTGTACGACATTTAGTCAAAGTTAAGTTAGGCAAGGTTGAGTGATCTATATATTGTGGAACAATAACAATTCAACTTGTACACCATTTACAATTCAACTTGTATGTCATTTAGTCAAGGTTAAGTTAGGCAAGGTTGAGTGATCTATATATTGTGGAACAATGATAATTCAACTTGTACGCCATTTAGTCAAGGTTAAGTTAGGCAAGGTTGAGTGATCTGAGTTAGTCATGGTTGAGTGATCTATATATTGTGGAACAATGACAATTCAACTTGTACGCCATTTAGTCAGATTTGAGTTAGTCAAGGTTGAGTGATCTATATATTGTGAAATATCATGACAATTCAATTGGGTTCCAGCCATGAAAAAAAAAATCACATTCACATTATCAATGGTTGGCTCCAAAACTAGTCCGGGTAGCAGAGCAATCACTGGGAAGTAGGAGAAAGCATCGGTTCTGCTAAAGCATGACTTTAGCTTCGTTGGGTTGCGAGGGTGTTACCTTGCTTCGCTGGTTTCAACTAGGTTGAAGGTAGGTTTACTCAGGAGAGATTTTGATAATCTATGCGATTAGTTGATTGAAGAGTTGTTGTCTTGTTGTTTGTTTTTTGCTTCTATATATAGACTACTGCAAATTCACCTTCCTAATAAGAACGAAATATTTGAAGCTATATTTTAGGCCATAGTTATTGGCCTTAAATCGAATCAAAACTCTTAATCGTCTTGATAACTATTGTAGGTAACAAGATATTGCCTCCGTAACGTAGCGATCTTTTAGGCAATATTAATTGCCTTTAAGACGTAGCTAATTTGTAGCTAGTCAAGGTAGTTGCCTTTTCGGAATCAACTTCCGGGCATGCATATTAAAATATATATATATATATATATATATATATATATATATATATCCCTTGTTTAATTGTAATCAAGGATGATTATATACTTACCATCCCACCCCCCCCCCCCCCCCCCCGGTCCAGCAATCCTCAATAACCTTTGTAAACCTTAACTGCATCGGCAACTATATATATATATATATATATATATATATAATAAGATTATACATATTTTCCTTGATGATTGCAATCAAGATGATTGATTCCTACCCAAACTATTCGCGTTCTCGACGGCTCGCATAATCTCAGCCATACATGCAGACATGCAGCATGCATATTTATCTTCCCGTCTTGCACAGTCTTGACAATCAAGCAAACCACCATTAATTATCAAGATATCTTGATAATTACTAGTAATCCGACACATATCGAGATTTGCCTCTAGATTACTTGCTCTCTAAGTAGACTCTATTTAGCCTTTAAATAATATATTTTAAAGTTGAGGAAAATATATGGCTTGGGTCACGGATATTGGCCCGGATTTCTCGAGACACCCCTTGTCAGAAAAAATGCTAATTTTGGGTTCAAACAATCAATATACAGCACAATTATAATTATATATAGATAAAAACACCAGTTTATCAACTTACTACAGTACTAGTTAATTATTTGTACATATAAAATATCACAATTCTATTATAAATGTATAATTTTAGAGAGGTTACATTGTAAATAGGTTTATTATAGGTTAGTTTAGTCTATGTGAAAGCTTCATTAAAAAATATCATTTTATAAATGCAATTAATATGAATTCTTTATTTTTAACCGAAATCGAAACTTAATTTCTCCGAAATTTTCTTAAATTTGAAGTACCGAAACCGAAATTTTAAATCTTGGATGAGACTAGTATTATCAAACGATACTTTTATATGCATTGTGTCACGCCCCGAATTTTAGAATAAAAATTTAAAATCCGAAACATGAATTACTACAACTTAAAATAACCATCCTGAAAATTTCTTTTTCTTAACAACCTCACCACACAATTTAATTCTTAAAACCGAATTTAGTCTCGGTTAATTATTACAACTCACTCAAAAAATTAAATTGTAAAGCTCTAAAAGAGCATAACAAACCTCACAACTTAAATGAAAACAAAATAAATGCTGCAACACCTAAACAGTACGGTCACCTCCCTGGTTATCCTGACCTGCAAGAATATCCGCTACACCATTTGAATAGTTACCGGGATTGCAGTAACACAAAACCCGGTAAGATTTTGAAAGCTCGTATGAGTAAAAAAAAGAACGGTTGTTTAATTAAATCATAATTATTTTCACCCAAGTCAACACTCAACAATTTCCACATCCACAAAAAACCAATAATCTCAAATTAATCACCAAATCACAAGTCTACACAAAACCCTAAATTCTCATTTTTTCTTCTCAAAACCCCGAAATCGTATTTATAAAAATACGGTATTGACAGACTATAGCTCTAACTGAATCGTAACCCGTCACCTGGCCTAGGTTATGGCATCTGACATATTTATCCTTATCGTATTTCATCAATATGTATACTTATATACATATTTAGAACATCCGATAATTGTACATACTCAACCGATTGTATCTGATTCCTCAATACAGGTCACTACGTTGACCCTAAATGCATAATAAGTACAACAATATATTTTCACACAAAGAAATCAACTCATCCAACATACATAATATTATTATGAAATTTAAGCATTTGAACTATAATCCAAATCATCATTCCAACTCAATCATATCATCACTCAATAACACATCAATCAATATATATATTCCACGTAAATGTGTATATGCATAATCATCAACTCAGGAATGACCACTAATACTATCTATAGTTCACATAAGAAAATCGTGAAATCCATTTGTATAATTAAAATTCATTTTACTTACCTATGGACCGTAGTTGATCAAGTCCATATGATTTTAAAAACAAATATTTAATCTATAAATATTTTTCACATAATTACAAAAATAAATAATTTAAAGTACTCGGTTCGTATTATGAACCACGTGAGTTTTACTCACCTCGAAACTCCCGCTGCGTCTTCACTTAAATACAAATCACAATAATCCAAATGCTCGTCAACTCAAACCGCCAAATACCTAATCAAGTATGGTCTTTACTTAGCAAATGAAGCACGAAATAAACTTAAATGATGATCCAACGGTCGGATTCTAAAATAAAGACGATCCAACAGTCGGATTATAAAATAAAGACGATCCAAAGGTCGGATCAAATTTAAACGATGATCCAACGATTAGATCCTCACGGATCGCCCTTGGAAACATCCTATCAAAATTATACGAAAATCCGATGGATGGATCTTTACTAATCACCTCCCGAATCACTGTTTTACAATTATACGAAGATCCAAAGGTCGGATCTTTACCCATGACCACACAAAGTCATCGGGACAGTCATATGAACATCATATTAAAATTTGAAGTAAAACGGATGGTCTGATCTCCGTAAATCGTAAACCGAAGATAAACTGTAAAACCGTAAGTAGTAACGTCAAAACTTAAATTGACAATTTATCAACTTTTTCTAACATGACCATGTTATATATCAAAACGCTCGTATGGATACATAGATCATCGTCCAGATAATATGAACTCAAATTTGATCCGATGCGCCGCCACACGCGGCGGTCAGACGGCGGTCAACGCCGGTCAACCACCTCATATGCAAAATTTGTCAACTACAAACTTCTTCAAAATGAAATTATGAACAACTTTAATACCTAACTTTTTTCGACATAAGGTCTAGATCGGACTTTGAAGTTGGATTAATCTCGGTCACTCAATCAGATTCCAGATCAAATTAGGAACGTTGAAACCTTCAACTCTTAATCTACAACTCCACACTCAAAATCGTGATGCAAGCCACATATGGCGATGATCAGGAGGAAGAGCACATCACGAAAATGGGGAGGATCGGCCTGTGCACCACCGGCACTGGGGAG
This sequence comes from Rosa persica, assembly GCA_025331145.1. Taxonomy (NCBI): domain Eukaryota; kingdom Viridiplantae; phylum Streptophyta; class Magnoliopsida; order Rosales; family Rosaceae; genus Rosa; species Rosa persica. The sequence continues at coordinate 43,608,531 of WFKR01000005.1, read as the reverse complement.
ATCTGATCGGGTCGGTCTTCCTCGTCTGGGGTTGCTCCGATCCAAGGCTGGGGGCAACGGCGGGGCTAGGCGAGGGCGGGGAGGCACTGGGCACAGGGCGGCGAGTCTGGGGAGGGGAGGGTCCAGCAGTGGAGTGGCCGGGAAGGCAGTTTTCCAGCCAGGTCGGGTCAGCGAGCCAAGGGAGAGGAATTCGCGCAAGAGAGAGAGAGAGAGAACCGGGGGGGGCTTAAGTGCAAAAATCAGATTTTTTCGTCCTTAATGAAAAAATCTGATTTTTCATGATATTTATAGAAAAATTCTAATTTTTAAATATTCATAACTTGTTCATACGAACTCCGAATATTACGTTCCACATATGCACGAACCCATATCGACAAGCTCTACAATTTTCATGAATGAAGTTTTCCCAAATTTTGAACGTATAAAAAGTCGATTTTCACGACCCCCTAAATAAAGTTCGTTTTCGAAAATAAAATCATTCGAAACCAACTTTCTCAAACCACGATATACCAATTAATCCCAAATATCATAATTCAATTAATATAACAATTATTGTATTACATAAATTTATTATATGAAAATTTGGGTCTTCACACATTGTCCGAATTCAATTTGTATGCCATTTAGTGTGGAACAATGACAATTCAACTTGTACGTAGGCGGTTTAGTCAAGGTTAAGTTAGGCAAGGTTGAGTGATCTATATATTGTGGAACAATGACAATTCAACTTGTACGCCATTGAAAATTCAACTTGTACGCCATTTAGTCAGGTTTGAGTTAGGCAAGGTTGAGTGATCTATATATTGTGGAACAATGACAATTCAACTTGTATGTCATTTAGTCAGGTTTGACTAGGCAAGGTTGAGTGATCTATACATTGTAAAACAATGACAATTCAACTTGTACGCCATTGACAACTCAACTTGTACGCCATTTAGCCAAGTTTGAGTTAGTCAGTGTTGAGTGATCTATATATTGTGAAACAATGACAATTCAACTGGGTTCCAGCAACCAAAAAAGAAAAAAAAGTAAATCACATTCACATTACCAATATACAGCACAATTATAATTACATATAGATAAAAACACCAATTTAGCAACCTACTGCAGTACTAGTTAATTACTCGTATATATTAAATATCACAATTATATTTTAAATGTATTATTATAGGTTAGTTTAGTCTATGTAAAAGTTTCATTCAAAAAAATCATTTTATAAATGCAATTAATATGAATTATTTATTTTTAATCGAAATTGAAACTTTCTCCGAAATTTCCTTAAATTTGAAATACCGAAATCGAAATCAAACCCGAAATTTCGAACCTTGGGTAAGACTAGTATTACTCAAATTGTGCTTTTATATGCATTGTCTAAATTCATTTTACACCATTTAGTGTGGAACAATAACAATTCAACTTGTACACCATTTAGTCAAGGTTAAGTTAGGCAAGGTTAAGTGATCTATATATTGTGGAACAATGACAATTCAACTTATACGTCATTTAGTCAGGTTCGAGTTAGGCAAGGTTGAGTGATCTATATATCGTGGAACAATAACAATTCAACTTGTACGTCATTGACAATTGAACTTGTACGCCATTTAGTCAGGTTTGAGTTAGGCAAGGTTGGGTGATCTATATATTGTGGAACAATGACAATTCAACTTGTGTACCATTTAGTCAGGTTTGAGTTAGTCAATTAATGTTGAGTGATTTATATTATGGAATAATGATAATTCAACTGGGTTGCAGCTATGAAAAAAAAAAAAAGTAAATCACATTCACATAATCAATGTTTGGCTCCAAAATCAGTATGGGTAGCAAACTGGCTTTTGAGTGCGTGAGCGTGCCAATACCTTGCGATGTAGTCATCGGGATGTCCCTCGATTTGACTTCTTCTCAAACGTTATAGATGAGGACAGGACCAACCTCATCACCAGGTTCTTTTCTCTGCCTTTCTGAAAATGACTTATTACCTTACTGATAAGGACTTGTGGTGTGATCTCTTGCATCAGTCAGTCGATATTTAGTATTGTAGACTAAGTAGAGCTATCACGGGGAAGTAGGAGAAAACATAGGTTTTGTTAAAGCATGACTTTAGCTTCAGCTGCTTCGCTGGGTTACGAAGGCGTTACCCTTACTTCGCTGGTTTCAACTAGGTTGATGGTAGGTTTGCTCCGGATAGACTTTGATAATCTATGCGATTAGTTGATTGAAGAGTTGTTGTCTTGTTATTCCTTTTTACCCTCTATATATATAGGCTACTGCAGATTCACTTTCCTAATAGGAATGAAATATTTGGAGCTATATTTTAGGCCACAGTTATTGGCCTTGAATCGGATCAAAACTCTTAATAGTCTTGATAACCATCGTAGGCAATAAGAGATTGCCTCTGTGACGTAGCGATCTTCTAGGCAGGATTAATTGCCTTTGGGACGTAGCTAATTTGGCTTGCCACCAATCTCTTCACGTACAAAGAGCAGCTTCACCAGGTCGAGGTTTTAGCCCATGACCCTGGAAACTCCGAGTATGCTGATGTGAAAAGAGAGCTCCATGAGTTTTTTTTTTTTTTTTTTTGTAGTCTTTTTTAACTTCCGCGTGTAATATTGCATGTACATTGTATCATATAGTTCTATCTATTTCTGCATTCCACGAACTTTTGTATATAAGTTTGTTTCGTAGAGGTCTTTATTTTAGTTCTTGCGGAAACAGAGTCAACATCTTCTCTGGCCCTTAGGGATGATTCCCAAGAGCAGTTACTATCATATGGATAGGTTTTCATTGCAATATCATTCTTCTTTTATTTCTTCCTTCTCTCTTTTGAAGGAATCAACGTGTTGCTCAAACTAGCCACACCAAATAACTGCTCCGGCACCTCTGGAGGTTTGTTTTCATTAAAGGGTTGAATAAGGTGAGGATGGTTCATACACCAGAAATTGGAACTCTCGATATCTTAGAACAAGAGGAACAAAAAAAAAAATAGTTGCCTATTGGGAATCAACTTCTGGGCATGCACGCCTTATATATATATATATATATATATATATATATATATATAGCAGATGTTTACAAGAGTTTGGACCATGAAAGGATTACAAGGGGAAGTATGGATGTGGAATGGATTGTGTCCCCCAACTTACAATGTAACTCCTATATATACAATTGAGAAGTAACGATGGTTAACAAAAAGTAACTTGAATTAACTAACTACAGTTATAAAAATAACCTAACTAGGGTTACAAGTTATCAAGTCATTAACCATGGTTAGGTTAAGGTGACATCTGTACATAATCTACAAACCTCTACAGCCTTCGAAGCCACTGTAGACTTTTTATCTTGTCGTTTCTGTCGGTAGTGCAGTGTGGGTCCACTATGCTTCCATAGCGTTCTCCAGATTGTTGTAACCCACGTCATCTAATCCCAAACTTTGGTTGAGCTGGAATTGGCTTCTTCTGGGCACTGTAGATATGCTAATTCTTCAATCTCATGTGTCGTCATCATTGGGATGTCAAGTTGTGTGACATCTGTGGCCATAGTAGCCAAAATGTCTTCTGCCTCCTTCTGTTGTTCAGGAGCAGGCTGATAGCTGCTTGCCATATAAGTAGCAAAAATTCTTGTCTGACCTCTTCAACAACTTGCTTCAACTGAGCTCCACACTTGGTTGCATAGTGCTCTAACTTTAGGATGCTGAGTACCCTATTAACTTCCTCATTGGGGACCATAGCCTGGTGAACTTGATAATCCTCCGTTTCTGTCAACAACCATATTTGGTATGGTTGGAAGAACTTTTCTCTTTCTCTCCATCTGATTGTACTTACAATACTGAAAGTCAAATATTTGGAGAGCCTGTAGCTTTTTGCTACATGATACATCATTGTTTTGATGAACTGAGGAAAATTTTTTATTTCATCAATTTTTAAGCTCTGGGAAATAATTTGATTAACTATTCCCCATTTAATTGCTGCAAGTTCCCAGTCATCATGGTTTATGGTGAAACTGAGTTTTGGAATATCAAACTCTTTCATATTTAGGGATTCTGAATATTTCATAAACAAGTCTTGTATTACCTGCTCATGATTATGAATTTTAAGATAAATATAAGAGAAAGTATGACCAGGAACATGACTTCTTGCTTTTTCAAAAAGACAGATCCTTTTAATTTGTTCAAATGTTGGATCAATAATATCATCCAACAATTCTGACAACTGGAGAAAGCTGGTTATTTTTTCTAGCGTAAAATCCTCACTCCAATTTATTTGTTTTAATGCTTGGAGTATGGAAAGCCCATATTTCAGGAATCAAAAAAGATTTCAGGGTGCAACTAACCCAGCTGCCAACTCAAATCTCAGATCTGGTAGCACAACTAGATGCTGAGAATGTTAAAAACTTTAAATATTTTTAAAATCAATAGTAGTCAATTTTTTCAATAGTAGAACTTGCATGGTTTTCTTCATCATGTTGGTCACCACATTGACTTAGCGCGAACCCTTTATGACACTTATATTTGTGCTGTGGTAGGAATGAAATTTTGTGTATTTTACCATGAATGTTGTTGACATTAAGGGCGATGTACCCTATGTCAAGCATAATAGGATAATAGGCAAATGTAAAGTTGATATCTAATATCACATCTCCATTCATTTCTGGAAAAACTATAATTTTTGGTATTATGCATTTAACACCATTTAACCATATTGCTACTTTTTAGCTTTATGCTCAATTTTTATATCTTTTCGCTTTATACCAGAGACATTAATGGGGTGTTTCATTAATGTCCATTTTTTTGGTGATAGAGTATTAGGCCTGCATGCACAAACTATTGCTCCTGTATCTATTAACGAACAAAGACAATATGGTTTATAGCCTGCAAATTTAAATTCTCCTAAAATATGTGTATCTCTTTTTCCCTTGGCTAGGGGCAAAGAGAATATCTTCATTCCCGTTTGGAATGTAATACATTTCAAAAATTTTATTACTTCTTTATTTATTTTCATTTCTTTCTTTTTCATAACTTGTTCTTGACATGATCGAGATTTGCACTTGTTTTAGTGCAATAGCTTCTTCTTCTTCTTCTTCTTCTTTATTTTTTCCTTTCTCCTTTGTCTTGTTACTATCATTGTTTATGACTAGTGACTTATTTTCTTACACACTTGACTTTTGTGGAAATTCTAACCACTTTGGCTTTGTGTTTTTTTGTCTCTAAAATAGAGATTGTTCCCGGAGGCTTGAAACTCTATAGTAGTTGGTTCGCTACTACTAAGACTGTCTCCTACAAAGTTATTATATAACCATTGTTTTGGTACTTCTAAGTCTTTCCAACATAATAGTGTTGGTTGAATTTCTGTGTCAAACGATCTTGGTTCAAACAATTCGACAATATTTTTACCTAATTCCTTTAAAGATATTTGAGGGAGCCTTGTTAGCTCATGAATTGTCCTCCTTTGGATTACTAAATCCTGGGAGTTGTGATCCACGCTTAAGTTTTTAAGCTGAATTTTTATTTTTATTGAATTTTCAATATTTCTATATGTTATAGATATAAAATAATTTGGTTTGATGTTAAACCAAACTACCAGATTAGATTGAATACCTCCAATAATGTCAAAGATGGAACTTTACGATATATGTCGGTTTGAAGAATATGCTTAAATGTATAAAAAATACTATCTTAAAGTAAGACCAGAGTCAAGCATATACTGGTTAACACAATTCTTTCATAAACTCCCAAACTAATGGGATGAATTAGCATTAAGAAGTTATCCCGACTTCTTAAACAAAATAAATAAAAATGATACTTTAGGTTTCAGAATTAACTTTGCTCTGAGACTTATTACAGATAGATGTGTGGAAGTTAGAGCTAAAAAGCAGGTAAAAGCCAAATTAGCAACGATGTAAGAGGCAGAAAATGTTGCGATAATATACTTATAGAAAATTGGAAAATTGGTTGCAATCCACAACCACGATCTTCTAAAAAAAGAAGATATAAATAGAAACCATTAAAAAAGAAAAATTTTCAAAAAAGAAGAAGTATATCAGAAAGAAAAAACAGATGGGAAAAAACCCTAAGCATAAAAAATACCGATGTTACATTTGTAATGAAGAATGACATTATGCTCCAGAACGTCCTAGAAAAGGAAAGAATACCAAAAATATGGTCAAGATGGTTGAAGAAAATAACCTAGAGATATTGTTAGGAGAAGAAATCTCTGACGATGAAGACATCCTTTATAAGCTAGAAACTGAAAGTGATAGCTCAGATGAAGAAGAATTCATCTTTATGCTAAAAGAGCATATTGAAGAAAACTCTGAAGAAGAACTTCAGAATTTAAAATTAAAAGATGTCATTGGAGAATAAATAAGCTTTTCTAATGAACAACTACAAAATTTAGAAAAAGCGAAATACGCTATAAATAAAGAGGCGATTTATAAAAATTTAAGATTTCAAATATTTTCTCACATAATATTTGAGCAATTCAGTGGAAACACCACAGCTCAATGTACAGAAGAAGGAACAATGGAAATCTCGTTGTTTGATAAAAAGAGAATAGAAAGATGGAGGAAAAAACATCCAGAAATAAGATATGTTCATATTGGTCTAATCCATATCACTATAACTGCTTTATTTAGGCAAGGTTTGGAAACTTTTTGTAACAGAACCTTTAGAGTGCTTATATGATGAACAAAATTATGATCATACTTTACATATTCCAAAAAAATATAATAAAGATATTTATGTTCTTAGTAGTACTATAAAATCTATTTGTGATATGTTACATATGTTATCAAAAAATCAAAAGGCATATACGTTGTTCTTATTTGTGTAAGTGGTATCAGAGCTAGAACTAATCAAGATCTAGTTCGTAGTTAGCTTTCAAGCTTCAGGCTTGAGGAAACTAAAGCATCAAGAGTTCATCCTTGTACATATCCATCAAGTAAGTGTCCTTACTATATAAATTAATTTTGTTTATTATCTTGTTATATTATTACCTTGTTCATCTATTAGAGCTTAAATCTTGTTATAAAAAGATTTGTTACTAATGTTTCATGGTAAACCTCATACTCTCTCGAAGCTCATATCCCTACATAGCCGTTTAAACCAAGTGATGGTTGTCAGGCTTTTTTAGGAATTGGTCTTAAGCACCAGAGAGAACCGGTTTTAGGTACCATCTATAAAATATTAATGGCAAAACTTTTTGTAACAGAACATTTAGAGTGTTTATATGATGATCAAAATTATGATCATACTTTATATATTCCAAAAAATTATAATAAAGATATTTCTGTTCTTAGTAGTACTGTAAATTCTATTTGTGATATGTTACATATGTTATCAAAAAATCAAAAAACATATAATGAAAAATTTGAACAACAACTTTCTAATCTAAGTACTACAACAAGCAAGATTGAACAAAAAATTTAATCTCTTACTCAAATTGTAGACATAGATCTCAAAACAAAGACTAAAGAACAGATACAAGAATTAACTAAAACAGTCAATACTCTTATCTTACAACAAGATGAGATGAGTTACCCTGGAGATAACCAAATCCCCAGATTGTTCTATAGAACAAAAGATATAATAGTTCTTCAAAACAAAGAACCAAAGCAAGATCAATATAATAATATAGTAGAAATTTTAGACTATTGGAAAACGATCTATAAGGATCACAGTCAACAATTGAGGAAAGAAATCATATTTTAAACCAAATAAGAACAACTTGTTTGGAATACGAAGACTTGCTTTTTTATTTCAACTATGACATTAATATGTTGTCTGATGATGAAACAACATCTTCAGAGTCACAAGAAGACGAAAATGAAATAAACACGTTAAGTGATGAAGACACAGATACAGAAGAAAAAAACTTCTGACGCACAAAAGAAAAGAAAAGCTAAAGAGTCTCTTCTTGAGTTAACTAATCAAGAAGCTTTTGAAGAATATTTGAGAAACACTCAAGATGACACCTATGATGATTTTATTAAAACAACAAATTATGCTTCATCTTCTGGTGTCGAAAATGAACCTATGGACCAACCAAGTCCAACTTATACTAGAAGAGATGATATGAATAAACAAATAGTGATCAAAACAGGACATATCTTGACCTAACTCATGTACCTTTTAAATATCAAGAAAGAACAATAGAAGATTGGGCACAATCTATGTCCATTATTATAACTAATTATAAAAACGTATGGACAAAAGAAAGATTCTTAGATTACATAGCAGCAACATTGCAAGAAGACACTTTGCAGTGGTTAAAACAATGGGAAGGATCCCCAGAAGGAAAATTACAAAAATCAAATTTATTAACCATAGTTACTTCTCAATTGTATATATAGGAGTTACGTTGTAAGTTTAGGGACACGATCCCTTCCACATCCATACTTCCCTGTAATCCTTTCATGGTCCAAACTCCTGTAAACATTTCTGCTATATAAATAAAATTTTTCCCTTTTGTGTAAGTGGTGTGTGTGTGTGTGTGTGTGTGTGTGTGTGTATACCCAAACCCTATATCCCTTGTTTAATTGTAATATCCTTACCATCTCCCCCACGTCCAGCAATCTCCAATAATCTTTCATTGCTTGCATGACCCACATCTTGGCCCACCGTAAGCCTTAATTGCATGGGCAACTATATATATATAATAAGGATTTTGTCCATTACCTTAATTCTAGGAAATTTTTTTTCTCACTCTACTCTGTTAAGTTTTTTTAATTCCCTCTTACCCATGAAAACTCTCATAGGGTCTTCCCTAATACTCAATCATGTTTTTTTTTAAAGATTATTTTACACTCACTCTTTTGTTACATAAAGAGAGAAGCCATAAGAGACTGCACCAGAATTCGATTTTCGGTTGTCGGATTCCGGCCAACGATCACCGGATTTAGGTCACTGATCGCCGGAATCCAACCAACGATTGCCGGATTCCTGTCACCGGTTGTCGGAATCCGGTCACTACCTGCCATCCCACCAGACTTCTCTGAAAACCTCGATAGAGGTCCCCAAAAATCATCGAGATCTCATAAGTCACCAGAAAAGTTTATTGCCCAAATATAAACCTCTGTTGCTCTCCAATAGATATTGGGGGGCAATAGAGGCTTATGAAACCTCATCAAAAATCACCAAAGAGGTTGTCGAAAATCTCATATGGAGCTGGAGAGGTTTATTGCCCTCTGAATAAACCAGTATTAGCCCCTAATAAATATCTATTACCCCTCATTAGAATTTTCGGTCACCGGAATGAGAATTAATTTCCCTAAAATTAAACGAATAAAACTTTGATTAAGGAAAAAAAAAAAGATTACATCAATTCAAAACATTTTATTGCCCCCCAATACCAGTCTATTTCCCCCAATAGACTTTTAAACAGACCTCTATTGCCTCCTATTATAACTTTTTTTTTCTTTTTCTTTCCTTCTAGGCCTTCTGCCCCCATTTTATCCACCTCCAAAAGATTTTTGCATGAATTCAAACCTTTTGATAATTATTACGAAGCTTGTGGTATTGTCGTACTCCATCTTGTCATTTTGTCTTATACCCTTGATTAGAGTTTCAAGGCCATCTTTTTCTATTGCAATTCCACCGCCAAACTTTCAACTTTCTTCTCTTTTTGGTTCTACACCTTATTTGCATCATGACCACCTGGCTCGAAGAAACAGGCCTCGAGTCTCTTTTCATATCCTTCGAATCCAATTGCAGACACGTCGCAACACCAGATGAAAGGAGAACGAAAGAAGATTGAGAGAAGTAGAACAAAGAACTATGCTGAAGTTAGAATGCAGTATTAACGATCAACAAAATCCCTGTCTCTTGCTTCACTCATAATTCTTTGATTCAAAACTATTGATTCTGAAATTGAAAATTATGCCACAGGCGATTTTCGCAGGAGCTCAATGTTCAGCTTGGGATCAGACTCGGAGCTTTTGTAATTAAGATCCTCCTCCTCGTCGTCCTTGCAGAGAGAGAGAGAGAGAGAGAGAGGGATCCTCATCGTCATCGTCGACGGCATCCATGTAGAGAGAGAGATAGAGAAAGGGATCGTCGTCACGTCCTTGCAGAGAGAGAGAGAAACGGCGAGAGAGATAGAGTGGCGAGATGTAATTCTTAATTTTTTGGAGGCCAAAATTTGCATTTGGCTTTTAAATTGTGTTAGCGAGAACAAAATTCTCTTAGTGGTGTAAGTGGGTTAATTTTAGCCCATTTGGTGTTATGGGTCAAGGACCCTATATGATAAGAATATATATACTTTCCTTGATGATTGCAATCAAGACGATTGATTCCTACTCAAACTTTTCGCGCTCTTAACAGCTCGCGTAATCTCAACCATACATACAGCCTGCATATTTATCTTCCCGTCTTGCATAGTCTTGACAACCAAGCAAATCACCATTAATTATCAAATATCTTGCCTGGTCTCCAAGTAGGCTCTATTTAGCCTCTACATAATATATTCCGAAGTTGAGGAAAATATATGGCTTGGACCAAGGATATTGGCCCGGATTCTCTCGAGAAACCCCTTGTCAGGACAAATGTCAATTTTAGATTCAAACATTGGCCCCACACCCCCCCCCCCCCCCCCCCAAAAAAAAAAAAAAAAAAAAAAAAAACCTCAAAGTCATAGGTCCACGTCATGACTGAAGAGTCTTGAGTCCGCACTGTTCTTACAATAAAGTCTTTCTAGAGCCACTCGAATTGGTGCAGCAATAAGTACAGAATGAAATCACTTGACTGATTCCATACAAGCCTCTAAATAAGCCATGAAGCTTGAGTGTCGCAATCTAACTCAACCTAACGAACCGTGAGGTAGTTATTTGAAGAATCGCACCTGCCATGTAATTAACATGAGAACTTCGATCACATGTCATGTAGAACCTGATTAGGACCTTGATAGAGAGAGAGAGAGAGAGAGAGAGAGAGAGAAGCAACTCTTGCTCAAGTCCTGAATTTCTGCTTCCAATTCATGTCAAGCATAAAGATATGTTTCCAAGCTTAAACATAGATAAAAATGCCACAGGGATTGGCCCTATAATTATTAAGAAACTAGAACTCTTAATATGAAGTTTGGCATTAAAGTAGCGCCACAAAATTTTAAAATACCTCCCCCATAGGTGCCCCCCATGTGAAGGAATAAAAGAGGCTGCCTTTGATCGCGAATGAATAGCCCTCGACGCCCTTAGAAGCTTCACCGAGTGTATTGCACCATATATCTTCTAAGCACGAATCCTAGTTTGCTAGCTTTATATTGATCTTCTCTCAAGTGCAGATGTGGAAGCCACTTCGCTGGCTAGATCAGTTGCGATCAGGGCTCACAGTACTTGGCGAGATAACATGCAAATCCCATGGTGAACAAATGTGTTTTCCTTCGCAACCCGTTTGCTTTCATCTCTTCACAAAATGCATGCTTTCCACGTACATAAATATGCCAAATACTGAGATCACGATTGAATCATGGCTACCAAAACCATAATATGTGTACATGTGAGCCCACCGTCATACCATTTGCAGACACCACACTTGCTTGGAGAAACTAAAACCGCATGCGTTTTAATTATGCTTAATTAAAAGCCATCAAGCCACTATGCTAGTTCCATGTTTTTCATACATTGTCAGAATATACCACCTCTCCACTGCCTCAGATGTTATTCTCAAAAGAACAATTCTTAAGTTCACCCCCATTATCTATTAACTCACTTTTTCTTAATAAATTTATAATCTAACGGTCTATATCTTAAATTAGTTTTTAAAGATCATCTCTGCAAAAAATCAATCGAATCGGAAATTGTTTAATTATCTAATTAAATCAAACAAATGAACGGTTCTAACGACACTTGCTGCTATTCTGATGAACCGTCTATGTATTTCGTAGAAATGAATAATTAAAAGATCTTCAATTTGATTGATTTTTTATAGAGCTAATCTTTGTATTAATCACATTATACAACATGAATGATTGGATTAAAAAATTATAAAGTAATTATGCGTTAATCACAAGAGATGGTGAATATGCTGATTCACCCAAGGGATAAACCTGAGAATTGTGCTTCTCAAAATGGGGTGAAAACCATGTAACTTAAATTAATTATCAGCTAGCGCCACTTGCTGGCTCAGGTAATAAATTAATCACCAAAAATATCTCGGCTACAAGTGCAAATGGAAGTCTAATGCAAAAGACTATTGTGGATAAACTCTTCTTGGTACTTTTCGCGAGCACATTTTCGCTGTGTGTTCACCTTTAACCTGTACGCAATTCGTAAACTTCATGCAACTACTCGCATCAATCTGATGAACCTTCAATGGCACTGTGATTGGTAGAAGATTGTTCCTAGTTCCACTTTGAGGCCACTTGCAACCACGACCCTAGCTGGTGCATGTTGTCTGCTCATCTAAGAGAATCTGGTTTTCCTGCTCGATGATTAATGCCTTAGCCACAACGAGTCCTAGTTCCCTTAGTTCCAAAACGGCTACGTCACGCGGAACTGAAGGGTTCAGCCCCAACTGAAACTTCATGACCAAACTCTCAGGATCTAGCTGTCTCACATACTGATACAACTGGTTGAACTTTGCCTCATAATCCCTCACACTCAACTTCCCCTGAGTTAGTTAATGGAACTGTCTCTCCAACTGGTGTCTCACGGTAACAGGGAAGTATTTCTTCCTGAAGAGTTCCACAGACTCATCCCAGGTTAGAGTAGTCACATCCATCATTCTCTCTATGCCACTCCACCACAACCGTGCATCCTCCTGAAGCATAAAAGATGATATCTTCCTCTTTTCCTGCTCGTCACAAATCACCATCTGGAAGTAGCCCTTCATGTTTTCGATCCACTGATCTGCCAACATGTAGTCTATACCTCCCTTAAATGGAACTGCTCCCAGACGAGAAATCTCCCTTGCCAATTTTGACAAACGAGCGGGATCAGCCACATGTGGAATTGGTAGCTCAAACTCTGGTGCTTCCATGTCGTCCTCATAGTGATGCACAGGAAGAGCCCTACCCCTAACTCTACCTCTGCTCCTACCTCTGGGTCTTCCTCGACCCCTACCTCTGCCTCCCACAAGATCCATTACCTATGGATAATAGTACAAGTATACCTGGTCAATACATGTATAACACTTAAAACATAGCATAAGTCAAATACTAGTCCATATTAACCAAGATACTAACACAACTAAGGTAATTCAAGGAGCTAAACTTGTTCCAACAAGAACCTACAGGTCAACCCTACTGTTCTCAGGAGTTAAACCCTGACTAGGCCCCGCACTATGGCATACCCAAAGATTATACCAGTAACAAAGAGCATATGATGGGGATCCTCTGCAGACGGGCCATCACTCAGGGAGTACTGATTATCACCAAATATGTACCTCACGCTCTGATACCAAACTGTCACGCCCCGAATTGAATATAACAAATTCAAATCCGAAACATGAATAATAACAAATACAAATAACGTTCTGAATTTTTTTCTCAGAAACCATCACGCCTCACATCACTCAATATTACATAAACCAAATCCTCAAGTTAATTATTACAGCCCACTCTCACCAACTTAAATAGTAAAGCTCAATGAGCATAACCAACCTCACAAAAACAAATCCGATAAATCAAACACTCCTACACTAAACAGCTCGTTCACCGCCCTGGTTCTCCTGACCTACACGATTATCTGCTACACCGTTTGAATAGTGTACCGGGATTGCAACAACACAAAACCCGGTAAGCTTTTGAAAGCCTGTATGAGTAAATTTAGAGATTGCACGATTCAAGTTAATAATAAAGCACACAAGGTAACTCCACAATACACAGAAACACAAAGCAAAGAATACTCTCAAGACTCTCTTTTAAAACTCCTACTTATGAGTCTCAAGCAACCTCAACGTTACCCTCATCAAACCACTCAACATTGGTAGACAGACTAGAGCTCTAACTGATCGCAACCAATAACTTGACGCAAGAGCATGGTTCACGATTATCGGCAACCAACAACTCCTCAGAGCATGGTTCACCGACATCAGCAACCAACAACCCCTAAGAGCATGGTTCACTGATAATTTGCCATGGTCACACTCGTGACCTATTGATCTCAACATATCAAAATAATTAAAAAAGTCACACTGACTTCATAATGTTACTGAACTCTCAATACTCTTCAAACAATAAAACTCAAGACATTTCTCAATATATTGTTCTCGAAAAGTAAACATCCAAAACAATAATAGCAATACAATCATGCATATTGTTTCATCAACACAATCCATCAATAAATATATATCATCACATAAATAATATATATACATAGATATTCACGCAAGAATGACTACAATACCAACTATAGTTCACATGCATTAAAACAAAATTCCTTTTATACTTAAATTCATTTTCTTACCTGTGAACCGCAACCCTATGAATCGTAGTCGATCAAGTTCATATCATTTCAAACAAATCTTTATTTTCATAAAACAATTTCCACACATTCACAATTCAATATAAATCACTAAATTTCAGTTCGTAAATGAACCATGTGCGATTTACTCACCTCTAGTCCAGCTGCGTCTTCTATCAATCAAAATCACAATAATCCAATGCTCGTCAACTCAAACCGTCAAATTCCTAATCAAGTACGGCCTTTACTTATCAAACGAACACGAAATAAACTTAAATGATGATCCAACAATCCGATTCTAAAATAAAGACGATCCAACGGTTGGATTCTAAAATAAAGACGATCCAACAGTCGAATCGAATTTAAACGATGATCCAAAGGTCAGATCCTCACGAATAGCCCTCGGAAACATCGTATCAATATTATATGAAAATCCGACGGACGGATGTTCACGAATCACTTCCCGAATCACTGTTTTACAATTATACGAAGATCCAACTGTCAGATCTTCGCCCGTGACCCCACAAAATTATCGGGACAATCATACGATCAACATATCAAAATTTGAAGCAAAACCGATGGTCTGATCTCTGCAGATCGTAAACCGAAGATAAAACGTAAAACCGTAAATAGTAATGTCAAAACGTAAATCCACTATTTATCAAATTTTTCTAAAATAACCTTATAATATATCAAAACGCTCGTAAGGATGCATTGATCATCGTCCAGATAATATAAACTCAAAATATGGTCCGACGCACCGCCACACCCGGCGATCAGATGGTCGCCAACGCAGCGGTCAACGCTGGTCAACCACCTCCGATGCAAAAGTTATCAACTACAAACATCTTCAAAATAAAAGGGTGATCAACTTTCATGTCTGGAGCTAAGCAAGATTTGGTCTAGATGGTCCTAGATCGAGCTTTGAAGTTGGATTAATCTCGTGCATCTGATCAGATCCTAGATCTGTTCTGGGCCGTCAAAAACTTCAAACCTTGATCTATCGCTCTACATCCAAATCGTCATGCAAGGAGGATATGAGGATGATCAACAAGAGGAGGAGATCACAACAAGGTTGAGGATCGGCTCGTGTAACGTCGGCACAGACGAGATCCGGTCGAGTCGGGCTCACAGCTCGGGGGGGGGGGGGCTTCAATCCTCTTATAGGGGCAGCGGCTGGGCTAGGGAGCAGCACGGGGCAGTTGGGCGTGCAGCTGTGAGTACGGGAGGGGCCGGGTTCGAGGGGGCGTGGCTTGGAAGGCCTCGTTCCGGCCGGATCGGGTCGGAACTGGTCAGACGGGGGGAAGGGTTTCGCACGCGAGAGAGAGAGAGAGAGAGAGAGAGAGAGAGAGAGAGAGAGAGAGCGGAGGGCTGGGGGACCAAAACGCAAAAATGAGATTTTTTCATCCTTAATAAAAAAAACTAAGATTTTCTTGATATTTATAGAAAAATTTCAATTTTCAAATATTCATATTCATACGAACTCCGAATATTATGTTCCACATATGCACGAGATCGTAGCGACGAGCTCTATAACTTTCGTGAATGAAGTTTTCAGAAATTTTGAACGTATAAAAAGTCAATTTTCACGACCCCCTAAATAACATTCGTTTTCGAAAATAAAATCGTTCGAATTAATCCAACAACCTCTCCAAGCTTCGTAACCTCACCCATGACCACGACAACCTTTCTAAAAAATCCACGGAATTTAATTTGGATTGTTCGGGGTATTACACAACTGGACTTGGCCCTTACAAAACATAAAACTCTAAACAAGTCTTATGGTAGAATTCCGGATGCGAGCCCAATAGTTCACTGCCTATCTTGCTTCGCCAGTGATGTCATGACTGATCTTTCGCATGGCTCAGCAAGCAAATTTCGCTATGCTCCTATATGTTTCGCCCAACTTCTTCTGAGGTGGATGCGCATGTGGGCCTCTGGGCTGCTTCGCGAACAAACAGAAGGGGCCTCCAAAAGGATCTTCTTCGCCATCGCTATCGCTAGACTCTAGGCATATTGCACTCTTCGCATGCGCATGGTCCTCAACTTGACATCAGAGTCAAATGGCCTCCAAATATATTAGGTTCAAGCCACTGCCAGGAAAGAACACTCTCTTTGCATCTTAGGGATGCACATAACGTAAAACTCGTTTTTGATCTTCTCTTTTTTTTTTTTTAACAACGAAAATAAAAGTACAAACTGAAAATTAATAGAAAATTATAAACAAAGAAAGAAAGAAGCTACCAGCAACACCTTTGGCTAACCTCTAGAAGGTCACGGGGGAGGCCATCTATGCTTCACTCTAAGCTTCGATGTATCAAAATGTATAGCACGAAAATGCCTCTTGTGAGAGCTTGTAAGAAAAGAACAAAAATATTTCGCGTCGAGGATTTGGAAGAAATTTGGCTCGTAAGAGGAGTAATTTTGCCCCCCAAGTATCTTTGTTGGTTGGTTAAGCATGATCTTCAATTGTAATTTTGGAGACGAATATGAGCATAGATTGGCTTTGTCGTCAATAACCATGTCATTGAACATGGTGTTTTTAGGGTAAGCCACGAATTGGCTTTTGCATTTGACCATTTGTTGGTCTGAATTCTGCTTATCCACCAGATAGATATGTTTAGTATCATCATAGATAAATTTCTTTTGCAAGAAATTTGAAAGAAATTTGGAGCTAGATAATTATAAACAAGAGTTAACTTGTATCGATGATACTCGAATTTACAGCCGCGAAAGACAAATTAACTACTAAAATAATTGTTTCGGTCATTCTTGCGAGATGGGTTATATATATTTTCCCCATTCATATCAAAGCCACCAGTTAGCCTTGAAGCACTGATGAGGAATTTCAACTTGAATTGGTTGATAAAGCCGCACGTTGGCTTTCCAAGACCACAATAATTAAGTTGATTATAGCATTGGTCATAATGTTGGCCATGATGACGTCTGGTTCCACTATAACGACTTGATTCATAATTAAGTTGATTAATTTGACCATGCTTTTGACCAAGATCTTTTTGACCAAGGTGCTGTCCTGTAACAAAGCCACATCTTCTACATCTTTCCTGACAAATTTCTTGTTGAAGTGTTGTTGTCTTGTTATTCGTTTTTAGCCTTTATATATATATATATATAGAGAGAGAGAGAGGCTGCTGCAGCAGATTCCTTTTTAATAGGAATAAAATATTTGAAGATATATTTTAAGCCATGACAAATTTCTTGTTGAAGTGTTTTTGTATCGGTGTTCGTTTTTAGCCTTTATATATATATAGAGAGAGAGGCTGCTGCAGCATATTCTTTTTTAATAGGAATAAAATATTTGAAGATATATTTTAAGCCATAATTATTGGCCATAAATCGAATCAAAACTTTGAATAGTCTTGATAACTATTGTAAGCAACAAGAGATTGCCTCAGGGACGTAACGATCTTCTAGACAAGATTAATTGCCTTTAGGACGTAACTAATTTGTAGCTAGTCAATGTAGTTGTCTCTTGGGAATCAACTTCTGGGCATCCACGTCTTCCATATATATTTATATATATATATATATGAAATTTTTCTTAAGTAAGGATATCCTTACCTAACTTATGGAACGAATTTCTAGTTTTGAGCCACTGTTCGATCACATATCCTTAACTTAACCGTTCAGTTTTTAGTCTTAATGTATAGATCATCTCTGCAAAATTTCAGCCAAATTGATGATCGTTAAGACATCCAAAACTGCAATTTACACAAACGAACCGAATTTGTCGAACCAGAACCGTTCGTGTACATTGTTGTAAATTACAGTTTTGAATACCTTAACGATAATCAATTTGGCTGAAATTTTGCAGAGATGATCTATATATTAGGACCTAAAAAATGAACTGTTAAGATGTGAATATATGATCGAAAAGTTGCCAAAAACTGAAAATTTGTACCTAAGCTTAGGTACGGATGTCGTTAGCCAACAAGTACTATATATATATATATATATATAGGATTTTTCTCAGGTAAGGATGTCCTTACCTAAGGTTTAGGTACGGATTTGGTGTTTTCACCCACTTTTCGATCACATTTTCACATCTTAACCGTTTAGTTTTTAGAGCCTAATGTATAGATCCCCCCTGTAAAATTTCAGTCAATTTGGTGATCGTTAAGGCATCTAAAACTGCAATTTACACTAACGGACCGAATCTGTCGAACCGGAACCTTTCGTATTTATAATGGTAAATTACAGTTTTGGATGCCTTAACGATCACCAAATTGGCTGAAAATTTGCATAGGTGATCTATACATTAGGACCTAAAAACTGAACGGTTAAGATGTGAAAATGTGATCGGAAATGGGGTGAAAACCGGAAATCCGTACCTAAGAAAAACTAAGGACATCCTTAGTGTAGCCGGACTGTGTGTATATATATATATATATATATATACACACACACAAGCCCTTTCTAGTAAGGGATCCCTTCTTATGGTTTTTTTCTAGAGATAAGGCATTAGATCAACTTTTCGATCATATTTTCACATCTCAATCGTTCAGTTTTTAGGTCCTAATGTATAGATCACTTATGTAAATTTTCAGCCAATTTGATGATTGTTAAGGCATCCAAAACTGTAATTTACCATTACAAACACGAACGGCTCAGAATCGACAGATTCGATCCGTTCATGTAAATTACAGTTTTGGATGTCTTAATGATCACTGATTTGGCTGAAAATTTACAGAAGTGATATACACATTATGACCTAAAAAATGAACAGTTGAGATGCTGAAATATAATAAAAAAGTTTATCTAATGCATATCCTCATGACCAAAAAAAGGATACCTTTGTAGAAGGGCCCTCTATATACATATATATACACACACACACCCTTGTTATATATATATATATATATATATATATGTATGTATATAGTTGTCCATGCAATTAAGGCTTACGGTGGGTCATCCTTGATTACAATTATATATATATATATATATATATGATGATTGCAATCAAGACGATTGATTTCTACCCAAACTGTTCGCGCTCTTGATGGCTCACATAATCTCAGCCATACATGCAGCTTGTATATTTATCTTCCCATGTTGTGCAGTCTTGAGTCTTGACAACCAAGCAAATCACCATTAATTATCAATTATCTTGATAATTACTAGTAATCCGATAAATACCGAGATTTGTCTCTAGATTGTTTGGTCTCCAAGTAGGCTCTATTTAACCTCTAAGTAATATATTCCGAAGTTGAGGACTCGGATTCTCTCGAGACACCCCTTGCCAGGAAAAATGTTAATTTTGGGTTCAAACAATCAATATATAGCACAATTATAATTACATATATAGATAAAAACTCTAGTTTATCAACCTACTACAATACTAGTTAATTACTTGTACATATGAAATATCAAAATTTTATTACAATGGTATAATTTTATAAAGACTACATTGTAAATATGTTTATTATAGGTTAGTTTAGTCTATGTGAAAGTTTCATTCAAAAATATCATTTTATAAATGCAATTAATATGAATTCTTTATTTTTTACCGAAATTGAAACTTTCTCCTAAATTTTCTTAAATTTAAAGTACCGAAATCGACCACAATTCTCAATGAATACTGTCTAGCTTCGGGCCAATCAATCAACTATGAGAAGTCCTCTTTCTTTTTCTCGGCTAACACTCCACAGAAGTCCAAGATGATATTGCAACTGCCCTCAATGTCCTAGTTTCTGTTGAACCAGGAGTTTACCTCGGCATCCTCACACACTGGGGTAGTTCCAAAAGAGAAGCTTTGGCTTACATTCGGGAGAGAGTTAAGCAGAAGTTAGTTGGCTGGAAAGCAAATGTTCTTTCTCAAGCTAGAAGGGAAACTCTAGTCAAAGCCATAGGAATGGCAATGCCAGCGTACCCCATGTCAATTTTCTTGATGCCAGTTTCTCTGTGTAAAGCCATCAACTCTGATATAGCAAACATTGGTAGGGCTTTGCGGATGGTAAGGACAAAATCCACTGGAGGGCTTGGGACCAGCTTTGTAAGAGCAAGCCTGAGGGCGACATTGGTTTTAAGGACCTCCAGACATACAACAAGGCTCTTTTGGCTAAACAGTGTTGGAGACTAATCAACAATTCCAAGTCGTTATAGGGAAGAATTTTGAAAGCCAGGTACTTCAATGATTCTTCTTTTCTCAATGCCAAGAAAGGAGCTAGGCCTTCTTGGGTATGGAATAGTCTTCTTGCAAGTAGAGAAATTATTGCTGACAATGCTTTATGGCAAGTAAGAAGTGGGAGGAACCTTAGTGTGTGGAAGGACAGATGGGTCCCGAACCAGGATGGAGGATTAATTCTTCCTACTGACACATCAAACTGATTTACTCCTCTTGATGTTTCAGATGTGATTGATGAAGAAAGAAATTGGAAGATCTCACATCTAGAGCCTTTCCTAAAGCAAAGTGACATTTTAGCAATCAAGGCCATCCCCATAAGTGGGGATGATGAGGATGACAGACTTGTTTTGCCTCACTCAAAGGGAAGGACCTACACAGTCAAAAGTGGCTACTACAAGCTATTTTCCAAACCCAAAATTTCTCCTGACTGTAAGCCCTTGTCCTCTTACCTGATGAATCACAAAATCTGAAGCTCTGCCCAAACTAGAGAATCTCTCCAATGATTGATAAAGTGAACCACCTAAAGCCTTTGTTTAATGGGATCAAGTGGTATTGGATCCCTCGTAAAGTTAACCGTGTTGCGGATGCAGCAGCGAAGCTAGCTAAATTGAGGTTGTGCTCTCAGGATTGGGCCAATAGGCCTCCACCTCTTTGCTCTCTCTCTCTCTCTCTCTCTCTCTCTCTAGAAACGATGGACTGCCAGGTCCTCCGCTCTCTAGTAGCTGACCTAGGCCTCTTTGGCGTTGCTGCTAGTTTTCCTTTTGTTGCATTGTTGTAAATTTTATGATTTAAACTTAAAATATATTTTATTCATTTCTTTATTTATTTTGGGGGTTATTTTCATTTTGTGTTTATTACTTTATTTATGGTTTAACGGTTTTATGTTTTAAATATATGATTATTATTTTACTGTTATATGGTTTATGAAACTAATTATGGTCATGGTAAGTATGACCTATATAAGGGTACATGGCTAGAGTTGGAAGGTATATGGTTGGAAGATATATGGTGAGGCATGAAACATGCACATGTGTGGGAGTTTAGATTGTCAGATAGTGAGGGTATACATGACGGTATAATCCACCATAATGCAACCACTCTAGCCAAATACATCTACCAAATATTCTCTTACAAACTATACATATACATACTTTACTTATATGCTGTTTTGGGTGCACGGGTGATTAAGGTTCAATGGGGCTTCTTAGCTGCACGATGGAGCTCAAAGAGTTGTTGTATCTTTGGGGAAGTTCATCATTCAACCCTGTGCAGTAGGGGACGAATCTTCTCTTAGGACAGTGCGCTTGCACGCCTCGACTCGATAAGTTTTCCTATATAAAAACATATATATTATATTATTTTCTTACTTTGTTTCATTTCCTTGTCTATATTTCAGTCCTTATTTCCCAAGATATTTCTATATTATTTTATTTCAATTTTACAGGAATTCCGTCCCATATTTTTTACAACAGCTTTCAGTAGCATTATTGTTTTCTTTCAGTATGATTGTTGCTTCAGTAGGATTTGTGTACAAACTCTGGTTATATTTAATGAAGTTTCTTTCAGACCAAAATAATCAAAACCGAGACCAAAATTTGAAACCTTGGGTATGACTAGTATTACTCAAAAGGTTCTTTTATATGCATTGTCCAAATTCAACTTGTATGCCATTTAGTGTGGAACAATGACAATTCAACTTGTACACCATTTAATCAAGGTTGAGTGATCTATATATTGTGGAACAATGACAATTTAACTTGTATGCCATTGACAATTCAACTTGTATGTCATTTAGTCAGGTTTGAGTTAGTCAAGGTTGAGTGATCTATATATTATGGAACAATGACAATTCTACTTGTGCGACATTGACAATTCAACTTGTATGTCATTTAGTCAGGTTTGAGTTAGGTAAGATTGAGTGATTTATATATTGTGGAACAATGACAATTCAACTTGTACATCATTTAGTTATGTTTGAGTTAGTCAAGGTTGAGTGATCTATATATTGTGGAACAATGACAATTCAACTGGGTTCCAGCCATAAAAAAAAAAAAAGTAAATTATATTCACATTATCAATAAACAACACATTTATAATTACATATAGATAAAAACACCAGTTTAGCAACCTACTACAGTATTAGTTAATTACTTGTATATATTAAATATCATAATTTTATTATAAATGTATAATTTTAGATAGGCCACATTGTAAATAGGTTTATAATAGGTTAGTTTAGTCTATGTAAAAGTTTCATTCAAAAAATATCATTTTATAAATGTAATTAATATGATTTTTTTATTTTTAACCGAAATTTCCACCGAAATCGAAACTTTTTCCGAAATTTAAAACCTTGCATAATCAAGCACCAGATATGAATCATAACCATATGTTAAGGGTACTTGAATATACATTTTGATATAAAAGACCGAAAATCATCAACTTAAATGCTTAGTTATATATGGTCGGAAACTCATAATAACGTGAATGATGTTAAAATATTGTTGATTGAATTTTGTTGAACTGCTTATGCACGTTGTGAGAACTTGTGTAATTTTATGCATTTACATGTTTTGTTGATCTTGTCACTTCTCAATTAATGTTTAGATTTGTATTTTAAAAGTTCATAAAAAGAGCGAACGAAGTGACTAGAAGTAGGAAGGAAGACAACAATATTTCTTTTTGTTTTTCCTTGAGGTGTGCAAAATCTGAAAAGGTACAAGAAATTTAGAAGAAAATTGTCACAAAAGGAAATTATGAGTAAAACCCTAAAATTCATATATTCTAAGAGATTAAAGTGGCAACCGATTTGTGCCACTCGAGTAATGTTCCGATTTGAATTCGGAAGTTCATAAGAAAGGAGTGGAAAATGAAGAGGCCAGAAAAAAACCAGGCGCGTAAAACTTAAATAAGTAGGAAAATTTAAGCTAATCCAAACAGATTATTTTCTTTTGGAAAATTAAAAAACATTAATAGATTAAATGAATAGAGATTATCAAAGAGTAGGGATTCTATGAGTCCAAAATGACGATTCTGTTTTTTTTTGACTTTGTGAGAGGTCGTAATCTTTTGTGGGCTCTGTAATATCCAAGCAAGGAAAAACTGGACATTGGGCAATAATTGAGTCACTCGGATATCTTCCCAAAAAGGAAAGTTAATAGAATACAAATAGTCTGCCAAAGAGCAAATGAGGATTCTCTTCATTGAAATCCAGGAATTACTGTGCCCATCTGTCCTCTTTTCAACCCACCCAACTCTTCCATATATACCTCACTTCCCCACATTTGATCACATTTTAGCAAAGTGAGAGAGATCCGGTACTTCCAATTCCAATTACCCCCTGCTCATTTTTCTCTTTAGGGAGAGAGGGAGACAGGAACTATGGCTGAGAGTACCAAAGTTCCGATACCAGAGACATTCCAGTGTGGGAGTAGCTTTGACATTGCAGGCCAAATTGGGATGATTTGGGAGCTAATCAAAGCGCCATTGATAGTTCCTCTGCTTAGAGTTGGAGTCTATGTCTCACTAGCCATGGCTCTCATGCTCTTTGTAGAGAGGGTCTACATGGGTTTTGTCATTGTTTTGGTCAAAATGTTCTGGAAAAAGCCAGAGAAGCGCTGCAACTATGAGCCCATTCAGGAGGATTTGGGATTGGGTAGTTCCAATTTCCCAGTGGTGCTTGTTCAAATCCCCATGTTCAATGAAAGAGAGGTAGATGATAATGATAATGCCTCGTTGTTAATTACCATTATTACGCTGTGCTTGTCTTTCTTTTCTTTTCTTTTTTTCCTTTTTTTTTTTTGACCACAATCAATTTCTGGGTCCGTCTGGTAAAAAAGCCAAAATTCATGTTATGTGTTTTCAGGTCTACAAGATCTCCATTGGAGCTGCATGTGGGCTGTCGTGGCCGTCCGATCGTCTTGTGATCCAAGTCCTGGATGATTCAACTGACCCTATAATCAAGGTTCATATAATGACCCATCCATAATTAGTAAAAAAAGGGACGTGTATAGTACACTAAAAATACATACATGTATTATTCGGACATTTTATCAAATAGTTTGTTAAAAAGTTCGACAAAATATCTTTGATTAGTTAAATAATTAAACAAATTAATTAAAAATATTAATTTTTGTTCAATAATTTATGTAAAATGCGGGAAAAAATGTACAAATCTTGTATAATACGTGTAAAATACTTTTGGCTTCAAAAGTACGGAAAATTTAACGAGTTTCTTTTAAAAATATGAAATACGAAAGTATTTAAAAAAAAACATAAATATATATTTTATTCGAGTATAATACAAAAAATTACTAATTATGAACCCATCATTAATTTCATTTTTCCCTCTACCAAAACATTCTGACAGTACCGCAATGTCATTTGTTATACGACATGGTTTCGTTTAGTGCATTAGTTGAGCCCTCAATGTGTTTGGTAAAGAATATCATAACCATCAATAATTGAGCTAGTAACATGGTTCAGTCAAATTTCTCTCATGGGTCTTGCTTATAATTCGATATATGAAAATGGGTTGGTGATTAAAATTAGCCAAAAACTGAATGAATTCATGCAGAAAATGATAGAGGCAGAGTGTCAGAGGTGGGCGAGCAAAGGCATAAACATAGTGTACCAAATCAGAGAAACTAGAGGAGGATACAAAGCAGGTGCATTGAAAGAAGGTCTGAAACGAAGCTACGTGAAACATTGCGAGTACGTGGCTATAATGGACGCCGATTTCCGACCCGAGCCGGACTATCTCAGGCGAGCCATCCCTTTCTTGGTTCAGAACCCCGAAATTGCTTTGGTTCAAGCACGTTGGAGATTCGGTAATTAATTATTCCATTAACTAATTTCATTATTATTATTGTTAATTATTTTTAAACCCATTAATTGCAATCTCTTTTTTTTTTTAAATGTTACGAATAGTTTCCAAACTTTAAACTATTCTAAACTTTCATACCCCATGTTTATAAACTATCATTTTAGTACATGAAATCACATCTTATGATTAGCATTAGTAGCAACTGTTCATAACAGCGTTAAGTAAAATCACATGGGCTTCCATGTGCCATTTTTCAAGGGTATTAAGGGAAGGACGAGGTTCCTCTTCTCCTAAGCTTCCTCTCCTTCCCTATCTCAGAATATCATGCCTTTCTCTCTTCATGCAATCTCTTAACCTCCCTCATCTATGGGTTGATTGAGCTGCTGACCCACACTCCAATTTTATTACCAGAGTCTTCGTGAGCAGCTATTTGCAGCTCAATCATTCAAAAAATGTTCCAATATAATTTTCACCCCTGATTGGCTAAAAATTTGAAACCCAAAACATAAAGATTTTACTGAGCTTTGATTTGGTATCACAATAAAAAAATGAAGATAAACCTAGATGCTAACTCCATCACAGCCATAATCCCACAATAGCTCAAAGATAAATCAACAACATAAAAGATCAAAAGACCAAATCCAGCTTTGGCATATCAATTAAAGCATATAAAAGATTGATGAAGAAGAGCAAAACCCATTGCTGAAAAACGATAGAGGAGAAACAATAATCCTGCTCCTAAATATAAGATATATTGTATGGGGGAAGCTAGCTTTGTGTGGAAAATATCTCATCTTTCTGAGGGGATAAATACTTTTATAGGTACCGGAATCCGATTACAGGGATCATGCTTTTCTTCTTCTTCTTTTTTTTTTTTTTTCTTTCAATCGCTAAGGATGATACGCCACTAATGAAGGTAGTTTATCGAATTTATAATAGGTGGACACTCATGGAAGTGATGGGACCCATTAGTTGTTTATGCAGAGTTTGCATAATTTCAGAACAAGCAAGAGAGTAAAGAGAACAAAGCAAAGAGAGTAACACAAAAATACCCTAAAAAAAAAAAAGTACACGTGATTTGACTTAACAGCGTTAAAGACGGCATGTATGAATTGTAGTTAAAAATAAGAAATTGAGGTACCAAATACGATTGTGATGAATGACTTAAAATTCGGATATTGTTTATGACTTTCTCTCTGTTTTTTTTTTCAGAAAATGTCGGTGGTCTTGGTTTTTTTTTTCTTCTTATTTTTTCCCTTTTTTTTTCTTTTGGGGTAAAAGCCTTTTGTTTTCGTCGGCGGGGGGTTTGGGTTCGTTGTGCATGGGCGATGGGGTCCCCACTACATCAAGGCACCCACGTCTCGGAAATTTCTGCCGTTTTTAGTTGTTTAAGTTTTAGTGCCATGAATCAAGGTGTTTCAATCTTCCCCGTTACCTCTTAATTGAAAACCTAAACCTAACATAGAAATAATCATAGCAGAAGCTTTCCGTTTTGGAGACGTTCTCTTTTGATGGTGTGTTCTGTTATTTTGGTACATTGTGGAGTAGTTCATCAAGTTACCCATAGTTTAATAATGTAACATGTCGTAAGTTAAATTTTCAGACCAAATGAGTGATATGTAACTGCAGTACCCTGAACTGCCGGAAACAGTGCTAGAAATGCGAGGTAGATTTGTCATTTTGTGGCAAGCTACTAAGGATTGTAGTTAGTGACATGGGGTTGAATTACCACCCGATAAAAAGATGTCATGTATGATAACATATAATCAACGGCTAACTATGGTTAACTTAATAAATTATCAGAAAAAAGAAAAAGTAATTTAATAATAATATAACTAATATGCATTATTATGGGAGTATTCATTAAATAAACAAATCCTAAACCCTTTCGTCTTCTAATTGCTCTGGCTTTTCTTTTTCTCAAGTTCAACTGCTATATTCATCTTCTGCCATCAGTCCATCACTTATCATCATCTCAGTTACTCGACCTAGCACCTACGTCCTATCCTGACGTTCCGTCCATGTCGTACCAAAAACGCAGACAAAAGAATTAAAACAGAAAGAAAGAAAGAAAGAAATTACACACAAAATGAAAGCCAAACCACCATTCATAGGTAGATCTGTAACCTTTTACTTCCATCAAACTAGAGTACGTACTTTGATTTGATACAAAGCTGTTGAGATTAAACTCCAACAAGTGTAGGAAAACATATTCTCTCATTGTTCTTGTTTCTCATGTTTTCCTGTACTCTGTTCCATATCTCTCTGTTTTTCAATTCTATCTCAAAAGGCTTTCTCTTTTCAGCTATAATCTCTAACAATCGGATCTTATTTTCTCTGATCTTGTTGTCTCTTGGCACCCTTCAAGTTCTTAGCGGAGACTCAAAGTCTTCCAATCCTTACGTACTTTTTTATGGCTCTTCAAATGGTGGCACCGATTCCGATGGCCGTAAATGGTCATCGGATTCCTATCTTATTTCCCAGAATTCCACGACGGCGACGGCCCAATACCAAGACCCTTCTTTTTCTTCCGAAATCCCATACATGTCTGCAAGAATCTTCAGCTCTTCATCCTCATACAAATTCTCTGTTTCACCAGAGCAATGCCTTTGTCTCAGACTCCATTTCTACCCTTCTTCCTATAACAGCCTCAACAAATCAGACTCATTTTTTCGATGTAACCGCAAATGGATTTACTCTCCTCAACAGTTTCGGCGCCTCCATCACTGCCGAAGCTCTCACGCAGGCCTACACTGTCAAAGAATTCTCACTCATTCCTGTCAAGTCCGGGAATCTCACCATCACGTTCACCCCCACTTTGTCACATAAGAAATCATATGCTTTCGTGAACGGGATTGGGCTGATACCTATGTCGGATATATTCCATATATCCAACCAATTTGGTCGGGTTCGATGAACAAACGGCCGATGTACAAAGCTCGACTCTTCAGTCCATGTTTCGGCTCAATGTGGGTGAGGAGTAAGTTGGGCCAGCTAACGACTCCGCTGGGCTTAACCAGAAAAAAAAAATAACAAAGAAGACGATGATGATAAGTGATGGACTGATTCACTGATGGCAGAAAAATATAGCAGAGTACTGGAGAAAAAGAAAAGGCAGAGCAATTAGAAGACGAAAGCGTTTATGATTTGTTTATTTAATGAATAATCTCATAATAATGTATATTAGTTTTATTATTATTAAATTTCTTTTTTTCTTTTCTAAGAATTTATTTAGTTAACCATAATTAGCTTATGGTTATAAGTTATCATGGCAGCTTTTTATTGGGTGGTGGTATCACCACTTAGGGAATAGTGATGAGCAAATTTGAATCCTTGATTTTAATTCTTTTGCATTTTTCTTTTCAATTATTGATGGGGCCGCAATTATATTTTTATTTTTATTTTTTATTTTTGGTGAGTAATGACATTGACATTGGTTTTGAAGTGAACGCGGACGAGTGCTTGCTGACAAGAATGCAAGAGATATCATTGGATTACCATTTCACAGTTGAACAAGAAGTTGGGTCAGCAACACATGCCTTCTTTAGCTTCAACGGTGAGTTATTTTACTCATTCATATGGTTTGTTTTTAATGTCAGTTCCCCAGGACCAAGCTTGGTTCTTTCATTTTCTGCTCCTTAGTTGGTATGTGAGAGTGACTGGAAAACAATTCTGACCAAGTATGCTAGACCAAGACTTTAGCTTCGACAACTAGAGGTGCCGGGGGATGTTAGTGTCATCATCATCAGCGTCAGCAGTCATGTTGTGATTTAATATAATGGAGTGTTAGGTTACATCTAAAATCTAACCGTTGCCAAAGTTGTTGGTTTTTAAACAAGAAAATTTTATCTTCAAAAGTCAAACTTGTGGATCAATTGACATTGACTATTGTCTTTTAAAGGTTTAATGTTTTTTGTCCTGATTCTAGTGGATACTTGACCGATCCATGACTTTAATTGAAGTATAGATCAGTAATTTTTTGTCAAGTTTCTGTTCAAGCCCCTGGTAAACAAGTTTTTATCACATTATTGCATATTGCACATAGTTTTACTCTGATCGTTCTTAAAGAGATGATAATTTTTAAACAATGAAATGGATACTGCTCATTTTCATCTTCCATTTACAACTGTAGCATTTGTATTTGACATATTGATATATTGCAGGAACTGCTGGTGTGTTGAGAATTGCTGCTATTAATGAGGCAGGTGGGTGGAAAGATCGTTCAACAGTGGAGGATATGGATTTTGCTGTCCGAGCTGGTCTCAGAGGCTGGAAATTTTTGTACCTTGGTGACCTTCAGGTAGATCCTTTAACTCGATATGAGTTCATATGGTTTATGAACGTACATCAATTTCACACTCTACTTATCGGTGTGAAGTTATATTTGCGATTTACTTATCTGTGCGAAGTTACATGACATGAACTCAAATACTGATTAATTATCTTCGGTTCAGGTGAAAAGTGAACTTCCTAGTACCTTCAATGACTACCGTAACCAGCAGCACCGATGGTCTTGTGGTCCAGCTAATCTGTTCAGGAAAATGGTCATGGAAATAGCAATGAATAAGGCGAGTTTAATTGGATGATAAAATATTCACACATTTTACTAATCCAAGACATTTTCTAACGTCATTTTTTTTTTCCTACTGCTGCAGAATGTTACATTTTGGAAGAAATTCTATGTCATCTACAGTTTCTTCCTTGTTAGGAAGATCATTGTCCACATGGTGACTTTCTTCTTTTACTGTGTTGTGCTTCCCCTGACTGTTTTGGTTCCTGAAGTTCATGTTCCAATTTGGGGAGCAGTTTATATTCCTTCCATAATTACCATCCTTAACTCAGTTGGAACTCCAAGGTAATGTAGACCCTACATTTGGTTTCTTCATCACTCGTCTGTCTGTTTACATTTTCATGTAGCTTATGAAAATAATCTTCTTCAATTTGCAGGTCAATTCACCTTTTGTTTCACTGGTTCCTTTTCGAGAATGTGATGTCCTTGCACCGGACCAAGGCAACTTTGATCGGCCTATTCGAAGGCGGGAGTGCCAATGAATGGGTTGTCACCGAGAAACTGGGAGATGCTGCCAAGAAAGCAGCAGATGCTGCGAAGAACAAACCAGCCCCCAAATTCTTCAAGAAGCCAAAGCTCAAGTTTGGCAACAGGTAAAAGTTCATCAACACTTAAAATTCTTTCTGCTGCAGACTCGCTGTCATTCTTAATTTAATTTGTCACGTGCGTGCATAGAAATTTGTAACTATTTGCATTGACACCACATCTACACTGGACTACCCAGAGCTTGTCTTTTTTTTCTGCAGAACTATATGCATTGGTATTAAACTAACCACATGTAGTTTATGCTTAAATTATTAGACAACATGACCTACTCCACAAGTAAGAACAATTTTTTCTCTGTTTTACCAGTTCTATTAAGAATCATTGCAGAGGTCATTACATAAATCTACTGCTAGCATATGACAGCAGGCGACTTTATAAACTCTAGGAGTATTTTAGGGTGAGAAATATAGAACAACACGTGGCTTAGAAAATTTTGTAATAACTGTTAGTGGTATGAATCCCAAGACATTGGTTTCAATTACTTTCTAATTGCTTTGTCCTCTATTGGTTTGGTTATTCTTTCAACATTTCTATATACCCTTTACTGAAAATATGAAAATTTATTGATGTTGAATCTTTGTTTGTCATTAACAGACTGCACATGTTGGAGCTGGGATTTGGATTGTTTCTGTTCTTCTGTGGATGCTACGATTATGTACATGGGAAGAACAAGTACTTTATATACCTTTTCCTCCAAACCATCACGTTCTTGATCTGTGGATTTGGTTACGTCGGAACCAACATCCCCAGCTCTTAGTGGCAGCGAAATTCGCAGTTAAACTATATAGATTTAAATTGACAGAATCCTCTTATTGTTTGTCATCATGCCATGCCTCTACATCATTATTATTTTCAGCTCATTAAAAATTCGTCTTGCCGGTGGAAAAAAGTTCTTACTGCGACTTCCTCAACCAAATCTGATGCCATATTTCGAGTAAACATGGAAATTTTCAGAGAGAAGCAAATGCTGTCGTTATTAGCAACACATTATACAGAGTGAAATTTGTCAAGGAAGATGCAGATGCCATTTTTTTCAAGGACAAGGAGATAGTGGTTATATTTTCTTCAAATAGATTGCTTGTAATTGTGAAGTTTTGTTCTTCTTTCTTGGATTGGCCGTTTTTAGTTTTCTTTTCTTTTTTCCTTGGATTGTGGATAATAAGCTCATGGATGAAACAGCTGAAAGTGGTAATCAAAAGTTTGTCATCATTTCACCTCATCCTGTGTCAAGTTGTGACTTTAGATTGTATCAGATTAAAGTACTCACTACACAGTGCACATTATATACATAATAACATAATAAAGAGCAAGTCATAAGCTTCTTTTTTTTTTTTTTTTTGTGAGAATAAAGCAAGTCATAAGCTTCTTTTTTTTGTTTTTTTTGTGAGAATAAAGCAAGTCATAAGCTTGACAGTCTCTTTTAGGCTGGAAAATGCTTTTCTTTGGAGCTCTTCATCTTCTGAACAATGATTACTGTGCATACCATGCAGGACTCTAATCATAGTGACAAAAACGGTTAATGCTTCTTCACTTTGACAAGCACATTAGCACGATTCTTGGCCTGACTTGGTCAGAGATTTGTCGTTCTAAGAGCCCCACTATAGTGTGCTCTGACATAGCTAGAAAGAAAGAACATGTCACTTTACTTAGTAACATCCAAGAAATTTTGATACAACTAACATTTTTGTTTTTTTGGGCTTAATGGTTCTTGACTTCCATTTCCGTTTCTTTAGTAACATCCAAGAAATTACCTAAATAGACACGAAGTACTTTCGTCACATTTTCGTTCAACTTCCATTTATAATGACGTTTTAATAAACGTTTTACCTAAAACAAATCTAATTATATAGGCACGTAGACCATTTAGGACACGTTTACTTACTTAGAATTGGAGGGAATGATTACGAGTAAAAACATTCCTGCGTTTACTAACACATGAATGAATCGGAATGGATGTAGGTCTCACCTCCTTATCAGGAATCGATTCCTGAATACTCAAGAATTTGATTATGAGGAGGGAGATGGGTTTAAAAATCAATTCTCCGGAATCAATACCTATTGCTTTCTTCTCCTATGTCACTAATCTCCGATTCATGATTATTTTCAATTCCAAGTAAGTAAACGTGTTATTATTGTATAATTCGTCATCCTTCCAAATCCTGTCGGTGAAAAGGAAGCCAGCTACAATCCCCATAAACAAAGGCCAATGAGTACTCATTTGGTCATTTCTATAATCATAATGGGGGTGTTCTCAAACCTTTTTTTTTTTTTTTGGGTTTTTGTTTTGGAGGATAGAATAGTTCGGATTCCGAACAGGTTCGACGGAAAAAAAAAAAAACACGAACAGAAACTCAACTTGTAATACCCGCAATTTCCATTTTAAATTCGAGTAATTGTATCGAATGATTATTATGCGATTTCACGATTTATGTTCGATAATAATTCATTTTTACAATTATCGAAGTTTCGAAACATTTATTTTAACGAAAAGCTCGAAATACTCGATTCAAGTAATCGACTTTTTCTACGTACAAAATTTGGAGAAACTCCCTTCATGAAAGTTGTAGAGCTCGTCGATACGAGTACGTACACGTGCGGAACATGAAGATCGGATTTTTTCTGAATTAGTTATCGATTTAAGAAGTTTTTCCGAAACTAGTATAAATAGGAAAAAACCCTAGATAATTTTTCAGAAAACTATCATTTGGTCCGGCCTCCTTGCATTTTCTGAAAACACTATTCATCATCCCTAACCTCCGTTCCTCGACCAAAATCGTCAGAAAAGGAGAGAAAACTTCTCCTTAATTGTTCTCCCTCCACAGACCACCTCTCGACCTCAAACCAAGTCTCAGGCGTTCGTCTCGAGCTGCTCTAGCTCCCGGAGGCAGTTTCACAAGGCGGCGCAGCCTGTGGCGCCGGCGACACTGCCCGAACCGAAAACCACCATTTTCGGTTCGATCTCGATATCTCGAGCTACACTCCACCATTTCACTTGATTCTTGGCTCATTGAGCTCGCCTCAACTTCCTCTACAAGCACCAAGAAGGACCGAAACTGGGTCGAACGTTTTCACGTTCGTCGGAGCTCGACCCGAACGGATCGAAATACCGAAACTTTCGATCAAGATATCTCGAGCTATACACGATCGTTTCTTGTGATTCTTGGCTTGTTGAGTTCGCAAGGAAGTTCTGAACAAGTTTCCAGAAGGGATCGGGGCCTGAGGTTGCAGTTTTCACGTCGGTTTTCAAGCTCACCGGTTTCTGCATTTTTCCGGCCGCCGACTGTAAATCTGTAATTTCGATGCCTTCCCGTCATTTTTAGGTCTTGTGCTAGTTATGAAAGTTGCTCAGAATGATGAAACGAAGGGGACAAGCTCGGTCCCGACACCATTGGCGGTGGTCGGTGGCGGCTCTGTCCCTAACTCCGGCGGCCTTTTCCGGCCACCTCCGGAGGTCTAAAATTTGGTTTCTGTCCATTTTATGATTCTATGTTTCGATACGATCATTTTGGCGTATTATACGCATTTTTCGGTGTGGTGGAACGTCACTCAGAGGAAGCTAGCCGCTTTCATGCTGAAGGATGAGGCTAGGGTGTGGTGGAACGTCACTCAGAGGAGTATTGAGGTGTCTACCATGACATGGGACGGCTTTGAGAGGCTGTTCAGGGAGAAGTACTTTCCACCAGCAGTGAAGGAGAGGTTGGAGCGAGAGTTCCTTGCACTTGTACAGGGGAAGATGACCGTAATTGAGTATGATGCGGAGTTCTCCAGACTGTACAAGTATGTGAGGCAGATGGAGGATGAGGACTTGGCCAAGAAGTTTCAGAGAGGGTTGAGTCCTTCGATTGAGCGTGATGTAGCCATCTTGGAGCTAAAGACCAAGAGAGATCTTGGCTAAGGCACAGATCATTGAGCAGCAGAACCTGATTCGTAGAGAGAAGGAGTCTGCTGAGAGAGACTTCCAGGGAAAGGGAAAGGCCATAGCAGGGAGCAGTAGAGCTAGAGACTTCAGGGGTGGGTTCTGGAAGACACAGAGAACTCAGTTTCAGCATCAGGCTCCAGCTAGGGCAGCAGTAGCTCCTCCTGTTCAGGCTATGCCTATTAGGCAGATAGCACCAGCAGCTCCGGTGAAGTGCTTTAACTGTGGCGAGCCGGGCCACATCTCTCGTGCGTGCACTAAGCCACAGGGTAGGTTATGCTACAGCTGTGGACAGGCAGGGCATCAGGCTAGAGAGTGTCCTCGAAATCAGGGTAGAGTGCAGGGTAACCAGTAGAGGCAGCTACCACCTGCTCATGTTAGAGTCTTT
Source organism: Rosa persica (assembly GCA_025331145.1). Lineage (NCBI taxonomy): Eukaryota > Viridiplantae > Streptophyta > Magnoliopsida > Rosales > Rosaceae > Rosa > Rosa persica. Next base: position 43,573,750 of record WFKR01000005.1, on the reverse strand, counting down.
GCCATCGGTCAGGCAGGCACGGGAGTGTAAGGTACCTTATCTGTTTATCACTTTCTTGCTAGAGTACTGTTTGATACGGGAGCCTCACACTCTTTCATATCTAGTTCGGTTGTGGATGTTTTGGGTTTGATTGCTATGCCTCTGACTAGATCATTGTGTGTTACATCACCTCTCGGTGTGTCTCTTGAGCTTAGCATGCTTTGTGATGATTGCCCTATTGGGATTGGTGGCAGAGAGTTCTCTGCATCTTTGATTGTGATTCCGGATCACACGTATGATGTGATTTTGGGTATGGATTGGTTGAGCCCGAACCATGCTGTTATTGATTGCTTTAGGATGATTGTGTCCTTCCATGTTCCGGGACAACCGGTGTTTCATTACCGTTGTTTGAAGTCTGACATCACCATGAGGATAGGGATTTTGGCCCATATTGAATCAGGGAGTAGTACTTCAAAGATTACAGGGATTCCTGTAGTTTCAGAGTATGTAGATGTGTTTCAGGAGATCCCTGGGTTACCTCCGAAGAGGGTAATAGACTCCTCCATTGATGTGATACCAGGTACTTCACCTGTGTCGAAAGCACCTTATCGAATGGCTCCAGCTGAACTTCAGGAGTTGAAGGTTCAGATTGAGGGCTTACTTGCACAAGGGTTCATTCAGGCAAGTGTATCTCCTTGGGGTGCACCAGTGTTGTTTGTGAAGAAGAAGGATAGTTCACTTCGTCTATGTGTGGATTATCGACAGTTGAACAAGGTGACCATCAAGAATAGGTACCCTTTACCTAGGATTGATGACTTGTTCGATCAGCTTAGAGAAGCTACTGTGTTCTCGAAGATTGACTTGAGGTCTGGATATCACCAGTTGAGGGTGAAGGAGGAAGATATTCCAAAGACTGCGTTCAGGACCAGGTATAGACATTTTGAGTTTCTTGTCATGCCTTTTGGTCTCACGAATGCCCCCGCAGCATTTATGGACTTGATGAACCGTACGTTCAGTCCTTACTTGGATCAGTTCGTGGTAGTGTTCGTTGATGACATCTTGATTTATTCAAGGTCGTCAGCTGAGCATGAGAGGCATCTGCGGATAGTGCTGCAGACGTTGAGAGAGCAGAAACTATTTGCCAAGTTCGAGAAGTGCGACTTCTGGCAGAGTGAAGTCAAGTTCCTTGGTCATGTGGTCTCGAAGGATGGAGTTTCTGTGGATCCTTCGAAGGTTGAAGCAGTGATGAGTTGGAGTCGCCCTACTGTTACAGAAATCCGTAGCTTCCTTGGATTGGCCGGTTATTACAGGCGCTTCATTGAAGGGTTTTCTGGTATTGCTTCGGCTTTGACCAAATTAACCAGGAAAGACACTCAGTTCGTATGGTCGGATGAGTGTGAGAAGGCTTTCATTGAGCTGAAGACTAGATTGACTACAGCTCCGGTGTTGACTATTCCTACTAGTGGTGGTGGATTAGTCATTTATAGAGATGCATCTCATCAGGGTTTGGGGTGTGTGTTGATGCAGAATGGTAGTGTCGTGGCTTATGGTTCTAGACAGTTGAAGGTACATGAGCGGAATTACCCTACTCATGATCTAGAGCTAGCAGCTGTGGTGTTTGCCTTGAAGATTTGGAGGCACTATCTTTATGGTGAGAAATTTGAACTCTTTTCTGATCACAAGAGTTTGAAGTATCTATTCTCCCAGAAGGAATTGAACATGAGGCAGAGGAGATGGATGGAGCTCATTAAGGACTATGATTTCACCTTGGAGTATCATCCCGGAAAGGCGAATGTAGTGGCGGATGCTTTGAGTAGGAAACCGCGGGTAATCATGGCATCGATTATGGTGCGGGAGTGGCGCATGTTAGAAGCTGCATCTGAGTTCGACCTTATGCCCGCGGGAGCAGGACAGGGAATCTTTCTCTGTAGTATCACCTTACAGCCCACCTTGATCTCCAGGATCATTCAAGGTCAGACACTTGATGAGTTTGCTCAGGCGAGGATTGCTGAGATGACTGTTGACCCGGATGTGGAGGGTCCTTCCGAGTGGATGATTGGGGCTGATGGAGGGTTGAGATTTCGAGGGAGATTGTATGTACCGAGTGTTGATAACCTCAGAGAGGAGATCATGCGGGAAGCACATAGGTCTCGATATACTATACATCCGGGAGGTACTAAAATGTATTTGGATCTAAGAAGGCAGTTTTGGTGGTATGGTATGAAGAGGGATGTGGCGGAACACGTGTCGAAGTGTCTTACCTGTCAACAGGTGAAGGCAGAGCATCAGAGACCAGCAGGAATGCTGAACCCCTTATCGATTCCTGTTTGGAAATGGGAAGATATCTCTATGGACTTTATGACTGGATTGCCCAGATCCAGGCAAAGTTATTACTCGATTTGGGTGATTATTGACCGGTTGACTAAATCAGCACACTTCCGGTGGCAAAAACGTACTCAGGTGATGCATTGTGTAAGTTATATGTGAACGAGATAGTGAGGCTTCATGGAGTGCCTGTGACGATTGTATCTGATCGTGATGCTCGTTTCACTTCAGAATTCTGGCGTAGGTTCCATAAGGCATTTGGTACGTCTCTTGCTATGAGCACTGCATTTCACCCACAAACAGATGGACAGACCGAGAGAGTGAATCAGGTGATGGAGGACATGCTCAGAGCTTGTGTTCTGGATTTTAAGGGTAGTTGGGCGGATCATCTGCCATTGGTAGAGTTTGCCTACAACAACAGCTATCACTCTAGTATCGGTATGGCTCCATATGAGGCTCTTTATGGTAGGCCATGTAGGATTCCTATCTGTTAGGCGGAAGCAGGGGATAAAGGGCTCATCGGACCTGAGATTGTACAGGAGACTACAGAGAAGGTCACTACTATTCGGGACAGAATCCGAACCGCTCAGAGTAGACAGAAGAGTTATGCTGACTTGAAGAGGAGACCGTTGGAGTTTGAGACAGGTGATCATGTGTTCTTGAGAGTCTCACCTATGAAAGGTGTGGTGAGATTTGGCAAGAAGGGGAAACTCGCACCGAGGTATGTTGGACCCTTTGAGATTCTGGAAAGGGTTGGTAACTTGGCATATCGTCTTGCTTTACCTGTTAGCATGTCGGGTGTGCACAACGTCTTCCATGTGTCTCTACTCAGGAAGTATGTTCGAGACGAGTCTCACGTGATTGACCACGGTACGATCGAAGTGAACCCGGATGTGACGTTTGTAGTTGAACCTGTTCGTATCTTGGATAGGTCTACGAAGAAACTTCGTAGGAAAGAGGTTGATCTCGTGAAGGTGTTGTGGAGTCATCATGATGAGGGTGATGCATCATGGGAGTTAGAATCTGATATGAGGACGAGGTATCCACAGCTTTTTGGGGAATTGGGTACTTGCATTTCGGGACGAAATTCCTTTAAGGGGGGTAGATTGTAATACCCGCAATTTCCATTTTAAATTCGAGTAATTGTATCGAATGATTATTATGCGATTTCACGATTTATGTTCGATAATAATTCATTTTTACAATTATCGAAGTTTCGAAACGTTTATTTTAACGAAAAGCTCGAAATACTCGATTCGAGTAATCGACTTTTTCTACGTACAAAATTTGGAGAAACTCCCTTCATGAAAGTTGTAGAGCTCGTCGATACGAGTTCGTACACGTGCGGAACATGAAGATCGGATATTTTCTGAATTAGTTATCGATTTAAGAATTTTTCCAAAACTAGTATAAATAGGAAAAAACCCTAGATAATTTTTCAGAAAACTATCATTTGGTCCGGCCTCCTTGCATTTTCTGAAAACACTATTCATCATCCCTAACCTCCGTTCCTCGACCAAAATCGTCCGAAAAGGAGAGAAAACTTCTCCTTAATTGTTCTCCCTCCACAGACCACCTCTCGACCTCAAACCAAGTCCCACCTCTCTCTCTCTCTCCACGCCGCCGGTTTCTCTCTCTCCCCCCGATCTCCACCTCCAGCAAGGCCCTAAACCCGAACTTTGGCATCACAAATCCTTGCCGGACTGCTTCCCATATTCTCCGGCATCACAGCTCCACCTCCAGCAAGAGAGGTAACCGACGGTGCCAACGAATAACTTCACGCCCATTGCTTGAACTGGACTCGGTGCCTGCGAAAAACTCAAGAGAGATTCCAAATCGAGTTCCATCTCCCCGACGCCTCCGATTTTGATCGACAAGGCCTAGCCCCAATTTCGAACCCAACGCCTCCAATTCCGGTCAGCTCCACAACGGAGACTCTGGTTGCGAATGTTCCTTGATCTCAAAGCAGTTCTCGGAAACCATCGGGTCCATCACCTCGTTTCGGGTGGACTCCAACGTCGTTTCGGTCAAAGGACGCGAACCTTTGCAGATGGATGCCGAGATTGGAGAGGATCAAAATTTACAGGTGGTTGTGAGAAGATCATCGGCATCGTCGATGGTTCGTTGTTCAAGTCTCACGGTTGAACTCCTTGAACTCCGATTTGGTGCCCAGAGCTTTTCTCTGGGTGCCCAAACCAATTTATCTCTTTCCTTCTTTTTTTTTTCGGTAAAATTGGGGCATAAGGCTCAAAAGGAAAGAAAAGTGAAAAAAAATTATGGGGGCACTAGACATTTTGAATTGATGTAATCTCCTCATTTCTTTTCTTTAATCAAAGTTTTATTTGTTTAAATTTAAGGAAATTAGTTCCCATTCCAGAAATTGAAAGTTCTATTGGGGGGGGGGGGGGGGGGCAATAGATGTTTTGAATTGATGTAATCTCTTCATTTTTTTTCCTTTAATCAAAGCTTATTTGTCTAAATTTAGGGAGATTAGTTCCCATTCCGGTGACTGAAAGTTCTATTGGGAGGTAATAGACGTCTATTGGAGGGTAGTAAACCTTTAGGGTGATCTATGAGATCTCCATGACCTCTTTGGGGACCTCTAGTGAGGTTTTTAGAAAAGTTTGGTGGGTAGCGGGACTCTAGCGAAGTCTCTTATGGTCTCTCTCGCTCTATATATATATATATATATATATATGTCCGGCTCTGTTACGGACGTTCGTACCTAAGCTTAGATACGGATTTCCAGTTTTTCCCCACTTTCTGATCATATTTTCACATCTTAACCGTTCAGTTTTTAGATCCTAATGTATAGATCACTTCTATAAATTTCAGCCAATTTGATGATCGTTAAGACATCCAAAACTACAATTAACTATTATGAACACGAACGGTTCTGGTTCGATTGATTCGGTTAGAAGAAAGCGAGCTAGACAAGAAAGAAGAGGTGGCAGCCTAAACAAACGAGCTCCAAATGAGCTAAAACTTTCCAAATCCATTCTAGACATCCTGAGAATCATTTCTTATGAAGTGCAAGAGCTAGTTCGGAGTGGAAGACCTTCAAAAGATCGGTCCAAATTTCTGACTAAAAGATGAAAATAACAAAATCGGACATGTACGAATTCCAGCAGCATTTCCGACCAAACCACTGTGAACAAAGCTTTGAAATTTTACCAAGATGATCTATATTTATTGAGGAACATTTGGTATGAAGAAGTCGAAGACAAATTCCGAAGTATCTATAGAGATTCAATTGAAAGAATCTTTGAAGATAGTTTGGCCTAAAACCTTCTTTGGGCGGATTTCTTGTGCATTTTCGAAGGTCTATGAAGCTAAAATTATCAAGGAGAGTCCTAGAGGAATCCTAATATATTATGGCAAGATTAGTCCATCATATTATCATTTGGATAATAGGCATGCATATGCACCTTCTCTCCTTTGGTTGTCACATTGACTTTGGTGACCCAAATCCACCCCAACACTCTTCATTTTCATGTTTTCCATGCACAATAAAGAGAGCAGCTACTCCTCTCTTCTCCTAAGTTATCTTTTCTACTCTACACTCTAATAGCTTATCATTACTTCCCTCTTTTTACTCCATCTCTTCCATATCTCTTTCCCTTGTTTTTAGGATCTATTATCACTCTCATACACTACCTCCATACTTCTTACAATGCTTGAGCTGCTCCATTTTGCTTCCATTCATCATTTTACTCATCTCTCTCTTCTCTATATTAGCATCTCTTCTCACAAGGAAGATGCATCGCCCATACCCATAATATCTATTACATCTTCTTTCTCTCTATCGCCCATACCTATTACATCTTCTTTCTCTCTATCTCCACTACAAAAGCTGTAATAACCACAATTTTCATTTTCATTTCGTGAAATTGTGTGGAACGAATATTGTGCATTTGCACGAATGATACTTGAAATATTTTATTTTAGAATTATCGAAGTTCCGAAACATTTTGTTTTAACAAAAAGCTCGAAATGTTCTATTCAAGGAATCGACTTTTTATACGTGCAAAATTTGGGAAAACTTCTTTCATGAAAGTGGTAGAGCTCGTCTATACGAGTTCGTGCATATGCGGAACACAAAGATCTGATTTTTTTAATTAGTTATCGCATTTAAAGAAAATTTCCAAAACGGGTATATAAGGAAAAAAACCCTAATTTTTTTTTTGGAAAGTTACCTTTTTCTCCCGGCCTCCTTCCTTTTTTGGAAACTGTTCTCTCTCTCTCTCTCTCGGCCGAACCCAGCAAAATAGAGCAAGGCTTTGCAGGCAGAGCTCTCCCTCCACGGGCCACCTTTAGACCCCAGACCACTTCCCACGGCACCGCCTCAGTTTTACACAGCTGCCAGTGGTAGCCTTGCGCCGCCACATTGCCGGCAGCGACGGCGGGAAGCTCCGCCCGGTTTGAACTCATTTTGGTTCCAAGCTTGATATCTCAAGCTACCGGTCACCACTCCTCGCCAAACTCTATCCACGAGCTCACCTCAATCTCCTGAAACTCTCAGAAGTGACCTTGCATGATGGCGCTGTGCGCGGTTGAGGTTGGAAGCCAGCCCCGATCTAGATCGAAACCGAGCTATCGATCCCGATATCTCAAGCTATAGAGCTTCATTTCGGGTGATTCTTGAACTGGGGAGATCGCCTTGAGTTGCTGAACAAATCTCCAGAAGGGATCGAAGCCATTGGTGGAAGTTTTTATGTCGAACTCGAGCTCGCCGGTTTCTGTAGATTTTTCAGCCACTGTGACTATTGTGGTAATTTCGACCTCTTCCCGTTATTTTCTAGTCTTGAGCTAGTTATGAAAAATGATTAGCATGTTAAAATGAAGAAGAGCAGCTCAACCCGACACCATTGGTGGTGGTCGGCAGCGGCTCTGCCATTAACTCTGTCGACCACCTCTGGGGGTCAAAAATATAGTTTAAGTACATTTTAAGATTCTATATTTCAATACGATCATTTCGGCATATTATACGCATTTTTTGGATATCGTATGATTTAGTTATGAATTTTTAGATTTCGATCGTTAGATTTGTGATATGTGAAATTAGGACCGTCCGATGGGCATGTAGTTTCGATATGTTGACCATATGACTGTCCCAGTAGGTTTGTGTGGTCATGGGTGAAGATCCGACCGTTGAATCTTTGTATAATTGCAAAACAGTGATTATGGAGGCGATTTGTGAGAATCCATCCGTCGGATTTTTGTATAATTTAGAATCCGACCGTAGGATGGTAGTTTAAGTATGTTTTGGAATTATTTGCTAAATTCAAGTCACATTTAATTAGGTGATTGACGGTTTTTACTTAGGTGAGCGGGTTCGGTGTGATTGTGTTAAAATTGAAGACGCAGCGGGAGTATCGAGGTGAGTAAAACTCACGTGGTTCATATTACGAACCGAGTGCTTTCAATTTATTTATTTTGTCTTAATTGTGTGAAAAATATTTATGGATTAAATTTTTTTTTAAATCACATGGACTTGATCGACTACGATCCATAGGTAAGTAAAATGAATTTTAATTATACAAATGAATTTCACGATTTTCTTGTGTGAACTATAGATAATATTAGTGGTCATCCCTGAATGGATGATTACGTGTGTGTGTGTGTGTGCGTGCGTGTGTGTGTGTGTGTGTGTATATATATATGTATGTGGAATATATGTATTGGGTGGTGTGCTGTTGAGTGATGATATGATTAAGTTGGAATGATGATTTGTATTATATTTCAAATGCTTAAATTTGATAATAATATTGTGTATCTTGGATTGGTTGATTTCATTTTGTGAAACATATTGTTGTACTCGTAATGGATTTAGGGTCAACGTAGTGACTGGTATGGGGGAATTAGACGCTCTAATCCTAAGTGGATGATGATATACGATTGGTTGAATAAGTTGAATGCCACAACCCTTGTCGGGTAATGGGGCTAGATTAAGTACAAGTATCGGACGTTCTAAATATGTATATACGTATATATATTGATGAAATACGATAACGATATATATGTCGGATGCCATAACCTAGGCTAGGTGACGGTCTACGATTCAGTTAGAGCTCTAGTCTGTCAGACACCGTATTTTTATAAATATGATTTCGGGGTTTTGAGAAGAAAGATGTGAGTTTAGATTCGCGTTGAATCGTTGATTTGGTGATTGTTTGTAGATATTGTGGTTTCTTTGTGGTTGTGGGAATTGTTGAGTGTTGACTTGTATGAAAATAAATATGACTTAATTAAACAACCGTTCTTTCTTTTTACTCATACGATCTTTCAAAAGCTTACCAGGTTTTGTGTTGTTGCAATCCCGGTACACTATTCAAATGGTGTAGCGGATATTCCTGCAGATCAGGATAATCAGGCATACGACGGTACTGTTTAGATGTTGCAGCATTTATTTGATTTCATTTACGTTGTGAGGTTGTTATGCTCATCTAGAACTTTACAATTTTATTTGTAACTTTCAGTTGTAATAATTAACCGAGGCTAAATTCGGGATTTGAACTTCAATTCGTGTGGCGTGTTTGTTAAGGAAAAAAAAATTCAGGATATTATTTGTTGAGTTGTAGTAATTCATGTTTCAGATTTTGAATTTATTATTCAAAAATCCGGGGCGTGACAAAACCTCCATCTCCACCTCCCAAAATCCAAACTCATAATATTCATACTCTTCAACCTCCATCACCACCATCATAACTACCATCTTCCACCACCACAAACTCCATCACCACCACTACTACTTCATCACTACCACTTAAAGTTAGCCAAAGAAGCATTATATCTTCATCACCATTTTATTCATCATCATCAAGAAGTTCATCATCCAGCTATTTCACCATCAAGGACGATTCAAGGAGTATTGAAGGAGGAAAACAAAAGAGAAGCTAGTCATTGATTTCTCAAGCTTCAACTAATTCATTCTTTCCTTTAGCTCTTTAATTTACCTTAATGTATATTATAGATTTGATACTAATTTATATGATTATGAGTGAGTAGTTACTTTATTGGGGCTAGAGTTTTCCCTAGCCAATCTTGTATGGATTGATGCTATAATTTGATTTGATACAACTTTAATTAATATGCCTACATGCTAGTTGAACAGTTGAATGCATATGCTTAGACTTTACCATTTTGATATTTGTGTTTGCTATGTCATGATATAATGTTTAGAGATTGATAACCTTTGAATGTTAAAGCATGAAAGCACACTAGGTGTGCATGTAGGTGTTGTGAATTACAATCACTTAGAGATAAGCTTGGTTGGTTTGCATGATTTCTTCATCTCCAACTTTATGCACTTAGGATAATGCACTAGATACCTAACTGGATTCAAATGCATGACTTAAGTAGTTAAGTAATTCACTCGAGAGGAGTTGCTTGATATCACAAAAGGATCATGTCCCTTATTATACCTGAGAGAGATGCAAGGAGAGAAATTGATTAATTTAGCATCATTCATATTGAAATGCATCAATACTTGTAAGTGAGGTTAGTGGTAGACAATCTAAATCCAATTTTCATCCATTTGATCATTAGTTTAGTTCAGAGTAATTTAGTTTACATTTGAGCATCTAGTTGTTTTCAATTCAAAACTATCTTTAAAAAAAATCAAAATCAAATCACTAATCTATCTTGCACATACTCACCATAAGCCTAGATTTCCTTGTGATTCTAGGTTCATGATTGTACATTTGCATGTTCTAGCTCTCCTTAGGTTCACACCCTAACTAGCGAAACCTTTCTTAAATCCCTATACTATTACTTGTACCTTTTACACTTGAGGGTGGCTATTTGGCTAACATATAACCTTGAAAAAAAATATTAGTTCAGCCACGCCGTAACAACGTCTTATAATACTACTACAAAAATCGAAACACACAACACTCATCAGACAACAGAATGAAAATTTGATGTTGTGTGTTAAACTAAACTCTATCATACAACGCTAGAAATCTATTTCTGTTGTGTGAATGTAAGCAAACTGAAAACCTTTTCTTTAGAAAGAAATTGCACAACAGAGTTAAGAATTTTTTGTGGTGTGAATGGGAGCCTAGAATGGAGGGAAATGAGCATATAATTCCCTCCCAGAACAAGCTCACCAAAATGAATTTTGAACTATACACACAACAGTTTTTTTTTTAATCTGTTGTATAATGAAATATTGCATGAAATTTAACAAATCCTACTAGGTACACCTAGTGCAAGATGCACAAATTTGTACAACAGATTGTTATAGTTCTGTTGTCTTAGCATGGAACAAGGTTGCACAGCGCGGCAAAGTTCAACTCAAATGAAACCTATGTAGGCACAGACGGTAAATTTTCCCTCCCAGCCTGCTTTGTCATTGTACACTCACACAGCGATCCTTTACTTATCTGTTGTTGGAGGAACTTAAAACAAATTGAAGTCTCCAACCAAACAACTTAAGGGGGTGTATTGTATATGGAATTACTGAAACTTTTTAACAAATCTATGGAATTTAAAAGTCCAGGTGTATTCAATATAGTCTTTTAATAGTCCATGAAAGTCTTGGGGTCAATCAGATTTTAAAAGACTTTATGAATTCCACCAAAATCTAGGTGTATTCAATTAGGACTTTTAAAAATAAATGAAAGTACAAAGGTATTCAAAATATCATTCATACTTAAGGACTTAGAAACTCATGGATAATTATGGACTTTGTAGTATTAATTATACACACCAAACTCCAATAATTTTCCAGCCACCAGACCAAAGATTTGGAAAAATCTATGAGGGACTTTCTGTTTACAGGGGAAGGGGTTGATCTTCCATCATCTCTCTTTCTGGTTTTTTTTTTGTGTCTTTTCTTTAATCGTTTATGATATCAATGTTTTGGATACCCAACATGTTCACTAATACCCAAGTATTATGGTCTACCCCAAAAACCTAGAATAGTGTTGCTATGAAATATTGGATTGTGTCTTCTTAGTTATTCTCATTTATTTGAGTTTATATTTACGGTTCAAATGAAGATTGAAAAATTGAACTTCAATTGATTGAATATATATATATATATATATATATATATTTTTTTTTTTTCCTCAGGTAAGGATGTCCTTACCTAAGCTTATGGAATGGATTTGGTAACCGTTCAGTTCCTAATGTATAGATCATCTATGTAAAATTTCAGCCAATTTGGTGATCGTTAAGGAGTCCAAAACTATAATTTACACGAACGAATCTGTCGAACCGGAATTGTTCATTTACATTGTTGTAATTTGCAGTTTTGGATGCCTTAAGGATCACTAATTTGGCTGAAATTTTGTAGAGGTGATCTATACATTAGGACCTAAAAACTGAACGGTTAAGATGTAAATATGTGATCGGAAAGTGGCCGAAAACAAGAAATTCGTACCTAAGCTTAGGTAAGGATGTCCTTAGTGTGGCCGGACTATATATACGTCGACGCAGCTGAGGTGTTCCAGGTGGCGACTGCGGCGCGCAGCTTGCAGGAGGTCGGGGTTGCAGGTTCTGGGTAGCAACCCGACCTGCAACTGTAGATTTTCTGCAGCGAGCTGCAACCCCATCGCCGGCGATTCCACCAACTGCAGATAGCTCCGTTCGACCCCCGCGTCCGTCCGACAAGCCCGGCCGCTCCGTTGAAGCTCAATCGAGACTGCTGCGTCAACGTCTGCACTTTAGCAACAGTGTGGACGTCCTCTTTGGAAAGGTTTCGTGTGTGTGTGTGTGTGTGTGTGATCGTTAAGACATTGATAATTGCCTTAAAGCTAGTATGGTTCAGATTGACAGATTCAGTCCGTCCATTGGTGCAAGCAAGTTAGATACCTAAACGGTCATCAATTTGGCTGAAAACTTGTAGAGATGATCTATACACTAATACATAAAAACTGAACGGTCGAGATGTGGATATGCAACCGAAAACTGACCCAAAACTCGAACTTCACACCTTAATTTCAAAGCGGAGCTCCGCTCTGGATAAAATATGTATATATATATATATATATATATATATATATATATATATAAAGACAGTGACCAACATATATCTTGTTATCATATATGTTAATCGGCGGAAACAAGATTGGTGAGAATAATTAACTATAAATATCAAGTGATTTATATTGTATCTTTATGTTAGTTGGGAGATTAGGAATGAGAACACACTAGCTAGACAGAGTAATAATCATTTATTTGAGTTAATGTCTACCAGAAAATACTTGACCATTATAGAGGCAACAAACTATTATTTTGGTTTGCGTTTGGGTTGGATTGATTGTATTTTTCATTCTTTTATGTATTAAGAAATCTATAGAAGTCATTCATAATAAAAGTATGTAGATTTCATAAATCAATAAAAAGTCTATGGCTAAATCAATGATTTTTAGAAATCAATAGAAGTCCATCAACTTTTTAAAGATTCTATAAACTTTTCAAAAAGTCTGTTATTTAAAAAAAGTTTACATCAATCCAAATACAATACACCCCCTTAATTGAAACCCTTATCCCCTTTTACTTCCACCAAACCCGACAACCACTCTTACTCCTTCAAAAACAGCCCCATTTACTCCCTCCAACCAGCAACCCATTTACTCGAAATCAAAACCTAGCTAACCACTTACGCGGTTTCGCTTCTCTCTATCAGCCTCGTCCAGCGCAAACTCGGCAATCACATCATTCACAATGCTATCACAAGACAACCCTTTGGCCTTGTCACCATCCCTACCTTTATTAAACACCGACGATGTCAACATCGACGAAAGCCTCTGCTTCCCCATCATCGTCGCCGCCGCCGCTGCCGCTGCCGCCGTAAGCGACGAATTGGGCATTACGGGCCGAGGCTCCTTCTCCTTTTTCTCCACCTTCTCCTTTTTGGGCCGTACTCGTCCTCGTTGACCGTGTCGTAGATCGACTTCTCCATCTTGATCTGGAACCAGTCACAATCGGTTGCTCGTCCTCCGCCATAGCTCTTCTCTCTCTTCTGGAACTGAGTGTCTGCGTCGCTTTGTGGTTCTCTCTCTAGGTTTGGACAATGCGATGATGCCGAAGGCGAAAAGGAGATTGCAGTCTTAAACCCTAAAGATCTGCGCCAATCAACTTGGTTAGTCTCCAATTGATTTTGTAAGACCAGAAAACCCAAAGCAAATTTCATTTCTTTCTTTCTTTACTTGCGAGGGTTTACACTGTTACGACAATCTCTCTCTCTATTCTGCTCAGCCTTCTCCATCTGATTCTGTAATTGCTTCTATTATCATAAATCCCAAACCTAAAAAAATTCAGAGCTCGATTATTTTGCCCTAATTACAATATATCATATGTCCTTTTCGGAACTTCAGGGCTTGAATTTGATTGTTATTTAATAGTCTTCTTTGATTTGATTTCAGTAATTACATGGAACAAGTTCAAATGAGATGGCAATTTTTGTTACATAATGTTGAGTTGGAAGCAGCCAAGTTTCTGCACAGACTCATTCAAGGTTCTACTGATGAGCCGGCCAAACTTACCACCAAGCTCTATGTGGTTCGTATTTCTCATCAATTTGCTTTGTATTTGCTGTTTTTGGATTTGTCTTTGTGTAACTTCCGTGCATTGATTCGGGGTTATCTTCGACCACTGCAGATATTGCAACACATGAAGTCGAGTGGCAAGGAAAAAATCTATTATTTGTTTACTCCATTTGACTGTTTTGTTCTTTTGAACTTTCTGTTCCAGATTCAAATGGTTATGGTAGCTTTGATTAGATGTCCACGCTTCAGGCCCGATGCTTCAAACAATGAGAGTAATGTCTTTGATTTGGTGTGACTGTGCAGTGGGTGCATAACATCGACGGAGACGGTTATGCTGGAGAAGCAAAGTTACTTGCAGTTCATTTTGGTATTGGAGGCGGTTTCTGAGGTCCTCTGTTTGTTCATACAGCTCTTCAAACAGGATAACATATGCATGCCATGTATTGATTCTCTGCATTGATGGCTTTTCTCATAAAATTGATGAAGCTTGCTTAGTTTATCCCGTGCTCATTGGTTTATTGATGACATCCTACAGATCCAGAGGCTATTGAAGCAGCAAGAGGACGGCAGCTGCATTTGTAAGTATTTATGCATTGCTTAAATTTATAATTACTCTTTTCTCAATATCAGTGAATTTAAAAGCTGATGAAATGCAAAATAGTTGAGCCACTTTAGGAACTTTACTTGTTTTTGTAGCACAGAGAAGTTGATACCAGTATATTAATTTCATATTACTTGTTTCTTGAAACAATCCATGGAGCTTATGACCACTTAATGTATGTGTGAATGGGAATTTACTGATTGATCTGAAATGCTGATATTGCTCTTCTTTTTCCTTGTTGTTATAAATTATTTGCTTACTTGAAATTTAGCTGGGTTTATTAACACTGAGATTGTATGTAAGGGCCATTTTACTTAATTGTAGACCAAAGAATAGTGTTTCTGTTTGACAAAGCTCTTTGGTTCATAGATATAAGTCCTGAAGTTATTGTTCAGTCTTTAGTCTCATATTTTTCTGATTTTGGGTGCCTTTCTTTATGACATTGACTTTGTAAGGACTCTTAACTAGGAGCTCCTCTTACATTTTCATGTCTTTTTCTATATGCTTATTGAAAGTACCTGAATAAGATCATGCATAACTTCTTTTTTCCCAATTCTTATTCAAATGAATTTCCACTTTGGTTATTCTTGGTTTTCATTGAAGACTTGTAACTGATACATTCTTCCTGTAATCTGTTATAGAAATTAAAGCATCTATATACATACATATAACCTTCCTTTTTGGAGTGAAGGGAATTAAGTGCCACCCAAGTGCCATTATTATTTTAAATGTTGAGAACTTTACTGCCATTGTTTTATTTTTATGTTCATTTATCTTTGTTTGTGTTCTCAGGAATGGGTTCTGAAGGTTCTCCTTTCCTATTTGCTGTAGGTTCT
Organism: Rosa persica; assembly: GCA_025331145.1. Taxonomy (NCBI): domain Eukaryota; kingdom Viridiplantae; phylum Streptophyta; class Magnoliopsida; order Rosales; family Rosaceae; genus Rosa; species Rosa persica. The sequence continues at coordinate 43,558,511 of WFKR01000005.1, read as the reverse complement.
CCTTTAACTTTCTGTACTTATGATTTTAAATACTTCTATCTTAGTTTATTGACCAAGGTTTGTGCCACAGATGAAATATAGGGAACGTGTTCCTGGTTGATACTTGTATCCCTATTCTGCAAAGCACCATCTTGGACTGAATGGCTTTATAATAAGGTACTTCCTAACCTGGCTGTTATTATTATTCTTTTTGGAAGTTGTGAAGCTCAAATGATATACTGTACTATACTTATGATTACTTGTAATCTGCAGGTGATATCAAATATGCTATATTTCTATGGCATGTGTTGTTAAAGGAGTGTTTGCTTCAGCATTTGTCCAGTAAGGTATTGTTGCACTATGACACTGTCCTTTTTTCTTTTCCTTCTATTACCTTCTGTAGATTGAGTAATGAGTATGCCATATATCTCAACAGGAGGTTCATGGTAGTGCTAAAGTTCCAGAGTCAGATATAGTTCAAGCATGCATAAAAGTAAGTGCTTCAGTTGATTTCAACTTCCTTTACCTAAACTCTACTTTTGGTGGAATCTGGTTGTCTATTGATGTTCCAAGCATGCTAGGTAATCTGTTTTATTTACCGGGCATGTTTGCTTCTCCAGTTGTCGGAAGACAGGCGTAGAGCTCAAATGTTTGGAGATTTCTTTAAGCAATTGGAAAGCAGCTACATATGTGCATGTTTTTGGAACAAGTATATATTATATCAGCTTTTGCTGTTTTTCATTTTTTGAAATTGTTAGCTAGAATGTTGCTGGATTAAGCTAGCTACAATGCTTTCTTTGTTGGTTTTATGGTCTAGATACCTGAATGTATATGGATGATTGACAAGTTATGTTTGAATGTATGTATATTCACTCATTTAGCTAAGTTATCTAAATGTATATTAGCTAGCTACAATGCTTTCTTTGTTGGTTTTATGGTCTAGATACTTGAATGTATATGGATGGTTGACAAGTTATGTTTGAATATATGTATATTCACTCATTTAGCTAAGTTATCTAAATGTATATCAACTGTATATACATTGAATGTATATGTTTGTGAATCACACAACAAATTTGGTATAACACATAACGGTTGCAAAAGCACTTTGTCCTCATATTTGAATTCACACAACATAAGAAACAAAAACCAGTTGTCCAATTGATAAATCACACAACGATATTGAAAAGGTGTTGTACAAATGCAAATAATCTCTCCAACATACATAAGGTATAGCTTGCTTACAAATACGATCACAACTATCACACCACATATATTTTGAAATATCTGTAGTGGTAAAGATAGTCTAACAACAGTTTACAGTATTTCTGTTGTCTGATCAGGTAACCAACACCATCTTGTATCTCAAGTCTGTTGTGTGAGCAGCCATTGAAACAACAAATGCACGCGGCATATGTGCCTGGCATCCAACTTCTAGCATTGGCATGCCCAAAATTGGTACAACGGTTCTAAGATAGCCGTTGACCCTATGATCGACACACAATGGTGTTTCACAGTTGTCTGAGTGTTGTGATCACACAACACCGAGATAGACGACATAACTTTCCTCTTGGGACAACGGTTAACCACCGTTGTGTGATGCAATTTTTGTACTAGTACCCTGATGTCTTCCTCCCTCCTATTGCTCTCCCTCCCTTCTTCCACTGTGACATAAACAACATTACAGGTGAACAAAACTCCAGCACATACAGTAATGGTGTTAGAAGGGAACATGATCCATGATACAAGAGTTCTGCATGGTTTTGACTTTATACAAAGGTTTTCATCCAATTGTTTGGTTCGGTGGTAGTGGGAGAACTTTGGAATTATTGGGTTTATTCTCAATTGCTTCTCTTCAGGTTTTCTCTTCACATGAAGTTGCTTATAAAAAAGAACGCAAAAAAGTGGGGTGGATTAGAGGTGAGGATGAGAGATTTAAAAAAAAAAACACAAGAGGTAAAAAAGGAAGTTACATGTCAAAATTTAGAATAGGAGGTCTAAATATCAATTTATGAGGTATGAATAGAAGCTCTCTTAGGGTAAATGGACAAAAACCCAAAAAAAAAAACTACTATAAAACATTTTTAAAACAACAGGAGAAAACTAAATCTCAACCTGCCTAAACTTTTCATTGCAAAACGGGGCTGCAATGATCTGTCTTTCAGAAATTAGCTTGTTTGGATGCGAAACGTTCACACTTTCCTTAATAAATGACTCATTTTACCAATGAGGGAACTAGCTATGAAAATTCACGTGGAGGAAGCGTGGCGGTGTATATGTTGTAATCAATCATTACAGCAATGTTATATTATCTACCTTAACATGTTTATATCGAATTGATAAAGAGAGATTCGATTACTGACCATTATGGGACTCTCATGTTCAAGGTTCAGAGGTCTCTTAGGCGTGTATATTGATCATTTGATGATGAGGCTCTCAACTTTGAATTCACCACAAGCATCAACATGAGCGATATGTGCTCCGAATTTTTAAGTAAAAATACTGGCATGTACTAGATTCGATATGTGCTCCGAATCTAGCTTAATATGCCATCCTGCTTTCCCTACAAAGTGGACCTCGGACACCAAAACTGACTCTCTCTCTCTCTCTCTCTCTCTCTCTCTCTCTCTCTCTCTCTCTCTCTCTCTCTCTCTCTCTCTCTCTCTCTCTCTCTCTCTCTCTCTCTCTCTCTCTCTCTCTCTCTCTCTCTCATCCTCATCATCTGCCCACGCCCTGCCACTATCCCAATCAAGAACCTCCATGTCTTTATCACCGGCAACATCAACAGTATGAAGCCTCCGACCTCTGCGATCCATGGCGAGCGGTTCTTCAATTTTGGCAAACCTCCTCTTCTTGATAGACCGTTAAGGCCACTGCATGATGGTACCGATTGTCTTTTCATTTAAGATTTGAATATGTAAGAGCCATTTCTTTGAGTAGGTTAGGAATTTGGGGGATCTGATTGGGACGAATGTCTCCGGCTTTGACATTCCATTCGCCCTATGGCAGTAGCGTACACGTCGAAGGTGAAAAATCTGATGATAGGGACATCGAATTTTCAAAACAATTCCATGGTCCAACCTAGGGGTCATCATTTGGCCCTTTAGCTCTAAGCTTGCCCAGCTCGTAGGGCTGAAGATCGACTCGGCCCTTGCATTAGGGCCGGCCGGCCCGACCCTTTCTCAAATATGGTAGGGTATGGGCCATGCAAATGAAGCCCGGCCCGGCCCTTTAAGCCCGGCTAATTAAGCTTTAATAATTTTCTATTTTTTAAAAATGTTTCTCTTTTTTCTATAACATACAACTTCTTTCTTTCTTTGTAATTGATTTCCTGACCTTTACTTTTCTTTAATTTTTGTTTCCTTTGTTGAACAACAATTAATTTTGGGAGATTTAAATAGATAGTCAATTGAATACAACCCACCTTAACTAATATTTATAAATGTTATAAGTTAATTCCAATATGTGTGTGTGTGTGTGTGTTAAATATGATCAACAAAAAACAATGAGTCTTGTATTACCTATATAATCATTGAGCCACATTTTGAGAAAGAAAAAAAAAAAAAATATATATATATATATATACATATATATATTGTATTTCTTTTTGTTAAACAAAATAAGGCCAATTTTGGCTCATTTCGGCCATATTCAGATGGCCGGCCTGACCCAGCCCTGGCGGCTCAGGCCTTTCGGGTGGGAAGATATTAGCATATTTAATCCCCTACCCGGCCCTAAATTTTGTTGACTTTGATTATGCCCGACCCGGCCTAACCCTAAGCCCTAAAATTTAGTAGCAACTGGACTACTTCTCTTTCCTCCTTGAGGAAAGAGAAACGCTCTTGAAAACCAATCAGTAAGAGTGGTATGGGTTTATTTTTGAGTCTAGGGTTTGCTCATCTTGAAACCTTCAAGCTGAAGCTTCCAAACCGTCCCCACTTGTGTTCTACTCTTAGCTTGAAGTCTTGAACCATTCACTCTACTTTCCTTTAGAAAGTTATTGCTTTTGCTTCTGAGTTGGCAACTACAAGATGATGCAAATCTTGAGAAAGAAAGGGATAGAAAGAAAACAGGTTCTTTGGAGAGCAATAAGGTTAAACCAAGTGTTATTGTTATTTAGAGCTTTCCTCTTTGGAGAGGCAATTTATATCTATAGAATCTGGAAAGTACCTGAGTTTATTCTGATACTTTGAATAATTAGCTCCCTGAACTTCTAATTGAACTTATCTTGCTAATCTAAAATAAAAACTGCTGAACTTATCTTTGTTTTCGGTCATCGCCATAGATTTTTATACAAGCCAGTCTGGTTGCTTTTTAATCTTTTCTTGCTTTGTATACATTTTATATATTCAGGCGTTCCTTGAGCAACACAAATCAAAGACTAGTGAAAGATCAAGTATCATGGTTTTTTGTGGGTTTCTTTTCTTCTCTCTTTCATCTTTTACCTATTTGCAAAGTGAGAGTTATGGTCTTACGTCATTTACTAGTTTTGTAGGTCCATGTATTCCTGCTTCTCAGGTCCCAGCATTTTTTCATTTCATTTGCAGCTTACCATGGAATTTGTTTATAGGCTGGCTTCTGCAGCGTGTTACCAGAAATCGTCGTTGTCTAATAAGGATACGGGTCGGATGTGGCAGCGAATGTTTTTTTCTTTTGCTTTCTGTTTTTGTTTTTGAAGGTATCAACATATTTGGGATTGTACTAGTTTCTGGATCTTTATGATAATTTCTACAGATTTTAATTGGTTGTAATGATGTTGGAATGATGTTTGGGATTTTGCTATTTTGTTGTCTCAAGTGTTTAAAAAGCTTTTTTTTTTTTTTTGCAAGGAACTAGGTCTGATTAATGTGGATGTTACTTTCGATTATAGTATCTGGGCCTTTGCAACCCAAATGGGAACATCCCAAAATCACAGAAAAGAACTACAAACAACACAAACACAACGGGATGGATGGTCCAGACTCAGGAGTAAAACATGAGATGGAATGGTTTTTATGTCATATTAGCTACGAGGTTCTTTTGGCTGGATTGTAGTCCCGGTGGTTGTGGTGTCTCTAACATCAGTTGTGGAGCCATCAATATACATGTTGAAGCGATGGAGGTCTTGACGCTAGTATGATTCCGGTCTATTGAGTGCTGCCGGTTCTGGCTTTCCTGGTTGGGGCAGTGGGTGAGGTGGAACTCGGGCACCGATTACAGCAATGGCTTGGTTGCTATGCTCGGCTTTTTGGTGTTGAGCGGTTAAGCCTTACAACCCTTACCATCCTAGGGTTAGGTTTTGGGCCAATGAACTGGTCTCTTTTGTTGGGTTTTTGTTTTGACCCAATAGCTGTTTCTGTTGGTAGTCTCAGGGACAACCCCTTCTTGTAGTGGTCTACTTTAGGATCATGAATAAATTGGGAAAGTTTTTTTACTGTGATTAAGGGCTTCAATTTTTTTATGATAGAAAGAAAACTACAACAAAAGAGAGAAATTTCTAGCAACACCCCTCCCAGCTGATCCAAGTGAAACGCTGGCCACACAGATAGGGATACATAAAAGAATCATATTCCTAGATTCTAATGATTATGGGCTAGGTTTGCCAAGTGATCAGCTACAAAATTAACTTATCTAAACATATGTCTAAATATTACACTCTGTAATTGTTGTACAATCAACTTAATATCGTCTTATGTTGTCATGGAACAACAGCCCTTCCCATAATGCAATCAGTTAACATCTTCGAGTCACCTTCCCCTATGACATGATATAAATTCTATGAAGTGTTGTATGTAAACCCCCTCGTAGAGCCGTCGCCTCTGCCACTAGAACATTTGTTGAACCAAGAATCCTACACGCAACTACAATAGGATTACCATCTAAGTTGCAAATAATAAAACCAATAGAAGCCTTACTATTTTTTATTGATCCACCAAAGTTACTTCACAAATTGGTTTAAAGGAGGATGCCATTGAATATAGCAATCCTTGGACACCAACTAGGAATGATGATGACAATTGACTTGAGCATAAGAATTATTAAGATGATAAGCTTCAAAAGACGTTATAGCAGGAGATATAGATTGATTCTGAAAAATTGATTTGTTTCTAGACTTTTAAATAGAAAAAATGATATAAAGAGCTTTGCTAAGTAGGTCAGTACCATGATTATTTTTGAAAATGGAACTTAACTATGAAATGAGAGCTCCATTCCATATAGTTGGATCTAAATCAGAGGGTAGTAACCAAACCTGTTTGACAAAGTGGCAACAACTGGTACCATAGAGAGGCGGCCATAAACTGGAGTCTTGACCAGTTTGAAAGATCACTTGATCTAGTTGAAATAACTGAATTTTGGATTGTTCAATCAAGTAAAGGAAATTCAATAATGGAATTCATAATTGTCTCAATTTGTTTTTTTTTTTTTCTATGACTATCGCTTTGTTAGGCACAATTGCCGTAGCGCTCCAGTAATAAATATCTGGAATTAGCAACAGTAATCAAAATTCAACTCTGTTATGGTGTACCAGTTACAGTGCCCATGACAAACGCTGGGTAGCCAAGTGCAGAGCAGATAACTGCTGAAAGCATCTAAGTAGTAAGCCCACCCCAAGATCAGATTGAAAATAATCAGTAATTCAGGAATTAGAATCGTACGAGTCGCTTTTGAAATATTTCAAATTGATTGAAATCAACACAAATTAAATACAAGACAAATGGACAAAGCAAAGAATAGGACAAATCACCCCTGGATATCTTTGCTTCGGAACAAAACAATTTGAATTAATCGGTCAACTGGAATGTGTATTATCCATATAGGGGTCTTTCAATTGAGAAGCTAGATCCGTCGACCTAAGACGAAAAGAATTATCTATCTATTTTATTTATTTATTCAAATAATATTACTTATAAGCAATACCAATCAAACATATCAAAACGATATAATGTTGGATCATGTAATATTCATTTTCACAAGAAATTATCTACATGATATAATATGTATTACAAGCACTATGGGTAACGTAAGAGACATCTCTATTTTTCACCAGGGGAATCCTAAGAATTACCATTTCTTAGCTTTAAATTCGCCTATGACCATCAAATGAAATGTGAATAACCCGTCCCCCTCAAACTGACGGGTTAGTGTGAGCTTATCCATGCAGTTTTGCACTCTTCATATAGGATTCCATTTTCTGAAACATCCTGGCTTTCATGCTTGAATAAATGTTCAACAGATTCAGGATGATTATGACAAAAGGGAAAATTGATAGGATAGAAGGATTAAAAGGAATAGGGAGTAAGGGGGACCTTCGCTTCATTATAAATTTGACCCCCTGCGGAGCCCTGAGAAAGTAACCGGCGTCAGGTTCGTACAGTTCTCCTGCTGCTGATTTGGCCCTGCGGGCAAGTTTATCTCTAGCTTTTAATCTCTTCCTAAGTAATAGCCAAGCGAAAATCTTTATTTTAGGAGGAATGATTAACTTCCAGATTTTATTCATTAAATCAGTACTGGAATGAGGAACTATGCTTTATTGAATGGTTGAAGCAGATGTTATTAGGCAAAGGTCCCCAAGCAAATTCATCTTCAGTCGGGATAATAGGTAAAGGAATAGCAATAATCTTATCAACTATATCCAAAGCTAGTAATGAAAATAAAGCTTGTTTATTCCAGGTAGAATTCTGTATAAAGTTAGCAACATTAAGAGACCAATCTATGTTATTACTCTGTTGATCAAGAATTAGGTTGGATAATGAAAAGGGAAAATCCAGTTAAAAGACCCAAACAGAATAGAATTACCATCACCTACAATCCATCTAATACCCTTGGTAAGAATATCCATACATCAGAGAAAGAAGAAGATGGGATGAGAATGTGGACTGGCAGAGCTACACCATACATCCGGCCACCTCTTAGCTCACTTTATTTATTTATCGTCCAACAAGCTCACTTTATTCTCAGGTAAATGCATGATTATATCTGTGGCAATTAAGGAAGCGTCTCCTTTCCATTTTTCAGCCAAGGAGAACCGAATAGGACTATTTCTTCTCCTACGTGCGCTCAACCCAAGATGTAGGTGGAGCTCCCTGGTTACGATTACCTGCAACCGTAGTTCCATTATTGCTCTTTTTTCCTCTTGTACAGTTCTTGGGCTCCTTTATTTTTGCCTACTTTAGGGCTCCTTATGTAAAGTTATATCTTTGTTGCTTTATGGCAATTGTAGATTTGCATTCTACTTTCCCCAAAGCTTATTACTGGTTAAGTTTGCTGACTTCATGTTTCTTCCTTACCACAAAATCACAAATATCCCCAACCCATTCTGGTTCAACTACACAGTCTATTAGAGTTGAATTTAAGGTCTCTCGGGAAGGTACCACCAGGTTTGATGGTGTGTGGGTTCTCCTGTAACTTCACTGGAATCACTGTGTCAACCAAAAAAATTGATCGAAAAAATTCAAAATGCTATCTTGTCACTTCTTTTAGAATTATACACTGTTATTATATATTGATATATATATAGGATTTTTCTCAGGTAAGGATGTCCTTAGTTTTTCTTATGTGCGGATTTGGTGTTTTCACCCACTTTCCGATCATATTTTCACATCTTAACCGTTCAGGTTTTAGAGCCTAATGTATAGATCCCCCCTGTAAAATTTCAGCCAATTTGGTGATCGTTAAGACATCCAAAACTGTAATTTACACAACGGACCGAATCTGTCGAACCGGAACCGTTCTTATTTATAATGGTAAATTGCAGTTTTGGATGCCTTAACGATCACCAAATTGGCTGAAAATTTTCAGATGTGATCTATACATTAGGACCTAAAAACTGAACGGTTAAGATGTGAAAATGTGATCGGAAAGTGGGTTAAAACCGGAAATCCGTACCTAAGAAAAACTAAAGACGTCCTTAGTGTAGCCGGACTGTGTATATATATATAAGATTTTTCTCAGGTAAGGATGTCCTTAGTTTTTCTTAGGTGCGGATTTGGTGTTTTCACCCACTTTCCGATCATATTTTCACATCTTAACCGTTCAGTTTTTAGAGCCTAATGTATAGATCCCCCCTGCAAAATTTCAGCCAATTTGGTGATCGTTAAGACATCTACAATTGCAATTTACACGAACGGACCGAATCTGTCGAATCGGAACCTGTTCGTATCTATAATGGTAAATTGCAGTTTTGGATGCCTTAACGATCACCAAATTGGCTGAAAATTTTCAGAGGTGATCCATACATTAGGACCTAAAAACTGAACGGTTAAGATGTGAAAATGTGATCGGAAAGTGGGTTAAAACCGGAAATCCGTACCTAAGAAAAACTAAGGAAGTCCTTAGCCAAGAAGGATTGTATATATATATATATATATATATATATATATATTTAGAATTATACATTGTTATTATATATATAGGTCCGGATCAAGGAACACCATATTTTACACAAATTTTGACACACTTTGTGAGCCATTAGATTTAAAAATATTTAATGGTATTTGTTGTTTGAATTATATCAACACAATACCAAATGATATGAAAATGACATGACAAAACATATATATTTTCATAAAACATTATAATTAGATTAAAAAGTTTATTAAAAAAAACAATATCAAAATGTAGGAAATTACTATGCTTATCACAATTGTACACGACCAAAAGAGGAAGGAAAAAAAAAAAAAAGATAGCAGAAGAACAAGATGCCAAACGCCATGGGATTTGATTGCTGAAATGATGGATAAAGATGAAGACGAACCAAACTCCAGCGTCACCAATTATTAAGGTAATTTGATCCCAATTGACCAAAGCCATAAGGTTTCTGGAGAGCCATCAAGTACTAGACACAGATCAAAAGCTTTGATATCTATGGCCATATAGAGCGGCAGAGCCATGGGACATCTGGCCAGAGTTTGGAGGAGCCGAGCTAGATGAAATGAAGACATCTATTTCTTTACCAAACTAAAGAAGATGAACGACTCAGCATCTATATATACTTGAAAGTCAAGTTCTGGGACCTGGAAAGGTACTCAAGTACAAAGGGGTCATCATCTATGATTCCAAATTTCCAAGAATAAGAAGATGGTTTAGGGACACGCAAACTGTTTCAATATGAGAATAATGAATCAGATCAAAACTGTTGTCGGATCATGCATGAGTATAGCATTCCTCCTTCAAAGACTAGTAATCTTCATCATGAATATGTGCTCGGCCGAATCCGAATCAATGTGGATATAGAGAAGAAGAAAGTTGGTTGCATCCAAAATCAGCGTTTAGCGTCTTGTTCTTCTGCTATCTTTTTTTTTCCCCTCTTTTTGATCGTGCATAATTGTAATAAGAACAATAATTTTCCAAATTTTGATATTGTTTTTTCTTTTATAAACTTTGTTTAATTTAATAATAATTTTTTTATGAAAATATGTTATGCCATGTCACTTCCACATCATTTGGTGTTGTGTTGACATCATTCAAACAATAAATCTCAACCATTAAACCTTTTTTAATCTAATTTACAAGGTGTGTCAAAATTTGTGTAAAATATGGTGTCTCTTGATCTGGAATATATATATATATATATATATATATATATATATATATAGCGCTTCTCCACTGCGAACGTCCGCAGTTTTTCTTAGGTACGGATTTTAGGTTTTGATCTACTTTTCGATCATATTTTCACATCTTAACCGTTCAGTTTTTAGGTCCTAATGTATAGATCACCTCTGCAAAATTTCAGCCAAATTGATGATCATTAAGGCATCCAAAACTGTAATTTACAATAATGTACACGAACGGTTCCAGTTTGACAGATTCAGTTCGTTCGTGTAAATTGCAGTTTTGGATGCCTTAATGATCACCAATTTGGCTGAAATTTTATAGAGGTGATCTATACATTAGGACCTAAAAACTGAATGGGTTAATATGTGAAAATATGATCGAAAAGTCGGTCAAAACTTGAAATCTGTACATTTTTTCTTAGGTGCGGATATCCGCACCTGAGCAAAGTTATAAATATATAATTTTTTCTTGAAAAGTAATTTTATATGTATAGGACACCCTAATATTTCTTTTTTCCCAATGCGAGAAAGCAAAATGTCACAACTACGACAAATAAAAAACTCTATTATTTATTCAAAAAAAAAAAAAAACTCTATTACAGCCAAACCCATTAGCAGCTTCTTATTAGCAACTCTCTCGTTCTTAAATATCCAGAGTCCCACTGAGTCGCCACAGGATCAAAATAATCTTACGAAGGGGTCACGCTTATAACCACATTTATCGAGTTGACCTCCATGAAATGATTGGCAAAAAGCAACTTTAATCCCTTGCCTCAAAGATTGCCCAAATTGACGGTGTCATCCCCATCTTCTAAACATGTTTAGGGTAGATAAATTTGATTTGATTGCGATCGTTTGAGATAATAATAAATTAATTGGATTTGAAACAAAAACTGTTCTGTTCCATCTATACAGCACCTACGCTTCCGCCAGAGTGTAAAAGTACCTCGATCGAAAACTAGGCGATGTACTTCATTAGGTACTCTAGTTATCAATTTTGTTTTCCATTTTGCTTCAAATTATTGTGGTTGTTTTTATGATGTATATTCTAGTTAACATTTGACATCTTGAAGTTGTTGTATTGGGTTTTCAAATTGAGGTATGCCTTGCTCTCTGCGAATGAATTGTCTTGGCTGAAGGAATATGCAAATGCATATATTGTAAAATTGATTTGTCGTCCAAAATTTAAGTAACGCAGGGCTCAGTTGGCATTGTTAATTTCCTTAAAACAGATCTCAACTACTATAAGGTTACCACGATCGAGTATCAAAGGCGAATGAATTGTCTTGGCTGAAGGAATATGCAAATGCATATATTGTAAAATTGATTTGTCGTCCAAAATTTAAGTAACCCAGGGCTCAGTTGGCATTGTTAATTTCCTTAAAACAGATCTGTACTACTATAAGGTTACCACGATCGAGTATCAAAGGTCCACTATCGCCCTACCCTTAGCTCCACCTATTCCATAGTGACATACCGACATGTTTCATTCTAGCAACCACGTTCGTTCACTCGGTTTATTTCTAGGGGTTTGATCACCTCAAACCGATACATGGCATGAGTCCATCAGATCACTAAACCATGACAACAATTTCAAAAGGAACATAAAAAAATAAGCTTGAAATCTTTGCAAAGAAGCTGGGCTCAAACTAGACACCAAAGTAGACTTAAAGATACCAATTAAAAGTAGAATAATGATAAAAAGAAAAAGGGATTTAAATATAACGCCTAATTAATAATTAAGAGAAACAATCCAAAGTAGCACACTAAACCATCCAGTTAAATGTTGAACAAAACAAGGCGATAAATAAATCCCGAGGCCAATCCGCTCATGCCAAAACCCTTCAACCTGTACTCTCAATTCCAAAATTACTATATATCAAAAACAAGCTGTGCTTCAGCCACATTTCCATTCTACTTCCCAGCACTATGCTTAGCCTTGTTGTGAGACTGAAGAGCACCGTCTGAACCAAATGACTTGCTGCAGGAACCGCAGGAGAAATTGCCACCAGCAGACTTTGGAGTTTGTGTCTTGGATTTATCAGTAGCAGGAGTCTTTCCCTTCTTTGCAGGGTGTGGAGTATCTGTGTGGCCTCCCTTCTTACCATCTATAAGAAACAAATAATAGAACTGATCAGACAAAATCTAAAAAAGACAGTTTGGCATCAACATAAGGGAACAAAACCAAGCTCAACAAAGCACAGTAAACCAAACTCTTGTACATTACATCAAACTGTAACAACAAAAGTGACGCTTCTTAATTAAACTATTCTCAATTCATAAAACTAAAAAAAGAATGAGAGAGAGAGAGAGTACCAGTCTTCTGAGGAGTACTGGTGACTATCTTTGCCTTTTTAGCAGAAACTGGAGTTTTGACTGATCCAGAGACCTGGGCTCTTTTCTTAGATTCAGGCTTCAAGTTTGAAGACAAAACAAAATAACAAAATCAATATACAAATGGTAAAACCACACAGAGAATGTACCAAACCATCATATAAATCCAGAGAAAAGAACTCAATAAGACCATTTCAAGAAAACAAATACCTTCTTAGGAGTAGGTGTCTCTTCATCTTCCTCATCAGAATCATCGTCACTTTCATCATCATCATCATCATCCTACAGAACAAGTAAAACAAATGACAATCTTTAGGACATTTAAAAACAAGCAACCAAGCATTTACATATAAAAAGATATGATAATGAAATTCTAAACACAGCAATAAGTAAACAAGGATTCACTACAGCAGTAGAAGGTTGAAATATAGTTTTTTTAGGACATTTAAAAACAAGCAACCAAGCATTTACATATAAAAAGATATGATAATGAAATTCTAAACACAGCAATAAGTAAACAAGGATTCACTACAGCAGTAGAAGGTTGAAATATAGTTTTTTTTAAGACATACCGATGAGTCATCTTCATCCAATAAGTCGTCATCTGAGTCATCCATGTCAGAAGCGGAATCATCTTCATCAGCCTCAACTTTGATTGGTTCTTCAATCTTAACCTTTTGCTTTCCAGAAGATTCAGGTTTGACAGCATTGCTCTTGGCTATAGCTGGTTTTGCATTTTCAACTTTTCCTGAACAATATTACAATAAGTAACAAATAAATCAAATGGTCAAACAAAAATGCAAAACACCATCTTGGTTAAACTTTTGGTATAAAATGCAGTATTTACCATTCTCTGCAGCAATCATTGGGAGTTCTTCCTCCTCTTCTTCTGACTCTGATTCAAACTCTACAACAAGGAGAAAGAAAAATAAATAATACATTCAAGAAACATGTAGAAGCAATCAAAACACATTAGTTTTACTCACCATCATCGATTCAGTGGCAGGCAAGGACAGCATTCAGTCAAGGAAACCAATGGTTAATACAGAACAGCATAATATTCCAATTGCAACAATATTCTATACTTCCTTCCTTTCATGCTATGGGAAATACGTAAAAATTTCAGAGGCATTTCAAAATCAAAGAAGCAATCATCAAATATATTTTAACCAACATGAATACCAAAAAAATTCTAACAATAGAATGTAGTGAAATAAAAACCATAGTTTCAAAAGAATCCAGTTTTATTCAACATAGTCAAATAAATTAATAAAAAGACCCATCAAGTACTGAAAAGTACAGAAATATAGCGAAAGGATATTCATCTCCCATAACGGATTGATAACCAGCAAAGTGGACACTACCACTCTTCCAGTTGTGGGATAGCTCAAACTCGTCATCAAAGACCAAATCAAACGACAACTGAGGGATTTGGCCAGGAATGAGATGTCCCAACACAAGCTTCTTCTCTCCAGTCTTTCCATAGATAACAACGCTGTCAGCTGCCTTCTTTGACTGGCCTAGACAAGCCTACAGAACAAGCGACTTATAACCAACTTGACAACAAAGCATTCAATGTAGACTCAGAATTTAAAAGCACAATGAAGACAATAAAACAAACCTGTGATAAATGCACCACATTGCCTTGGTCTGGCACTACACTCAGGGGCTCTCCAGCCTTCACTTCAACACCTAGAGTTAAGAAAAGACAACTATTAGCATACCTCACAGGAATACAGCAATATGGCAAAATGATACTTTTGTAAACAGATGGTCAGTTAAAATAAAATCACTGATTCCAGACAGCCCAACATGATAGAAATTGTCCGTTGGATAATTAACAGTAGTTCACATCATTTGTCAAATTCCAAAGAATTGAAAATATAGCATATACGGAGGAACTTTGAAGAACCAAGTCAGGAACCCTAAAGCATATGCCCAAACTTGGTTTATCACACAAAAATGACAGCATAAAAACTGAAAGCACTCAAAAATTGCATACTACTCACACAACCCGACAACATAAACTGAAAGCAAACATCAAAATTGCATTACCCAGTCTGCACAACATTTCACAAGGACAACCCGATTCATGAACAGGTCAAAAGCCCTAAACCCTAAACCTTACCATCAACTTCAATAAAAGCACACCCAAAATATCACATAAAAGTGCAGAGCCATAATATATAAGCGCATAGAACAACCAAATCTAAAACAACAGCAAGCGAGAACAGCACAATAGAATACAGAAGAAATAGGAAATGGGTTTTAACCCCCCCCCCCCCCCCCCCCCCACATATCAAGACAAACTCTTAGTATCACAAAACGTCATAAACCTCAAAATATATCAAAAATGAAACAAACCGTATTCACAACAAATGAGATGTGGGTATAAATCCACGAGAGAAACGATATACGAAGAACAAGAAGAGAGAGGCTTACCCCAGAACTCCATTGAAGACGAGAGAGAGAAAGGAAGGCTAGGGTTTTTGACTTGGGTTTAGAGAGAGAGAGAGAGCGCGGAAGCAAAGAGCAAGAGGCGAATGAGTGAAGGTTTAAAGGGCCTTTTATAAGGGAATTGCCGCCCGGTTAGGCTCTAGGGTTTTCCCTGCCCATGGGCTTGGGCTTCATTTATGTCAAAGATTCTTCTCTTGGGCTTTCCAAAACAATACTCTGGGTTTGTTCTTCTATTTTAGGTATAATTGTTAATTTGCTACCTATTCACATTCGCGTCAGTTTGCTATTCTAGTAGCACGTTATTCATCTGAAATAGAAATAGAAATAAAGGAATAATTTTGGTGTATGAGTTTCACATACAAAAGAATTGGAATGGATGTGGCTTACACATCATTGTCAGGAATTGATTGTTTGTTGAATAACTCATAACTTGATAACCAATGACATATGGGTTTAGGAATAAAAGCCTCAAAAATGCATTTTTTTACCCAAAATATTCTTACGTATTTTAAATAACAACAAATTACCCATAACCCTAGATATATATATATATATATATATATATATGTGAGCATCAGAAAACAACAACTATGAATCTCCTGTGGTAGAAAAACAACTCAATTTCTTTTGGTTAGTGACCCATCGTCTCCTCTCTTCTCTAGTCTTCTCCTTGAAGTCAAGGTTTTCTAGTTTCATTAAAAATTCTCAATATAACCAGAGCCCCATGAGAGTCGTCGTCGAAGTACTTGGCGTTTTTAGGTTTCTTCTTCGAGTTCTTATCTATTTCAAATTTAAAAAGTCAAATTTGAAAGGGTATGAATTCTAGTATATATTTCCTTATTGTCTGTCTTCTTCTTATTCTTCCTCTTTTTGTAGAGGTATCTTAGTATCAAACTAGTTTTAATTCCGATTCATGAACATTAGTAAACAATATCAATCATAATCACTTGCAATCCTATTTTGATTCCATAAGGTAAGTAAACAACATAGTAGAAATAAAATATTCTCATCCCGATTCCTTCCTTCTCTCATTTCAATTGTCTTCGATTCTTGATTTTTTCCATTCCAGGTAAGTAAACGTGTCATGGGTTTTGTTTCAATCAAATTGTTATACTAGGTTTTCAAAATTAGCCAGTTCGCTACCCAAGTTTATTTTAGCCAATTTGATACACTTAATCAAATTTGCTATTCTAGGCTTTCAAGATTAACAAAAATTGGTTCATTAAATTTTCAAAATTAGTCATTTGCTATCCTAGATTTTCAAAGTTAGTCAATGTTTGGATGGAGGAATGAACGAATTAATATGATGAAAGGGTAGTAAATTGGATGATTTTGAGAACATAAGGTAGCATTGGCAATAATACTTGGGGTAGCAAATTGGCTAATTGTGAAAATATATGGTAGCAAATTGACTGAAATAAAACTTATTGGTGTAGATTGACACTAAGCTAAAACTTAAGGTAGCAAATTAACTATTAAACCTTTATTTTCTACGGGATTAATCCCAACTATTTTTGTCAGTTTGCTCTCTAAGACTTTTTTTTATTATTATTATTGAAAGAAAGATTAATTCATTATCAAGAAAATAGTACATCAAGGAGTATATAGGGTACCCCTCTCAATTTACACACACTCAAATACTTGACTCTCTAACTAAGATTGAGTTAAGCCACTCCAGCGACATCTTCCAACAACGAGTAGGCAAAGGTAGGGAAAACGCGGTTTTTGCCACACAATAGGTAGCCTTATAACACTCTTTTAGGATATAACCTCAACTACAAGACTGAAAATGACTCAAGAGTACTTTTACTTCATCAACAAGAACTCCATCCAAGCTAAGGTCATCATGGTTAGAATTTAACGCCTCGAAGACATTTGGGCATCACCTTCAACTTCCAAATGTGTAACGCCTGCTTGAATACAAAAGGGCAAGTCATAAACAAGAGCCAAAAACTCAAAGGTCAATGGACTTGTAGAGGCAATACCCAAGACAACAAGCACGCCAATACAATCACCATGTTCATCCTGACACACAGCACCGATTCCATACACTCCTTGTCTCAAATTGAGCACACCATCAACATTCAACTTGATCACTCCTCTCCTAGCCTTAACCCACTATTTCCTTCTATCATTAGCCCCACCCATCACTCCATGCACTTCCTCACCCAATCAACTTTGGCACCTACTTTCACGAACCCCTCCCACCAACCATTTGCTTTTTCAATTAACTGCTCTGCTCCTAACATAAACTTGACATGAACTCTACAATTTCTTTCATGCCAAAGCTAGCAAGCAATAATTCCAAACCACTCCAACTCATCCTCCTTAGCAACAACAGCCATATGCAAGAAAAGATTTATACAAAAAAAAAATCCTCTATTTCCACACATTATACACCTCCACAAGAAAAGTGAGTTTATGGACTTTACGTACCAATTGACACTCCCATAAGACATGAATCATTGATTCCTCCGTACACCCACACCCCAAGCATCTTCCTTCGGCACACACTCTTCTCCTTCTCAACACCTCTACACACGGTAGGAAGCCATTGCAAACTCTCCACAAAAAACAGAACCTTTATTTTAGGGGGGTGAAATTTGCACACCCCTAATTGCAAATGGCACACCCTTTTATTTTTTTAATACTATTTCATCTCACCACTTTTTACTCTTCCTAAAATACCCTAAAGTCATATTGTCCTCTCTCTCTCTCTCCTCTCTTCTCTTCTCTCCAAAACCACTACAATCTTTTCTCTTTCTTCTCCATGTATGAACCCAAGTTGGGTTCCTCTTTCTAGCTGCGAGGTTAAAGAACAGAGACCCATTTGCAGAGCATTGGAAGAAATCCCACAGTTATGGATCCGAAGGGAACGTAGACGGCGTCGATTTGGGCGAATTCGACGTATCCAAGACCCAGACGCCATTTTACAATCCTCTATGAATTTTCCGGTAGAGATCGAAAATTCAACCCAGACCCGATTTTGGCAGAGATCGGATTCGAAGTACCAAGTTTGAGCATGCAGGATCATAGTAAGTTTCTTGGGTTTTGTGCTTGATTACTGTTACCCAAGATTTGTAGATCATTTTGACAGCTTCAGAGTTCTTGGTATTGGTTTAGTTTGATTTGTGTTCAAATTTGGGTACCAGTGGAGTTGGTTTGTTAGGATCTTGCAAGGGTTGTTCAGATAATGGTTCTGCCACTAGCATATATTTGGGGTTTCGCAAGATGGTTTTGTGAATACTACTGGTTCAAGTGTTAGTAATTCGAGATATTTGCTTGGTTTGTTGCTGTGATTCAAAGCCTCCTGATTCTTGCAAAACCAATCGGTGTTACATTTGGTTGCTCGGTAAGAACTAGATATTGCTTTGCTCTTGAAAATATTGTACTCAAGTATCTTACAGTTAAATTGTGGACACCTTCATTTTCATGCATGTTTGCTGTAAATTTGGTAGTAATCTTTGTTTGACAAGAAGTTCCCAGGTTAACAATGCATAAATCTTCCCTCCCTCTTAAAAGTAGGTGTATGTTCCGGTCCGGCTTCCATTTTCAGTTATAAAAAGATGCTTGAAGTTGATGGAGTCTTTCATATATTTCACAACAACCGAGAACATTCATGGGTCTGTTGAGCATCATCACAAAGAAATAGGATGGCAACCCGATGGGTATCGTTGGGTTTAGAAAGTTTTAGGAAAAAAAAAATTGTTGAGAAAACCAGTGAAGCTACCGATGGGTATCGTTTACTTTTGTCGATGGCATCATCTACCCCGTGAAGCTGACTTTAGGACCCAAAAAGGAAAAAAAATAAAAAATATGACTTTAGGGTATTTTAGGAAGAGTAAAAAGTTGTGAGTTGAAATAGTGTTAAAAAAATAAAAAGGTGTGCCATTTGCAATTAGGGGTGTGCAAATTTCACCCCCCTTATTTTATTAGGTAAATTCAAACCCCAGAAGAGCTTCCAACCCTTTTGTGAACCAGACCTTCCTCTAAAGTTACTCCCCGATTCGAATCCCCCATCTCTTCTGAGTCTTTCTTGAGCAGTAACCTAGTATCCTGACTTCACTGAAAATCATCCATTCTTGTTATAATGCCAAATCATCCTATCCAGACCACCATTTTTAGCTAAAGGAATAGAGAGAATAAACTTTTGCTCCAAACTTAGGAAACTGACTACGAATAAGATTCACATTCCATTCACCATTTGAAGACAAAAGATCTACACCTGTAGGATTCCCAAGCAACCTCAAGGGAGAAACAATCTTGAAAGTAAAAGGTTAAGGCATCCACTTGTCCGAATTCAGAAAAATTTGAGGCTCATCACGCACTCTTCATCGCATACCAAGCTCTAAAACTTTTTTTCCCCAAACAAGAGAGCACCTCTGCCCAAACTAGCATCCAACCAATCTACCTCCTGAAAGTATTTTGCTTTGAGTAATCTGCCAACCAAAGAATGAGGAGCTTGCATAATGCGCTGATAAAATTTGGCTAATAAGGTAGTATTTGCTGCTCTCGAAGTTTTCAATTTGATAAATCCTACTCTAATTTTTCTAATTTCTACTGATTTACCATTTACTATCAATATTTTATGTAATTTTTTTCTATAATAGCTTCTATCCGTAACTCCAAAATTAGCATTTGGAACTCAATTCTTTTCAGACCACTAATCTACTTTTTAAATGCTTAATTTGCTAACTGCATCTCCCTAATTTTCCCTATATACCCTAGTTTTCTAATTATACAAACCAAACTAACATTTATTCAACAAAGGTATTATATCCTTCGTCTTTTCCTTCATCTCCATTCATTGTTCTAAGTAGCAACTATTGCAAAGAGTAGTAGATGCCACAATCAAGAGAAATGCTTATTTGACTTTGAATTTTTGGGTGCTTTGATTTTTGGGTTTGTGGTTCTTTGTACTTGGGGAGCCGTTTCCAAAGATCTGCTCATAAATGCTTATAATGTTACGCCCCGTACCTAGAGTACCGGTTTATTGGTTATTTGGACAGTAAATGACGAAATCTTTACTTTTTACTTTTATTTAGAACATTTAGGAGGAGTTCCAGAGTTGACATTTTCTTCTGTTCATTTTTTTAGAAAATTTCGTATACAAAAGTTATAGAGGATGTTAAACCGAGTTTGTGCATAAGTGGGCACCCTCAAATCCGAGTTCATATAAGTACAATACGGTCTATAGAAGATTAGTTTTTCGTCAGAGTTTTTCAGAACCTTTATAGGGGTAATTACGCCATTTCTCATCGTGAGTATAAAAATAGGGAACCCTACCTGTTGGGGGGGGGGGGGAAGGACCCTTATGCTCTCGGGCCGTACCTATGAGGGGAGGGAGAGAGAGAGATGGAGACCTAATTTCAACCCGACCCGGAATTAGATCTAGCTGTTCTTCGCCAGTATACCATCCCAGGCCGTCGCACTAGTCGGAAATGACCGCCTCCTCTTCCTCTTGAGATCCTTGGTGGTCTTTTATATTGATTTGCTTAGATGATGGAGAATGGAAGGGTTTTGTGCTCCTGGTGGTAAACGTGTTGCCCCAAATCGATCTCCGATCTCCAGCCACTATTGTTTGCTCCACTATTTGGGCTTGGTAGCCTCTGCTTTGCAAACCTAACGCCACTAGCCTCAGCTTTGAATTCGGCCTGATGCCACTGGAATCGAGTTGGAAAGTTTCGGAATGCCGAAACTTTCGAGGTAAATTTTGATCTCCTCACTTGAAATTAATCTTGGATGTAGTTGAAGAAGTTGTTGTGCATGTTGTGATAAACATTTTGATATAAGTTTTGCAGCCCCATTCAGTGGTCAGAATGGCGGCGCATGGGGGCGCGTGCCACAGTTTCTATTCTTCTATTTTATTACATTCTATAAAGCATGAAGTTACGAGCGTGTGGATACATTTTGGTAGGAATACATCAAACTTTAGCATCAATAGGAATTTCTGAAGTTTTAGAAATTCAGGTACGAATTTGTGTTCATCCGACCATTAGATTGTGTTGATTTCTCATTATGTTGTTAGAATTACTGAGTTGACGAAACCCTAGAAGTTTGAGTGAATTCTGATGTGAATTTGGATTTTTTGGGATTTTCAACGAATAATTAAGGTTTCTGAGTTTTGTGTGAATTTGAGTTTAGCTAAACATTAATTTATTTCCACGAGAATGTAGGATTTGAGTGTTTATTATGGTTTGCGATTTCTTGGATGTGATTTCATCTTTGACTTACGATCTTTTTAACAATACTTCATATTTGGTTGTTATGTGAAATTAAGATTCCTGATGAATGTCTAGGATTTGAGCTTGGGTGTGATTTGGGATAAATGGTTTGGATTAAATTTTGGTTATGATTTATTGAATTCTTATATTGAATTATGGATGTTAGGAACATTGATTGAGATATATTATGTTTGTGAATTTGGTATTATTATGTTATGTGATTAGAGACCCTAAGAGAGAGGGGATGAACTAGTGGTCTCAATTTGTGGCACCAAAAGAGAGGGGATGCACTGGTGCTCACTGTTGATGTTGAGGCACCAGGAGAGAGGTGATGAACCGGTGTCCATGATCAGAAATGAGACAACAAGAGAAAGGCGATGGACTGGTGGCCTATGCTGTTGTGTCACCAGAAGAGACAGGATGATCTGGTGGCCATGATGGTTATTGATTTGAGATTTGTATATTATGATTTGAGATCTCTATGGTTAATGAAAATTATATTTATCATTTTAGTTCATATTGTACTTAGTGTTCTAATGATTGAGATTTAAAGGCTGTGACCCATATGTATTATAGTTGGAGTGTGGTTTTTATTATAGGAAGCCGGTAGACTCCAGAAGTTTGAGGTTGGACTTGCATTGTTAGAAGTGTTTCGTTTGCTATTGCAGGTTTGAGTAGTCCATTTTAGGGGAAGTTCTGCCAATTTTTTGTAGAATTTTATCTAAACTGGGCCCCGTATGGTCATTTTGAGTTTTTAGGGTTAAATCCGAAACCCGTATACAACCTTGTTTTTTTTTCATTTGATTTACTTTTTACCTTCGTATTTTACTTTTACTCATCTTTCTTGTTATTGCATGGACTTTTTCACATATGGCAAGAATTTAGATAGCTCTTGTGCTAGAACTAACAAGCATTATTGCTTCATATTTGATATGTCTGTGAACTAGAGCTAGATTTAAACCTCTAACATCACTTTAACTTTTCAGTAATGTCAAAACAACATAGTAGTAATTGGAAATTAATTAATATTATACATACATCTAAAGTCGAAGCACTGTTCCTACCACTGTTCATTTAACAGTGCAATGACGTTTTTGCCCTTCTATTGGAAGATATTCTTTTCCCGATTGCTGCTTCTGAGACTGCCCATTTGTTTTGGTGAAAGGAAAAAAAGAGTGATTGATAGACAGAGAGACTGTGAAAGGAATCAATCTAGATTTAGAAACTATGAAAGGAGAGATAATTTAGAAACTGTGAAAGGAGAACTGGGATCTGATTCTGGTTTTGTTTTGGGTTGCTTGGGGGAATTTGACTTACCCACATCGGTTGATAGTTTAGAAAGAAGGAGAAGAGGGATTTGAAGCCGGTTTTGCCCTTCTTTGTCGGTGAATTAGGGCCTGTCACTGTTAATTTGGATTAAAGGGTCGGTTTTGAAGAGAGAGAGAGAGAGAGGTTGTCGTTCAGACCCAAAAAAAAAACAAAAAACAAAAAAAAGAAAGGTTTGTGGTGTTTGAAGAGAAGAGAGAGAGAGAGAATAGGATTTGGTTTCGACAGTACCGAATTTTTGGCTTTAGCGAGTTTCACAAGAGTTTGTGTGTAAGATTTTCTGCTTCTGCTGCTATTGCTTTTGTCAGTTTTTGTGTGATTCAGTTTTTGAGTGGGTCTTTTGTTGTTGGTGGTTTTGAATTGGTATGGGTTTCTGCGTTTTGGGGGGTTTTGTTTGTCAGCGGGTCTGGTTGTTGATTATTGATTGGAGAGATTTCAAGTTATGATTTTACAGTATGTTATATCGGTGGGGAAGTTATTAGAATCTCTTAGATTGTTGGTTGTTCTGGAATTGAAGGCATAATAATAGAATCTAACTTGTAAATGCATATGCATGTAATTCTTTAAATTCCAAGTTCTGATATCCATATTGAGTTGATAAAACCATTTCTATTGTCTACATTAACCCAAAGCAGTCTCTTCACTCAAAACCCAATCCAATTTAAGATAAAATGTTATTCAGTCAGTTTTTTTCTTTTTCTTTTTTCCTATGTCATTGTACATTGTTTTTAACCAGCAAATTGATATATGTTTGTTGTCTTAGAAGTTCGTCTCTTTCTGTTTTGAAATTGTGATTGTCCAATATTTTGATGGCTTGGAGATTTATTTGTCTGGTATGAATGTGAAACAAGAATCATGGACAAAGTTCCAGTGGTGATCATGTGCTCAGAGAACATCCTCAATTGAATCAATAGGTATGTTCTTGGACCTAGCATGATTGTTTGATAGGTATGTTTTTGTTGATTAAAAAAAAAAGATGATTATCTGTTGAAATTTTAATTTTATAAACCTCCAGTCTGAGTTTTATGTTAAGAGAGGTTTGCATAATATGAGTTGATCAATGAATTTGATAAGATTTTTGAGCTTGATAATCATGTATTTGATCTACATATGAACCTAATTGTTGTTAGGTTTCTTATGCGTCTAAAGCATACAATGGCAATTTTTTAGTAGTGTGATCTGTGGTCAAGACGATTTGTGAGTTTTCCTTTTATGTTATGCTTTAGGTGAGATAGCTTATTATATCTTTGACTTGAATCTAAGGAAGCAAAACATGAATTTGGGTATTTGGTTTTGATTGTAGTGGTTTGCTAGATAGCTTATTATATCTTTGATTTAATACAGAAAAGCAGCTTCCAAGAGCCGTATGTGAAATCAAGAGCCTGGATGTGTTCTGATCATCATTGTGAGTACCCTTACTTTTGTCTACCTCCAAACTGTGCAATCTTTAATTATTATTCAAATTGCATGAATGAGTTCATAAACATTAGCTCTATATCAAAATCAGGTAGTGAATTTATGGTTTGTATCTGAATAAGAAGAAGAAACTAAAGTACTGCAAATTTTGCAAACAGCTTTGTCTCGATAATTTGTTGATGACGAAATCAATTCAAATTCAAATACTCAATAAGAACTTCATTTACATAGTATTCATTTAATAACAATGAATTCAAGATCATATTTCCACAATAACAAAAGTTAACTTTGTTGAATCCCCCATGAAAACTAAAGAGGTTGCTGCTACTGATATAAAAACTTCCAAGCGATGGTCACAACTTCAGTGTTGTTTTGATGTTTGCTTTTCTTTATGACTAATTATCGCTACTAAACAGTTATCCTTTGCATTTTTTTTCTTTTGTAATGATTTTTCAATTTCATACTAGGATATGTCTGCTGGAGCAAGGGACAGCTTACAAACCCAGTTGTCAATTTCATTCATATCTGCTGTTTAAATTTTTCCTTTAGTATGCATATAGAAAAGTTAAGAAACAACTTAATGTAGCTTTTCCTATTGCTTTTGCAGATTATATCCTCAGGCTGTTGAGAAGGCTTCACAAACTGATAAGCTGTTTGCGCTTCTCCAAACAACATTCATAATTTTCAAAAGTAGAATACTTAACTGTCATTAAGATTCATAACTTTCAGTTCAATTTCGACAGTGCTTTGAACCAAGGCTGCATTATATATTAGTAACCTTCAATGCGTTTTGAGAATAGCCAACTTTATCTTTTTGTATCTCTCACTTTCATAAAAAATGAAGTCAATTTCAGTTATGTTTTTCATGGTTGTAATTTGTTAGCAACAAGAAGTTCCACGGCAACTGGAAAAACCAACCAAGCACACACCTCTTCTTTTGCTGAAAGCTGTCTCCAAAACTCGATCAAAATCTTGGCATGCACTTCTTTCAAAAAAAACCCAAACCTCCCTCCCAAAGTCGACAAAATCTTGGATTTCTCCTCTTCTCCTTCCTACTTCGGTGGCCTATGATCAAAATCAGAAATCTTATATCAAATCAAAGAATCAAAATCCCAAATTTTATATCAAATGTGAGAGATGAGATTTGAAAACCAAACCTCTCCTATTTGTTTTGAGCCTAACCTTTCTATGAAAGAGTTTGATGGCTGCGTTTAATACTGCAAAACAGCCAAGAGGGATATCGACAAAGACAATTCTATCTAAGAGCTTGATGATGCGAAACAGTAAAACTGGATGTCATAGAGGCCTCCCGAAGAAACTCCAGATTAGGCCTTCTGTTTATATATTGAGAACCTTGACATTGTTCTACAATGTTTTGATTGGATTGCTGCCAGCACACAGGTTCCTCCTCGATATCCAGAGCGGTCAATCAAAGAACGATTGAGAGAGAGATACAGTGCGTTTCTTCGCTTTGCACGAAGAGACGGAGGGATCGAAGGGAAATTATGGTCAGTTGCTGTAATCACTTAATCAACTGCACCGTCTCTTAATTTCTGAAATTTCGCCCGCACCTTTGTTTGGTTTCTGATTCAGTGGGGTTTGCATTTTATATCGGTTTTGTAGGAATAATTGAGGATCTTAGAGTCAAGGGTTGGGAACTTCTAAGCCGTCCCTTTTTTACTTCAATGGGACATAGGAAAGATGAATGAGCAAAATGATCAATAATAGTGAAAGAATTTTACTTTTTTAAAATCTTTGTTCTTTGTGCTGCTGATAAACAACACTGCCAACTGAACTTTATTTGAACTTCCTTCCAAACTTTTTGAATTGCTCCTTTAATTTCTGCTTCTGCCAAACACTTCAATCAAATCTATATATATAAACAACATGTATATATATACTCATTTAATCCACAACATTTTTCCTTATTTGTATTTCCACTTTTCTTTACTCTTCTATAATTTCTTTTCATAGCTTCTAACACATAACAATATCTTAATCAACGTTCATTTCACTTGCAAACAATCAACAATCAGTTCCCGCGGCAACGCGCGGGCCTAATTTCCTAGTATATACTAAAGGAGAGAGAGGGGGGGGGGGGGGGGGGGGGGGGGTGGTTCACTGTTTAATGAATAGTGAAATTCCCCATTTGCCCTCAAGTTTTCTTTGCATTGACCCTTTTGTCCTTTTTTTGTAATTTTTTTTAAAGAAAACTACAAATATTGCAAATAACAGCAGATGATTATGATCTTAAAATTTATATGTTCTTGAATCTATGGTTTTAGTTTACTAAGATTACAGAGACTTTTGATCCGTCTTTATATATGGCTTGAATTTGTCAAATATGAAATAACATAAGTCTTTATTCAAGTTGTTTTTTTTAAATAGACATCGAAAACGTCAGTAAACATGATATTATATAGATGAGTGTCTTAAGTAATCTTAAATTTTAATTTAGAACTTTATATGTTTATCATATATCAGTAAATTGTTATACAAATTTTTAAAAGCTTCACTGTCAAGTTATATATGGTATTTCTTAAATTATGTTGGTTGTTTAAGCGATAACCCATCATATTAAAAATGAAATTATAACATACTAACAGGTCACAACTCACCGGCAATTTTTTTTTTTGAAAGCTGTAAAAAAGTAAATCAATAGACAAGTTTGGTCAAAACACCCACTCCTGCTCAAAACTTCTATTTGTTTTAGGAAATCAGAAATTGAGAGAAAATTATTGTGTATTCTCATTGATAATAGATGCCTCTTTATATAGAGGATTACAATGCATGGAATCTGAACATGCAAGGAAAGTAATTCTACATTGAATAGGATTCTAAATCCTTCTACAACCCTATTACCCCTAGGTCAAGTAACCTAGAGTTTGGGCCAAACACAAAATAGAGATTTCCTTAAACACTCCTCTTTGTGTTGCCCAAACGCGGTGCTCTTCTCGTTGCCTCGCTAAAAACATTGTCAAGTAACAAAAACCTAGTGGGACAAAAATAACCTCGATGGAAGGAGAAAAAGAGCATAACACACCCTTCATGTTTCGAGGTAAACATGTAGACATCTCCCCATGATGTCTGTACCTCCCCCTGATGACTACGATCATGGGAATTCATATAGTTTCTGCAAGCCAATTCATGCCACATGCTTCTCAAACGTAGATTTAGGCAATGACTTAGTAAACAAGTCTGCCACATTGTCCTCAGAACGAACCTGGTTCACTTTGATCTTGAGGAGCTTCTGTTGTTGCTGATTATAGAAGAATTTGAGCGATATATGCTTGGTGTTGTCGCCTTTGATGTAGCTTGCTCGTAAATGCAAGCACCATTATCCTCATAAATGCTCGTTGACTCATCTGTGGTAGACTTCAAACCATAATTACTTTGAACATGCGTAACTATAGATCGTAACCATATACATTCACAAACTGCTTCGTGAAGAGCAATAATCTCTGCATGATGCGAAGAGATAGCGACTAAGGTCTTCTTTGTAGACCTCTAAGATATCGTGGTGTTTCCCATGGTGAATATATAACCAGTTTGGGAACGACTTTTGTGTAGGTCAGAGAGATACCCAACATCAGCAAAACCTTCCAAAACACCTATATCATTTTGGGATGGGGAGAGGGAACGCAATCCACCATGTGTGGCGTTCCGGTTATTTGATGGGTCCGAATCCATCACATCTCTGTAGGGATAGAACAAGTCCATATCGATCGTACCACTTAGGTATCAAAAAATATCTTTAGCACCAGTCCAATGGCATCGTGTTGGCGCAGAGCTATATCTAGCTAACAAGTTCACAGCAAAGGAGATGTCCGATCTCGTGTATTGTGCTAAGTATAATAATGCGCCTATTGCACTTAGAAATGGCACTTCTGCCTCTAGCACTTCGTCGTCGTCATGTTTTGGATGGAATGGATCCTTCTTTGGATCAAGACTACGGACGACCATTGGGGTGCTTGAAGGCTTAATCTTATCAGTATTAAAACGCCTAAGCATCTTTTGGGTGTAAGCTGATTGATGAATCAGGATACCAACTTCACGGTGCTCAAGTTCCAAACCGAGGCAAAACCGTGTTTTCCCAAGATCTTTCATCTCAAACTCGAATTTTAAGTATTCAGCGATTTCCCTTAACTCTTTAAGGGTGCCAATTATATTCATGTCATCAACATAGACCGCTACTATTGCAAATCCGAAACTTGTCCTTTTTATGAACACACATGGACATAGTTCATTGTTGACATATCTCTTCCCAATCAAGTAGTCACTTAGACGGTTATACCACATCCGTCCGGATTGTTTCAATCCATATAGTGAGCGTTTTAATCTTATAGCCAACGCGCTCCGTGGTTTAGAGCCACTTGATTTGGGTAACTGAATTCCATCTGGAACTTTTATGTATATTTCCGTATCTAGATCCCCATATAGATACGCTGTAACCACGTTCATAAGCTGCATGTTCAGTTTTTCGAAAACTATCAAACTGACAAGGTAGCAGAACGTTATGACGTCCATTACAAGCGTGGTTTGATGTCATCGGTCTCAATAATCTCACGTGCTACTGAATACTCGAACATTATCAATGATGATGGATCTTCTTTCCCACGTCCCATGCATACTAGTGTAATTCACAGAGATCTCTACGTTCTCAGGAATAGGTTTTGACATTGAGGCATCCCCCAATGATGTCTCTTGGACATAACCATAATCTGGAACATTTTCATGGGACGAATTTTGAGTATCGATGATCAGAGGATTTGTTTGTGCCTCATTCGCTTGTTTTCTAGGACGAGTATCCTTCGAACCAATTGGTCTACCGCGCTTCCTTGCGGGACCTGCGGCCATAGATGCCACATCATTGCCATGCTAGACAATGGCGCCATCTCCTGGTGTTATAAGAGTGGTGTTATGTCCATTATTAGAGACATCAATCCTTGCAGGCACGTTTGCAGCAGATATGTGTGATCTCGTCACTTTGGCAACATCAGAAAATGCATCAGGCAGAGTATCTGCTACGTTCTGGAGCTCGATTATTCTTCACACTTCACGTTCGGACTGTGCAACAGTTATGTGTGAACTCGTCACTTTGGCAACATCAGAAAACGCATCAGGTAAAGCATCTGCTACATTCTGGAGCTCGGTTATTCTTCACACTTCAAGTTCGAACTGTGCGGTACGGGGATCGAGATGAGACATAGTGGGGATAGACCACGACAATTCCTATCTTTCCTGTTGAACATTTGTGTTCTTATCTCCCTCTAATGATGGGAAGATTGTCTCATCAAAGTGACAATCCACAAATCTAGCGGTAAAGAGATCGCCTATCAAGGGTTCAAGATAGCGGACGATGGTTGGAGATTCATATCCAACATAAATGCTCATTCGTCATTGAGGACCCATCTTAGTACGCTGTGGCGGCGTAATAGGCACATAAATAGCACACTCAAAAATATGTAAGTGCGATCAGGCTCGTACCTAGTCACTAGCTGTAACATATAATAAGATTAAGTGGCAGTGGGTCGTAGACGAATTAGTGTTGCTGCATGCAATATTACATATCCCCAAGCAGAAACAGGAAGACTGGTGTGCATAATCAATGTCCGGGCTATCATTTATAGTCGTTTGTTAGCAGCTTCTGTGA
Source organism: Rosa persica (assembly GCA_025331145.1). Lineage (NCBI taxonomy): Eukaryota > Viridiplantae > Streptophyta > Magnoliopsida > Rosales > Rosaceae > Rosa > Rosa persica. Next base: position 43,528,590 of record WFKR01000005.1, on the reverse strand, counting down.
GGCCATTTTGGGTATGAACATGGGAACTGGATGCTCAACATCAATCCCCAATGACATGCAATAGTCATCAAATGTTTTCAATGTAAACTCCCCAGCATTATCAAGTCGAATTGACGTAATTGGATGGTCAGGGTAGTGAGTCCCTAGACGGATAATCTGGGCAAGGAGTTTAGCATAAGCAGCATTGCGAGTGGACAACAATGCGACATGTGACCAGCGTGTCGACGCATCAACCAATACCATAAAGTATTTAAAAGGTCCGCATGATGGTTGAATTGGTCCACAGATATCCCATTGGATTCTCTGTAAGAACGGAATAAGTATTTTAGGATCCTTTGCGTAGAACGGTCTCGGTCCTAATTTCCCGAATGAACAGGCTTTACAGAATGAGCAAGGAGCCTGAAGCAACCAATGAGGATTTTGGTTGGGTCGGAGCGTTTGTAGCCCTATTAGAAGCAAAATGTGTAACTACATCTCCTATTATGGCGTTAGAGCCATGGAAATTGGTGTGTGTGGCGTTATGGCCACTAGGAGGAACAACCATGGCGTCATGCTCATGGTTGGCGCCATTTATGGCGTCATCACTAGGGATAGGGGCGGCCTTTCGGCGGCCCAAGACAGCAGCAGCGCCTAAGGCTGCAGTTTTTGTGGTCTTGTTGAGTCCGGGAATCAATTTTTGATTCTTGCTTCTTCTCACTCTGAAGAATGGATGTCTGTGTAAAGTTTTTAGTATACGGAGCATCATATCACGACCAGAATGTCCTAGTTGGAAATGCCAAAGCCAATATGTGTCTGAATCCAAGCGATCTTCTCTTATGACATTATTGGATTCAATTGGTCGAATTGCAGTGACATAAAGTCCACTAGATTTTCACATAAGCTTCTCTAAGATGTGCTTTCTGCCGCAATCATTAGAGGTAATGCAAAGGAATTCTATTTCATTCTCATTATGCGTTTCCCAATAGAATCCGTTGGCTCTTATATCTTTAAAGTTCAATAAGGTTTGATTTTCCTTAGGAGCGTAAAGAGCTTCAGTGACTTTGATCAAGGTGCCATTTGGCAAAAGGAATTGGGTCATTCCATGTCCTTGAACTAAACCTGATGGCCCAACCATCGTAGTCACAGAGGAATATGTAGGCAACATCTCTAAGAATAATTGCCTATGTCGTAGAATGGTGTTCGTAGTCACACTATCCTCAAGACATTGTAGTTCATCCATTTTTAAAAGAAAAGCTCATAATTAAAAAGGAGTCATAAAGGAAGGAACTAAACTTTTATTTACAAGCGAAACAGAATTACATTATCGTTTCTTTAATCAAAGAAAATTTATTCCAAAAAGAAACTAGGTAATGCAAACAATGGCAGTCATCTAACTTCTTTCGGTAATTTCAATGCAAATGTGACCAGGTGAGTAGAGAGATGTCGGTGGAGCAAGGCTTGCTTAAGTACCACTTATCTCAAAACCTTCCTAGACATCACAATTACAGGGAGTACGCATGCTTTGAAAAAAGATTAAACCATTGGCATCTACTACAAATAATATGGCAATTGCCTACATCTCTTGGAAAATAAAAAGACTTAATCAAAATCGCCAGTTTCTGGGTCTTGATCTTTGTAGTCTTCCACCCTTAGATCGAGATCGCCATTTTGATCTTCTTGTTCCATGTAGTTGGCCTCCCTTGCTTCACGATACGTCTTGTATGAGTTTGTAACGTTCTGGGATGCACTACACTTCTTTGCCCAATGTCCACTTGATCCACATCGAAGACAAACATCTTTATGGTCAGCCTCCGTTGATCGAGGTGCATTTGACGCATGATTTGGACGGCTATTAGGTGACGTCACCACTATGGCCGGAGCCTCCGCCTCTCTTTCTTCATACCTTGACCTCCATGGTTCCGTGCACGCCTATCTTGGCGATTTCCTTCCTCTTTAGGGTGAGAATATGGACCAGAATGTCCAGAATTATCCCTATTCTTAGGGTTTCGCTCCGTGCGTCTTCCCTTGGGGGTGCGACTATAGTTAGACTCCGGAATAGACTTAGTTCACACGGGTATAGCATTATAGTTCTTCACAAGGATATTGTCGTGCTTCTCAACTACGTTCATGGCTCCAATGAGCTCATGAAACCTTGTGATATGTCCTGCATTCACATCAATCTGATAATTCTTCGAAATCATCAGGGCAGAGATGGGGAAGGTAGAGAGAGTCTTCTCGATCAACATCATATCAGTTATGGTTTGTCTATAGAACTCTATCAAGGACTTGATACAAAGGGCTTCCGAGTTATAATCAAGTACGGACTTGAAGTCACAGAAGTGGAGGCTATGCCATCTCACTTCTAAATCAGGAAGCAGGGAGTCACGAACGTTGCCCAATCGCTGCTCAAGTTCCACCCATAGTTTTCTGGGGTCTTCCTCATTGAGGTATTCACTTTGGAACGCATCATTCATGTGCCTTGTCATGAGAATTATGGCATTGGCTTTATTTGCTTTGAAAGCACAAGTTTGCTCTACAGAAAGCACGTTCTGACTAGGCTCTTAGATGGTTTCAAGAAGTCCATCAGCCTTAAGATGTTGGCACACATCTCGGACCCACCTATGGTATCCTGCACCAGTTGTCTCTAGTGGAACAAAGTTCAACTTATTCAGGTAACTTATCCTGAAAAACAACACAAGATTAGGATTAGTTTAGGAGCATAAAAGGCTACCACGAAAACAATAAGAATTTCTTAGCGTAGTCCCTTCCAAGAAATTAGGGATTTCTGAGCATAGTCACTTCCAAAAAATAAAGGATTTCTGAGCGTAGTCGCTTCCTATAAAATCCTATTCCAAGAGGGGTTTTGGATTTGATCAAAACAATGATGTATGTAATCGATCGTTTTTCTTCTCAACAAACTCTAAGTTTGGAGGACTCTACAAGCTCCAAGCTTGGAGTGAGCACGGACCCCCACAGTTCTGCTTTTAAGTCTCCCCTATGAAGAAGAAAGGGGGGGGGGGGATAGAAGAAGGGATGTTAGAAGTCCCCGAGAAAAGAAGAAGAAATTGAAAAACTTCAAAAACGGGAACTTTTAGAAAAATTTACCTTGAAGGATGCGGAAATCTTGGATGGAAAAGGGGTGTTGAAGATGACCGGAAAAAGGTGTTGGAGTCGTCGGAAAATTGGTTGGAAACTGATGGTGGCCGGAGGTAGGCCGGCGTGTGCAGAGCTGCTGCAGGGGTTGTGCGAAGGTTGTGCGGAGGCTGTCGGCAGGGGCAGGCACAGGAGTGCGCAGGCTTCGGCAGATGCATGCGGGGCTTCTCGGCATATGTCGGCAGATCTCTACAGCACTCGAAAGATCTCGGCAGGTGCATGCAGAGGCCTCGGCAAGGACTCGGCAGTTGCTTGTAGGGGGCAGGGACCGGTCCGATTTTTCCGACTGCCGGTTCAGGAATTTTCCGACAGGTTCCGGTGGTTCCGCCATCGGTTCTGGGTTCCTTGAGGCTAGGGCTCCAATATGTAGGGCGGTGTATGTTGGGATTTGAGGGCTACGAAATTACGGTTTCAGGGTTAGGGCTTCGTGCTGATAACGTGTTTTAGGAAATCAGAAACTGAGAGAAAATTGCTGTGTATTCTCATTGATAATAGGGGCCTCTTTATATAGAGGATTACAATGCATAGAATCTGAAAATGTAAGGAAAGTAATTCTACATTGAATAGGATTCTAAATCCTTCTATAACCCTATTACCACTAGGTCAAGTAACCTAGAGTTTGGGCCAAACACAAAATAGAGATTTCCTTAAACACTATATTATATAATGTGCATATATGCCAAAACCCACTATTCAAATGTGTATCAAAATGAAGTGGAGATTGCATATGGACGAATGAAATACGATGACTTGGGTTTTTATGAATAAGACTCTTTTCACAAATCTACAAAACGTAACATATAAAGCAATAACATATTTAGTTAACGTTTACTACATATATATGTGTATCTTGAGTAATTCTAAATTTTAATTTAGAACTTTTTATGTTTATAACAGATCATTAAATTGTTATACAGATTTTAAAAGCTTCACTGCTAAGTTTCATATGCTGCTCCTTATATTATGTTCTTTGTATTCAAAAGCAAATGAATGGTCTTCAACACCATATAAACCAATAAGTGATGCATCAGAGGATGATTAGTTCCAACTTGAAATGTATGATATTTTGGTGAGATTTAATCACTTTCTTAATTTGTATGTAAAGAATATCTTTTGCTAGAATATCCTTTTCTTTTGGAAAGTGTAAACATAGAAGTTTTGTTAAAATACCAACTCATACTCAACAGTTCTATTTTTGAAATATGTTTATATTAAAGCCAAGTTAAAATACCAGCTTTCATAATATATAAAACGATGATATATTTAGTTAACATTTTTTATATTGTCATTTTTACTGTATTGTGTATAAAATTTAAGTCAAAAAATACACATCCGCAGCATGGCACGAACGAGTTGCGTAGTTATAACTAGAATTGAAGATGAAAGACCAAAAGGGAATCATGTATTGAACGCTCTAAAATGACGATTTGGTCCTCTGATACTGATATTCCAATTTCTTCCATGAATCCTAATATCTCTCTAAGGGTTTAACATGGAGGAGATGGAAAGCAAACTATGAGTTTAGGGTTTTGTTTTAACATGGAAAAAAAAATCGAGGGTCTGTGGAATAGAAATGTAAAAACTTTTTTTAATACATCCTTATTGGTAAATTTACATGAGTTGACATCAACGAAAAATGGAAGGTTCGAATGCTGGTTTTTCACCCCAAATTAATTTGTTCTTTTTTATAGTATACCTTTTGTTTTTAATAGGAATAAAGGAGCTCAACAAATGTGACCAGGAACCGATCAAAACTCTCTAAAGTGAAACCCTTAGGTTTCATGCTTAGAGTGGCACTGCAATTCGGGCTGGAATCTGTCATGCTTTAGCAATGACGGTCGAGGTCTTCGTCAGAGGATTGAGATGCGAGAACAGTTTCTGCTAGGTCTGGTTTTCTTTTGCCAAGTTTCTTGAGGAGTTCAATGGTGTTGAGGAATCGGGTGCGGGGTGAACATAAGTGTAGATTGGTGGTGATCATCAGATAGGTGATCAGACTAGATCTGTGAAATTTATTGGGCTTGGTACTGGTGCTGTGGTACTTTGCAATTTCAGTGCTCGGCCGAGAAGTCTTTTGGGTGTGGCCGCCTCTGATCGAAGGTTAAGTTGTGGCGGGGATGGCTGCTTGGGGTGGACACCTCCGAACAACGCGATAGTGATGTAGGTTCAGGCAACGCAGGGCACTAACCCGCAAAGCAATTGGGATTGGGCCTCAAGATCTGGACATGGGCTTTATAGTGGCATCTTTGTGGCCATGTGAGTAAGTCTAATTCTTTAGATAATTGGGATAGGTGGAAGGGTGTCTTGCCACCCTCATATGTTACTTAGTGCTTTGTTTGACTTATATGGGCGATTAGGGCCTTTTTTATGGTCTCTAAAGTGTCAATTTAATTCAGATCATGACTCTAGTGGAATCGGTAATTATCTCGAGTTGGCTCTCAAAAGTCAAGAGCTCATTTATAGAATAACATGGGTTCTTTTGGTAATGGAAAATTCATTTTTTAGCTTTGTATTTTACTTCTTTATACGTTGGGCAAAGTTTATGCCAAAGGTTTATTATGAATTTGTTTGAATGTGATTTTATTTGCCAAAGGTTTATTATGAATTTGTTTGAATGTGATTTTATTTTCCTAATTAACCAATCTAAATGGAAGAATTTATATTCAGGTTACTTCTTAAATTCTAAATTATGGTATCCAAACAATAGAATTATTAATTAATGGAATTTAAATTGATGGAATCGTAATTCTCCTCATTTATAAATTTCCGTGACATTGAAAATAATTTATCCAAACACACTGTAAAACAAAAACACGAGAATTGCATTGCCTTAGCACATGCTACGAAGTTAGCAAGCTACCTTGATGAAATAAAAAAATATGGTACTTGAACACAAAAATATCATGTCATAATCAAAATTATGAAAACTTAGCGAAATTTTTTATGGCATGGGAATTGACGAATTTTTAGAAAAAAATATATATATAGGGCTTTTCTTATAAAAACTAAGAAGTAAATCAAGGGCGAGATCGATACGTAAAAGAAAAAAGTCATGACCAATTTCTCTATTTTCCATAGTTTTGGTTACCAACACTTAATTACATTTTCCAAAGCCTTGATCATGACACCCTTGGGTCCCCCAATAGTTACCCATGTTGCCCATAAACGCTTATTTTTTCAATCTTAAGAAGGAAGAATTCAAAAAATCATATAGAGACCTGCCATCAACGAGGAAATCATGCATTCACCTTCAGTGAGAGAGATCAACAAACTGGAATCACGATCACCCAAAACAAGCTTGGAAGTGAGTATGGTCGTCATCAAATCAAGCATGGAATCATGACGTACTAATTTAGTATGGCCTCATTAAAATTTTCGCACTAGTCCCCCGACATTTCAAGACCAACCCTAATACTAGGTATGCGAAGATGCTAACGAGAAAACTCTAATTCTAAGGGAGAGATGGAGAGGAACTAGAAATTATTGGTAATTTGTTCATATAAATGTGGTTGAGTTGTTAGATTGGAATGTTTCTCAATAGAGGCTTTACAGGATTTGTTTTGAAGATTGTCATTTGCATGATGATTATAAAGCGAGTGATTTTATTCATATCTTTTAAATTGGTCTCTAGACGTCCTATCTTACTTTTTATCACCAAACTTCCTTATTTTCTCTTATTTTCATGGGAAATTTTTAACAACAATCCCTGACAAATGGCCCACTTCGAAGTTCGATACATTACCTTTAAAAAAAATCAAAACGGTACATGACTTTCAAAACCCGATACACTTTTAAAATATGGCGTCAGTGATACCGTTAACCTTATGCAATTATTCATTATTCAAAGGATAATTTAGTATTTTTATTTGTCTCTCTCTCTCTCTCACCCACACCCACACCCAACATCATCATCATCATGTCTTCTCATTCCACCCACCACCTGACCGCCTCTTTCTCTCTCTCCCACCTTCTCTTCCTCCCTCCTCTTCTTTCTCCAACCACAATCAACCAAAACATTTACCAGGCAAGTCTTTGCCCATTTAATTAATGAGAAAAATTCAGGTATCGTCCCCAAACTATGCTGCCAAGGCCAATTTGATACCCGAACTCTCAAAATTATCAATGTGATACCCAAAGACCTAAATTGATATCAACGTGATACTTCCAACAAATTTTTCTGACGGCGCCGTCTGTTTGCTGACGTGGCAAGCACGTGAGTCCAAAAAAGTGAAATAAAAAATTTACCTTTTCTTTTTTAGAAAAATTCATCTACCGTCCCCAAGCTATTTTGCCAAGGCCAATTTGATACCCGAACTCTCAAAAGTATCAATGTGATACCCAAAGACCTAAATTGGCATCAACGTGATTCCTTCTTCTTCTTCTTTCTTCTTTCTTCTTTCTTCTTCTTCTTCTTCTTCTTCTTCTTCTTCTTCTTAGGGTTTTACGACGCCAAGCAGCTTGGGGCTGAAGTTTCCAATCGAACCCGCTGGTGTTGAGATGATCAACGATCGAAGAAGTTACCCAACAATGTCACTAAATTTAGCCTGCTGGTGCTGAGATGATCAACGACTCATCGGCGTAAACTGGGACAGCCGAGCTGTTGAGCGAGACGAGGTGTTCAGCCTGAAGGTACCGTGAGAGAGTGGTCGTCGAGCATGGTAGCGATCTTGAGTAATCGGACAGGGAAAGTTATGGGAGGAGGTGGTTAATCCACAGGAGTGCGAGAGAGATGGATTTATAGCAGGAATTGGAGAGGATCTCGACGGCGTTAGTGATGGTTTGGGCGGAGAAGAAGGAGAGGAGAGAAGAGAGAAGAAGAAGAAGAATAGCTAAAATGGCATCCCAAGAACTGGACCGCCTTCCCTTCAGAAACCATACGTACTCTGCCTCGACGGCCACACTCACGGTACCTTCCGGCTGAACGCCTCGTCTCGCTCAACAACTCGGCGGCCCCAATTTACGCCGACTAGTCATTGATCATCTCAGCACCAGCAGGTTCTTCGATCGGTATCGGGTTCGATTGGAGTTTCAGCTCCAAGCTACTTGGCGCCGCAAAACCCTAAGAAGAAGAAGAAGAAGAAGAAGAAGAAGAAGAAGAAGAAGAAGAAAATCCCAGAAGAAGAAGGAAGAAAAATAAATGAAAAGAAAAGGAAAAAAAAAATGAATTAACAAAAAAAAGGGGTAAATTGGTCATTTACGCCGTCAAAAATTTTGGATGGAGGTATCACGTTGATACCAATTTAGGTCTTTGGGTATCACATTGATACTTTTGAGAGTTTGAGCATCAAATTGGTCTTGGCAAATTAGTTTGGGGACGGTAGATGAATTTTTCTAAAAAATGGTAAATTGGTCATTTCATTTTTTTTTAACCCACGTGCTTGCCACGTCAGCAAAGACGGCGCCGTCAGAGAATTTTGACGGAAGTATCACGTTGATACCAATTTAGGTCTTTGGGTATCACATTGATACTTTTGAGAGTTCGGGTACCAAATTGGCCTTGGCAAAATAGCTTGGGGACGGTAACTGAATTTTTCTCTTAATTAATTGAATCTTTCATAGTCATGTACCTCTCTTTTCTCTATCTCTCTCTTCCCTCAGCTGTGTATTTAATTGCCCTTCCCCTTCACTCTTTTCTTGGTTTTGGATCTTGATTTTTCATCCCCATTTGTTTCTTTGGTTGCATGCATGATTCAACTGCACCAAAATCTTCAAAAACAATCACAAAAACAGTAATCAATCCAAAATTCAAAAATGTGATGACGATAGAGAAAAAGGGGAGACGGGGTTTTGGCTGGATTTGAATGGGGGCGAGAGAGAGAGAGAACATGAGTTTGCTGGGTTTGAACGGGGACGAAAGAGAAAGAGAACAATACTATTTTTTTTAATTTCTCTCTCTTCATTAATTATTAATATTAATAATCTATTAATACTAAATTAAAGAGTAACTGATTTGCCCCTCAAAGTTTGACGGAAAGCACACTAAATAACGGAGGATGTAACAGCATGTACATATTTTCGGTCAAGATTACAAGTTCATGTACTGTTTTGATTTTTTTAAAAGATAATGTACCGAACTTCAGAATTACCCATTTATCAGGGACTATTGTTACAAATTTTCCTATTTTCATTTCTCTTTGCATCTCCAATTATTTTCACATCCAGCCCCAAGAAGTTGGTTGCTCTAGATTGAATGAGAAAAGTCTAGATTCTTTTCAAATCCTTAACGGATTGTGGGTATGAAAAGATTATGAAATCATTCAGTTTACTCGCCATTACTACTTTATTAATATAAATTAATAAGGGGAGGCTATTTTCATCGCAGCAGATGCTTTGTTCATCCTACAATTAAAATTTTTATCCAGAAACTTCCAATTTCACCCTCAAATAATTTTAAAAAGAAAAAATATATATAACCATTGAAAATGTGAAACTGGAAAAGAACAAAGAAAAAGAAAATTAGCACACCATCAACCTTATGCCTTATGGTTTCTTTTTACTCTTCTCATTTTTTTTCCTTCCTCTTCTCTATCTTCTCCCTTCATCAACTATTATGACATAAAATCAAACACGAGTCATATGAAGTTGAACAAAATAATATTAACCAACAATTCTTTTCACTTGTTGCTATAACTTGAAAATGTTGTCTAATTATTTATTTGGCGAGCTAGAGATGAAGAAGCTAAGAAGATAATTTTTTTTTTTGGTATAGTGATATGATAATTGAGATATCTATTGGGTAAAGTTTTAATTAAAACAAATTGATTTCTCATTTTCATTATTTTTCTGTTAATAATTATTGTTAAGGATAATTTTGAGATTTTAAAGAAAAAAATTGATTATAAGATGAACAAAGTATTAATATGGTGGAAATAGACGCACCCATTAACAATCAACGTGATTGATTGAGCAAAACCCTAATAATTTAGTTGGGGAAATCCAATCACCATAAGTTTGGTTCTTTATAATGATGAAGTAGTGGACTAGAAGACACGAGTTGAGAAACTTGAAATAATAATAAGAAGAAACAAACAAGAGATGGTGTGGTCTATGACGTAGTTGCCTCAAAACTTTTTTGATGACCTGGTTGCATCAAAACTTGAATTACTTGATTTTTGAACTAGTCTTGTATTCTTCTCCAATTCACCAAGTGTTTCTTTTTTCATTTTTCAAAAAATGCAAATGGAACTTAAATTTGTTCAAAAATTTTAAGAGGTATAAATTAACCACTCTTATAAAAGAAACAAACAAGAGATGGTGTGGTCTATGAGGTAGTTGCATCAAAACTTGAAATACATGGTTTTTGAACTAGTCTTGGTTTTCTTCTCCAATGTGTTTCAATTTTTTTTTTCATTTTTCAAGAAATGCAAATGTGATTAAAATTTGTTCAAAAATTATAAGAGGTATAAATAGAATCACTCTTATAAAGAAGAGGAGTCACTGTGAATTTTAAAATAATAACTTTTAAATTAACAATTTGAAGAGTGACCCAATATTTAGTTTAAATATTATTTATTCAATTCATCCAATCATTGGTTAAGATATTCTCATAAGTTCTCATTTTAAATGTCATAATCAGAGCCTCACCCATCTATCAGTCTATGAAAATCCAACTAAAGTCTTGAATGATATGTTTATTGAAGAATTGCACATACTTAAGTTTTCAATCATTAATTTCTTATTTGTATGAATGTCTCCAATTTGAATCTTATCCCAATTGAGCACCTAAACACCAATTTCAAATGTTTTAGAAATTAAGGACTCAATATTTTCAAGTGCATTTGATGCAATGTACCTAAAAGTCAAGACAATAAAGTAATGGATTTGTTTTCAATATCAGTCAAATTGTCAATAGACATGCCAAAACAGTTACGTGCAGAAGAAAATCAATCGGTGGTTGCTCAAATTTAGAGTTTACCAAGACTTTTTGATACTCAAAGCAGAATCTAGACTTACACCAAAAAAAAAAAAAAAAAAAACCTTCTTAATGTTGATTACCACAACATTTTAGTTGAAGGAAATTGCAAAAATCAACGTAAAGTACTCGATCTCTTGACGAATATGAAGTGCTTATCAACCTCACTTGAAGTCATTATGCCTAAAACTATACTGGGATTGTGAAACTATATAACTCTTGGCGATTACTTTGGAATGGTTAATTATGATGCCATGACAGAGGCTAAAAGGAGCCAAAACATAATCTGTACAGATTCCAATTCATATCGAAATATTCAAAAATAAAAATTACATGTTGAGAACAGCCCTCTCCAAAACTATCCATCTTATTCTTTTCATTTTCCTTTTTTTTTTTTTTTTCATCTGGGTAATAACTAATAAACAACCTGAAGTGAATTGCTCTGCTCCTAACAAGAACACTATCCCATACCTAAATCATGTACACAGGCACTCCCTCACTTAATTTGAGCTGAGAACAAACAACGAACTAGGTTCTGCCGATTACAGCAGAGAATCCATAAACTTGAGCCAAGAAAACCCAGTTTTGGAAGCTTTCTCCGCCTGTTTCGAACATGAACCAGACGACGTCGTTATCCCGCCAGCGCTACTCCCACCGTCCGCTGCCGACTTCTTAGGGCACAGGAAAAAGTTGCGCGACCCCAACGCCATCAGCCTCTCCTCCCTATCCAAACCTGGCCCACACAAAACACTACAATCAATCACTCCCGCCCACGTGTCAAAATAAATATCATTAAGAACCAAAAACAAAAACAAAAACAAACACGGGTCAAAGCGCGCGGCTCACTTTCTAAGCTGAACTGGGAATAATGGAGGTCGAAGCGTGAGGGATCGACGGAGGGGAAGATCGGCCGGCGACCCTCTTTCTCGTACTGCCGTACGGCCGCCGCCACCAGATCTCCGACTGTCGATTCCGGCGACATAACCACCTGTACGGCACCGACGCTCCCTTGTATCGTCACGTTCAGCAGCAGCTTCGTCAGCTTCGGCCGCACCTCCGGCGAAGCTGTAGGCGGTGTAGTGGCTCCGACAGCGTTTCTGTACAGGACCATGTCTGGGACAGTCTTCGGTCGCCGGAGCTGCGGCGTCGCCGTTGACGTCGCGGCCAACATTTGGCCGTGAAACGACGAGGATCTCTCCGAGAGTAATCTGCCCCTACGGTTCTTGTGCTCCTCTTGCATCCTTCGCTGACTCTTCGGACTCGGCATTTTGATCAATATGATATATATTCAGGGACAAAAACGGAAATGAATTTTCTGTTTGAGCGCGAGCAGTCACCGTTTACCGATCACCTCAACCGCCTGTATCGGAAGAAGCGGAGGCGAGGGAAGCCTAGAGCTAGCGGAGAGCAACGGCTCTCAGGTTGCAGGTAAGCAACGGCTATCATACCCAGAATGGTATAACTGGAATAACGAGAAAAGCGAGTGTAAAAGAGAGATTATCATGGAAGGAAAGGGCTTTCTAACTTTAAGATGAACGAAGAAACAACCCAAGCCCTCCAATGGGTTTTATACCAGCGAGAAGATAAGGGATGGCCTTAGAGAGCGGGACAACATGCGACCGGCTATTGGCTATTGCCAGTTTGGAGAGAAGAGGGGCGTATTAGGTTTGGGGTGCCAAATTTCATAGTGTGGCCGGTTACCGGTGTCAACGGTAGGCTGCTGGACACGTGGAGGGGTGGTTGTGGTTAGGGCCGGTTTCGATGAATCGGGTGAAGAGAATTATTGTTCTCTTGCGGCGGCTATAGAGTTGAGTGCCGTCAGGTGCTTTGCACGTGTAAACATAAGTGAAGCTGCGTTGAAGGTAGTCACTGGAAGTTTACCACGTGGCAAAACTAGTGGTTTCGCGAAGGTGGTTTTCTGAAAGTTTCTAGGGTTAAAAGTTTTCCCGTTTCTTTGGACTTGGCTACTTTTTCTCGTTTTATTTGGTGAGGGCTAAGATGCTCGATGTAGTTTGCTTATACAGAACTTTACCGCTGCTTGGTAGCCAAGTAATTTAGGGTTTTCAACGAACTCCTTAGTCTATAAAATATGGTTATAAACGTGGTGATATTTTAGGACGTGCAATGAGACGTTTACACGACATGGCCGGAGAAATATAGTTTAATTAACTGATCAGGTGGTGTAGGCGGTGGCCAGTAGTTATGGAGTTTAATTGGATCATAGATCTTTATGCAAAAAGACGGTGAAAATTTAAGCAAGAATATGTACATGACAAACATTGCCACCATCGTTGTCTTTATCAGTGGCCACTCATGTTTTTATAAGATTATTTTCCTTTGGTTTTAGTCCTTTGGATTTTAACAAATTGTTTTTTTTAGCTAGAAACTAGTGGCCATCTAGCAACTTGGTAATGCATGTCCTGGGATTTAGTGTTGGTCGGATGGGTGGTACAGTAATCCGACTTATCACAGTGTAGTTGGAATTGTGTAGAAGAGTGAATCGACTTGATGAACTTTTATTTCCTATATTGTAAGGAAAATGCATACATTGTTTTGACCAGAGTACTTGCGTGTGGAAGAACACCATAATAAATCCATAATTATCGATCTTATCTCTTCAAATAACTTCATTTAATACGTAATTAGCGAATTATTCATAATCTAATAGCATATTGTATCAATCTAACAATTTATGTTAATGACAATCATGCAACTTGTCAATTATTAAAGGTTCAAGATGATGCTATTAAGATTTGACAATATTAATCAATCAGTCATATAAGACTCACGATGGAGTCCAAATACATCTCAATTTGTCAACGAAGGGGTTTCTGTCATTTTGACAGGTAAAATCACTCACCATAAATATGTCTTCACTTTCCCAAGACCAATCTGATAGGTTATTACGCTTAATGATAAATTTAAAACAGCACTTCTACTTCGTAGCCCCTTTACGTACTACTTTAGCACGCATGGTTCCATCAGGCATTAGATATTTAAGGTAGGAGTTGGTCCACTATGTTATGCTTCATATATTAGCAACTTTCCATTGCGAGGGATGCTTATACAAATTTTCGTAGATATTGTTAGAACTTAGAACTAGCAGTATACTAAAACACTTCTAACTGATTGAAATACAACTTCAATACTTTATTCAACATAACTCCGGCTATTAAATAGCCTCAAACCCTAACAACCAAAGCTAAATACAAGCTCACGTATTGGCTACATGCAGCCACGTATATTAACAGAAACAAACTGAACATAACCTGATCCTAAAGACCAGGTCTAACCCTAACAGAAACAAATGCACTCTCCTCTTTAATAGGAGTTATTAAACAAACAAGGAAACCCTAACACACTGAGATAAGGTAACCCTAATGGTAACCCTAACAACCATCTATACGGCTCCAACAAATACTCCCCTAAACTGAAATTGCTGAAAGCAATCAGTTTATATCAGACTTAGCCTTCATTCCCAGTAGCCCACGAAGCTTCTCAAAACTCTCAAGCCTTAATGGTTTAGTCATGATATCTGCAACTTGTTCACTGGTACCATAATGCTTTAACTCCACAACACCATCCTTTGTGAGATCACGTAGAAAATGAAATCTTACATCTATGTGCTTGCTTCTTCCATGCATAACAGGATTCTTTGATAACTTAATAGTAGAGCTGTTATCACAAAGCATTGTAACACACTTACATTGAAAAAGACCAAGCCTATTGAGCACTCTTTGCATCCAGACACTTTGACACGCACAAGCAGTAGCAGCAACGAACTCTGCTTCCGTTGTGGATAAAGTCACCACTGGTTGCTTCTTTGAAGACCAAGATATCGCTCCATCACTCAGCATAAATACATACCCTGAAGTACTCTTTCTGTCATCTACATCACCTGCATAATCACTGTCGGTATAGGCCACCAGCTCATCTGTAGCACCTCTTTTATAAAACACTCCTAGCTCAACTGTTCCCTTCACATACCTCAACACTCTCTTCGCAACAAGCATATGAGCTTCAGTAGGATTAGCCATAAACCGACTAACAAGACACACAACATACATTAGATCAGGCCTGGTAGCGGTCAAGTACATAAGACTCCCAACCATTTACTTGAATAATGTTGCATCAACCTTGCCTCCTTCCCCTTCTTTTGTCAACTTCGAACCAGGAATGATCGGATTTTTCACAGGATTACTTTTCTCTATCCCAAACCTTTCAAGAACTTCCTGAGCATACTTTTTTTGACACACGTGAATACCCTTTGAACTTTGCTGAACCTCAACTCCTAGGAAATACTTCATTTCTCCTAGGTCTGTCATTTCAAACTCAACCTTCATGGAACTCTTAAACTTCTGAATCATGCAAACATCATTTCCAGTGAAAATCAAATCATCAACATAAAGACTTACAATCAGAATTCTTCCTCCATCTTCTGCCTTGATAAACAAGGTATGTTCATGACTACACCTCTCGAATCCTTCCTTTGCAAAGTACCCTTCAATTCTGCTGTACCAAGCCCTAGGTGCCTGTTTTAACCCGTACAAAGCTTTCTTGAGTTTGTAGACTTTGTGCTCTTCTCCTTCCTTCTCATATCCCCGTGGCTGTTCTATATACACTGTTTCACTCAATTCACCATGCAAAAATGCACTTCTAACATCTAACTGAAACACAGTCCATCCCTTTTGAGCTGCCAAAGCCAACACCATTCGTATGGTGTCCCACCTAGCCACAGGAGCAAATACTTCATTGTAGTCTCTCCCATGCTTTTGAGCATAGCCCTTTGCAACTAACCTGGCCTTGCATTTATCAATCTCCCCATTCTTATTCAACTTAGTCTTATACACCCACTTTACTCCTATCTTCTTAGCCCCTACTGGTAGATTTACCAGCTACCAAGTCTCATTCCTCACTATTGCTTCAATTTCTAAATCCATTGCACTTCTCCACTTCTTACTCCTTGCAGCCTCCTCATAGCAAGTTGGATCTTCATAGGAGATGAACATGGCCAAGTTTTGTACCTCTTCTCCTTCAGATAGGCCTTCCCCACTCACATAATCCTGCATCCACACAGGTATTCTTCTACTCCTTCCTTCAGGCGAACTTGGTGCACTTTCTGTAGAAGAGTCACTTGAACCAGGCATTTCAGGCACTTCACTTTGTTGAGAAGAGTCACTTGAACCAGGCATTTCAGGCACTTCACTTTGTTGACCTTCTTCTGTGTCATCTTCACAATCACTTGAATCACTTAACTCCTCATCACTGTCACCCCAAGCAAGTGTATCAAGTCTGACTTCTTCTTCACTCCTCCCCCAGTTCCAACTTTCATTTTCATCAAACAACACATCTCTGCTAATCACCACCTTCTTAGTTACAGGATTAAAAAGCAGCACACACTTATAGCTCTTGTCATCCAACTTTAATCTTTTGGCATCCGACACATGCACATGACCTATGCAACCAAACACTCTGAAATACTCCACGTTTGGCCTAACTGCACTCCATTTTTCTTCAGGAGTTTTATCCTTCACTACCAAGGTAGGGCTACGGTTAAGTACATGGACAGTCCATCTAGCTGCTTCTGGCCAGAAAGTCTTTGGCATTTGCTTCTCTGAGAGCAAACATCGAACCATATTCATGATGGTACGATTTTTGCGTTCTGCAACCCCATTTTGTTGGGGCGTGTAAGCTGTGGTGAGCTGTCGTCTTATGCCATTAGTTTCACAAAAATCATTGAACTCCTTCGACGTGCTCCTCGATCTGTTCTCAAGCCACATATAGACATTCCTATCTCCTTTTCCACAAGATTCTTGAAATTTTTGAATGTAGTAAAGGCTTCACATTTTTCAGCTAGGAAATATATCCAAATCTTCCTACTAAAATCATCAATGAAGCTCAAGAGGTACCTTTTGTTACTGTTTGAAGCAGGGGTTACAGGGCCACAGATGTCAGCATGTATCAACTGAAGCTGTTTTGATGTTCTCCATTTGCTTTTCTTTGATATAGCTTCTCGGTGCTGCTTCCCCACCATACAACTTGTACACAGCTTGCTTGTGGCTTTGAGTTGGGGCAGTCCCTTCACCAATTTCTTGTACTCCAAGGTTCTGAGGTTCTTGTGGCTTAAGTGCCCAAATCTTCGATGCCACAGATCAGTGGTATCTTCAGAAGTTGCTCTGAAGCATGTTGAAGGCTGCGACATCACATTTGCTAGTAAAACAAACATCCGGTTTGCAGACATTTGTGTTTGCATAATAAGCCTTCTTCTAGGATGATAAATTTTACAGACTCCATTTTGTATCAAAATGGCTAGTCCCTTCTCTTGTAACTGACCAATACTTAACAAATTATTTTTCAATTCAGGAATGAAGAAAACATCAGTCACTACCTGAGTTACTCCTCCTACTTCTAGCTTGATGTTTCCTCTTCCTATCACAGGCATCCTTGTGTTGTTCCCTAGCTTCACGGAGTGCCTGAACTGCTCATCCAAATCAACAAACCAATGCTTGTTGCCTGACATATGATTTGAGCATCCAGAGTCGAGAAACCAAACACCTTCCCTGCTTGACTTGTTGAGTTCTACATAAGACATCAAGAGCAACTCATCTTCTTCATCCAACTCAGCATAATTGGCTTTCTTTTCCTAGCTAGGGCATTCGTATTGAAAATGCCCTAACTTGTGACATCTGTAACATTCAATCAAAGCCTTATTCAAGCTCTGTCTGCCTCTACCTCGACCCCTTCCTCTGAATGTTCCTCTTCCTCTTTCCCTTGCTCCAAACCTGTCCTCGGAGGTGATCTTTAATGCTTGTTCTTCTCTCTGATGGCCATTCATTCTCTGCTCATGCACCAAAAGACTACTCTGAAGCTCATCTATTGTCAGTCTGTCGAGATCATTTGATTCCTCAACTGAGCATACTACATAATCAAATCTGCTTGTCATGGACCTCAGGATCTTCTCTATAATCACCACTTTCTCCATTTTTTCCCCATGAGCTTTCATTTTGTTCGCAATTGTAAGTGTTCGAGCAAAGTACTCATCCACTTGTTCACCTTCTTTCATTTGAAGCACCTCGAACTCCTTTCTTAATGCCTGCAGCTGTGCTCTTTTGACCCTTGTAGACCCTTGATACTTCAGCTTCATGGAGTCCCAGATGCTTTTGGCTGTGTCTTTGTTAAGTATCGTTTCCATAATGGTCCGGTCAATTGCCTGGAATAAATAGTTCTTGACTTTGAGGTCCTTCACTCGTTGATCCTCCATTGTTTTCCGCAGAGCTTCAGTTGGTTCCACACCTTCTTCTAGCACTGTGATACCTTGTTCCACCAAGCTCCAGTAATCCTTCGACATTAGCATCGACCAATGGTCATAGTGACCATCAAATCTGGGAATGGCTGGCTGAACGTAGTTCCCTTCTACAGCCATATCTCTCACTCTTCTTCTTTCTCTCTTTCTTCCCAATCAGGCCCCGATAAGGAGCTCTGATACCACTTTGTTAGAACTTAGAACTAGCAGTATACTAAAACACTTCTAACTGATTGAAATACAACTTCAATACTTTATTCAACATAACTCCGGCTATTAAATAGCCTCAAACCCTAACAACCAAAGCTAAATACAAGCTCACGTATTGGCTACATGCAGCCACGTATATTAACAGAAACAAACTGAACATAACCTGATCCTAAAGACCAGGTCTAACCCTAACAGAAACAAATGCACTCTCCTCTTTAATAGGAGTTATTAAACAAACAAGGAAACCCTAACACACTGAGATAAGGTAACCCTAACAACCATCTATACGGCTCCAACAGATATATGATCATTTATTAGCAACTTCCCATTGCGGGGGATGCTTTTTCCTTGCAACTTTCTCTTATTTAGACGACATCTACTTTCCTCCCCATTATGTCCTCGCTGCAAATTGTATTCAGACATGCTTTATGGACTTGTACAAACGCAAGGCAGGTTTGGATGCTTACTCCTTTCAAAAAGGCTGTTGGAAATTGGAATACTGGAACTTTTGTAGAACTTTTCCGTTTTGCTTCTTCCATTCATTCACAAACAGAGTTGGCTTTGGTGGTGTTGATTTGTCAAAGAACTTGGCAGGCCAGGAATGAGGAGCTATTCCATCGTAAGTACATTAATCCCCATTTTTTATTTTCTCAAATTCAGACCTTGTTTCAAGAACTACGGTTGGCTCGTGATGTTTCAATTCAATCCTGCTCTACTATGAATTGTCCACAATATTGGACGAAGCCTTTCTTCCCCTTCTTGAAATTAAATGTAGATGGAGCTAGCACTAGATATTGCTGCAGGCTTGAAGGGCCTGGGAGCTGTTTTACGTAATGAAAATGGGGAACTCCTTATTGCAGTCTCTAAAGGTATTAGGGCTGGCCTGAGTCGGTTCTACGGTTTTTAATCCAGAACCCGGAACTGAAACCGATAAGAGATAATCGGTTCGGGTATGTTGATTTTTGAAGCAAGAACCGATTTCGAACCGAACCGACCATTCTCGAGTCGGTTCCTCCGGTTTTCGGTTCCAAGATCAGTTCGGTTCCACTATCGGTTCCTCAGTTTTTCCATATAGACAAAACTGTTTTTCAGCCTTTTCTAGTCTCCAGCTTCTAGTTTTCCTGATTTCCATACATACATTCAAATGATTCAATATTGCAAATACCATTCACTCATAAAAACATTATCTACAATCTACATATTCAACAATCAACATCAACATAACAAATTAGAAATTTTCAGCAAACTCCCAAACTCTTAAAGCATGAAACTGATGAAAGCATTAAACCATCAAACACACAAAATATTGAAACTGCATTAATTTGCAGCAAACTAAAATACTAAAAGTCTAAAACTGAGCAATTCAAACTTTCAAAGTCTCAAACTGAAACAAACCAACTAAAATTGAATTAGTTCATGAATGATCAATATTTCATCAAAGTGCATTACTGCAAACAATCAAACATTTCCAGCATGGCTTTCTCAGTTCCTCTTCATCAATGCAACAAGGCTTCTAGCCTTCCATCAATAGATTCAATACCAAATCTGAATACAAAATAACAAATCAGAAATCAATGATATTAGGATAATTTAAAAAAAAAATTTGAACTTCAAATGAAGCAAAAATGTTCAGACCTTTATGCATCCTTGATTGTTGATGAATTGCATCGTTTTTTATGCCTTGTCTTCTTGGTTGTAGGGGCAGAAGCCGAAGCCTCAGAACTCTTGGTTGTTTTGCCACTTGGGGCAGATGCAGATGCAGCAGCAATAGCGTTCTTGGCCTTCTCAGCTTTCTCTCTATCCTCTTTTTCATGGTCTGCACGATGTCAAAACTCAAAACAGTCAATCTCATATGAATTGCACAAAGTTGTTGTACCAGATTCAAAAATAGTAAACTAAAAACATCAAAAATACATACCAGCTTCAATCTGTTCGTATGACTCCATTTCCTCCATAGTTGGAATGTACTCCAACCCCATAAAAACATTAGCCTTCAACCAATTTTGTAGACATATCAATTTTTCAACTGTTTTTATGTTTAAAGAGCTTCTGTATGGATCTATTACCCTTCTCCCAGTGCTGAAACTTGACTCACTCGCAACTGTAGACACTTGTATGGCTAATATATCTCTAGCCAATGATTGCAAGTTGGGATATTTACCTCCATTCAGCTTCCACCAATCCAAAATCTTCCAATCATCATTTTCAACAGGTTTTTCTATAGGGTCCAGCAAATATCTATCAACTTCATGTCCCACCACAACATCGTTATTCTGTTCAAGCTGCCTATTCCAGTCTTCTTGCATAACAGCCCTCTTCCCACTAAGAATCCTTGTTTTGCTTCTAGTCTTACTAGTAGTTGTTGCACTAGTACTTGGATCTTTACCTTTGGTCTTGGTCTGTCCACTATGTGCACCATTAGACTGCCCATACAAGTCGCACAAGTCTACCACAAGCTGCTTTACTTCATCACATTTCTTCTTGATCTCCCAATCACACAAATTCAACATTGTATCACACAACCAACTAATGTTTCTCAATTTATACCTGGGATCTAAGACCAAAGCAACTAGGAAGAGTTGGTTCAGGTCATTTAAGTTCCCAAAATACTTGGAATACTTGGCCTTCATCTTGACTGCCATGTTGTACAAGACTTTGTCTACTTCACTTGAATCAGGCCCTACCCCAATAGAACTGAGATCTTCAAGCTCTGCTTCAATATTAACAATATCATGGAATGCCTTGTGTGCAGTGGGGGTAAGTGAAGCACTAACATTAATGGTCACATCATAGAAGACTTTCAAGAACTTCACAAAAACTGCTGCATTGTCCCAATCTGCATCACTTGGTGGCCCTATCCTTTTTACAGGCACTTTCTTCTTACTCTGATTTTCAGTTTCATCATCATCTTCAACTTCCTCTTCTTCATCAAAGTAGATTCTGTACCTTGAATCCTCCTCATCCTTCAATCTTTCAAATGCTTTTTTTTAACTCCAAAGCTGTGTCCAACATAAGAAAGGTGGAATTCCACCTTGTTGGAACATCTAAGATGCAAATTTTATTGCATCCAACTTTCTCCTGCTCTACACAGCTTTAAATTCATCCAGCCTTGCACCCGAACTTCTAACGTATCTCACAGCATTCCTTATGCTAACCACTGACCTCTCCATCATATTCAGTCCACTCCTCACAATTAGGTTTACAATGTGAGCCAAACATCTCACATGCATAAACTTACCTCCACAAATCGGTTTTAAGTCCCAATTGCACATTTTCTTCCTAAGGTAATCAATGGCATGCTTATTGGCAGAGGCATTGTCAACAGAAATTGTTAAAACCCTCTCTATTGACCAATCAACCAAACACTTCTCCAAGATTTTTCCTATGGTTACACCATGGTGGTTTGGAACCACACAAAAAGCAAGCACTCTTTTGTGCATATGCCATCCCCGATCAATAAAATGGGCAGTAATTACCATGTAGTTTATATTCTGGCAAGAAGTCCAAGTGTCTGTTGTCAAACACACACAGTGAGACTTCAATTCCCTCCTCAACTCCTCCTTAGCATCATACATGCCTAGAAAGGTTTTGACTATGACTTTCCTACATGGAACTTTAAACAAGGGCACAGCAACACTGCAAAAATACCTAAAACCCGGTTTTTCAATGAAACTAAATGCAAGTTCATCGACAACTATCATATGGGTTGCAGCTTCCACACAATTGTCTTGTGACCAATTCACACTAACCAAACTACTCTGACCTCTTCTACCATCACTAGTCAAAACCTGTTGGCCGGATTCTACATTCACTCTACCAGGGTATCCCTTACACACTATCTCAATGTGTTTCCTAAGAGAAGATGTACCATTTTCATATGAATTGCATGCCAAGTGAGTCGGACAATACTTACATTGAGCTCTCTTAGTATGGCCAACCACTTTCTCCACTCCATCGATAGTCTCAGTTAAAGGATGATCCTCCTTCGTGAAGTGATTCCATGAGTCCGACCTCTGCTTGCCTTTCTTCTTCTCTCCTCTTTTCCTTTTGGCAGCAGAGCTGCTAGCAGTAGAAGCTTTTGTTGCTTTCGTCGATTTTGGATCAGCTGCTACTTGTTCTACGGCGGGGTTGTTGCTTGCAACTACAATGTCATTGCAAGCGGATGGTTCGTCACTGGAACCAGATCGGTTAGAGGAGCTAGCAGATGTTTCGAACATGGAAATAGATCTCAAAGGCAGCAAGCTGCAAGTGTATGTACAACCTCAATACTTTCTGGCCTGAAATGAAGACACCAAGCAATTTCGTTAAGCAATATTTCCTGGCCTCAAAACAAATGCAATATTTTTTTTTTCATTAACAGTTAACAAACAACAAAACTGAGCAAAACAGACACAGCAAAAGAAAACTCATTTACCAATTCACCTCAAATGCATAGTAAATACAAAAATGCCCAGTTCCTAATTCTCAAACCATCAATCCCACATAGTCCAATCAATCCCACACAAAATGAATATCAAATTCTATTGTGGTAAATAAAATGCATCATTATGGATTGGCTCCCCTCTATAGCAATACAGTACATAAAGAAGAATAGAATGATATTGCAAATTTGCAATGCACTGAACGAAATCAGAACATTTAGAAAGAAAGCAGTGATGAAACACAACCAGCTGACTTCAATAGAGAGAAAATCAGAAAACTACCTTTAAAAAACATATCGGTTTACTGCTCTAGGTACAGGCTTCTCCTTGTTGAAGCCATGGCGGAAGAATGAAAGTCAAGTGTCTTACAGTTTTGGCTGCACAGAAAAAAAAGAAGATTAGGTTCTTTTATAACAACCCTATATAACAAAGACCTCATAGAAAGAGAGGTACTCTTACAACAACAAAATTAAGAAGGAAAAGAAATTTAAGTACCTATATTTAAGTACCTATACATAAGTTCTATTTTCAAAAGCAAAAACCACACAGCACACTATGTTTCTGAAAAAGAGTTCCTTACAAACAGCCTTAATTCAAAAAGAGTTCCAAAGCTAACATGCATCATGTTTTCAATTTACCTAGTTTAAGCCAACTCAGTCATACCTCACTACCATCATTCAGATAAAGGTGTTCCAGCTCCTTCTGAAATAGTCCATGGTCTTGTGAGAATTCTTCAATGATCCAATTTCCAACTGCAAAAATCAGATGATAGTGTTATCATAAATAAATGCCAACATTTCTTTCATAACTAAATCAAATTCAACATTCAATATACATACATCCAAATCTAGTAGCAGTTGCACAACATATGTGACCACTGAGACCCGAACAACTCTGCCAAGCGCACCGCTCTCCAACTTTAGCATGTTCTCTACGTATAACTCAAGAGCAAGAGCACTCTGCAAAAGCAATATAGCATATCTTTAAAAAAAAGGCAATCTTCAAATAGCACTAATCTCATAAAAAATGCAGACATTAAAAGGAAGAAAACAGATATCAATGCATGATAATATTCAACCACAATAGAAGAAAAGCGAATGTTCAGAGAAAACAAGATTTTGGCAAACATTGACCTGCTTTTTGTTTGTATGATCAATCCATATCTCATTAGGTATCAGAAAGAAAATAATGATTGCAAAGGACATTTTCTGAGTTAACACTTTAGTACTAGCTCGAGTGCATGGTAAACTTACAGTTCATTTTCTAGTATAATATCCATTTAGACCACGGTAAACTAGTATCAGCAAATTTCTGGTATAATATCCATAATGATATTGATATTTCTAGCCTAAACATGGAGGTCCTTTCTTTTGATTAAACTTAAGCATACAAAAGAAGATTTGGACAATTGGACCAGTAAGATGTTTTGTCCTTTTATCTACTTGTCAATCAAAGCTAGTCATTACATTATGGTATTAGGCTGGTCTATTATGACCAAAATCAGAGAGCAAAGCAAAAGCAAAAGAGAGCCCAAAGCACCTTTTTCCCTAACTTACAACTTACTTTCTTTCATCCCTTATCCCTCCTCTTCCTCTTCCTCTTTTACAAAGCTATCTCAGTCTGCAAAGTAGTAGCAGATGCAGCAGCTCTGCAGCTGCAGAAGCAACATTGAACCCCACCTGTTGTTTCTCCAGCTGTTCTTGTTGCTGAACCTCCCAATTTGCTTTGGCTATGGCTCCATCATGCACTGTCACATACTCCTAACCCCAAACAAAACAAAACAAAACAAAAGCAGTGTCATCATTTATTCACAACCAAACAAAGGCAAAAAGAAACATCAGAGACCAAATATGGTAATTGGGTCAAGATTCTTTCTCCAATCACAGGACAGTTTATATTCCATATATGAGCTTCAAATTAATCATACAAGCATGCAAAAATAGTGTTTAATCTGCAGATCGGCTAACTTTATTTTGTTACAGGGTGTTGCGCTTCCTTGTTTTTCTTTTTGCATCATAACGCAAGGACAAAATAGATCACAAGGTGCAATAGATCAATATATTTCAGCAGAACAGCGTATGAGGTTATTCTTAACAATTCTTCGGATCTAAAAGTTTCAGCATATGCTTAAGCATTACAGTACCGAAAGAACTATGTTGGATCTCCAAAACTGAATTTTGCAATCAATCAGTTGAAATTAAGCAACCAAATCGCAGATGGCTAACCAAATCACAAAAAGCTTACATTGACGGAGGTCGAAGATAGGGCTGCATCAACCAAATCGCAGATGGCTAACAGCCCAACACAAATCGAAGGATGCAATGTTTCTGGGTTCTAAACTTTGAGGGCGATCGTCTTGCTCGTCTGGGTTTTGATCATAAGAATTGGGGTTGGAGAATGGAGGCACAGAGAGTGAGTGTTTCTGCATTAGAGAGAACTGGAGAAGAGTCGGACGACTAACGCAATGTTTTTAGGGTTTTGATCGAATGGATAAGAGTTATTCTGATCGGATTTGGCGTCTAATCACATGGGAAGGGGTCTATTTTACATAAATAAGCTCGGCCCTAATATCCACTTATACACTGACACCTGTATTTCGGTTCCAAGGGAGTTTTAAAAACAAGAACTGGAACCGAACCGAACATACTTCATCTGGGACCGAACCGTAAAACCTGTAAATACATATGCTGCAAAACCGAACCGAACTGGGTTTTTTGGTGCGGTTTGGTGCGGTTCCTTCGGTTTTACGGTTCTCCAGGCCAGCCCTAAAAGGTATGGCGGGCCATTTTAGTGTTAAGCTACAGAGCTTTATGCAGCAGCTCTAGGCCTACAGACCATTCATCAGGCAGGTTTTGGTTCGGCTCATATCATTCTAGAAATGGATGCATAGGTGGTGATCAATGAACTAAATGGTGACATCCTAGATTGGTCAATTGAAGGACTTTTAGTAGAAGAAGTGAGAACACTTTTCCACTTCTTCCAATCAGTTATTTGTATTTATATTCCTAGGAAATGTAATCAGGTAGCGCATTGTTTAGCTAAGAATGTGTTTATGTATCCTGCATTTCAAGTTTGGATTGAGGATGAGCCACAATGGCTATCTGATGTACTTATAGCTGATGTAAACATCTCAATTCCGTAGTTAATGCAATTTCTTTTTCTCAAATTTTTGTTTTTTGTTTTCATGCAGTGAAAGAGATGGGCGGGAAAGAAATCAGATGGTTCGAATTAATGTTAGAAGTGACGTGTAATTATATTTCACAAGCGTGTAATATGGTCACAATTCTTTTAGGGGTTGATCATTGATGTCCTCTCAAGCTTGTAATTACTCTTTTCCCTTTCAAATCCTACATATAGTATGTAATACACGGGAGGAAATCACTAGTCCCCAAATTCTGTCCAAAAAAATAATTTGACAAGTAACCACCCCACTAAAATTGTTAACTCTCACTACAATTTAAGTAAATAAAATCTCAAAATAATAATTTTGTTTAAGGACACTTAAATTATGTGTCTGACCCAAACTCTAGTTACTTATTCAAGTTGTAATAGGATTAGTCTTACATATATCTTATTAGATATTCTAATCATTGTACGATTATATTTTCTTGGAAGACTGAGATTTATGTGCTTGTAGTCAACTATATAAAAAGATCCCTATTATCAATGCAATACACAATTCATTCTCCCAATTCTCTCTATTGTTCCCTTTGCATATTTAGATTCCCTAAAATATGTTATCAGCACAAAGCCCTAACCCTAAAACAAATAGCCAAACTCTAAATCCAAATACAAAAAATTGAAACCCTAACTGTCTCCGCCGCACACCATTTAGCCATTGATCCTAGGAGCCCAGAACCTGCGGCAAAACCACCAGAACAGGTCGGAAAAGTACCGAACCGCCCTCAAAAGTAGAAATCAATGCCAATATAGTTCGCCGCCTTCCAAACCTCTTTCTGCAGCCAAATTTGACCACCAGTAATGCATCGACCCCAAGATCCAGGAACCGGAAGCTGAAAAGCCCCGAACTGGCTTCCCAAGCGCCTGAACTACATGCTAAAATTTGTTCCAGCCAGCCACTATCCAAACATTTTTTTCCACTGCCAACTTCAGGCCAAAAGTATCGGCGACCCCAGTTTACCCTTTTCAAGGTAATTTTTTATTGAAATTCCGCTTTTTTGTACTATCCTCTAAGATTTCAACTTCATTTCTTTTATTTAGGGACTTGCAACCTTCCTTGTTCTACCTCCCACTTCTTTTTGTGTGGGAAGGTGAAGTAGAACTATGGGGTTCGTGCTATTTGCAAACTACGATTTGTTCAGATCTTCAAACCTAGGTTTTTTGAAACTTTATGATCAACCACTTACATCATTGTTTCAATCTAATCCAAAATCTCTTGGAATCAAATTTCGTGGGAGTGATTACGTTAAGAAATTCCCTTCTAGGTAGCATACTTACTCCGAAACTAACCCATTTTCTTGTTCTTTTTTAGGATGAGTAACCTGAACAAATTGGAATTTGCTTCATTAGGGACAACTGGCACCAGATACCACAATTGGGTTTGTGATATCTACCAGCATCTCAAGGCTCAAGGCATTCTATGAACAATCTTTAAACCCACCTAGTACATGCTCACTATAGCCCAAAGCGAAGCCTTGGAGGCTAATAAGGCAAAAGCCGTCATCTTATTAACTCGTCATATGTCTTCATCTTATTGTTCGTTGATGAATGATAAATGCCAATATAGAGAAAATTGACCCACATGCAAAGATGAGATCCAGGTTGAATTGAATTCTCTAATGAAAATAAAGGTTTTTCGAGCCAGTGATTCCGATACCTCCTAACAAAAAACCTGTTGACTAATGGGTCTTTGGTTAAAAAGTGTGATGAGAAAAAGAGAGATTGTAGACTAGCCTCATGGCGCAAAGCTTCTCACAATAACCTGAAATCAACTACGAGGAGACATATTATCCCGTAATGGATGTCATTACCCTCCACTACATTGTTAGTTTAGTAGTTTTTAAATAACTGAACATGCAGCTTACGAATATGGTCACTACGTTTCTTTATGGGGATCTAAATACAGAATATACATGAAGGTTCTTGATGGACTTCATTTACCCAAGTCAAGTAGATCTAGAGACCACGGAGCGTGTTTGCAATAAGGTTGAAATGCTCAATAAGTGACTACTTGATTGGGAATGGATATGTCAATGATAAAATAAGGTCGCACGTATCTATGACAAATTTCGGATTTTGTCGTTGTTCATGTTGATGAAATGAACATCATTTGAAGCTCTTACAGAGTTAAGGGAAGCCGCTGAATACTTGAAATCTGAGTTTGAGATGAACAATCTTGGGAAAATACGGTTTTGTCTTGGTTTGGAACTTAAACACTGTGTTGATGGAAGCTTAGGCCTTTTGATAATGTCAAGCCTTAAGCACACCCATGATCATCAGTTATCTTGACTGTAAAAAGGATATGCTTCATCCCAGGGATGACGACGAAGACGTGTAGAGGCAGAATTACCTTACCTAAGTGCAATATGCGCATTATTATACTTGGCGTAATGCACAAGATCAGACATCTCATTTATAGTGAACTTGTTAGCTAAATATAGCTCTGCGCCAACGCGGCGCCGTTGGACTGACATAAAGGATATCTTTCGATACATAAATGGTACGATTGATATGGGCTTGTTTTATCCCTATAGAGAGATGATGAATTCGGACCCTTCACACACTAGAAACGCCGCGAACCTTGGCATGCATTCTCTTTCCCCTCCCTAAAACATGATTGATGTTTTGGAAGATTTTGCTGATGACGGGTATCTCTCTGACCCACACAAAAGGAATGCACTTGCTCTTAAACTGGTTATGTGTTTACCATGGAAAAGACCGCGATATCTTGGAGGTCTACAAAACAGACCACTGTCGCTACATCTTTCAACCATGCAGAGATAATTGCTCTTCACGAAGCTGTTCTCGAATGTATATAGCTGAGATCCATAATTACGCATGTTCGTAGCACTTATTCCGTTAATAAGAGAATCCTTCACCTATTCCGTTATGATTTCTAACTCATAATTCAACTCAAACTCCCACAAATCACAATCAAACACATATTACAAAAAAAAATTTCATTTACATATATAATTTTCAACTCCATTTGCAAGAAATAAACAAAACTTTAATCCCCGACAATGACGTCAAAAATTGACTGCACCAAATTAGTACACAATTTAAAACCCCATCAATGTAGTAAGAGCAAGTAGAGTATTATTCTAGGCAGGGATTAGAGGATTTATTTATTCCTACAAAACAAAACATTAGATAAAATAAAAACAAAAATATATACTTGATATTTACGATTTACACAAGAAAGGGGATTTAGGTTTTTAGAAAAAACAACTAAATAATATACAAGTGGCACACCAAAACATAGAATCAAGTAGATAAAGATGAATGGAATGAAAATAGATATAGTCAATCACTATTAACACATTTGCAAGGTTTCAAAGTCTAAATCACAAATCAAAACATGTTATAGCAAGGAATTGATCAAGAACAAAGATGAACGCATACAAAGTCTTTTTTACTTCCTTTAATTAAATTAAGTAGATGAACGCACTATAGTTAACCCTATTAAGCATGCAATTACTAGTGGTAGCTAATCACTAACAAGAACACAATCAATGCATTAAGCACATATGGAAGTTTGATCAATTCAAGAAAAGATAACAAGTTAGAACGCTAATTTTATCATGCAAAACTCATTGTTGATTTACCTAAGGAATTATAATTTTTCCACTTTAATTATTAAGACCTAGAGTGCTAGCAAATCTTAATTTGGATTCAATTACATACTCATCAATCAAAGTATCCATCCTAAGATCAATTAACACATAAACGATGGATTATTCGCACAAAACTAGCAATCATGCATAGCAAATTGAAATCGTAATTCACACTTTGAAAAACCTAAAATCTAAAACCTAAAACATGCTTCATAGTATTTGAAAACTACATATCTAAAATTAACACTTCAATCTCACATGGAATCACAACAACCAATTCATTAAAACAAAAACAAAAAACCGAAATTGGTTAACACAAGAAACAAAACCAAAAAGAAAAGAGGTGTTCATGGTTACACTTTTGAAATCTTCAAGGACACAAGAAGCTTCAAAGCTGGTAGAATGAATAATGGTTACGGCAAGGATGATTGAATAGAGATGATGATGCTTCACGGTCTTGAACCTAGAAGAATGAAAGATTGCCGAAATATTGAGAGAAGAAGGGGATGTGTTTGTGACTTTGATTTTGAATTTTGTGGTGGTGAAAAACATCTCACAATGCTCCTATATATAGTGCATGGGTAGCGAAGGTATCAAGGTTGATTTCCACTTCAATGACATCATTCAACCAATCAAAATATTGCCTGAGAAGTAGAGAACAATCTTGATTCTTTAATGATATATCTTTGCCGAAATTAATATGTATCTTCTCTCAATTTGGTCTTCATTCAACTCGTATGCAATCAGGAAACCTAAATTGATATTTATTCTTTTTTATTTTCTTTTCCATAATTACACGAAGTTGATATTCTTTCAAACTCACCCTTTTTGATATTGCCAAAATCTTCTAAATCTTCTCCTTTATTGTGCACGGCAAAAACCAAATATTATGGGATTAGAATTCCTCCAAGACGTCAAGATCATTCTAGAAACTCACATGCTTCAATCTTTAGGCCGGACTTCTTCACTTGGACGTTTCAAAGCTCATCTTCAATTGTGACGGCAACTTGTGCTTCTAGAACATTTTTGAACAATCTTGAGTCATCTTGAAGCCACAACATCTCTTAGCATTTCTAGGTATCTTAGCATCATCAGGACTTCTAATGCAAACAAATTGTCACGCCCCGAATTTTAGAATCACAATTCAAAATCCGAAACATGAAAATACTACAAACTCAAAATAATCATCCTGAAAATTTTTCTTTTCTTAACATACACACCACGCAAAATAAAATCAAACCGAAATTTAGTCTCGGTTAATTATTACAACTCAAATCCAAACTGTAATGTAAAGCTCTAAATGAGCATACACACACCTCACAACTAGATAAATAACAAAACTGCTGTAACACCTAAGCAGCTCGGTCACCTCCCTGGTTATCCTGACCTGCAGGAATATCCGCTACACCATTGAATAGTGTACCGGGATTGCAACAACACAAAACCCGGTAAGCTTATGAAAGCTTGTATGAGTAAAAGAAGGAACTGTTACTTAATTGAATCTCATTTATTCGCACACACAGCAACACTCAATAATTTTCACATATGCAAATAATAACAATCTCAATCAGCACCAATTCAATATATCAAGACAACCCAACTCACAACTTTCTCCACAACTCTCATCATCGTATTTATAAAAATACGGTACTTGACAGACTAGAGCTCTAACTGAATCGTAGCCCATCACCTGGCCTAGGTTATGACATCCGACATAATTATCAATTATTGTATTTCATCAATATGTATTCCTATATACATATTTAGAACGTCCAATAATTCCACATACTCAACCAATCGTATCCCATCATCCACACTAGGATTAGAGTGTCCGATTACCCACACCAGTTATTACGATGACCCTAAACCCATAAATGAACACAACATAAAATATCACATACTGAAATCAACCCAACCAAGATACATCATATTATTATGGAATTACACAATTGTAATAAAATCAACTCATCAATTCATCACACAACAATCCACTCATCACTATATATTTTCCACGTAAATATATATATACGTAATCATCCACTCAGGAATGACCACTAATACCATCTATAATTCACACAAGAAAATTATGAAATTCATTTGTATAGTTAAAATATATTTTACTTACCTATGGACCGTGGTGATTCAAGTCCATGAAATTTTAAAACAAATATTTAATCCGCAAATATTTTTCACACAATTACCAAAATAAATAAATTAAAATGCTCGGTTCGTAATATGAACCACGTGAGTTTGACTCACCTCGAAACTCCCGCTGCGTCTTCAATATAATTATAAATTATAATTTATAATTAACGCCGAATAGCCCACTCAAATAAAATCCGTCAATCACCTAATCAAATGTGATTCGAATTTAGCCAAAAATTTCAACACATAATTTAACTACTAATTAACGGCCAGATTCTAATTTACATTAAAATCCGACGAGTGGTTTCTCACGAATCGCTCCCCTAATTACCGTTTTTCACATATACGAAGATCCAACGGTCGGATCTTCGCCCATGACCACACAAAGCCTCTGGGACAGTTATATGATCATCATAACAAATTTACAAATTCATCCAACGGTCATAATTTCACAGATCAAAAATCTAACGACCGAAATCGATCGAAATCACAAAATTCATAACTAATTCATACGATATCCGAAAAATACGTATAATACGCCAAAATGATCGTATCGAAACATAGAATCATAAAATTGATAGAAACCAAATTTTAGACCTCCGGAGGTAGCCGGAAAAGGCCACCGGAGTTAGGGACAGAGCCGCCACCGACCACCGCCAATGGTGTCGGGGCCGAGCTTGTCCCCTTCGTTTCATCATTTTGAGCAACTTTCATAACTAGCACAAGACCTAAAAATGACGGGAAGGCATCGAAATTACCGATTTACAGTCGATGGCCGGAAAATATGCAGAAACTGGTGAGCTTGAAAACCGACGTGAAAACTGCAACCTCAGGCACCGATCCCTTCTGGAAACTTGTTCAGAACTTCCTTGCAAACTCAACAAGCCAAGAATCACAAGAAAAGATCGTGTATAGCTCGAGATATCTTGATCGAAAGTTTCGGTATTTCGATCCGTTCGGGTCGAGCTCCGACGAACGTGAAAATGTTCGACCCAGTTCCGGTCCTTCTTGGTGCTTGTAGAGGAAGTTGAGGCGAGCTCAATGAGACAAGAATCAAGTGAAATGATGGAGTGTAGCTCGAGATATCGAGATCGAACCGAAAATGGCCGTTTTCGGTTCGGGTTGTGCCGCCGCCGCCACGGGCCGCGACGC
The DNA here is from genome assembly GCA_025331145.1 of Rosa persica. Lineage (NCBI taxonomy): Eukaryota > Viridiplantae > Streptophyta > Magnoliopsida > Rosales > Rosaceae > Rosa > Rosa persica. Next base: position 43,495,521 of record WFKR01000005.1, on the reverse strand, counting down.
CTTGTGAAACTGCCTCCGGGAGCTAGAGCAGCTCGAGACGAACGCCTGGGACTTGGTTTGAGGTCGAGAGGTGGTTTGTGGAGGGAGAACAATTAAGGAGAACTTTCCTCCCCTTTTCGGTCGAGTGCGTCTGTGAGAGAGAGAGAAACCAGTTTTTTTCCAGAACAGGAAGAAGAAGAAGAAAGAAGAAGAAAAAGAAAAAAGAGGAACCGGTAGGGAAAAAAATTAGGGTTTCCAAAATTTTTTCTATATATACATGTTCCGGAAAACTTCGAAATTCGATAACTAATTCAAAAAAAATCCGATCTTCGTGTTCCACACGTGTACCGACTCGTATCGACGAGCTCTACAACTTTCATGAAGGAAGTTTCTCCAAATTTCGTACGTAGAAAAAGTCGATTTCTCAAACCGAGTATTTCGAGCTTTTCGTTAAAATAAACGTTTCGAAACTTTGATAATTGTAAAAATGAATGATTATCGAACATATATCGTGAAATCGCATAATAATCATTCGATACAATCACTCGAATTTAAAATGGAAATTGCGGGTATTACACAAATTTCCTAGTCCAATTAGAACTCTTCATTTTCGAGATGTTCTGGAACCCTCCTAGGCTCTCCTTATGCAACAGGGACTCCTAGTCATATTAGGTTTCATTTTTCTTGCAGGAATGGGTTTCCTTGTCTAACTGGGATTCTGTCATTTCTCATTTCTGATCAACGTTTCCACGAGCTTACTCTTAGTTGACTCAGGATTCCTACTTCCACTAGGATTACTTCTCCTAGTAGGATTGGGAAAACTTCATTTCTCCATATCTTGTTATTTCTGCTCCATTTATTCCTTGCTTTCCATTTATGGACTCAAATGTACCTAAAAACAAAAACTAAGTTAGAAATGATAATGTTAAGGAAATAACTAAGTAAAATGTAGAGAGTTTAGCATTTTTGTCATAGAAAATATTGCTCTCATCATGAACTCCCATGATCGTAGTTATCAGGAGGACATGCAAATATCAACGGGAGATGTCTACATGTTTGATCTCGAAATGTGAAGAGTGTATTATACTCTTTTTCTCCTTTGACTGAGGTTATTTTTGTCTCAATGGATTTTTATTACTTTGCAAAGTTTTTGACAAGGCAACGAGAGGAGCACCTACGTTTGGGAGACACAAGGGGCAATGTTTAAGGACACCTAAATTATGTGTCTGACCCAAACTCTAGTTATTTGTTCAAGTTGTAATAGGGTTAGTCTTACATATATCTTCTTAGATATCCTAATCACCTATACGATTATGTTTCCTTGTAAAACTCATATTCTCTACTTGTAATCCTCTATATAAAGAGGCCCATGTTATCAATGGAATACACAATTCATTCTCCAATTCTCTCTATTGTTCTCTCTGCATATTCAGATTCCCTAAAACAAATTTCTCTTTATTTCCGATCGATTGAGCCTAGAAGAAATTTCTGTTTTTTCATCTTCATCATCTTCTTTGTGGTTATCATTCTCTTGCTTCCTTGTTCTGATTGGATCTGAAGCTCTCTTCAGAGTAAAAGTTATTTAACTTTCTCTTCTAACCCACTAGCATGCAAGATATGCTTTCTTATCAGATAAACTCTCTGCTTTCTCTGCTTCTTTGATTTGTCTGGTTTTTGTGTAAATTTGAGTTGGGTTTTGTAAAGAATCGAAATTATAATTTGGTTTTGGGCGTTTTTGGCTTTGATCAGTGAGGATTTTGTGTTTTCTTGGTTCTCAAAGGAAGAGAAATTTGAGTTGGAAATGGGTTTTGTGGAAATTGTTGCTGGTGACCTTGGATTGTGAAAGAAATGTTCTTTTGGTGATTGAATTGATTTTTCATTAATTGAGTTTATGAATTGACATAATCTTGTTTTTGTCTAGTGGCTATTTGGCCTCTGATACATGGTTTCGGGTTGTTAGGGATAAGACAAAATAGAAATAGAAGTAGATTGGGAACATGGTAGTGATTTGGCCTTTGAGACATGATTTTGGATTGTTTGTGATAAGAAGCAAAGTAATGGAAGAGGAGGAGTGTGATTTCTATGAGACGTGATTTTGGGTTTAATTGATTTCTATGAGACTTCTTTTCAGGTAACCCAACATAGAAATCACCATTCAAAAAGATAACAGAGAAATGGCTGGGCTCAATCGATCGGAAAGAAATAGAAAAATTATTTTTCTAACATTTTATTTATTTTATTTTTAATGAGAGTTAACAACGTTAGTGAGTTGTTAGATGAGTAGTTACCTGTTAAATTACTATTGTGGGACAGATTTGGAACAGAGAGTTTAAGAATAGGTGATTTCCTCCTGTAATACACGCCTTTGTTTTCCTTCAAATTTCCATATGTAACATCTTCAATTTCTTGTCGTAAAAAAAAAAAAAAAACATCTTCAATTTCTTGTCATAGATTCCTTTCCTTTCATAATTGAGTTAATTAATGGATATATAATTTCGGGATCCATCAATTTTATGGAACTTCAAATATGAATTTACATGTCTTCGAATATTGAATAAGGTCATGTCATCTTATCTACCCACAGACTTCAAGCTAGCTCACAAATATATATATATATATATATATATATATATATATATATATATATAATAATTTGTGCATTGTGATTCTCATCCATTATTGGCAATGCATCGATCAGCATCATACACATGTCATATATACACAGTCGTGCATCAATGGTGATCAAATGATAAATAAAGAGGTTTGTACGTATTATATATTTATGTTTGGAATTTGACTGTATCCTTAAAATACGTAATCAGTATCTTAATTGAATCATTTGATGAAGTTTCTCAAGCATCCAATAATTGGCTCGATGAATAATATAAGAGCTTGACTCCAAAGTTGTGTATGATATTATGATCCATATCAAGCAAACGATTTATCATGGTCTCATGGCCCGTTATATATAGTGGTGTACTGGTGTTACGTTATCAATCACTAATAAATTAAACAATTATGTGTGGAGACATACCCCAAAATACGTGATACTCAGTGAATCAGCCATTGATATTTTGTATTTTATATTTTATTGCTTATGTTTTTAATGTGAAATTTTTTGTTTTCCACATGTTTAATATTTATCCAAACATATGGCACAGTTCCAACACTGTTTGATTTTTGATCAAGGATTCATTTATTAAGAGATATAAGAAGTTTATAGTAGTCTCATTAAACCCTATCACAAATAGGCAATGGAAAGAGTCCATAATAATTCATATAAAAACTCAACCACTTGAATCCTTTCTTAATGACACAGTTGCATGACTATGAAAAATAATTTGTCCCATTTTAATCATTGTGAAATTGATGATAGTACTCTCCAAATTGATTTTTCCATCTATTAATTGTGAGAACATGTTGCCATCTAGGGTAGGTTGTATACTCCACGATGATTGAATATTATCCAAAAGGAAGGCAGGGAGGCAAATTAGAGGATCATACCAGGAAAAATTAGGGGGAGGCATCACTAGGGCAGGTGGGTCTAGGGCATAAGAATGAACAGCGCATGATAGATATATATGCCAAAACATGAAACGTGCATTGCATTGTGGATTAATCTATTTGTTTGGTTTACTTGACAAAACGATGGAGGCAACTTGGAATCGTTTCCTGAGCGAACACGTTTGGAGTTTTGCCAATTATAGCTTACAATTCATGACGAAGGAGACAAGCATTCAGCAATACGTATAGTAGAGTAGTGTCGTCAGTGGATGAGGTTTGGCCATGCATGACCACCTCCCACTATATTTCTTAATTATTCGGTCGACGATAATGACATTGGCCACCTCCCTCCCTCTATTATTGATCTCTCCATCGTGTATGCTAATATGAATCACATATTTAGAAACGCCGCTCTTTCTATTGAGAGGATGATCCGATGAAGGCAAGATGTTTGGTAATATAAGTTAATTGATGCAACTTGGGGTAGAAAGCAGTAATCAGTTAAAATAAATCAAAACTAGTACGGCCAACCCACTGTATGTGTGGAGAAAAGTTAAAGGTAGTGATAAAAACTTTTCGTACAACTATCACATTTTCTGTTATTTTTATTTTTATTTTTTTTGTTTTCTAAATTATAATTTACTATATTATCTCTATTGATTAATTACATTTCATAGTTTTTTAATATAAAAATGTTAAATTGGTAAAAAAAATTCAGTTTTAGAGAGCAAGCTCTATTATCTTAATAATAGTATAGATTATAGTAAATAAGGAGAGACATTAGTTCGCCAATATAGTTTAGGTTAAAAAGGTAAACACTATAGTTACTAATTTAAGTTCTTTATATATACTAGAGATGAATAGCCCTCCGCCCCTTTTTCTTTGGGTTTCAACTCCTAAAAAGCCTAGCCATCATGGCTTGGGGATCCATAAATGGTGTGCGCCGCCAACATCAAGCAAACATTTTCTCTCTGTGCATCACTGTTTTCTTGCGGCAATCAACCATGGAATTTTTTCAACAGATTTTCAACCACATTCCCCCATGTTGAAGAAAAACATCTGATTTTTCACTCGACCGAAGCAAGACGATAGACCCTCGTCGAAGGCCTCACGAGGTGGTTACAAGTTGGGGACCTGGGTATAATCCGGCCAGGAAGAGGGCAACTGAAGGAAGATGGGCTTTGGTAGAGACATGGCTTTGATGTTAAGTGCAATGTGAAGATTAGTTGCACGATTCGATCTGTATAGGGAGTGATGAATGGCGGATGGCTTTGGATTGCAGATGCAGACATGACCCACCCTAAATTCACCCTGAAATCTGAAGTGGCCCTGCAGGGTTCATCTTAGAAAAAATTCTACAAAAAATTTGGCTAAATTTCCCTTAAAAATGGACTACCCAAAATCTGTAAAAACATTATTACACTCTTCAATAAACATATTCATCCTCATCTCCTGAAGCCTACTGCTGCCCACAATTCGTAACCAACTTCTAATAGGAAACATAAAACCCAACTGAAATTCAAACTCAAATAACATAATTATCTTCCATACTAACACAACTGAAAGATGGTCATCAGAGCAATCTAAACAAATGAACTGAAATAGAGTACAAGTAGGTTAACATGTAACCTACAAAGAAGATGGAAGCGGTAGTCACTATGCCTCGACTTCTATGCAAGCTCGACCTCAACTGCTCTGCAGATTGGGCACGAGACACTGAAAAGCTCTGGGAAAAGCATTTTAAAAACCGTTAGAGTGAGTGGACGAGAAATAAATAGTTTCAATAGGAATAAAAAGAAGATTAATGTTTTCTCAATTTTTATTCTCTTAAAACTCAGGCATGAAGTAAAGTCTCGTAGATATACTCTTATCTAATCTCTGATACTGAAATCTCGAAATCTCAAATCATTAGGTAATCTCAACTCATAATATATAGGAATATCCAATAAACTTTTGGAAAACTTGAAAATCTCAAAAATTATGTAAATCAACTCAAAATACTGAAACTAGTCTCATGAAAATAAGCGATCACTAGAGGGAAATGCCAACTAGTCGTCTCATGCCATCTGGAGGGGATTGCCAACCAGGGACGCATTGGTGAGTATTGCCCACCGAACTATAAGGAAATAATGGTTAGAGGGTACTGCTGACTAACCATAGATAGTTAGAAGGTACTGCCGACTAACTATCTCATGCCATCTGGAGGGGACTACCGACCAGATGATGCATTAGAGGGTATTGCTGACCTGAATATTCTGGAGGGTACTGCTGACCAGACTATTACCTGGAGGGTACTGCTGACCAGATAAGGCATGCATGTGTTAACATCTTACCTCCTCAAAGAAACTGAAATCAATCTCTTTAAAATATTAAACTAATGAAATTTTGATAACTTGTTTATACTCAAATATTTTAATATCATACTCATAATTTCTCATAAACTTATTTGCTTTCCAAAAAGATATTTCAATAATGCAACCGTACTCAAATACTTGAAAATCATTAATCCTCATACTATTCTCTTAATCAACCATTTTCCGAAAATCATTTCTCAATAAATCAATAACTCAACTTAAATAGCTTGATAATTAATGAAAGCTCTCGGAAAGGAAATTTAATAATAATCTCGTACATCATAAATAAATATCATAATAAATTAAATGCTCAAAAGTAGTACTACATGCATAATTTATTTTAAAATCAAATGTCCACTCACAAATTTGCGGCTATGAAGGTCGCCTGATGATTTCTTTCTCGAGCTTGAGCTACACTTCATCCTGAATAAATTGATATTATAAATAACTATCTCTCAAGCATCGAAACTAAATTTACGATAATAAATTCGAAACCCTAACATCGATAAATCATCAAAAACTCGAAATCATGTCAGAGTGAGTTCAAACTTCGTACATACCTTATATCAACTCAATAATTAATACAACATATAGGAAAATGTGATCAATCCAATGGTCGGATCTTCCCAAATCAAAATTCAAAATTTGAAACTTCAGAAATTACATCAATTCCAAAACGAACACCAATCGACACAAAGTTTACATCTACATGCTCGTAACTAGTGGTGGCAAATGGGCCACTAAGCACAAGCACGGCACGCTTAAAAGAGGCCAGACACAGCCCAAGCCCGTTAGTGGCCCGACATGACCCGAGCACGGTAGAATAACGGGTCGGGTTGGGCCTAGGAATATTGGCCCATTGGCTCGGCCCAGCACAACCCGAGCACGACATATTATGGGCCAGCCCGTTACAAACACAAAATTTCATTTTGTTTTTAAAAATATTAAAAAACCACAATGATGAGATTTGAATATTAAACCTCTTTATTTAAAATCTTATGACAATTCCACCAATGCTATTTCTTTTATGTTGTTAAAATAGTGAAATAAAACATTATATCCTTATTTTGACATAAAGTATTATTTCTAATCTCATAATAATACTAATTATAGATGAAGGGAAGAATAATATGATACTAAATCTTCATTATATTAATAAAGATTAATCTCATAATAATATAAAAGCTGTTTAAAGAAATCTTTATTTTGTGTTTGGCTTAAACGCTAGGTTACTTGACCTAGTGGTAATAGGGTTATAATAGAAGGATTTAGAATCCTATTCAATGTAGAATTAATTTCCTTGTATGTTCAGATTCTATGCATTGTAATTCTCTATTTAAAGAGGCCACTATTATCAATGAGAATACACAACGATTTTCTCTCAGTTTTTGATTCCCTAAAACACGTTATCAGCACGAAACCCTAACCCTGAAACCCTAATTTCGTAGCCCTCAAATTCCAACATCCACCGCCCCACATATTGAAGCCCTAGCCTCAAGGAACCTAGAACAGGCGACGGAACCACCGGATCAGGTCGGAAAACGCTCGAACTAGGTCTTGTCAATGGGCCAGGCTTTATTGTAAATCAAAGGATCCAAGCCCATTTATATAAAGCGGGCCTTGCGGGCTTCATTTATAATAAATATTTAAAGACACTAATTTTTTTTATAAATCTATATTTATATATCATACACTCCAAAGAGCAACCTCTATCAATTCAAAGAAAATGGGAAAATGAATTACAAATATGGTAGTCTATACCAATTTGCCTCCTAAAGTTGTATAACTTATGCATTGCATTTAAGTTGTTGAGGTTTTTCTAAAGCCAACATGAAGTGGAAAATGAATTTGGAGAAACCAACCGGTCGATGGAGAGATTGTAATGTTTTATGGTGGTTGTAAAAATTTCACCAAATTTGGTTCTCATTTTGAATTCAATCAATTAGGTCAAACTTAATTACTCTTATAAACCAATATTATATATCATACACTCTAAAGAGCAACCTCTATCAATTCAAATAAAATTGAAAAACCAACCGTTAGATGTGATTATTACAATAAATTATGCGTGTGGTTAAAAATTTAGTCAATTCAACAAAGTTTTCGAGCCTGATCGGATTGGTCAGCTGTAGTCACTTGTATGTTTTCTTGGTTGACCGATGGCGTGACAATCGCGAAACATGCTAATTTTTTTACATCACATTTTTAAATATTTTATCGATGGATGTGCGTAGATATAAGATAAAAATTTCAAATTTAATTACAAATACGTTGGTCTATACCAATTTGCCTCATAATGTTGTATAACTTATACATTGCATTTAAACTGTTGAGGTTTATTCTAAAGCAAACATGAAGTGAAAAATGAATTTGGAGAAACCAACCTGCCGATGGAGAGATTGTAATGCTTTATGGTGGTTGTAAAAATTTCACCTAATTTGGTTCTCGTTTTGAATTCAATCAATTATGTCAAACTTAGTTACTGTTACAAACCTATATTATATATCATACACTCTAAAGAGCAACCTCTAGCAATTCAAATAAAATGGAAAAACCAACCATTGGATGTGGTTATTACAATAAATTATGCGTGTGGTTAAAAATTTAGTCAATTTCAGCAAAGTTTCGAACCCGATCGGATTGGTCAACTAAAGTCACTTGTATGTTTCTTGGTTAACCGATGGCGTGACAGCCACGTAACGTGCTTATTTTTTTACATCACATTTGTAAATATTTCATCGATGGATGTGCGTGGACATAAGATAAAAATTTCAAATTTAATTACAAATACGTTAGTCTATACCAATTTGCCTCCTAAAGTTGTATAATTTATACATTGCATTTAAATGGTTGAGGTTTATTCAAAGCAAACATGAAGTGGAAAATGACTTTGGAGAAACCAATCGGTCGATGAAGAGATTGTAATGTTTTATGATGGTTGTAAAAATTTCACCCAATTTGGTTCTCGTTTCGAATTCGATCAACTAGGCCAAACTTAGTTACTCTTATAAATCTATATTTATATATCATACACTCTAAAGAGCAACCTCTATCAATTCAAATAAAATGGAATAACCAACCGTTGGATGTGATTATTACAATAGATTATAAATGTGGTTAAAAATTTAGTCAATTTCACCAAAGTTTCGAACCCGATCAGATTGGTCAACTGTAGTCACTTGTATGTTTTCTCGGTCGACCGATGGCGTGACAATCGCAAAACATGCTAATTTTTTACATCACGTTTGTAAATATTTCATCGATGGATGTGGGTGGACATAAGATAAAAATTTTAATTTTAATTACAAATACGTTGGCCTATACCAATTTGTCTCATAAAATTGTATAACTTATATATTGCATTTAAATTGTTGAGGTTCATTCTAAAGCAAACATGAAGTAGAAAATGAATTTGGAGAAACCAACCTGCCGATGGAGAGATTGTAATGTTTTATGGTGGTTGTAAAAATTTCACCTAATTTGGTTCTCGTTTCGAATTCTATCAACAAGGTCAAACTTAGTTACTCTTATAAACCTATATATATATTTCATACACTTTAAAGAGCAACCTCTATCAATTTAAATAAAATGGAATAACCAACAGTTGGGTATGATTATTACAATAGATTATGCGTGTGGTTAAAAATTTAGTCAATTTCACCAAAGTTTCGAACCCGATCGGATTGGTCAACTGTAGTCACTTGTATGTTTTCTTGGTTGACCGATGGTGTGACAATCGCGAAACATGCTAATTTTTTACATCACGTTAGTAAATATTTCATCGATGGATGTGGGTGGACATAAGATAAAAATTTTAATTTTAATTACAAATACGTTGGTCTATACCAATTTGCCTCATAAAGTTGTATAACTTATACACTGCATTTAAATTGTTGAGGTTCATTCTAAAACAAACATGAAGTGGAAAATGAATTTGGAGAAACCAACCGGTCGATGGAGAGATTGTAATGTTTTATGGTGGTTGTAAGAATTTCACCCAATTTGGTTCTCATTTCGAATTCGATCAACTAGGCCAAACTTAGTTACTCTTATAAATCTATATTTATATTTCATACACTCAAAAGAGCAACCTCTATCAATTCAAATAAAATGGAATAACCAACCGTTGGATGTGATTATTACAATAGATTATGCGTGTGGTTAAAAATTTAGTCAATTTCACCAAAGTTTCGAACCCGATCGGATTGGTCAACTGTAGTCACTTGTATGTTTTCTTGGTTGACCGATGGCGTGACAATCGAGAAACGTGATTATTTTTTTACATCACGTTTATAAATATTTCATCGATGGATGTGCGTCGACATAAGATAAAAATTTCATTTTAATTACAAATAAGTTTGTGTAATACCCGTAATTTCCATTTTTAAATTCGAGTGATTGTATCGAATGATTATTATGCGATTTCACATTTTATGTTCGATAATCATTCATTTTTACAATTATCGAAGTTTCGAAACGTTTATGTTAACAAAAAGCTCGAAATACTCGGGTTGAGAAATCGACTTTTTCTACGTACGAAATTTGGAGAAACTTCCTTCATGAAAATTGTAGAGCTCGTCGATACGAGTCTGTGCACGTGCGGAACACGAAGATCGGATTTTTTCTGAATTAGTTATCGAATTTCGAAGTTTTCCGAAACATGTATATATAGAACAATTTTAGAAACCCTAATTTTTTTTTCCCTACCGGTTCCTTTTTTTTCCTTTTCTTCCTTCTTCTTCTTCTTCTTCTTCCTGTTTCTGGAAAACTGGTTTCTCTCTCTCTCTCTCACAGACGCAGTCGGCCGAAAGGGGAGGAAATTTTCTCCTTAATTGTTCTCCCTCCACAGACCACCTCTCGACCTCAAACCAAGTCCCAGGCGTTCGTCTCGAGCTGCTCTAGCTCCCGGAGACAGTTTCACAAGGCGGCGCGGCCCGTGGCGGAGGCGGCACAGCCCGAACCGAAAACGGCTATTTTCGGTTCGATCAAGATATCTCGAGCTACACTCCATCATTTCACTTGATTCTTATCTCATTGAGCTCGCCTCAACTTCCTCTACAAGCACCAAGAAGGATCGGAACTGGGTCGAACGTTTTCACGTTCGTCGGAGCTCGACCCGAACGGATCGAAATACCAAAACTTTCGATCAAGATATCTCGAGCTATACACGATCGTTTCTTGTGATTCCAAGCTTGTTGAGTTCGCAAGGAAGTTCTGAACAAGTTTCCAGAAGGGATCGGGGCCTGAGGTTGCAGTTTTCACGTCGGTTTTCAAGCTCACCGGTTTCTGCATTTTTTCCGGCCGCCGACTGTAAATCGGTAATTTCGATGCCTTCCGATCATTTTTAGGTCTTGTGCTAGTTATGAAAGTTGCTCAGAATGATGAAACGAAGGGGACAAGCTCGGCCCCGACACCATTGGTGGTGGTCGGTGGCGGCTCTGTCCCTAACTCTGGCGGCCTTTTCCGGCCAACTCCGGAGGTCTAAAATTTGGTTTCTGTCCATTTTATGATTCTATGTTTCGATACGATCATTTCGGCGTATTATATGCATTTTTCGGATATCGTATGAATTAGTTATGAATTTTGTGATTTCGATCGATTTCGGTCGTTAGATTTTTGATCTGTGAAATTATGACCGTTGGATGAACTTGTAAATTTGTTATGATGATCATATGACTGTCCCAGAGGCTTTGTGTGGTCATGGGCGAAGATCCGACCGTTGGATCTTCGTATATGTGAAAAATGGTAATTAGGGGAGCGATTCGTGAGAAACCGCTCGTCGGATTTTAATGTTAATTAGAATCTGACCGTTAATTAGTGGTTAAATTATGAGTTGAAATTGTTGGCTAAATTCGAATCACATTTGATTAGGTGATTGACGGATTTTAATTGCATGAGCTATTCGGCGTTAATTATAAATTATAATTTATAATTATATTGAAGACGCAGCGGGAGTTTCGAGGTGAGTAAAACTCACGTGGTTCATATTACGAACCGAGCATTTTAATTTATTTATTTTTGGTAATTGTGTGAAAATATATTTGCGGATTAAATATTTGTTTTAAAAAAATTCATGGACTTGAATCACTACGGTCCATAGGTAAGTAAAATAATTTTTAACTATACAAATGAATTTCATAATTTTCTTGTGTGAACTATAGATGGTATTAGTGGTAATCCCTGAGTGGATGATTACGTATATATATATTTACGTGGAAAATATATATTAATGTGTGGATTGTTTGATTTATGATATGATTGTGTTGAATTGATGAGTTGATTATATTACAATTGTGTAATTCCATAATAATATGATGTATCTTGGTTGGGATGATTGATGAGTATGTGATATTATATGTTGGGTTCATTTATGGGTTTAGGGTCAACGTAATGACCTGAGTGAGTAATCGGATGCTCTAATCCTAGTGTGGATGATGGGATACGATTGGTTGAGTATGTAGAATTATTGGACGTTCTAAATATGTGTATAGGTATACATATTGATGAAATACAATAATTGATAAATATGTCGGATGCCATAACCTAGGCCAGGTGACGGGCTACGATTCAGTTAGAGCTCTAGTCTGTCAAGTACCGTATTTTTATAAATACGAGGATGAGAGTTGTGGGAAAAGTTGTGAGTGGGGTTGTCATGATATATTGAATTGGTGTTGATTGAGATTGTTATTAATTGCATATGTGGAAATAATTGAGTGTTGCTGTGTGTGGAAATAAATGAGATTAAATTAAGTAACAGTTCATTCTTTTACTCATACAAGCTTTCATAAGCTTACCGGGTTTTGTGTTGTTGCAATCCCGGTACACTATTCAATGGTGTAGCGGATATTCCTGCAGGTCAGGATAACCAGGGAGGTGACCGAGCTGCTTAGGTGTTACAGCAGTTTTGTTATTTATCTAGTTGTGAGGTGTGTGTATGCTCATTTAGAGCTTTACATTACAGTTTGGATTTGAGTTGTAATAATTAACCGAGACTAAAATTCGGTTTGATTTTATTTTGTGTGGTGAGTATGTTAAGAAAAGAAAAATTTTCAGGATGATTATTTTGAGTTTGTAGTATTTTCATGTTTCGGATTTTGAATTGTTATTCTAAAATTCGGGGCGTGACAGTTTGTCTATACCAATTTGCTTCCTAAAGTTGTATAACTTATACATTGCATGTAAATTGTTAAGGTTCATTCTAAAGTAAACATGAAGTGAAAAATGAATTTGGAGAAACCAACCGGTGGATGGAGAGATTGTAATGTTTTTATGGTGGTTGTTAAAGTTTCACTCAATTTGATTCTCGTTCGAATTTAATCAACTAGGTCAAACTTAATTACTCTTATAAACCTATATTTATATATCATACACTCCAAAGGGCAACTTCTATTAATTCAAATAAAATGAAAAAACCGACCGTTGGATAAGATTATTATAATAAATTATGAGTGTAGTAAAAAATTGAACTAATTTCATTATATTTTTGAATCCGATCAAATCGGTCAACCGCAGTTATGACATGCATAATATATATGCACATATTCTATATAGAAGTATGAGAACTTTCAACTTCACCATAAGCCAAATTACAACAAATTCACACTCACACAAAAGACACACACACACACACACACACACACACACACATATATATATAACTTAAATAAGTTATATATATATAAACACATACACACATATATAAACATGTCTAAAAGAACTTATATAAGTTATATATATATATATATATATAAACATGTCTAAAAGTCCTGGATCTTCAATAATGATGATATGGCACACTAAAGATTCTCGTCCAAACTACACTGCCTTCACTTAAATTGTCATAACTCCTTCTAGAAAAGTCGGAATCGCAAACTGTAAAATTCCTCAGAAACTAGACACATGGGGCTTTCTGTACATATATGGTACATCTTCTAATTCCATCTAATCAGTTCCTAGTAATTCAGTGAATTTCACTTCTAGACATGAACTTGTAAAAGATGTTGCAGATTCTCGTTCAAGCTGAACTGCTTTCACTTAAATTGCCATAACTCCTTCTAGAAAAGTCAGAATTACAAATCATAAAATTTTTCAGAAACTAGACACATGGGGCTTTCCATGCATATAGGATACAACTCTTAATTATGTCTGTGCAGTTCTCAGTAATTCAGTGAAATTAGGTGTTCTGCACAACAATTTCTGTGTTTATATATATATATATATATATATTTTTTTTTTTTTTACAGGCTTTTACGGGCCGGGCCGGGTTTTGAACCCCTAAACCAAGCCCGGGCCGCTACCCACCTCGGCGGGTTTTAGTGGGCTTTTTGGCCGGCCAGGCCGGGCTTTGAGCCCACGGGCCTTGGGACCTCCATTGGCCCACTTGATTCGCGGGCTTTTTGATGAGGCCTACCTCGAACTGGCCGTCGAAAAAATCGGATCGACCCTTACCCTATGCCTGCCCCCCACAAGGCATACCGAGAAGCTGCAAAGCCACGCACAAGCCCCTGCATGCATCTACTAAGTGTTGCTGAGCCTCTGTCGATAGCCCTGCAAGCATCTGTCGACAGCCCTACAAGCTCCCTACCGAGTGCTGCCGACATCTGCCGAGAAGCCCCGTGCGCATCTCTTGAGCCCTGACCTCCCATGTGCCTGCCCCTGCTGACAGCCCCGCGCACACCTGTTGAGAGCTACCGACAGCCCCGCACACACCTGCCAACATCTGCCGACACCTGCCGACAGCCCCTGCACATCCTCCTCATAGCCCCTGCACAACCCCTGCAGCAACCCCACACACCCCAGCCTATTTTCCAGAGACCCGACACCTTTTTCCAGTAATCTTCAACATTCTTTTCCGGTCAAGATTTCCGGCTTCTTTTCAAGGTAAACTTTTCTAAAAGTTCCCGTTTTTGAACTTTTTCAATTTCTTCTTCTTTTATCAGGGACTTCCAACATCCCTTCTTCTACCCCTCTTTCTTCTTCGTAGGGGAGACCTAAAAGCCGAACTGTAAGGGTTCGTGCTCACTCCAAGCTCGGAGCTTGTAGAGTCCTCCAAACTTAGAGTTTATTGAGAAGAAAAATGATCGACCACATACATCATTATTTCGATCTAATCCAAAACCCCTCTTGGAATCAGATTTTCTTGGAAGTGATTACACTCAGAACTCCCTATTTTCTTGGAAGCGACTACGCTCAGAAATTCTTATTGTTTTCGTGGTAGCCCTTTTCGTCCGAAACTAACCCTAATCTTGTGTTGTTTTTCAGGATGAGTTACCTCAATAAGTTGAACTTTTTTCCACTAGAGACAATTGGCGCAGGATACCATAGGTGGGTCCGAGATGTGTGCCAACATCTTAAGGCGGATGGACTTCTAGAAACCATCCAAGAGCCTAGTCAGAACGTGCTCTCCGTTGAGCAAGCTCGTGCTTTCGAAGCAAATAAAGCTGAAGCCATAATTCTCATGACAAGGCACTTGAATGATGCTCTCCAAAGTGAATACCTTAATGAGGAAGACCCTAGAAAACTATGGGTGGAATTTGGGCAGCGATTTGGCAATGTTTGTGACTTCCTGCTTCCTGATTTAGAAGTCAGATGGCATAGCCTCTGCTTTTGTGATTTCAAGTCCCTACTTGATTATAACTTAAAAAAACTCTTCGTTTCAAGTCCTTGATGGAGTTTTGTGGACACACCATAACTGATATGATGTTTATTGAGAAGACTCTCTCTACCTTCCTCGTCTCTGCCTTGATGATTTCGAAGAATTATCGGATTGATCTGAATGCAGGATGTATCACAAGGTTTCATGAGCTCATTGGAGCTATGAACGTAGCTGAGAAGCACGACAGTATCCTTGTGAAGAACTATAATGATAGACCCGTGGGAACTAAGTCTATTCCGGAGTCTAACTATAGTCGCACCCCCAAGGGAGGACGCAAGGAGTGAAACCCTAAGAGTAAGGACAATTATGGATGTTCTGGTCCATATTCTAGCCCTAAAGAGGAAGGAAAGGCATGCACGGAACCGTGGAGGTCAATGTGTGAAGAGAGAGAGAGAGGCGGATCCTCCTTTCATGGTGGTGACGCCACCAAGAACAATGGTCGTCCAAATCGTGCACCAAATGCACCTCGATCAAGGGAGCCTGACCATAAAGGTGATTGTCTTTGATGTGGATCAAGTGGAAATTGGGCAAAGAAGTGTAATGCATCCTAGAACATTGCAAATGCATACAAGATGTATCGTGAAGCAAGGGAGGCCAATTACATGGAGCAAGAAGATCAAGATGGTGATCTCGATCTAAGGGTGGAAGACTACAAGGATCAAGACCCAGAAACTGACGATTTTGATTAAGTCTTTTTATTTTCCAAGAGATGTAGGCAATTGCCATATTATTATAATAGATGCCAATGGTATTAGTCTTTCTTCAAAGAGGCGTACTCAATGTAAGTGTGATGTCTAGGAAGGTTTTGAGATAAGTGGTACTTAAGCGAGCTTTGCTCTACTGACATCTCTCTACTCACCTGGTCACATTTGCATTGAAATTACCAAAGGGAGTTAGACGGCTACCATTGTTTTGCATTAGCTAGTTTATTGGATTAGATTCTTTTTGGTTAAAGAAACGATGATGTAATTCTGTTTGGCTTATTAATAAAAGTTGAGTTCTTTTCTTTATGACTCTTTTTTAATTATGAGCTTTTCTTTTAGGAATTGATGAACTACAATGTCTCGCGGATAGTGCGACTATGCACACCATTCTACGACAAATGTAATTATTCTTAGAGATGTTGCCTACATATTCCTCTGTGACTATGATGGCTTGGCCATCAGGTTTAGTTCAAGGACATGGAATGACCCAATTCCTTTTGCTAAATAGCACCCTGATTAAAGTCACTGAAGCTCTCTACGCTCCTAAGGCAAATCGAACCTTATTGAGCTTTAAAGATATAAGAGCCAACAGATTCCATGCGGAAATGCATAATGAGAACGGAATAGAATTCCTTTGCATTACCTCTAATGATTGCGGCAGAAAGCGCATCTTAGAGAAGCTTATGTGTCAATCTAGTGGACTTTATGTCACTACAATTCAACCAATTGAATCCAACAATATCATAAGAGAAGATGTGTTGGATTCAGACACATATTGGCTTTGGCATGATCGACTAGGACATCCTGGTTGTGATATGATGCTTTGTATACTAAAGACTTCACACGGACATCCATTATTCAGAGTGAGAAGAAGCAACATTCAAAAGTTGATTCCCGGACTTAGCAAGACCGTAAAAACTATAGCCTCTGGCGCTGCTGCTGTCTTGAGCCTTCGAAAGGCCGCCCCTGTCCCTAGTGATGGCGCCAACCATGAGCATGACGCCATGGTTGCTCCTCCTAGTGGCCATGACGCCATACACACTAATTTCCATGGCACTAACGCCATAATGGGAGATGTAGTCACACATTTTGCTTCTAATTGCGCTACAGACGCTCCGGCCCAACCAAAATCCTCATTGGTTGCTTCTAAGGTCCCTCACTCGTTCTACAAAGCCTGTTCCTTTAGGAAATTAGGACCGAGATCATCCTACGCAAAGGATCCCAAAATACTTATTATGTTCTTTCTAAGAATCCAAGGGGATATCTGTGGACCAATTCAACCATCATGCAGACCTTTTAAATACTTTATGGTATTGGTTGATGCGTCGACAAGCTGGTTATATGTCGCGCTATTATCCACCCGCAATGCTACTTATGCTAAACTCTTTGCCCAAATTATCCGTCTACTGGTTCACTACCCTGACTATCCAATTAAGTCAATTCGACTTGATAATGATGGGAAGTTTACATCAAAAACATTCGATGACTATTGCATGTCACTGGGGATTAATGTTGAACATCCCGTTCCCCATGTTTATACCCAAAATGGTCTCACAGAAGCTGCTATAAAACGACTATAAATGATAGCCCAGACATTGGTTATGCACACTAGTCTCCCTGTTTCTGCTTGGGGATATGCAATATTGCATGCAACGATGCTAATTCTTCTAAGACCTATTACAACTCAATCTTACTCTGCATTATTGCTAGTGACTGGGTACGAGCCTGATATCTCACACTTACGCATTTTTGGGTGTACTATTTATGTGCCTATTACGCCGCCACAAAGTACTAAGATGAGTCATCAACGACAAATGGGCATTTATGTTGGATATGAATCTCCAACTATAGTCCGCTATCTTGAACCCTTGACAGATGATCTCTTTACCGCTAGATTTACTGATTGTCACTTTGATGAGATAGTCTTCCTATCGTTAGGAGGAGATAAGAACACAGATGTTCAACAGGAATGACAGGAATTGTCGTGGTCTGTCCCCCTATGTCACATCTCGATCCCCGTACAGCACAGTCTGAACTTGAAGGGCAAAGAACAATCGAGCTCCAGAACATAGCAGACTTTGCTTGATGCGTTTTATGATGTTGCCAAGGTGACGAGATAACACATACCTGCTGCAAACGTGCCTGCAAGGATTGATGTCCCTAATAATGGACATAACGCCACTCCTGTGACACCAGGAGATGGTACCATTGCCCAACATGGCAATGATGTGGCAGCTATGGCCGCAGTTCTCGTAAGGAAGCGTGGTAGACTAATTGGTTCGAAGGATACTCACACTAGAAAGAGAGCGAATGAGGCACAAACAAATGATTTGATCATCGATACTCAAAATCCGTCCCATGAGAATGTTCCGGATTATGGTTATGTCCAAGAAACATCATTGGAGGACTCCTCAATGACAGAACCTATCCCTGAGAATGTAGAGATCTCCGTGAATTACACTAGTATATATAGGACGTGGGAAAGAAGCTCCTTCATCATTGATGATATATTCGTGTATTCAGTAGCACGTGAGATTATTGAGACCGATGACATTGAGCCACGCTCTGTTGATGAATGCCAACGTAGAGCTGATTGACCAAAGTGGAAAGAAGAGATCCAGGCAAAACTTGATTCTCTAATGAAAAGAAAGGTATTTGGTAAAATTGTACCAATACCGCCCAACACCAAACCAATTGGTCACAAATGGGTATTTGTTAGAAAGCGTAATGAGAAAAATGAGATTGTAAGGTACAAAGCTTGCCTTGTGGCATAAGGCTTCTCACAACGCCCTGGAATCGACTACGAGGAGATATATTCTCCTGTAATGGACGTCATAATGTTCCGCTACCTTGTTAGTTTGGTAGTTCCTGAAAAACTGAACATGCAGCTTATAGATGTGGTTACAACGTATCTATATGGGGATCTAGATATAGAAATATACATAAAAGTTCAGATGGGATTCAGTTACCCAAATCAAGTGGCTCTAAACCACGGAGCGGGTTGGCTATAAAATTGAAACGCTCACTATATGGATTGAAGCAATGAACTACTTGATTGGGAAGGGATATGTCAACAATGAACTATGCCCATGTGTGTTCATTAAAAGGACAGGTTTCGGATTTGTAATAGTAACGGTTTATGTCGATGACAAGAATATAATTGGCACCCTTAAAGAATTAAGGGAAACCGCTGAACACTTGAAATCATAGTTTGAGATGAAAGATCTTGGAAAAACATAGTTTTGCCTCGGTTTAGAACTTGAGCACAGTGAAGATGGTATCCTGATTCATTAATCAGCTTATACCCAAAAGATGCTTAGCCATTTTAATACTGATAAGATTAAGCCTTCAAGCACTCCAATGGTTGTCCTTAGTCTTGATCCAAAGAAGGATCCAATTCGTCCAAAAGATGGCGACGAAGAAATGCTAGAGGCAGAAGTGCCATATCTAAGTGCAATAGGCGCATTATTGTACTTAGCACAATGCACCAGACCAGACATCTCTTTCGCCATGAACTTGTTTGCTAGATATAGCTCTGCGCTAACACGATGCCATTGGACTGGTGTTAAACATATCTTTTGATACCTAAGTGGTACAATCGATATGGGCTTGTTTATTCGTACAGATAAGTGATGGATTCAGACTTATTAAACAATCGGAACGCCACACATGGTGGATTGCATTCCCTCTCCCCATCCTAAAACGATATAAGTGTTTTGGAAGGTTTTGCTGATGCTGGATATCTCTCTGACCCACACAAAGGTCGTTCCCAAACTGGTTATGTATTCACCATAAGAAACACCGCAATATCTTAGAGGTCTACGAAGCAGACCTTAGTCGCCACCTCTTTGAATCATGCAGAGATTATTGCTCTTCACGAAGCAGTTCGTGAATGTATATGGTTATGATCCATAGTTACGCATGTTCGAAGTAATTGTGGTTTGAAGTATACCACAGATGAGCCAACAAGCATTTATGAGGATAATGTTGATTGCATTGAATAAATGAAGCAAGGCTACATCAAAGCCGACAACACCAAGCATATATCGCCCAAATTCTTATATAATCAGTAACAACAGAAGCTCCTCAAGATCAAAGTGAACCAGGTTCGATCTGAGGACAATGTGGCAGACTTGTTTACTAAGTCATTGCCCAAATCCACGTTCGAGAAACATGTGGCAAGAATTGGCTTGCGGAAATTATCTGAACTCCCATGATCGTAGTCATCAGGGGGAGGCGCAGACATCATGGGGAGATGTCTACGTGTTCACACCTCGAAACGTGAAGGGTGTGTTGTGCTCTTTTCCCCCTTCGACCAAGGTTATTTTTGCCCCACTGGATTTTTGTTACTCGGCAAGGTTTTTAGCGAAGCAACGAGAGAAGTACCGCTTTTGGGCAACACAAGGGGGAGTGTTTAAGGAAATCTCTATTTTGTGTTTGACCCCAACTCTAGATTATTTGACCTAGTGGTAATATGGTTATAATAAAAGGATTTAGAATCCTATTCAATGTAGAATTAATTTCCTTGTATGTTCAGATTCTATGCATTGTAATCCTTTATATAAAGAGACCCCTATTATCAATGAGTATACACAGCGATTTTCTCTCAGTTTCTGATTCCCTAAAACAAATGCAATATATTTTGAATTATTTTTTATCGTTCTTTCTTTCTTGTAGTGGAATATAAAAAATGATTAGAAAACTAATCTTAAAAAGCTAAGATTAAGTAAAACACTGTAGAACTTAATTTATTTTAATTTTCTAAATAGTTAAATAAAATTAAGATTTTTATTTATTTAAATTAAGATTTTAAAATCGTGCTTTATAGTGGGTAGGCACGAGCACGACCCGTTTATTGACCCGGCATGATATGGGCTCGGGCCCTGGGCTGGATCGGGCTTAATGTTTAAGTAAATGGGCCGGTATGAGCCTGATAGGATAACAAATGAGCCAGCCCAAGCATGACACGAAGCACGAAGCACGACTAGGCCCGCTTAAAATGGGTTGGGTCGGGCCGGGTCGGCCTATTTGCCAGCTCTACTCGTAACAATATACTCCACACAACAAACCAACGTAGGATGCCGAGAAAGACCGGACGCTCCCCCAAGCGAGCCCCACGCTCCGCCGATTCCAACCCCGAATTTCTTCAACATGATCATCTCAATATTCCCAACAACTTTCTCAACTATAACAATGCTCAATTTCAAGTCTATTTATCAGAAATTACCTCGAAAATCCTAAATTTCTTCTCGCTGTCGATTCACCTTTCTCCAGCAAAATTGAAGCTACCCACTGGTTGGGTTCGAACCATGAAGAAGAGACCTTCAAGATCTGGGTAGTAGCTCAGCATGAGGTGGCCAAAAAATGGAGATTTAGCTGGAAAACCGAAATTGACATCACCGGAGTTTTTGCTTGCTGTGCCTCATACAGCCCGAATTAGCGTGCGCCACCGCCACAAGTCGAGGTGGTCCAGATTGGATCGGTTTCATGCCGGAGGTGGCCGGAATTGGTGCCGATGAGGTTGAGATGGTTCGATGGCGATTTCTCTCTCTTTCTCTCTCTTCGATTTCCCTAAAAGGGAAATCACCCAAAATAGTAATTTCTATTTCTGGAAGCACCTAAAAACACTTCAAAGAGTTTTCTAAAATGTTACAATCATCACAAAGATTCATCACACTGATTTCACTTCTCATTACATAGATATTCCTACACAAGCTACCATATCTTAAATCACGAATTAAGATGGTCATATAGACTCACGGTATCTCAACAAATGAAATTCTACAATCAGAACTCAATACACAATTTCACCATTCTCGAACAATAAGGAACTCATTTCAAGATATTGTTCACATCACAACGAAGCCACCAATACATATATATTTCACGTAAATATATATATACATATACATAGTCATCCACTCAGGAATGCCACTAATACCAACTATAGTCATAGTTAACCTAATAACTTCAAGACAATATGGTAACTATGCACATAACGAATATCGTGTGATTTACTCATCTCTGAATCCCGCTGCGTCTTCACACACTAACTAAGATAAGCATAATCATCCCAATCTGCTCAACACAACTTTGTAAAGTACCTAGTCACATACGGTCCCAACTTAGTACACGAATCATAAAATCGTCCAACAACTACTAATTAAATTCGGGAACAATCCTCGGAAAATAATAATGAAATTCGGGGGTATTACATTGGGCTGTCTTTGGTTAGGTTTGTCGGTCTTCTTGAGTTAGGCCCTTAAGTGCAAGGAATTTTTTCTTTGTTATCTAGCTTGCCCTTCAACTGTATTTTGGTCTTTGTCGGGTTAACTCTTTGTATCTCTAGTTGTACACCAAATATAGGCTACTAGTTTACTATTTGTGGGAGTTATGTTGTGAGGGTTGAGTGCTTTTGCTTTTAGGCTTGAATAAGTGCGCTCATTTTGTTTCCAATAAGAGTTACCTGTTTTTTGCTTGACATTTATGATTTTGGTATAAGATAATATCTGATGTACATGCTTTCTGAACATAAATAAGTAACGAAATTATCTGTACTTCAAAAAAAAAAAAAAACTCTTGTGTGTTTTTTGATTTATGATAATTTTCTTTATTAAAAAAAAATGATAGAGTATATATATTTCTTAACTTGGGGCGCTCAACTCCTCTCCCTCCCTCTCTCCTATTTAATTATTGTCAATTCTTCATTTTTTTTTGAAGAGGAAGTTGATATCATTAGATCAACAGCAAATAGGCTGTAGTCTACCAGAACTTACACAAGAAATCCGGAAAACCTACCTAAGCTAAAGCAAACCATTAAAGATCACTGGGACGCTCACAATTAAGTGAGCTTATACAAGAATGAAAAAACCTCGCCTTCTACGGAAAGAAATCATTCAACTAGCCTCCACTTGCCAAACAAGTAATTGTGGTACAAGCAAAAAAACTAGAAACGTCATAGAAGACTCATAGAAGTTTATCCAAACTCACACATGCTCAATGCCCTAATACATTAGGGTCTATCTTGCCTCAATCTAAGCCCGTAGGCCCAAGCCCAACTCAAATCTTGCCTAACATGAAGGCTTTTCTGGCACAGCAGTCCAGGGGATAGCCCCGGTCCACAGAGATGAACCCACAGATCTGAGCCTAATAACCTAAGCTTGAGCCGAGGCCCAAAAGCACAAGCCCAAAGTCGAGTCATTAGGGTAGAATCTTCAGGCCATTGCTGCCATACTGCCTCCACCACCGTTAGGCCATCCAGCGGCTAGCCTATCCGCCACTGCATCAAAGCTCTAATCCAAAACCACCAGCTGCCTGTCAACCCCCTTGCTCCACGGCCTTCACCACCGATTGCGAGCTTCAAACATCGATCAGACTGTAGACGATGATCTCGACTGCCCAACCTTTACAACTCTCGCACGAGATCTGGTGCCTTGTGATGTCTACGACCCCTGACGAAAAGCTCCGCCGGTGCTAAAACAGATGGCAACTGGAAAGAGATTCCACCACCACGCTACGCTCAAGCCGACTTCGCAGCCTCCAAGATCTACTCCGTCACCAGGTAGACCTGGTTCGAGCCTTTGCCAAACTACACCACAATAAGAACCTCGCTGGATCTGGAACAACGGCGCCAGGTTCTGCTCAAAACCCTAGAGAATGGGTTCTGCTAGTATTGTCAATTCATCATTGTTTTGTTGGTTTCAGCAGTTCAATTTATCGATCTTTATATTACGTAACAAATCGATGATTTGGAGAAGATTAGATGAAAACTGAGAAATGCAGTGAAAGTCCACATCATTAGCCCTATTGCTTAAGCACGCGGATTTTCTTTTTCTTTAATGAGTGATTTTTTCTTTTTCTTTTTCTTTTTTCTCTTTTCGATTAGAATGAGTGATAAACCTTTATGCATGCATCTCATTAAGTTTGGTATTGTCTGGCAACATTGTGTAGATGGTGATGTTGTGCCAAATTTAAGACTTTCTAAGCATATATGATGAGACGTGTACGTTCTAACTAATATATTATACATGCAATTGCCAAAAAAATAATTATACATGCGTGCATGCATATTGATTCTCTATCGATCAATCTGGCATTTAAAGGAAGAGTACGCTAGTGATGGAAGCACTCCATAATATATGCACGCACGAAACTTCTGTCCGTTAACTTGCCACTCATTTGACCTCCTTCTAGTTAACTTAATATAAATGCCGGTTTTCTGTATTTTACATTGGAGAGGAGAGACGAAATGCGCCGCACGCGCACAAATTTTTATAGAGTTTTAGCCGAGGTCCTCTTGTCCCGCGCACTCTGCGTCGGTGGAGCTTGCCTCATCATCGCTGTGAGGCTGTCGGATGGGCGATGATGGTCTAGGGTTCTATGGCTTCTTGGATCTATAGTGGCTCAAAGCTTGATCGTTTTGATTTAATCTTGTTTGGTTCAAAGCTCCTTGTGGCTGGGTGAGTCATGGGGCCTGATTCAAGGGGCGGTGCTGGCTGGTGTTTGGTTCGAAACAACGGCAACGACGCAGCGTCATTGTTGGGATGTAGCTGACGTTCTAGGGGCACAAGGGATCCTTTTCATTTTGGATCGGGTCTAGCACTTTTCGGGTTCGATGTTGTCCTCGAGGTGGTGGCAGTGTGGTGTGAGCAGTGGTCCTTGAAGTGGATGGCAACGATATGGGGCAGTTGTGGCAATCGCTCGCTTGCGGCGTGCGTCGTCCTCAGCACAGCAAGGTGGAGGCGCAACAAGGCTGGGTCAGCAATTTGGGTCTAAGGTCCTGTCTTTTGCTTTGGGCCAATTTGGGCCATTCAATAGTTAGCTTTCGTTTTTTAAGGAACTCTAGTTTAGTAATAAAAATTACTTTCAATAATTCCCTTAAGTTTTTAGGGAGCTACGCACTTTTGTGCCTTTAACGAATTCTCCGGAGTAGTACTGATGGAGGATTCACTCTATCTCTATGTATTTAATGTCAAATGAGTGACATAGTTCTATATACCACTATGGGTATCAACACATCTTCTTGTCTGTCTATAGGTAGCAGCGGAATGGTATATAATGGTCATTCTGCCTTTTGAATAATATATTAGCTCTGCCTTCTTTCAAAAAAAAATATATATAAAAAATGCTAGTTTTCTTTCAAAAAGTAGGTCTATATCAATTCTCAATTTAATATATATATATATATATATATATATATAAGTTCCCAATTTGGGTGTGGTTAACTTACAATTGAATCTAATTGATCTTAACAAATTAAAAGATGTTCAAGTAAATCTAGAATATGTGTCTGGTCCAAACTTGAGGTTACTTGCTCTAGTTGAAATAGGGGTTTATGTTAGAGATATTCTCGGAGAATCTTAGTAGATATCTAATTAATGTACGATTACGTTTCCTTGTACAACTCTATCTCTATGTTGCAATCCTCTATATAAAGAGGCCCTTTTATCAGTGAAAGTACGACTCAATTCTCTCCCAATTCAGTTTTCCTAAAACAAAAGAAAATATATGCACATTTCCTGAATACTTAATACACACCCCTAATTTTTCTACATTTAAAACCAGCTTGTATGGATAAATGAATTGACTAAAAAGGACATACATGCATATTAGAAAATTGTAAGATTACTCTTTATTGAACAATCATAAATTATAATGTTGTAACGGTATATAGCAGTAATCAACAATGAATTAGATGATAAAGGATATGTTTATTGATATTCTATTTACAATATATATTGTGATTATATATATTGTTTATGGACTTATTAATAATTCATAGAATTGCAAGAGATGTAACGTCCAATGGTCAAAAGGATTGTCATAAAGTGTCCTTCATGGGTTAGCCCTTGATTGATATCTGCACACTATATATTCAGGGTCCTTGCTTTCATAAAAGACACACGGAACAATTTACCCCATTTAGAGTGTTACGGATTTTGAGGTACACGATTATTTTGTACAATAAGCAAAGCATATATATATATATATATATATATATATAGTGTTATGTATCTCTTATAAGATTATGTATTCAGTTTTACATGTGATATCAGAGCAGGTCATATGCTTCTAGAGATCTTACAAGGATGTCTTGTTTATATGATGGTTCTTACATGAGTAATTAAGTTTTGTCATGTACAATGTCTATTCTTTTTCCTGAAAATCATATGATTGGTTAACTTGCTGTTTTCATGTAGCTTAGGCAGATAGCTAAAAACTATCTCCAGCCCTAAAACTCTCTCTCTCTCTCTCTCTCTCTCTCTCTCTCTCTCTCTCTCTCTCTCTCTCTCTCTCTCTCTCTCTCTCTCTCTCTCTCTCTCTCCCCCCTCTCTCCTCTCTCTCTTGTTCCATCCCTGTCCGACAATGAGCCCTTGCGCCGTCGTCGGACGGGTTTTAGTTGACTCTGTGTGGGTCATGGTGACAGTTATTTCAATGAGGGAGGGTGAAATCACGGCAGTTATCAGGATTGGTTTCGCTACTGGAGGGCTTCAGCGGCAGACTAGTTTGGTGTCGTAGGATAGGAGGGCTGGTGGTGACATGTTGAAGTATACCATTCACGGTGTTGTGCCAATCGGATCAATCCATTCTAGGTTGGAACTTATGGATCCGATTTGGAATTGGGTTTGCTTGTTTGGGCGGTGCTTACTCATAACTCGTCGGGTTTGGTAGTAGGTTCAAGGCTGCTATCTGGAAAATGCGGTGGGGCGGTGTAGGAAGTCTTCTAGCGACGGAGGTTGTGGTGGGGTTGCGCTTGGCTTGGCTGGCTTCCCGTGGTCGTCCTCTCTCCTGGGTCAAGGCTCGGGCTTGCTCCCTCTTTTTGGGCCAGGCCTGGGCTTTTTTTTTTTCAGTTTTATTTTAGGGTTTAGGGTTTGGTTTTATTTTTTGTTTTTTGTTTTGTTGGTATTAAGACACGACCAAGGTTTGGTTTGTGGTTTTAGTTGTTGTTCCAGTTGTGTTAGTTATTAGCTGTTAGGGCAAGTGCACTACAGGATGTGGCGGAGACAATGTTCACTTTAGTCTTCCAGTGGGTCATTCTTTATGGTTTTGGGTCAGCAAAAAAGTCTGGCTGTGCCATAGACGAGTATTATTGGCCTTCTAGTGGGTCGTTCCTGTCTAGTTTTGGGTCGGAGGCGATGACGATTTGGAGTAGTTTTGGGTTGACAATATGGTGGTGACTGTGTTAGGTTTATTTTAGTCCCAGGTCTGAATGTCTGACAATTATTTTGGTCGGGTTTAGGTCACAACGAGTGTTAGCTTGGTCGATCAAAAGCTGGTCAGGTGGACTTTGGGTGGCGAGTTAGTATTGACACAAGTGAGTTGTCTAGTTCAGGGTTCTTATTGGCTGGACGAGAGATGAGATGTCAAGGTTTCACTGCTCCTACGCTCGTTGTCTTTGTCATATAGTTGTAGTGCAAGTTTGGAGTCGGGGTTTTTTGGCCCCTTGAGTCAGTCATTTTAGATTTCCAATGTGAAGTCTAGTGGTCATTTCTGTATAAGAAATGTTGTCTAAAACTTATTGTAAGCAGTTCATTATGAATGAAGTTTTTCTTGATAAAAAAAAAAATTGCTGTCTTCATGACAAGCACGAGAATTTTATGCTTATAAATTGTTATACAAAAAACTCGATCATTCAGTATTTTGAACCATATGTATGAATTCTTACACAAAGATTAAATCCTTGGTTCTGTGAGTTTTTTGTTTAGACCAAGTTTTAAGGAAAGATTATGATCACATTGTATCCTGGATCCACTTTTGGCTAACACTTGGAACATCAAAGTTTTTGGTCGAATTGCAACTCATAAGGCTATAATTGGTTGATATGCAGTGGCCAATTATCTATTTGATTATATCTGTTCTGAAGTTAGTGTGCCAGGGTGCCTTAAATAAGAAAATACATCCTCACTCCTGGCTAGTGGGTTAGGTGATATAAATGATCTCTGAAAATTAAGCTAGATGCAGCTGAAGATAATTTAAAACTAGGGCTATTGATTATGACATGATCTAATAACATGACTTGAAGTCCGCACGATTAAAACGCGGGTCATTTGCATGTCAACCCGCTCACACGAAATCAATGTGTAACACATTTATTAAAAGAATAGAGCCCGGTAGGCATCAAATTTCATTTTGATATATTTTTCAGAAGATAGAATTAATCTAATAAGTTTTTCATGTAATAGAAGGTTTATTTTCTTGCTTATAATTATGGAATATTGAAGCATAAGTAAAATAATTTTTGCTAGAGAATCTTTTTTTTTTTTTTTTTGAAATAGAAGTTGAATTCATTAGATTAACAGCCAATAGACTAGAGTCTACCATAACTTACATAAGCAAAACTCGGCAAGAGAAACCGAACTAAACTATCTAAGCT
This sequence comes from Rosa persica, assembly GCA_025331145.1. NCBI lineage: Eukaryota > Viridiplantae > Streptophyta > Magnoliopsida > Rosales > Rosaceae > Rosa > Rosa persica. The sequence goes on along the minus strand of WFKR01000005.1, from coordinate 43,466,952 downwards.
ATACCAGATCATTAAAATCTTTGGGACGCTCACATTTAAGCGAGCCTATACAAGAATGAAAAATCCTTGCCTCCTATAGAAAACAAATCATTCAACTAGTCTCTACTTGCCAATCACGCAATTGTGGTACAAGCAAGACACTAGAAACGTCATAGAAGACTCATAGAATTTAATCCAACCTCACACAGGCACTCAACATCCTAATAAAACATTAGGGCCTAGATAGCCTTGACCTGAGCCCAAGCCTGTAGGCCTGAGCCCAAATCAATTCTTGCTTAGCAGGCCAGTTCCCCTGCCCCATCATCCCAAGCGCAAAGACCTAGACCCAACCCCAAGTAAGGAGGGCAACAGTCTTAGCTAGTGCTGGCCTAATTGCTTCTGCCGCCATCCACAGATTCCGCCCTTCCGGTGGTCGACCGGTCCACCGTAACATCAAATCTGGCATAGAACCCGAGCAGAGATTACAGAACTTTATCGAAAGTCAGTCCACCTGAAACCAACGAAACAAGACTCGTCCAAGTTGATAGAACCTCTTTCATCGGAGTCGCCTCGATCTTGTTACCCCCGCTGACCTTTAGCACACTTTGGCAAGCCAAGGTGTGCTAGATCCCAATCCAGAAAAACAAACCCAACACCATAACCCGTCTGCACTCTGTGCCTACCTCTGCAAGCGATCTAGCAAAATCCTTGCCGCACTCAGGACCTTGTCGACATCGACCACTAACGCACACCCACAGGCTAGTAACGAGGCGACACCACTACTAGAGCCAACGGAAGTCGCCGCCGCTCTCTGTTCTCAACGCTAGGGTTTGTGTTACTTTAAAGGTGATTTTGCTAGAGAATCCTTAATATTTCTAAAAACTAAGTTATTCCTTAAAACCAAATGTTAGAATTCAGAAGTAAAATTTGTTCCAAAACAGTTCTTTTATCTTGAGATCTTGAATTATGGTTTGTGTTCAGCCAAGTAATATAGGAGTCATGCTGGTTAATAGGTTGTAAATTAGGTTAAAATAAGTTCCAAACTTGTCTTCTTAAGCGGTAATGAATGAAGAGATGATCCATGATTTCTAAATCAGTTTGACAGAAGGGACATTTGCGGTCAATAATATTGTTAAAATAAATTTGATCTTGTTTTATTGAATCAGAAATTGAGAGAAATTCGCTGTGTATTCTCATTGATAATAGGGGCCTCTTTATATAGAGGATTACAATGCATAGAATCTGAACATACATGGAAAGTTATTCTACATTGAATAGGATTCTAAATCCTTCTATAACCCTATTACCACTAGGTCAAGTAACCTAGAGTTTGGGCCAGACACATAATCTGGATTTCCTTGAACACTCCCCCTTGTGTCGCCCAAACGTAGTGCTTCTCTCGTTGCCTCATTAAAAAACCTTGCCGAGTAACAAAAACCCAATGGGACAAATAACCTCGGTCGAAGAGAAAAAAGAGTACAACACACCCTTCACATTTCGAGACCATACATGTATACATCTCCCCCTGATGTCTGCACCTCCCCCTGATGATTACGATCATGGGAGTTCAGATAGTTTCCGCAAGCTAATTCTCGCCACATGTTTCTCGAACGTGGATTTAGGCAATGACTTAGTAAACAAGTCTGCCACATTATCCTCAGATCGAACCTGGTTTACTTTGATCTTGAGGAGCTTTTGTTATTGCTGATTGTAGAAGAATTTGGGCGATATATGCTTGGTGTTGCCGCCTTTGATGTAGCCTTGCACATTTGTTCAATGCAAGCAGCATTATCCTCATAAATGCTTGTTGGCTCATCTGTGGTAGACTTCAAGCCATAATTACTTCGAACATGTGTAACTATGGATCGTAACCATATACATTCACGAACTGCTTCGTGAAGAGCAATAATCTCTGCATGATTCGAAGAGGTAGTGACTAAGGTCTGCTTTGTAGACCTCCAAGATATCGCGGTGTTTCCCATGGTGAATACATAATCAGTTTGGGAACGGCCTTTGTGTGGGTCAGAGAGATACCCAGCATCAGCAAAACCTTCCAAAACACTTATATCGTTTTGGGATGGGGAGAGGGAACGCAGTCCACCATGTGTGGTGTTCCGGTTATTTGATGGGTCCGAATCCATCATCTCTCTGTAGGGATAGAATAAGCCCATATCGATCGTACCACTTAGGTATCGAAAGATATCTTTAACACCAGTCCAATGGCGTCGTGTTGGTGCGGAGCTATATCTAGCTAACAAGTTCACAACGAATGAGACGTCCGGTCTCATGCATTGTGCTAAGTACAATAATGCGCCTATTGCAATTAGATATGGCACTTCTGCCTCTAGCACTTCTTCATCTTCATCTTTTGGACGGAATGGATCTTTCTTTGGATCAAGACTACGGACGACCATTGGGGTGCTTGAAGGCTTAATCTTATCAGTATTGAAACACCTAAGCATCTTTTCGGTATAAGCTGATTGATGAATCAGAATACCATCTTCACGGTGCTCAAGTTCCAAACCGAGGCAAAACCGTGTTTTCCCAAGATCTTTCATCTCAAACTCAGATTTCAAGTGTTCAGTGGTTTCCCTTAACTCTTTAAGGGTGCCAATTATATTCATGTCATCGATATAGACCGCTACTATTGCAAATCCGGAACTTGTCCTTTTTATGAACACACATGGGCATAGTTCATTATTGACATATCCCTTCCCAATCAAGTAGTCACTCAGACGGTTATACTACATCCGTCCGGATTGTTTCAATCCATATAGTGAGCGTTTTAATCTTATGGCCAATGCGCTCCGTGGTTTAGAGCCACTTGATTTGGGTAACTGAATTCCATCTGGAACTTTCATGTATATTTCCGTATCTAGATCCCCATATAGATACGCTGTAACCATGTCCATAAGCTGCAGTTCAGTTTTTCGGAAACTACCAAACTGATAAGGTAGCGGAACGTAATGACGTCCATTACGGGAGAATAGGTCTCCTCGTAGTCTATTCCAGGGCGTTGTGAGAAGCCTTGCGCCACAAGGCGAGCTTTGTACCTTACAATCTCGTTTTTCTCATTACACTTTCTAACGAATACCCATCTATGACCAACTGGTTTGGTGTTATTGTCATTGCCACTAGGAGGGATAACCATGGCGTCATGCTCATGGTTGGCGCCATTTATGGCGTCATCACAAGGGACAAGAGCGGCCTTGCGGCGGCCCAAGACAGCAGCAGCGCCTGAGGTTGCAGTTTTTGCGGTCTTGGTAAGTTCGGGAATCAATGTTTGATTCTTGCTTCTTCTCATTCTAAAGAATGGATGTCCGTGTGAAGTCTTTAGTATACGGAGCATCATATCACGACCAGGATGTCCTAGTCGGATATGCCAGAGCCAATATGTGTCTGAATCCAAGAGATCTTCTCTTATGACATTATTGGATTCAATTGGTCGAATTGTAGTGACATAATGCAAAGGAATTCTATTCCGTTCTCATTATGCGTTTCAGCATGGAATCTGTTGGCTCTTATATCTTTAAAGCTCAATAAGGTTCGGTTTGCCTTAGGAGCGTAGAGAGCTTCATTGACTTTAATCAAGGTGCCATTTGGAAAAAGGAATTGGGTCATTCCATGTTCTTGAACTAAACCTGATGGCCCAGCCATCGTAGTCACAGAGGAATATGTAGGCAACATCTCTAAGAATAATTGCATGTGTCGTAGAATGGTGTACGTAGTCGCACTATCCGCGAGACATTGTAGTTCATCCATTCCTAAAAGAAAAGCTCATAATTAAAAAGGAGTCATAAAGAAAAGAACTCAACTTTTATTGATAAGCCAAACGGAATTACATAATCGTTTAATCAAAGAAGATCTAATCCAAAAAGAAACTAGCTAGTGCAAACAATGGCAGTCATCTAACTTCTTTTGGTAATTTCAATGTAAATGTGACCAGGTGAGTAGAGAGATGTCGGTGGAGCAAGGCTCGCTTAAGTACCACTTATCTCAAAACCTTCTAGACATCACATTTACAAGGAGTACGCCTACTTTGAAGTAAGATTAAACCATTGGCATCTACTACAAATAATATGGCAATTGCCTACATCTCTTGGAAAATAAAAAGACTTAATCAAAATCGCCAATTTCTGGGTCTTGATATTTGTAGTCTTCCACCCTTAGATCGAGATCGCCTTCTTGATCTTCTTGTTCCATGTAGTTGGCCTCCCTTGCTTCACGATACATTTTGTATGCGTTCGCAACGTTCTGGGATGCACTACACTTCCTTGCCCAATGTCCACTTGATCCACATCGAAGACAAACATCTTTATGGTCAGGCTCCCTTGATCGAGGTGCATTTGATGCACGAGTTGGACGACCATTGTTCTTGGTGGTGTCACCACCGTGGCCGGAGGCTCCGCCTCTCTCTCTCTTCACACGTTGACCTCCACGGTTCCGTGCATGCCTATCTTGGTGATTTCCTTCCTCTTTAGGGCGAGAATATGGACCAGAACGTCCAGAATTGTCCCTACTGTTAGGGTATCGCTCCTTGCGTCCTCCCTTGGGGGAGCGACTATAATTAGACTCCGAAATAGACTTAGTTCCCACAGGTCTAGCATTATAGATCTTCCCAAGGATATTATCGTGCTTCTCAGCTACGTTCATGGCGCTAATGAGCTCATGAAACCTTGTGATACGTCCTGCATTCACATCAATCCGATAATTCTTCGAAAACATCAGGGCAGAGACGGGGAAGGTAGATAGAGTCTTCTCGATCAACATCATATAAGTTATGGTTTGTCCACAGAATTCCATCAAGGACTTGATACGAAGGGCTTCCGAGTTATAATCAAGCACGGACTTGAAGTCACAGAAGCGGAGGCTATGTCATCTGACTTCTAAATCAGGAAGCAGGGAGTCACAAACATTGCCAAATCACTGCCCAAATTCCACCCATAGTTTTCTAGGGTCTTCCTCATTAAGGTATTCACTTTGGAGAGCATCATTCAAGTGCCTTGTCATGAGAATTATGGCTTCAGCTTTATTTGCTTCGAAAGCACGAGCTTGCTCAATGGAGAGCACGTTCTGACTAGGCTCTTGGATGGTTTCTAGAAGTCCATCCGCCTTAAGATGTTGGCGCACATCTCGGACCCACCTATGGTATCCTGCGCCAGTTGTCTCTAGTGGAACAAAGTTCAACTTATTCAGGTAACTCATCCTGAAAAACAACACAAGATTAGGGTTAATTTCGGAGCATAAAAGACTACCACGAAAACAATAAGAATTTCTGAGCGTAGTCGCTTCCAAGAAATTAGGGATTTCTGAGCGTAGTCGCTCTCAAGAAAATCCGATTCCAAGAGGGGTTTTGGATTAGATCGAAACAATGATGTATGTGGTCGATCGTTTTTCTTCTCAACAAACTCTAAGTTTGGAGGACTCTACAAGCTCCAAGTTTGGAGTGAGCATGAACCCCCACAGTTCGGCTTTAGGTCTCCCCTATGAAGAAGAAAGGGGGGTAGAAGAAGGGATGTTGGAAGTCCCCGAGAAAAGAAAAGAAATTGAAATTACGGAAGCCTATTGAAGGAAGTCACTGGGTAACAGAGGGGCGGCAGGAGGCTATTGAGTGAAGGGTTATTGCGTGGCTGCACGGAGGCGGTGAAGGAATTGCCGGCAGGATGCGCAAGGTGGCTGGTGTGCTTCGTGCACTGGATGTCGGTGTGCTTCGTGCGCTGGATGTCGGCGTGCTTCATGCGCTGGATGTCGGCGTGCTTCGTGCGCTGGATGTCGGCGTGCTTCGTGCTGGTTGGCTTGTGCAGAGCGTGGCTTGGTGCTCGTGCAGCGATGGTAGCAAGGCTAGCACGGGCTAGGAGGCGCAGCAGGGCTGCGGGGCTGCTGGGCTGCTGGGCTGCGCGGTTGCAGGGCTGCGAGGCTGCTGTGCAAGGGCAGCAGCGAAGGCTGGTTGCTGCGGGGAGCTGGCAGGAACGCTGCGGTGGGCTGGCAGTTGCGCTGCGGGGCAGCAGGGGCTGCAGCGCTTGCGGTAGGAGGCTGCAGGTCTTGCGGCAGTAGGCTGCAGGGAAGCTGCGGCAGGGAGGTTAGGGTTTTTTTTTTTTTTTCCTGCTAGGGCTTGTGGCTGCAGTTTTTGGTTTTTTTCTTTTCGGCTAGGGTTAAAGCTCATGCTGATAACGTGTTTTAGGGAATCAGAAATTGAGAGAAATTCGCTGTATATTCTCATTGATAATAGGGGCCTCTTTATATAGAGGATTACAATGCATAGAATCTGAACATACAAGGAAAGTAATTCTACATTGAATAGGATTCTAAATCCTTCTATAACCCTATTAACACTAGGTCAAATAACCTAGAGTTTGGGCCAGACACATAATCTGGATTTCCTTGAACAGATCTTTAGTTTTTAGTATTTTTCCAATCATTTGCCAACCAAATTTTTTTACCTAATTTGGGGGCAGATTCAGTTTCCACATAAAATTTAGTACTTAGTTTGAGAGCGTATAGGAATATATATATATATATATATATGTTGGTTTTGTAAATCAAAAACTGATTTATTTTAACACCCTTTGTGGTATCTCAAATGATTCATAGGTTCAGAGATTAATCCGTTGGCTTAATAATAAATTTTCCATTATCAATTGGACTCCAAAAAAATTCATCATAGTAATCATAGATAGGTAACGTGATGAAAGAAGTATTTTGAATAATATGAGGAGGCAAAACATTAGAAAGTTTAGAAATATTCCAAGTTGTATTAATTAGTAATCACTAACTAGTTCTTGAGTGTTTATAGAGAAGATCTCAAGGAATTCTCAAAAAAAAAAAAATCTCAAGGAAGGATCAATAAGATTAATAAGTAGATGTAGAAAAGGATAAACCAAGTTAAAAAATAAGTACCATCGTTTTCGTCGGTGCAAATTAAAGATATCTCTATCACTTGGTGATAGCGAAGAATCATATAAGTTAGAACACATATCCCTACATCTACCACTTGAGTTTCATATGTTATTATCTTTGCCACCCCTCTTGCATCAGAATAAAACAAAGAGTATTCCATCTCTGCATCGGCAACCGCGTAATTAGGTTGACCAATAATTGAACAGATTGACAATGCATCTAGGGTACCTTATTCATTCAATCTTTTTTTTTCAGCAGAAAAGAATTACCGACTAATCACTATAGTACTACAGTGAGTGTGAGAGTTTAGTTGAAAGCCTCTATAATTGTATTATCCGTTGAAAGCCTCTATAATTGTCTTATCCCACACTGGGCCATATAAAAGTGAATCAAAGTAGTCTTTGTTCGGGGGATGATAAGACCAATCAGTACATACAAATTTAGTTTCAATAAGTCTGCCAAATGAGACTTAGAAGTGTACATTTCCAGTTTTCCACCTCAAACAATTTGCAGAAGTCTATGTATTGGACTAGTAGTAGTGTCCAATTCCAATTGAATTTAGCTGAACAAAAAGTGCAGGCAACCAGAATAGCGCCACTATAACGGTTAAGAAGAACCACTTGCAGGGTCTTTTTGCTTGTGACATTTTGGCATCCTCAAGGAACTTAGGTGAGCAAGAGAGACACCGTCTCTATCAATTTATTTCAAATTCTGTATATGCACATCAACTTGGGTGTCTCATCATCCAGTCCCCAAAAAGATAAATGACAGTATGACACTGCTCTTTTTAGTTGGATTCTTTTTTTTAAAAAAAAAAAAGAGGGTCTTTGTAGCTGAATAGGCAAGAACTACCTTCAACTATTACATGAAATATGATATGTATGAGGAAAGTTAACATACCATACCCTTACCTGTAATAGTCCTCATTAAAGGAAATAGGTCTTTATTAGAAATAGGTTATCGTTTAAGTAATTGAGTCTTAAAAATGTTAATTGTATGTATATCATATATAAAAATATTGTAGAATTTCCTCAATCATTACATAGGCTTACTTATACTCAGTCACTATGAGAACATAAAATCTTGCCTATCAGAAGCAATAGAATCATATATAGTATAGATTTGTGAAATATCATTTTTGTTTGCACCAGCAGATGGAAGAACACAAATGAAAGCAATGCAACCAAGATTAAGCGATTTGATAGCAAGGCAAAATTGCAAATGCAACTAAATGACGGCTTGTATAAGTTGCCAGCAAAAGAAGGCAACTTAGTGAAGTAGTACCGGATTACCTGAATGATCAACATCAAGGTTGGCAAAAGCGTTAGCTAACCTATGCCCGACCTTTTGAAATATGTTCGGGATCCTTTTGTTTTTTGAAATGAAGTTGGTACGGCTACTCTCAAGTCTTGATTAACGAAATTGCAGAATATGGTGGTGGGGGTGGGGGGGGGGGGGGACATAGAGCCTGAACCCCATATTACAATAAGCATAAAGAGGCCATCTCAGAATAATACCAGGATTCTCCACTAAATCTATGTATTCTAACAAGCACCCACTAGCAAAGAGTGCACGTCTGGCTACTCTATTTGCTTTGACAAAGCAGTAACATACCGGAAAGATAACTTTATTCTAAATAAGCATAATTATGAATAGCTCAGCTTTCCCACTATTGACAGGACCCGACCCAGAATTTCACTCTGAAATTCCAGGTGGCCCTGCCGGGTCCACTTTTTGAGAAAGTTCAATAGAATTTTCCCCCAAAATGGACAACCCTAACCCGAAAATAATTAAAACCACACTTCTAAGCAACCATCCTTATACTCCTGGAGTCATCCTGCTCCCCAAATACCAACAGCTTCATTTTCACATTAAGCAAAAATTCATAGGCTATCAGAGCAATTCAAAAAAAAAAACGAAAAGAGGATAAAGGATCGATAGATCCTATAATGCGGAAGTAGTGCTAGCTATGCCTCAACACCATGTACGCCCTACCTCGACTAGTCTCACCTACAAACTGGGCATACCAAAGGGCCCAGGGGAAAAATAATTTAAAAGCACGTTAGAGTGAGTGGACAAAAAATAAATGTCTCATAAATATTTGAAGTAAAAAGAAATTATACTTTTCCCTCAAGTATTTCTTTTAAAGTCTCATGCATGCAATTTTTGTAAAATAATCGTTCGAGCTAATTTGTACAACACTTCTGCAATTTATTTAATAAAGTTCGAAACTCTAACAAAACGTGTTAGCCTTGCTGACCAATAAATAATCAGACTAGCCCCGCTAGCCAAAAATATCAAAACGTAATATGGGAAGATAATTTGCCATATATGTGAGCCTCTCAGGCTCGGGTGATAGCCTCCAGGCTAAAGTACTCTAATACTCCCGTTACATACCCATACGCCACTAAGTGTAGCGATTAGGATATTGGGCTTTAAAATTACCGTCACAAAGACTGGTAACCAGCGCCCCCAGCTAGGCTACCCTCACCAGATAGCCATTGTGGCTCACAAGTATGGCATAAGAAATCCGAAAACCAATAAATCCATAAAGCTTCTCCAAATTCTTCCAAGAAAATAAAATATATTCCAATGACGTGGCCCCGCACGCCCAAATATTCTCAAATTCATAAACAAGTCGGCGAGAATAATAAGTATAAATAATTTCTTTAAAAATCTCATCTCCGATAGTATTCCAAATTCTAAAAATGACGAATAAAATATAATATTGAATTACAGAAATCACATCGGAAAATAATTCATAGAAAATCACATAAATCACATTTTCAATTAATAATCATATATCGGAGATAAATATCAAAACCTCAATATCCAAGAAATAGTATCGCAAATCCATTTCTCAAATCATAATCGAGATAAATCATAATTAATCTCCGAAATCAATTCATATTCCCAAAAACAAATCATAAATCCCAATTCGAGCATAATAAATTCATATTCAAAATTCCTATGGAAAAACCAATACCAAAATTATAATCCACAACAAAATATTATGCTCACTAAATAAAACGATAATTAAATAAATCAATAATTTCAAAATAAATGCATGCATAATTATTTTAAAAAAAAGTCCACTCACAGTATACGGCTAAGCTTACCATTTATTCGAAGTTTCCTCGAACTGAGGTTCCTCACGTCCTGTACAAAAATAATCGTGCGTAAATAAAATAATTACAGGATAGAACTTAACTTTACGATAATTAAAACGAATTTCTAATCGTCTCTTTTAATCTCTACTCCTTCAATTCTCCTCAGATTTAATCCAAACTTCACCAACATATTCTATTCGTCGATTTACAAATTCTAAGGCAAATTCCAAAGAAATCCGATGGTCGGATTCTCGTAAATCGATAATCGAAACTCTTAATTTTCAGAAATTCATAATAAATTCAACACTTCACCAATTTTCACCAAACTTCATATATAAGCTCTACAATATTTGTAGGATTTAATGGGCTTAAAATCGAAGTCATATAATAGCTGGAAATGCCGCCACGCACCAGCCACAGTGGCGGCGCGTGGGATTCACACGCCACCAGCTCCGATGACAGCCAAATTTCATGTACAACACCGTCTCAACATTTCCAACAAATTTCTCAACTGTGGCAAAGTCAGAAAATACCTCTAAGTGGCCGACCAATTAAGCAATCCGGAGTACAGTGACATATTCCAATTATGGTTTCTTCCTCCACGCTTCGATTCTGGGCAAAAGCTTTGGGGAGGATAATCTACGTCTCAAGCCGCTTCTGATCGACCAGTTTTTGCCGGTTTTGGTGGTCGGAATCTGGAGAACTCGGCGTTGACCCACTAGCTACAATGAACTTCCATGGCTTGGTTCTTCGTTTTTCTGCCAAGACTCGGCAAGCTACCACCGCAGGCGTGTTCAGGAGGAGGAGAGGAAGCCAACGGTGGTCGCGGTTCACTTCCAGGTGGTCGGGTTTGCTGTCGGTTGCGGTGGACAGTTGTGGTTGAAGAGAGAGAGAGTTGTAGAAGAGAGAGGGAGCACAGGGGAGGAGAGAGAAAAAAATGAGAGTTACCGAGCTCCCACAGTAAAAATTCAAATATATAACATCCATCATCTACAGTAACTTCTGTATTTCACTGATATAACTTTCGTATGCTAACTCCGATTTTTACGAACCAAGTATGCACGCGCTCCGTTTAATGTCCTCTACAACTTTTGTGAAGAATGTTTTCTCAAATTTTGGCCCGAACAAAAGGTCAATTTTTAGGGCCCCCTAAAAGTTCGAAACGAAGCCGAAAATTTAAAATAACTCTCGTTTACCGTCCGAAAGACCCGTAAATCTATAAATTTAGGTTCGGGTCGTAACAACTATGTTGCCACACGGAAACAAATCCGGCGACACTATGTTTCATCTTGGCCCTAGGAGGTTGCGTCCATTTGATTCTGCAAACAACTCGCCGCCTCGTTAATTAGGCCAGACAAGGCACATTGAGTGTGCATATCAAGACAAACCATACGTCGTCCTACCACAATACGATAGGGACTTATTGCAGGCATAAAGCCACTGCCTACAAATAGACAATAACATAAAACATGAAAATTAAAAGTAGGTCCAACATGGCCCATTGACAAAACTAGGTCCAAAAGCAAAGCCCAGGCCCAGAAGGCTAAGGCAACAAAGACCTAACCCACAAACCTAGCCTAAGGTCGCCGCTGCACCATCACCCCACCACATCCGCCACCCACTGGAGACAGGGCTCCACCACCATCTTCATCGTTGGTCCACCAGCGAAAGCCACAATCTACCACCGCCATCATCGTTGGTCCAGATCTCAAATCCATCTGGATATAAGGCCTGCTAAGCCATCGCACAACACCCCCCTTCCACATACCCATGGTGGCTCCAATTTTTATCCCAACGTAACGCCGTGAACCCATCCCTCTCCGATTCCAACCCACAACCATGAAACAAACCCTCGTGCAGCCACACCCTTGAACTGAGAAAGAAGGGCTGAGAAGCTTCTCAACCTCAGCCTCCAAGAATCCGGCCAGTCATCAGAGGAAATAATCCGTCCGGCCGCACGCATCATGCTCTGGCGAGGCCACCGGCCAGCGACAGGGGCACTTACAAGTAACGGTGTGCTCTGTCTGTTCTCTCTCTAGGGTTTTGAAGAAGAGAGAGATAGTTTGCAAATTATGTCTTACATATTCGGGATCGATCTTTGAAATATAGAATGCAAACAAGTAGACCAAGAAATATCTCCATGAAACTAATAGTACATTAGAAAGAAGAAAATGCTACCAGCAGTGAAAGAACCTAAAAGAGTCTCATATAATGGTTTCTGGAAGACTCTTACATTACCAGCAGAATTACTAGTTGAAAAGAGCAGTCAAATATTAACCTTCTACTGTGAGGAGCGCGCTCGAGCTCACAATTCACAAAGCAGAAATGCCCGGTCGTAAGTGATGAAAAAAGAAAATTTAAAAAGCAACATCTTTCACAATGATTTGAATTTAGAAATTTCAGTCTTTCGATTCTATCTAGTTGACCAAAAAATGTCCTTGTGTCTAAGATTGTTTAACTTTAGCCTACTTCATCAATCATACATGAACAATTGCATGGAAAAAAAAAAGTCTAAATAAAGGGAAAAGAATAACAAACATCCCCAACATCAAACACAAAGGGAAAACCAATTGGTAACAAACCCTTGCAACTTTTTTCTTTTCTTTTTCTTTTTTCATTGCTTGATCATGATTACGATTTGAGGTCAATATTTTTATGCTTGATTAGGTTATGGATGTGAAATATGGCATTGTTTAGCGTGCAACATGGCTTAGCATAGATCATGATGCCTTGCCAGGCTTGAACCAAACCATTACTGTCAAGCTTATGTTTAAGCATATGTGATGATATATATAGATAAAACATGTACGTTCTAACGAACTAACTATATATAGATGCATGAATACATTTTGACTCTGTAACCATACGGCTTTTAAAAGAACGTTTGCTAATGGAAGCACACATATGGTTAACGTCAGAGAAATTTCGTTTTGCCAAGTGAACATACACCTTGGTTTTGTTACAATTATTTTTTCGATAACTTTGTGTTGGAGAGGCTTAGGACTCACTACCCCACATTTCTCATTCATATTTCTTCGATTACACAGGCATACCTCATGCCACTGCCAGTTTAATTTCTTTTTGAGATCTACACATTTAACATGTTCTTGGTATGCTTATGCTACCAAATGATAAAGACCAATCAACCACAACGAAATGACGAAATCCTTATGCTGTTGTACGACCAACTTCATGATATTATTATATTGTATATACTTGTGACGTTAAGGGTATTAGACCAACTTTTAGATCATATTTTCACATCTCAACCGTTCAGTTTTTAGATCCTAACGTATAGATCACTTCTGCAAATTTTCATCCAATTTGATGATTGTTAAGGCATCCAAAATTGTAATTTACCATTATAAACACGAACGGTTCAGGTTCGACAGATTCTATCCATTCGTGTAAATTGCAGTTTTCGATACCTTAACAATCACCGATTTGGCTGAAAATTTGCAGAAGTGATCTATATATTAGGACCTAAAAAATGAACGATTGAGATGCCGAAATATAATTGAAAAGTTTGTCTAATGCTTATCCCTATGAAAGATAAAAAAAATGGATCCCTTAGTGGAAGGGCCCTCATATATATATATATATATATATATATATATATATGTATGTGTATATATATATATATATATATATATATATATATATATATATATATACACACATACATATATATATATATATATATATATATATATATATATATATATAGACACACACAGCTCTTCTCCACTGCGGATGTCCACAGTTTTTCTTAGGTACGGATTTTAGGTTTTGATCAACTTTTTCATCATATTTTCATATCTTAACCGTTCAGTTTTTAGATGCTAATGTATAGATCACCTCTGTAAAATTTCAGCCAAATTGGTGATCATTAAGGCATCCAAAACTGTAATTTACAATAATGTACACAAACGGTTCCGATTCGACAGATTCGGTTCGTTCGTGTAAATTGCAGTTTTTGATGCCTTACCAATCACCAATTTGGCTGAAATTTTGCAGAGGTAATTTGTATATTAGGACCTAAAAACTGAATGGTCAAGATGTGAAAATATGATCGAAAAATAGGTCAAAACTGGAAATCCGTACCTTTTTTCTTAGGTGCGGATGAGCAAAGTTATATATATATATATATATATATATAGGGTCATTCCACTAAGGAGTCTTTTTTTTGTTCTTTTATAGGGATAGGACATTAGACCAACATTTCGAACACATTTCGACATCTCAACTGTTCGGTTTTTAAGTCTTAATGTCTTGATCATTTATGTAAATTTTCAGCCAAATCGGTGATCATTAAGGTATCAAACTAGATTAAATCAATGGACGAGCCAAATCTGTCAAACTTGAACCGTTCATACTTATAATCTTGAATCCCCATTTTGGATGCCTTAATGATAAACAATTTGGTTGAAAATTTGCAGAGGTGATTTACACATTATGACCTAAAAACTGAACGGTTGAGATGCCAAAATAAGATCGAAAAGTTGGTGTAATGCCTTATCCTTAAAAAAGTCGAAAAAATGGATCACTCAATAGAATGGCCCTGTACATATATATATGGGAAAACATCACAAATGGTGTATGAACTTTAGGCCATTCTACACTTTGGTGTATCAACTTTCATAACTATCAAAATGGTGTATCATGTTTGCTCAAATCTTTCATTTTTGTGTACGCCGTTAAATTTTCCGTTATCTTTACAAAAAAAAAAAAAAAACTGACAAAGCTAAAGGAAAGATAACGGATTTTTTTTTTTTTTTTGCAAAGATCACGGAAAGTTTAACTGCGTACACCAAAATGAAAGATTGGAGCAAACTTGATACACCATTCTGATAGTTATGAAAGTTGGTACACCAAAGTGTAGAATGCCCTAAAGTTCATACATCAATTGTGAAGATATCCCTATATATATATATATATATATATATATATATATATATATATATATATATATATATATATATATATCAGATCATATCTAGTGTGAGGCCTCACTTTGAAATTAAAGTCGCTTTTAGAGTTTATGATCACTTTTCGGTTGCATATCCACATCTCGACCGTTCAGCTTTTAGATATTGTTGATACCCAAAAAATAAATATTCATGCACATTAAATATTGGAGGCCCAATACAAAGATATAGATGACATTAATACGCAAAACTACAAATTATGGGCTTTAATAGCTTAAAGCCCATTATGCTAAGAAAGTACTCTCGATCTTGTAATTCACTTCCGATTCTGTCTTATTAACTGTCATGCCACGCAAGTGGACTCAAGCCACAATCATGCTTTTGGGGCTTACAAGATTGGGTGTGGTGTGGAAGGTTACGGAAGTACATGAGGCCCGTTTCGTGATTTTTGGTTGTCCACGGTTTTAGACTTGGGACCAAAATCCAAGCCCGACAATCTAAATCTTTACATGGGCATGCAAAGATGAGAGAACCCAAACCGGCCCATAAGCTAAAACACAATTGTCTACTCAATAGCCTTTGCAACAACACAAATGTCAATAATTACTTTTACCTACAATCAATCTCATGCTTCCTTTAGTTCAAGAGCAATACACAAACAACATCATACTCTTTTTGGTTATTAGAACTTTGGCCATTTTAGTACGAAGACATGGCTGATCCATTAGTTATTTCTCATATATTCATTCATACCTCACCATTTTACATCCAATTGTGTGATCCAGCAACAACATAATTATTTCTTTTCTTGACTTGTACAAACACGCAACATCAAGATTATGAGAATCATCAATCTTTCCATTCTTGCTTTGGTAAGGACCTCAACCTTAAAAGACCTTAAGTTTTTTCCCTAAACACACACCATATTTCCCTTCACATGGTCTTGGAACTAATATTACTGTGGTGGTCTTCATCACTGCAGTAAAGGTCACATCATAGAAGTATAGGGTACGTCCTTTATTGCATTTCTAAACTTAAGAAACAACTCCTGGTCTTGTGGTCTATGCTTATTTATGTGGTTTTAACCATAGCATGGCAGTTTTATCCTTGATCTTATACTTTTACTCCATTTCCCTCTAGCCTATAAATTAAGGCTTCTTGTTTCTGCATAAGGGGGGGGGGACATCTAGGGAATACACCCCACAAGCAAGCCTCAAGCAACAAGCCAAGCATTCTCAGCCTCCAACCCAAAACCAATTCAAAGCCTTACACGACCTTTAAACCCATAAGCCATCCCCAAAAATCCATTCCTTCATCACTGCAGTAGATGATACGCAACAAACCATTCCCGGCAGCAAAGCTCTCATCTTCTGCAACTCATGTGCTTCTAGCTCCCACCCTACATGCCTTCTTGCAAGCCATTTTATATATTTCTAGTTCATCTATCAAAACTATATGAAGTTTCTATCTCACCATCACCAGAAGCATGTCACCGCAGCTGGCCAAATTTACTGCAGGGAATAAGGAAAGATGCTACAAAGCTTCAAGAAGCTTTGGACCCAGTTCCTGAACTCAGAAGGGGTAAACAGAGGAGATGCAACCTAATCAAGCAATCCTAACAGTCTCTGTACAAATCCACCCCAACATAAATGGCGACTCCACTGGGGACTGGGTTTAGATCCCTTATTTCCTCTCACCCATCACTCTATTAATGTTCTTGGCTTCAAAAATCTTCAAGCAAATCTCAAAGAGCTAAAACATGCTTTCTCTATCAGCCAAAACCTTCAATGAGCCATATCCTCACCTACCATAGCCAAATCACCTTATGTCAAGATAAATTCATGTTTCAAGTTTGCCACAGAAATCAAAGCCAAACTACTATATATAGTTTTGTTATCCGATATCCACTCAACACTAGAATTCAATTTCAGACCATATATTTCACTCCACTAGTGCTGTAGCAAAATACCAGATCTCTTATGATAAAAAAAAAAGCGTTTCTTTATTCTCATGCTATAGTGTCAATCTCACGCTGACAAATCCAATAAAAACAATCATGTTCCATGCTAGACCTGATGCTATCTTTAATCCAACAAAGTGTAACCTCTCCTCATCACTCTACTATTCCAGATCTGAACCAAAAAAAAAAAAGCAACACTCTTGAAAAAAAAAACAAGCATTATTCAAGCTATATCCAAGCATTCCAAATATTTCAATAGCAACTCAATCCACAAATAATTAGCTCATCTCAATTCGTTCCTTCAAACCGAAGAATGCATAAATAACCTCATCACCACTCAACTTGAGCCTTCTTACCTTTAGGAGTTTCACATTTTTGTTTCATGCTTTGGCAACCAAAAAAGCTACATCTTTCATGTTGGAGACCGCCGAATCTATGCTGCTCTGAATTGCAAGTGGATTGTGATCTATGAAAATCATATCAACTCCATAGATCATTACTGCGGGAAGAGACGAATAAAATCATTCTTGCCAAAAAAAAAATCTCAGAGCAAGAAATTTAAGCATCATGCACTTAAAACCTTATTCACATCAAGCAATTCAAGCATTCCAAGCTATGTTCTTATTACTGCTGTGAGCACTTCAAAAAAAAAAAAAAAAGAATGCACTGCGATAAAGGCACAAGTTACACAATATGCAAGCATTCTTTTACACAGCAGTCATTTACGTGACTCTAAAAGGTCAATATTGCAACAGTAGAAAGGCACTTGCTCAGCAAACCAGACCTACCCTAGCATGCTAAGCTTTATTGCCCTAGAAGCTTAAAACCAAAATTTAGCCAAGCACACAAATCCCAACACCATACTTTAACCTAACATTTCACATGTATATCCACACCCACTAAATCAAGCTGGAACCTCTCATAAGCACATTGTGAGCTGCAGTGGACTTTTCTTGACTTACTGTAATACATGTTTATCCATTCTATCCTTCAGGTCAAAAAAAAAATCCAACCTTAAGCATAAAGAGCTAGCAAGCCATTCATGCTCTTTCCTAAAGCTTATTGCCTCAACCATGCTAATTTAAAATATTAAACACACATTGAAGGAAACAATTAGGACAAGCAATCACTACTCAATCAAGCAGCAAGCAATACACAATCAAGCTAAAACCAGTAAAACAAGCAATTAATACTTTGTCAAGCCAAAACCATTAGGATATGCAAGCAATACTCAATCAAGCTAAAACTATTAGAACAAGCAGTTAATACTCAATCAAGCCAAAAGCAATAAGGCAAGCAATCCATATTCGATCAAGCCAACTCCAGCAAAAGGCATTATTCATCTTCACACTCGAAAACAATCAATATTTTAGAATAATAAGCTACCACTTGGGGGCTAACTAAGGACGATCTTGTTTAGGTTCACTGTGAAGTTTTAGTCCCCAATATATTCATGTGATCATTGTATATTGTAGTTCAAGCACGTATCTTTCAAAATGCCATTCTCTTGCATGTCAACAAGCCAATATCTCTCCAAGCCTTTGTGTCAGCCATAATCATAAATATGCCATGGTCAATGTTTTCTACCATTGCTAAGTGATCCTAATGTCAAGATGACATTTGTATTCCAAATCCTTCCCCAAGCCAAAGAACCAATGCTAGTCTTAATACCATGATTTTTGTTTTGGATTATTCTTTCTCCTCGCAGCTTCCAGTCATGTCTTAGATCTTCATTACCACAATAGAAGGCTTTTTGCCATGGCCAAATCTTCCACTGCAGTAGCCATTCTACTCCAGAACCGAAACCTTAACATTGATCGTAACACTCAGCTCTATACCAAACCAAGATCATTATTACAAGTTTTTCTCAAACTAAAATAAATAGTACTGTACCCAAATTTTAACTACTATAGCAAGCAAAACCCCCTTACATAAATTCTATATTATGCTAGTCTTACCCTTATAATCATGCTAATACACTTACCAACAGTCTAGTTTGTGCATGGCATTTGCCACTTTCAGTAACTTGTGTCCTCTACCATGAAGAAGTCACAACCTCAAGCAACAAAAGTTTAATATCCACAAATTCAATCCTTTACCCACCAAATTTCTAGCAGCAAACTCTATCAACTCAAACTGAAATTGACATCTAAACATTTCCTTGAACCAAGGCTTTTTACCATGTTTACTGCGGTGGTGAACACACACATATTTACCATCAGTACCCAGCTTTCCACAACTATTACCTTAGACCTGTGTTTTGTGGTCAACTACCACCCACAGCGAAATTGCAGTTATTGTCATTGCTCTTGGACCAAGTTTTCATGCACTAAATTAGTCAGGCAAGGGTATATGCTCATATGCTAACCGTCAAGCAAAAAATCTTTTTCATGCTCAATGCATTCATTTGTGCACTCATAGAGTTACAAGTCTACAAGTCACTGTTGAAATTAACTACATATTATTGCAAAAGCATGGTTCTTGCAATCAAGTCATGAGTAGAACGAAGTCAAGCAACTAGTAAAAAAACTTGCTCAAGAGAGATATTGAGATCACCTCATGAGTCATGCCATATACAATACATCAAAAAATGAATAACGGCAGTCAATCAACCAATGCACAAGCCAAGCCAAGATGTGACATGTTCATGCCCTGCTCAAAATTGATATATCCTAATAAGTCAGCCCATGCACAAAAAAAAAACAACAAGGAGAAAAACAAGACGAACATACAATAAAACGCTATTCTTGATCAACTCCAAGCATACATATGCCTATTCCAAGCTAAAGCTGCATACATTTTCCTCTTCATAGTACTTACCTCAAACACAAGCACAATGCGCATACATATACCCACGCAACGCGCACACAAAAAAAATATAATAATAAAAAGAGGGAAGAGTTAGATGTGGTGATTCTTATTAGCTTGAAGAGAAAAAGCCTGGAGAAGAAGAAGAATGTAGAGAAAATAGAAGTTATGCTACTGTATTGATCAAACTCAGTAAAAGTTGACAAGCTTGCCTACAACTCATCATAGCTCTATGTTTCGTGAAGTCTACTTCCAACTACTCTATCAATCCTTAATGTTCCCAAAATGCCTCCAATGTGTTTGGCTTCTCAGAATCACTAGCTGCCAAATCTTCACTACTGACCTGTTCAAATTGTTCCATTATACCTTCAATTTTTTCATCAAATCCATCAGGCTCTCACCTAGCACCTAAAGTCTGCAAATTCATGTCTTCTAAAAACCCCAAAGTCAACCCTTTCCCCAAAATCTGTTGCTAACTAAATACCATTATCACTAAATTGGCCTATCGGTGAAAGCTTAGGGCTTGAACAGGGAGAACCCAAAAATAGAATTGGAAGTAGATTCTATTGCAACATAAATCCTTTTCTTGCCAAAACCTATTTACAATTGAGACATAAATAGCCAATTTAACATCATCACACATAGAGATATCAGGCATCACAAGACATCCCAACAACCTATAAGACATCCCAACAACCGATAATCCATCTGCATGCATAAGCCATCCAACATGGAAGAGCGAGAATTAGCCAATTCAACAAGTCCCAAGGATTCAAGATTACCTGAGATGAGAAGAATCGTATAATCAACTCATTGAAGAAAGCATAAGATTCCAGACAACTCCCTGCAGTAGAAGAAGAAATTACAAAGGAATCCCAATTATTCAATGCAATCGATGGGTACAAGAGTGTACTTACAAAAGCTACCCAGAAGTTTTACTTGCACCGTGAATCTCAAGCAAGGGATTGATTTGAGCTACTAGAGCATAGTCTGATCTTGTTTTCCAATTGCTCCTCAATTTTGTCTATACATCTGGAAGTTTTGAAATTAAGGCCCAATTCATGACCATTGCTGCAGTGATCACCACAATAAGTGAAGATCCATGCCTACATTGAAGTTGGCTTGCTCGTCAATTGAAAATTCCATGCCCCAGTTATGCTCATGATTGGATCATGCTTTAGGAATGTAAATTTGTATACGATCCTAAAACAAAATGCAATGGAAGTCAGAAATGCGAGCAATCTGTCCAAGGTTCTATAATGCAACA
This sequence comes from Rosa persica, assembly GCA_025331145.1. Taxonomy (NCBI): domain Eukaryota; kingdom Viridiplantae; phylum Streptophyta; class Magnoliopsida; order Rosales; family Rosaceae; genus Rosa; species Rosa persica. Next base: position 43,446,003 of record WFKR01000005.1, on the reverse strand, counting down.
AGCAATTACTCAAAATTAAAGCCCTCACTTGCCATGAGTTCATAAATCAAGCCTAAACATCCTAGATATCAAGCTTTAAATGCAGTTTTTCAAACATTTGAAGCCTACCCATTCAAAAGCTAGAGAAAAATTGCCACTGCAGTAATCATCTTACCTCCCGGAGCTCAGCCCACGAAGAAGAAAATCCCCTGATTTGTTAGCCTTGGTACTGAATTAGAAAAAGCATATATCCCTTAAAATCTCTCTCGTAGTCTCAAACCTATGATTTGGTGAGAAAAAGGGAATTTGGCCTTACCTCCCCTTTTACCCTGCAGCAACATGAGAAAAGAACATTTTCTTGTCAATAAGACTCGAGCCAAGTTTTTTTCTACATGTTAGTCTTGTTGCTTTGATAAGTAAGGTAGCCCAAACAAAATGGGCCAAGCATAACTCTTTCACAAGCCCATGGCCACAAAGAACTTTATTTTACTCGTTCCATATAGTGATATACTTAAGAGAACTATTATCATCATTCATGCATATTACCAATGCATATGGTAAATCATAAATGCAATAAGCCAATGCATACTTCAGGCCCGCGCCGAGCTAAACTCAACGTCAAGCGGATTCACGACCAAAAGAGACACGCCAAGCCTTATTCAAGCTCATGCCAAGCACATACAAATCAACAAGCCGAGCACCTCTTTGTCAAGGTCGTGCATCTATTGGAGCCAATGTGAGAGTCATGCCAAGCTTATTCTCTTAAGCATATACATTTCAAAGTCCACGCACTCTCCCTTTGTCTGCTAAATGATTAAGGCAACCTTAAGCAATCAATGCACATGTCTAACACATGCCTAAGCATAGTTACCACAAGCTCAAGCAAATTTAAGTCAAGCATAAAACAGACTCTCATTCTACACATGCCAAACGCGTAATCAAGTATGTATAAGCCAAGCAAATAACATATATCTTTTTACACATCGTGCGACGCTAACAATCAAGCATATCAATAAGCCAAATTTAAATGCGTACTCTATCTTTTAAAACTTTATATGCTCGCTATTTTCATTTTACACACTCTACTTTACTCTAACCACGTATCATATTCCACACATACACTTACCTATTTCGTTTTAACTTTCTTTTCGTTTACCAATTATTTTGCAAATATTTTTGTCATTATGCTCTTCGTTATCAACTTTGAAGACAAAAAAAAAATGTTATATTCTTCTTTACTTTATTATTTCCACTTGCCAAATTACTCATTCATCTACTCAGACTCATGTTCATCATTTTCAAAAGAACAACTTACTTCCTAATTCCCGTGATTATCTTCATTTGTTACTTACTTATTTTCCATAAACTATGCTCAATCATTTATGCACTTTCATTACGTTCTTGTTTTCTTGTGTTCACAATTATTCTACTAAATTTATCATACGTTCCCACTCTTTGTTGAATCATGCACATGCCTTACTTTCAAACTCACTCTTATTTTACTCTAATTCATTATCAATTTTATTTCTACTTAACTCATTTTCATTATCTTATGCTTACTTATTTTCTTCATTGTCCTGGAGAAGACATGCACTCTTCCTTAAAGCTAGTCACGCAAATACTTCAAGTTCTCATGCGACCAAGTCTTTCAAATTTCATGCTTCTATACACTTGCTTTTCATGCTTACCTTGGGTTACTTCTTATTGCTTACGTAGCCTATTTCATAGTCATTGCATAGCCTACATAATCAAGGGGGCTAATGTTGATACCCACAAAATAAATATTCATGCACATTAAATATTGAGACCCAATACAAAGATATAGATGACATTAATACGCAAAACTACAAATTATGGGCTGTAATAGCTTAAAGCCCATTATGCTAAGAAAGTACTCTCGATCTTGTAATTCATTTCCGATTCTGCCTTATTAACTGTCATGCCACGCACGTGGACCCAAGCCACAATCATGCTTTTGGGACTTACAAGATTGGGTGTGGTGTGGAAGGTTACGGAAGTAATGAGGCACGTTCTTGATTTTCGGTTATCCGCGGTTTTAGACTTGGGACCAAAATCCAAGCCCGACAATCTAAATCTTTACATGGGCATGCAAAGATGAGAGAACCCAAACCGGCCCATAAGCTAAAACACAATTGTCTACTCAATAGCCTTTGCAACAACACAAATGTCAATAATTACTTTTACCTACAATCAATCTCATGCTTCCTTTAGTTCAAGAGCAATACACAAACAACATCATACTCTTTTTGGTTATTAGAACTTTGGCCATTTTAGTACGAAGACATGGCTAATCCATTAGTTATTTCTCATATATTCATTCATACCTCACCATTTTACATCCAATTGTGTGATCCAGCAACAACATAATTATTTCTTTTCTTGACTTGTACAAACACGCAACATCAAGATTATGAGAATCATCAATCTTTCCATTCTTGCTTTGGTAAGGACCTCAACCTTAAAAGACCTTAAATTTCTTCCCTAAACACACACCATATTTCCCTCCACATGGTCTTGGAACTAATATTATTGTGGTGGTCTTCATCACTGCAGTAAAGGTCACATCATAGCAGTTCTAAACTTAAGAAACAACTCCTGGTCTTGTGGTCTATGCTTAGTTATGTGGTTTTAACCATAGCATGACAGTTTTATCCTTGATCTTATACTTTTACTCTATTTCCCTCTAGCCTATAAATTAAGGCTTCTTGTTTATGCAGGGGGGGAGACATCTAGGGAATACACTCCACAAGCAAGCCTCAAGCAACAAGCCAAGCATTCTTAACCTCCAACCCAAAACCAATTCAAAGCCTTACACAACCTTTAAACCCATAAGCCATCCCCAAAAATCCATTCCTTCATCATTGCAGTAGATGATACGCAACAAACCATTCAGCAAACCATTCACCGCAGCAAAGCTCTCATCTTCTGCAACTCATGTGCTTCTAGCTCCCACGCTACATGCCTTCTTGCAAGCCATTTTATATATTTCTAGTTCATCTATCAAAACTATATGAAGTTTCTACCTCACCATCACCAGAAGCATGTCACCATAGCTGGCCAACTTTATTGCGGGGAATAAGGAAAGACGCTACAAAGCTTCAAGAAGCTTTGGACCCAGTTCTTGAACTTAGAAGGGGTAAACAGAGGAGATGAAACCTAATCAAGCAATCCTAACAGTCTCTATACAAATCCAACCTAGATAACAAGGATCATTATTTAGCAATTATTCATATGATTTTCGTTTACAATTGATCTCGAAATGCAATTGAGGCCGGTGGTCAGAGTGACTAAAATATTGTTCGCATAACCTGTGCGACCTCCTGAACCTCACACTAGCTGAATATGAGGGTGGGATGATTGACCTCACACTCACTGAACGCGAGGGTGGGATGATGGACCACACCCTCGTCGGTGGCGGGGGTAGGCTGGTTGGACCACACATAGACATCAGGGGGGTGGACTGGTGGGATCATACCCTTGCCGGAAGAGGGGGTGGGATGAACTGACAAATTTTATCCTCATGGGACATGGAGGTAAGACAACATGGGTTATGAAATTGGTGATGAATCTGAGCGCCTATGGGCATGGAGAAATCCCATACTTAAAAGATGATCAGAAATTGGTCTGTGGAGGGAGGATCGTCCTATACGGTTTGGCTTTGATTTCTCCGATACATTGTTTTTTTTTCTTTAATGTTTATTAGATTGTTGGTTGGTCACTAGGATACTGGCACTCGATTTCAAGTTGTTAAGTGCATTGCATTCTTGTTTTGTTTTTCTTCTTAAGGGTTTGCACGCTCAGAGAAGAAAAACAAGAGGTCATGTCGGGAAGTGAATGACGGTCACCAACCCCGGCGTCACGGTCATCAAGAAGTCATCTCCATCATCAACGTCGGCGTTGCGGTCATCGAAAAGTCGCCGCTGGCGTCGCCATCATTAAGGTTTGCTTTGCCGTCACCGAGACAGCATCATCGTCACAGAGAAAAGCGTCACCGTCATAGAGACTAGTGTAAAATCATCGCAGTCATCAAGGCCTGCATCATGGTCATCAAGGCAACATCATCGTCACCATTATAGCGACTAGCGAAAATTGTTGCAGTCATCGAGGCCTGCGTCACGGTTATCAAGGCATCATCATCATCACAGTCGTCGAGACTAACGAAAATCATCGCAATCATCGAGGCCAGCGAGAGAAGAAATTTTTGAAATAAACCCTATTTGGAATTCCCTAAAATGGGTGCCTAGAGAGAAGAAAGTTAAGGACGGGGGTCCAAAAGGAAAGAATCTAACTTTTGGAAATTTTCTCTTGGGATGGACTCCCAAGGAGAAAATTTGGGGGCATTGTGGGAGTAATAAATCATTTTGGACATGCAATTATAACAGATGACCAGCTAAGAATATGACAGTAAATGCGGTGTTGATTACGGCTATGAATACGACAATCATTGCAGCTATAAATGTGGCGTTCATTGCGGCTTTAAGGGTAATAACGGTTATAGCAATTAGTGCAGCAATAATCATGATCATAAGTGTGTAAGTAAGTGCAGCTATAAAAGCGGAGATTATGGCGGCTTGTCTCCCAAATAAGTTATTGCCTATATAAAGAAGGCTTGACGTCCAGGTAAATTATCCCATTCTGATTCCTCTTACTACACTCGACTAAGATATGTATTGACTTAGGCATCTGAAAGTTTTCTGTAGGTAGCTCCCTCATCTTTGAGCCGACGGTCAAACTCCGAGTCAACGCTCAAAGGAAGCTTTTAGATCGTTCATGGTCAGCTTCCGCTCCAGTCCGCATTCATTGGTGAGTCAAAATCATCTTCAGAATTTTTCGTCACCAACTGCCTATGTTTTAGCATTTAGTTATTTTAAGGTCTAATTTTCTTATACTAGCTCTTTATTTAGGCACAGGTTGAAATTATGTTTCCTTTTTATTATTAGCTCGTTTGGGCTTGTCGATCAGACTTATATTTTCAGCCTTTTAGACTTGCTTTAGGACGTCTTTAATGATTCCCATTACCAAAAAAAAAAAAAAACCCGTCATGACGTAGAAATCCTATCCATTTTCTTCTATATCTTACTTTTTTTTTTTTTTCCCTGTCCCTCCTATCTTATGAGCAACATAGGATGATGCATCGGTCACAGAAGTATTTGTAAAATTAAAAAAAAAAAAAAGTATCATGTACTTCGCTGGGGCAGTAAGGGCATGAGGTTGCATTGACTTTTACATGTGTTATGGAAAGGATGGTGGAGATAGTTGATGGTCGAGTATGAAAAGTGGGAACACTAATACAGGTAGTAAATTATACCTATAGTTGTTATCTGAGTGTCATATCAAAGCCTTATATTCCAACAGTCCAGAGACATATATGCCTTAACAACCCCAATAATGATTCTCCAACGCTTTACTCCCGTATAGGTTTTTTTTTTTTTTTTTGAACAACAAAGACAAACAAAAATTATGAAAAGTTCATGATCATCATCATTCATTCATTCGTATATTTATAGATCAAATTCTTCTTCTTTTTTGTTTCAATCAAATTCTACTAGCTCTTAGTTTATTTTCTTCTTCCATCAAATATAATTTCCCACACTACATGAAGGCATGAAGCTCATGATAAAGAACATCGGAAACTATCATACCCTAACGCTGAACATGAAATCTTGAAAACTATCAAACTCTAATTCCCTGAAGATAAATCAATGAAAACTATCAAATCCTAAACCCTGAACATGAATTCATACAATATAGCAGAAATATCCTCAAATCTAGAACCACTAACACAAAATCAACATAAACTGAGACCCTATATAATAATCCATAATCTATATATGATCAGCTAAAAGTGGTCATTCTTTAAATTAAATTTCTTATTTTTATGGTCCGAAAGCAGTGAGATTGAAAGTGGGGTATAATAAAAATTGGAAATGGCCATCTAGGAACATATAAGGAAAAAAGAAAAATTGTATTGTGGTACAGTGAGTTCTTTTTTTTTTTTGAAAACAAATCATAGATATTTCAATGAATTTCACAAAATTAATTATCCACTTCTTGTTGGGCTGTCAAAAGAGCTGATGCGCACACTGAATGATTTGCATGCTTATCTCCTTGGTCATTAAATGATCGAAGTGATGGAACACGTTGAATGTGACTACAAAGAAAGAACCATCAAATATTAGGAATCTGATAATTTTCTCAAAATTGGGTTTAGAAATCAAAACAAAAAAAAAATCAACAGCAATGGTAAAAAAATGTATTATATATTAAAATTTAGAATTTTGGGATGGGGTTTTTAAGAATTAGGATTTTGGGTATTTTGGGGTAAAAACTCAAGTGCTTAAGATGAAATTGACAAAATCCAGCAGTGTAGAAAACTATTTAACGCTCCAATTATGGGTAATTTGCTAAATAGTTTATAAGTACTAATTTATGAACAATTAGGGTGTCAACTTTAAGGGACTTAAATTTTTCGAGTAAGATGGTTATTTAGAGTGAGAATTACGGCCTAGGATTCGAACTATGAGGGGATGGATCTCAAAAATCGGCGAATTGTATTTGGAGAGACCACTGAAACTCTATATGGGTGAGTTGAGAGAGAGAGGAGACTTACAGAAATTAAAAATGAAAATTAAATGTAATCCTTTACGGTATGAAGAGGGTAAAAGAATGAGGTGGATAGCAGGGAGCTTCTGCGCCAAGGAATGAGATGGATTATCAGAAACGGTGAAAATATCAAATTTTGGGCTTTTCAGTTTCCAATTATCAATTTGATCCCTTCAAATAGAAGAAGTAATGTCGATTTGGATGAAAATGTTAGCGATTATATCTGCAATGGTTGCTGGAACAAAACAAAACTGTCTTTTATACTTGATTCTGATATTGTGAACTCTATTTTAAATATTCCTTTGCCTGCTTTACATACTGAAGATGAATTTGTCTGGGGTCCCTCCCCAATGAATTTTTTTCAATCAAAACTGCTACCAGCTTCGAAACGATTCTGTTTCCCCTCACCCTAGGGGTAAAATTCTGAATGAGATCTAGAAATTGAATAATTTCCTCCAAAAGCCAAGATCTTTGCTTGGCTTTTGACTAGAGGAAGACTGAAAACCAGGGCTAGATTAGCTCGTCATTCTAATAATTTTGATGCATTATGTCCTCGTTGTGGCTCAGGGGATGAGCAGCTTAACCACATCTTCTTCTCCTGTCCCTTTGCTTCTGCTGTTTGGCATGCTGCTGGGATAGATGTTCACAACTTCTCTTCATTTGACAATTGGTTCCTTTCCTGGTTTAGGAAAGGATATCACAGAGCTGACACTGAAAATTTGATCTTGATCTGTTGGAAGATATGGCCAGGCAAGAAACAATTTCATCTTCAGGCAAAAAGATGAAGTTCTTGCGGTAGTCATTCATACTGCTGCTACCTCTGGAGCCGATTACTGAAGACACAACCCTACTAAAGTCAAGACTCTGGTACCGGATGACAGAATTATTCGGTGGAACCCTCCTCCAGAGGGTTTTGTCAAGCTTAACTTCAATGGGTCAGTCATCAACAACAGGAAGGCTTCTGCTAGCTTTGTCATAAGAGATTAGGATGCTTCTCCGTTATTTGCGGGCACAAGGGCAATTTGCTTCTCATCTGTTCCCATTGCAGAAGGTACAGAGGTTCGGGATGGACTCTATCATGCTTGGGTCAACAACTTTCGGAAGATTATTGTTGAGGGTGATTCCAAACTAATTATTGAAGCTATCACCAGGAAGTGTTCTATTCCTTGGAGACTCAAAACTCTAATCAGAGACATCCTTAGCCTTGCTGGGAATTTTCCTTTCGGTGTATCCCCATGAAGCGAACTTCGTTGTGGATGTGGTTACAAATTTCAGAAACAGCACGTCTTCACCAACCATTTGGACCAACAAATTGCCGTTATCGACTCTGTCAGTTTTTAATTTTGATAAATTTAGGTCTGGTTGCATTAGAGAATTTAGTTTGTAACCTTTATTTCTCTCCTAAAAAAAAAAAATTCAATATTTGCAAGTTTACTGTAAGCTGAATCTAATGTACACAGATCTCTATCACCTAGTGATAGCAAAGAATCATATAAGTTAGAACACATATCCCTACATCTACCACTTGAGTTTCATATGTTAGTATCTTTGCCACCCCACTTGCATCTGAATAAAACAAAGAGTATTTCATCTCTGCATCGGCAACCACGTAATTAAGTTGACCAATAATTGAACAAATTGACAATGCATCTAGGGTACCTTATTCATTCAATCTTTTTTTTCAGCAGAGAAGAATTACCGACTAATCACTATAGTACTATAGTGAGAGTGAGAGTTTAGTTGAAAGCCTCTATAATTGTATTATCCCAAACTGGGCCATATAAAAGTGAATCAAAGTAGTCGTTGTTCGGTGATGATAAGACCAATCAGTACATACAAATTCAGTTTCAAGAAGTCCGCTAAATGAGACTTTCCACCTCAAACAATTTGCAGAAGTCTATATCTTGGACTAGTAGTAGTGTCCAATTCCAATTGAATTTAGCTGAACAAAAAGTGCAGCCAACCAGAATAGTTCCACTTTAATGGTTAAGAAGAACCACTTGCAGGGTCTTTTTGCCTGTGACATTTTGGCATCCTCAAAGAACTTAGGTGAGCAAGAGAGACACCGTCTCTATCAAATTTATTTCAAATTCTGTATATGCACATCAACTTGGGTGTTTCATTATCCAGTCCCCAAAAAGATAAACGGCACTGCTCTTTTTGGATGTAGAAATTTTTCTTCTTCTTCTTCTTCTTTTTTTTCTGATTGGATTCTTTATAAAAAAAATAATAAATAAAAATAAAAAATAAATTCTTTGTAGCTGAATGGGCAAGAGCTACATGAAATATGATATGTCATATGCATGATATAAGTGAACATACCCTTACTTGTAATAGTCCTCAATAAAGTAAATAAGTCCTCATTTGAAATTGATTATCGTTTAAATATTAAATCTTAAAAATGTTAATTGTATGTATATCATATATCAAAATATTGTAAAATTTCCTCGATCATTACATATGCTTGCTTATACACAGTCACTATGAGAACATAAAACCTTGCTCATCAGAAGCAATAAAATAATATATAGCATATATACAGTTGTAAAATATCACTTTTGTTTGCACAAGCAGATGGAAGAACACAAATGAAATCAATGCAACCAAGATTATTAAGCGATTTGATAACAAGGCAAAATTGCAAACGCCACTACTAGCAAAACAACAATTACCCACGGATTTTAATATGTGGGTAATAAGACTTTTTCACACGGATTTCAGTGTGTGATAGCTTTTATACACAGTACACCCACAGATTGGTGTTACAGTGCGGTTTGGAGGGCGGGTAATGCTCATCTCACACGGATTATGTTGTCCGTGTGAAAAGGTTACGTAGGCCCCACTATAATTCCATAAATATAAATTACCGGAATGGAACGCAATCCGTGTGAACAACTATATTTCACACAGATTTCTGTGCTAAATGTGTGAACTGTATTTCACACGGATTTCTGTTAATAACTATATTTCACACGGATTTCTGTGCCAAATGTGTAAACTGTATTTCACACGGATTTCTGTTAATAACTATATTTCACAAGGATTTCTGTTAATAACTATACTTCATACGCATTTCCGTGATAAATATAAACTCTATTTCACACTGATTTCGGTGTCAATACCTATAATAGATTTTCGTGTGAAATCTATGTAATCTAACTTGCACTGATTTCAGTGTGTAAAAGTGATAGCATATTAAAAAAATAATTATTTCTGCTAATTAATTTGCAACCCAAACATAATAATAATTTTGATTTCTGTACAATAAATACACTTCAAATATTTACAATCAATTAAACAAATCCACAACTCAATCGAACATGAATAAACTTTACATTTATAGCAAGATGTTCTTTACATTCCTAGTATACATTGTTGTTCAAGGTGGAATATCACTAAGATTACAACATAATCCTTGTCCAAGAATGAGCATACATCAAAAAGCTTTAAGGACTACCTCAAACTAGACAAAAACATAATCCCTGTCCCTCTTCAGTATTACATACCACATCCTTAATGGTTTTGTGATGCTCGAGATCAGCAAAACTCAAACCTGCAAGAAAAAATATATCGCATATGCATTATACCAACAACATACAGTTGACAGAAGAATGTACCAGACTCACACAAGCATTTCACAAACACGTAATACTGCATTACTAAGTACCTTTCACAGGACTCTCATTTTTTTCTATTAACTGGTTCAACAATGGTTTCTGTAAGATATCTACACCAGGGAAAACCAAGATATTCATGTTCTTCATCTTCTGCTTGCTTGATTCTTCAAGGGACTTAAAACCAAAAACAGAAGTCCACGTTTCCGTCAGTTCTGAGATTGCAGGTATGACCAATGTTTCAACTTTCAGAGAGCAGAGAGCCTGATCATGGTTCAAAAATGGCACAAAAAGAGATTCAATGCTATGAATCAGTACACTGAGGAGCTAGGACAAAGAAGAATTTTCACACTATTGTCAAAACTAATTACTCCAATAGACATAAAATAAACAACACTTTATAGTATGACAAGTTCTCAAATGTCAGAACATTGCATCCCACTGCTTAGATCAGTCTGTCTACAAAATAAACAGAGACGTTTTGTAGTAGTCAAACGAGACTGTCTCCATTGAAAGCTCCAATGGAAGCAGAAATCTGTACCATAGTTGAATAGAAAAATTCCTTCCTCAAGTTGAGCATATCATCCCACACTTGTTGGGCCCTTAAAAATCTGTATCAGCTTAGATAAAGATAAGAATTTAATCATAATTAATCAGATGACAATGAAGGTAGGTCCAACCTACCTTGCTAATGAAGTACATAATCCACTTGCTCTGAATACACATAAAGTTTCATTGTTAATACATTATTAGCAAATAGCTAAGTTAATTCACCAAAAAAAAGCAATTACCTATTGTCTCAGCTATATCTGGAGCATCTAGTTCCGTCGCAACTCAACTTAATACAGACACTGTATATGGAGTTTTACCTACAAAAAGAGAAACAATCAAAAATCAAAGGCTACAAACATGAGTGCAGAGTAGGTCCAATTACCAAATACAATCTTGAGCAATTTATAAGCATCCCACTTATTGTATGTTACTAGCATATCTAAATTAAGCCAAGCCAAAATGTGATTTCAACCAAATGTGATTCCATGGATTCTGATTGACCAAGCAGTAAAATAATGTCAGAACATTGCATCATACAAGCAACATATAGGTGAATCAAGGAGGCAATGTTCCGGTATAAGGATATAGTAAGGCAATTGTGCTTTAAAGGAAGATCTCAATCACAACCACATCAACAAACCAATGCATAATGAAAACGAGCAATGCAAATCAGGAAGAGCATAAATCAGGATATCTTGTGAACGCCAGAGCAGCAAAAGCAGATCCAGCATGAAATCTGCTAAAAGGTTTGTAAATTTTTAAAAAGGATATTAAATAATCCTTAGTGCAGAGAGAGAGATAGAGCGAGAGAGAGATCCCAGTTTCTGCATTGAATATATAGCAACAAAGAAACACAGAATCCAAAACCTTGATGAAGACAATATCAAAATTCAAGAGTTGATATTAGGTCAGGGGAGGCAATAAATCTGGAATATGAATCTTAACCAACTACATCGCTCCTGGAATATGAACAATGTATTTATAATCAATCACTAATTGCAAAACCTAAGTAACTGAATGAATGCAGTACCTTGCATCCATGCCATCCCCGTCGTCCTCACCTTCCCCTACATTCATGAGCTAAACAGGCAAAACAACTACCAACTTGGTTTGCTCACTTACCCAGAAGCCGCAAACCCCACAATCAACTCGACGCCACAAACTTGATTCACTAAAGCTCCTTTACCGTGAGTGGAACTTCAAAATTATAGCGCTTGATTCGAATCAGGTCACACAATTGGCTGCGATGGACTGAGATTGAATTGAATGATAGAGATAGGGAGTAATAGGCGGAGACACCGCTTCGAAATTGGGGGAGATATCAAATTGTTGTTGCCTACGACCGCTTCCAGACCTCTGATAAGGCTGAATCGATTTGGGGGAGAAGGACATCGATACGCTTTAGGGGTAGGGGAGAAGGACATGGATCGATATGCTTCAGATTTGGATCAATTTGCTGGTTATAAGCGGAATTGCCACGGAAATCCGTGTGAAATGCATTTACCTTTGCTACTGATATCCATGTGTATGTACCTCAGTAATCCACGGAAATCCGTGTGCAGTACTACTAGGGGAAGGAAATTGAATTCGTTGCAAAAAAGTGAGCGGGAAAAAATTTACCACGAAAATCCGTGTGAGATACATATATATTTACCACTGATATCGTGTTAATTATTGTTTACACGGAATTCTGTCTCTATTTTATTTTTTTCACACGGAATTTAGTAATTAATTTTCTCTTCACACAGATATCTCTGTCTACATTTCACACAGATATTCGTGTGTTGCTCATTTCACAGAGAATTCTGTACTCAAAACTTATTGTAACGGAATTCTGTAGCTAATAGAGTTTTTCACACGGAATTCTGTAGCTAATGGTTCTTTTCACACGGATTTCTGTGTTAACGTTGCACACAGATATTGATGTGTTACTCATTACACACAGATTTCTATACCAAAAACCGGTCAACCCTTTAAACACTTCTACTTCCCTAAGGGGAGCCGACCCTTTAGGAGATAAAATTTCAGAAATTTTTACATTAGTTGATATAGCTTATACCCATGAGAGCATGAGAGTTTACAGATAAAAAAAATAAGTTACGAGTGAGCGGTTATGAGCATATTAGTTTTATATAGTATTTAAGATTTATGGTTGACCTACTAGATCGAAACCCAAACGACGACGAAAATAGCTGAAATTTTGAACACAACCATTTATTCTTATCATGATAACATCCTATGGTCGATTTTGATAAAGTCTATTTCCTATGCATTGTTGCTTATGGAAGGTATATTTTTCATTATAACTACATAAACTAGTTATACCACATTAGTAGACATATAAGAATTTTGTGCAATCCAAAAAATCAAAATTAAAAATTGATAAATTTGACATTACCCATCTATTTATAGCGTATTAATAGGTATGGTGTAAAAAAATTAACTCAATCCGCCATTATTTCAATATCAAATAAAGTGGTTAACCTTATATACACCTATACTTCCCTAAGGGGAGTTAAACCACGAAGAGATAAACTTTGCAAAATTTTTACATTATTTGGTATACCTCATATTAATGAGAGTATGAGAGCTGACAGATCGAAAAAATAAGTTGCGAATGAGCGGTTATGAGCATATTAGTTTTATGTAGTATTTAGGGTTCAAGGTTGATCTAGTAGATCGAGACCTAAACGATAACAAAAATAGCTGAAATTTTGTCCATAACTATTTATTCCAATCATGACAACATCCAACGGTCGATTTTGATAAAGTCAATTTCCTCCACATTGTTGCTCATAGAAGGTATACTTTTCATTACAACTAATAAACTAGTTATACCACATTAGTAGACATATAAGAATTTTGTGCGAACCAAAAAATCAATAAATTTGATATTACTCATCTATTTATAGTGTATTAATAGGTATTGTGTAAAAAAATTAACTCAATCCGCCGTTATTTCGATATCAAATAAGTGGTCAACCTTATATACTTCTTCACACGGAATTTTGTAGCTAATTGTTCTTTTCACACGGATATCCGTGTGAAAAGGTTTTAGTTTTTACACAAACATCTGTTACTGTTGTTTATTCACATGGATTTTCGTTGATATTTTTATTGTATAAATTATTGTGGGGCTCAATTATACTCTTTTCACACAGATATCTGTGTCAACATTTCACACAGATATTTGTGTGTTACTCATTTCACACAGAAATCTGTATCAAATACTTATTGTAACAGAAATTCGTCCCTCCATAATTCACATAATATAAAAAATTAATGATTTCGAAATAAACTAATTTGTAATACGTACAGAAATCAGTGTGAATTGATTTTCACACAGATATCCGTGTGAAAATGTTTTAGTTTTTACACAGATATCTGTGACTGTTGTTTATGCACACGGATTTCCGTTGATATTGTTATTTTATAAATTAATGTGGGTCCGATTATGCTCATTTCATACGGATTTTTGTTAGTATTTCTATTTCACACGGATATCTGTGGCTTTTAACTACAATAAATCCGTGTGTGTTATTATTTTGCTAGTAGTGCGCACTAAATGACGCTTGTATAAGTTGCCAATAAAACAAGGCAACTTAGAGAATTGTAGTACCTGATTACCTGATTACCTGAATGATCAACCTCATGGTTGGCAAAACTGTTAGCTAAGCTATGCCCGGTCTTTTGAAATATGTTCGGGGACTTTGAAATATAGTATGCAAACAAGTCGCGCGACCAAGAAATATCTCCATGAAACTAACAGTACATTAGAAAGAAGAAAATGCTACCATGCTTGAGTCTGTTTAAGTCAGATATACGTGATGACAAATTTTAACGTTAGCTATAAGCTAATGGCCCTTGGAACCTCAGCACTATCGCGCAGTGAAAGGATCTAAAAGTCTCATATAATGGTTTCTGGAAGACTCTTACATTACCACAAAACTACCAGTTGAAAGATGCAGTCAAATATAATATTAACCTTCTACCGTGTGAGGAGCACGCTCGAGCTCACAATTCACAAAGCAGAAATGCACGGCCGTAAGTGAAAAAAAAAAAAAGCAACATCTTTCACAATGATATAGAAAAAGTCTGAATAAAGGGTAAAGAATAACATACACCCCCAACATTTTAGGGTAAAGAATAACATACACCCCTAACATTTTAAAAGAAAAAAAAATATGATCAAAGGGTTTCACTCCTGCCCCCATGGTGACTCGAACTCATGACTTCGTACATATGTATTTGGTGTTCTAACCACATACATCTCCAACATTAAACACGAAGGGAAAACTAATTGGTAACAAGCCCTCGCAACTTTTTTTTTCTTTTTCTTTTTTCATTGCTTGATCATGATTTAAGATTTCAGGTCAATACTTTTATGCTTGATTAGCTTATGGATGTGAAATATGGTATAGTTTGGCGCACAACATGGCTTAGCATAGATCATGATGCCTTGCCAGGCTTGAACCAAACCATTACTATCAAACTTAAGTTTAAGCATATGTGATGATAGATAAAACATGTACGTACGTTTTAACGAACTAAATATAGATGCATGAATACATTTTGACTCTGTAACCATACGGCTTTTAAAAGAACGTTTGCTAATGGAAGCATACATATGGTTAACGTCAGAGAAATTTCGTTTTGCCGAGTGAACACATTGGTTTTGTTACAATTATTTTCCCGATAACGTTGTGTTGGAGCGGCTGAGGACTCGCTAAACCCCACATACCTCATTCATATTTCTTAAATAACACATGCATACCTCATGCACTACCAGTTTAATTTCTTTTTGAGATCTATACGTTTAACATGTTCTTGGTATGCTTATGCTACTAAATGATAAAGACCAATCAACCATACCGAAATCCTTCTGCTATATGTATGTACGACCAACTTCATGATATAATTATATTGTATATACTTGTGATGTCATATAGTACTACTCTTGTAAATACTAAAACAATATGAGATATTGAAAAGCGCATCGATCTTATTTGCTCACCGATCTAGGTTTCTCTTGATGCATAAATAAGGACATGATGATTTTCAGGCCTTCTCCAACCCCTTGGTTTAAAGGGCTAAAGGGCTATATTTTAGCCCTTTTGGTCTCCAACCCAAATAACTTAGGGCCAAAGTATTAAAATTGAAGGTCAAAAGGCTAAAGAAAGAGGCAAATTTAGCCTTCAAAGTAGCCCTTTAGCCCTTAGGGCCAAATGGATCAGAAATGAGAGGCCCACATGTGGTAGTGCTGTGTGACATGTGCATGATGTCAGCAACTGCTAGTTGCTCACGTCATGTAGGTCGTTGGGTTTTTTTTTAGCCATTTATAGTCGTTGGTCAATGTTCAAATAAAAAAAAATTTACACTATAAATACATATCACCTCAACCTTCTTTTTCACATCTTCCTTCTACTTCTTCATATATATCTCTTTGTTGTGTTCCTTTTTAAATGCTTTTGTCATGAATAAAATAAATATTGAAAATATGATTTCATTTCGAATTCAACTTTATTTCATTTCGAAATTAGATTTATTCAATTTTGAAATTAGTTTTATTCCATTTCAAAATTAGCTAAAAATATTTTTGATTATCTTAAAAAAAAATACAACAGAAAAAATATTTTTAATTATAAAAATGATTTCAATTACTATAAGTATAAAGCTGATAAAAAATAAGAATATATATATATATATATATATATAACATATCCAAAATGTTAAAATATATTTTAGGGCTATAATTTAGCCTTGACAGGTTGAAGACGGTTGATGTCACATTGATGAATAGTATAAAATTCAGGACTAAAATTTAGCCCCAGGGCTATTTTTAGCCCTTTCGGTTGGAGATTGCCTCAAAGCATTAGCATGGGTTCATCAAAAGCTGATGCATCTTATCTTAGGGAAAGATCACGAGTTTCTGTGGAGCTTTTTGAGGATTAATAGAAGTTGGGACAAGCAAATAAGCAGAGTTTTTTCTTTTCTCTTTATTTTTTAATGAGAAATTTTGAAAAATAAACACTTTTAGGCCTTAAATTGATTTATAATCTTATTTTCTAAAAATTTGAAAAATGACCATTTAATAGAGTAAAAAGTCTTGGTTTTTATTTATTTATTTATTATTATTTTTTGAATTAAACATAACGATTTTCATTCAACTCAAGCTAAAATGACACGACTACATACCTTTCATTGCTAACACAACGGGTGAGTAAGAAAAGTGGCATGCTAGCACCACTCATTATTACATCCAATGCTCACTTATTAAAAGCGAGCCTATGAACTATGATACATACATAGCAAATAGACACAAAAGAAACACAAAAGTGCATAGTTCCCTACAAAAATATGGAATAGGAAAGCAAAGAAAAACTAAGCTAATTAGAAGGGCAACAACCCAATGGTCTAAAAGAACATCCCAGCCCAAAGCCTAAACAGATGGCTTGGTCCACCTCAACCAAGCGTTGCCTCCCTATGTAGTTGTGAATGCACCCGCAACCACCCTCGTCCCACAGACCAGTGCCTCATGTCACACAGAAACCAATGCCATCGAGCCGCTGCGTGAAAACAGTTCAAAACTTAGCCACGACTGCAATCCTCCACAAATCAATCACAAGACCAAGTCCGGCAACACCATCATGTTCAGACTTCACACCAAGACTGTCTCAAAACCCACGAAGCACTCCCTATATGCATCACCAGTCCGGTAACGTCAGCATGACCAAGGTCGGTGTTGGCGTCGGGCTACTGCCGGATTAGCGTTGATAGACTGAGGAGGACCTGAGCGACAACTAGGGTTATGTCCCTTTGCTTCATAAACTTGGTTACTCTTACAATAAGCTAAACTATCTCACCTTCCCAATATTCTTCTTCCCCAGTATATCAAGATCGAGATGACCTTGTTCCTCGAATTTTCTTTTCTTTTTTTTTCATTGTCAACTAATTTCATATGTTTCTAGATCTAAGATCACTCAACCCCACAACATATTATCTCTCTCTACCTTAAATCTCCAAGAAGATTCGTATGGCTGCGATTATAAAGTGCAAATCACTTACCTAGGCGAGTATGGGTGCTCACAGATGGGTTTTTCACCCCCCATTCTCCATCATTCTTGTCCTTGTTCTTGTTCTACGATTTGGTTCTTAGTTCCATCTTGGCAGCCATGGTTCTTTCTTGAGATGTGTCTCTATGGTGGGGGGAATGATGTTGTTTTGAGGGATCTTCTCCTCTTAGATGCTGGATTTCATATGGTTTATGTTTTGAGATTCAGTTGGCATCGAACAATTAGTACGGTAATCCATGTTTTTCTACTTCTGGTATATCAAGTGCTTCTTGCAGTTGACAACGCGAGGTGGACTACAATAGCTAGGGTTTCTATATTGTATTGGGCCTATGTTTTAGCATTTAGTTTTTTTTTTTAAGCTTTAATTTCCTTATACTGGCTCTTTATTTGAGCACAAGAGGAAATTAAGTTTCCTTTTTATTATTAGCTCGTTTTGGCTTGTCTATCGTACTTATATTGTGGTTCTATTTTCAGCCCTTTAGACTTGTTTTGGAGCGGCTTAAATGATTCCGCATTACCAAAAAAATAATATATATATATATATATATATAGATCGTCATGAGATACAAATCCTATCCATTTTCTTCTTTATCTTATTTTTTGCCTTTCCCTCCTTTTCATCCCTTCTCATACATCATCTTATGAGTAACATATATAGGATGAATGTCATATCAAACCTTAGATCTCAACAATCCAGAAGCATATATGCCTTAACATCCCCAACAATGATTCTCCAGCTTTACTATCGTATAGGTTTTTTTTTGAACAACAAAGACAAACAGAATATATGAGAAGTTCATGATAATCATCATTCATTCGTTTATTTATAGATCAAATTCTACCAGCTCTTAGTTTATTTTCTTCTTCCATCAGATATAATTTCCCTCACTAATTGAAACTATGAAACCCACATAAAGAACATCGGAAACTATCATACCTTAACGGGCGGCTAACCCTGAACATGAAATCTTGAAAAACTATCAAACTCTAATTTTTGAAGATAAATCAATGAAAACTGTCAAACCCTAAACCTTGAACATGAACTCATACAATATAGCAGAAATATCCCCAAACCTAGGACCTCTAACACAAAATCAACATAAACCGGAGACCCTATATAATAATCTAAAATCTAGATATGATCAGCTAATCACAATGATTTTGAATTTTTCCTTTTGTAGAATCAAGAAAATTGTTGACACATCATATATAAGCCCTTTTATTTGTCGAAGAGAAGAAGAATACCACACATGAGGAATAAGAAATGTGACCAGGGAAATTTAATAAGAGTAATCATGACATTTTACAAATGGTCATTTTTCAACTGTTTTAGAAAAGACGGTCAAAAGTCATTTTTTTATAGTAGCACATGACCAAAGATATAAACACAGAAAACCCACTTTAAAAAAAATTTATACAAATAAGGACATGAGCCCAGACCCAAAAGCTATATGATACAAGTCTGACTCCTAATTTTAATGGAAAATTACCAAAATGCTCAGTTTGATGAAATATTTAAGCATATGCCACTGACCCAATACCAACACCCCAAAACGGAAACCTCGAGCATCAATCTCCAGCAGTCCACCTCCTCTCTTGGTTGGCTCCACCAATCGACGACCACGACCGGAGTAGCAGTACTATACTCCAGCAATAAGAAGAACCGACGCGCTTTGTTTCGAATGTCAGAGCGGCATCGTTTTAATGCCATGGTCATGTTGTGAATTGGAACTTTGGGTTCGATTTTGTGAAAAGAGTCGGCAGGTGATTGGGGCTCAAAGAGTGAAGATTACACTGGAACAAATCCATCAATGTGCAAATTTATGAGCTTCTAGCAATCATCATCTCACCACTTTGGTGTAGCTTAAAGATCTGGACACCAAAATGTTGATTGGACACTAAATGGTCTCTCATCTCCAGCTTTCACCAGCTGAAACTCATCTAGCCACTCGTCAGCTTGCTGAGATCAAGGAGCCCAGACGATACCCACCATGCAATCTCAAAATCCAGATAAGTTCTTCCTTTAACATGTAGCTCCTGTTAATAAAAGCTCAATGCTTTGCATGTCTCCAGTTATTGTTCTTCAAATATATATGCAAGTTTATGATAGCATAAAAAGCATGTCCCCAATTTATTGTTCTTTGAATATATCTGCAAGTTTATGATAGCATAAAATAACTACACACACATCACTACTGTGCTTTACTCGAAGCTTTGAAGCACATGCATGTGTTGTTCAACCTCTAACTATTGTAAGCTGACTTTTTTGTATGCCAAATACTAGCTCATATGTGCAATATATGATATCGCAAGCATCTGATACGTGTTATCTAAGTATGTATACACAATCTGTTGGCATCCCATTACTTAATTGCTTATTCAAATGGTTTAAAGCATTGTTTCAATCATTATCTATTCACTACCAAACTCTACATATCATATGTTGAGTTCATTGTCATCAATGATAATTGACAAGTATCTGACATTGCATTTTTACATGTTCAAGACCAATATGATTCATGTGCTAGCAATAGACAATCACCCATCACAAACATATATTCATATTTATATATTTGTTTAAACTCTACATATCATCTATTGAAATAACAAAAAAAAAAAAAAAAACTTTCCTGAAGTGCCTTTATGCACACAAGAAGAATCTGGTGCCTCGTGACAAAGCTTAGGGAAGAATGCCCGATCTGAACTCATTAACACTTTGTATCTTTTTCACAGTATGAGGTCATAACAATAGCAGGATTGGACGAATGCAGTAGCAGAATTAGGTGATGACGAGTATAGTAGCAAAACACGAGTACAAGTGCAGTAGCAGAGCTAGACAAATATGAGTGCAGTAGAAGGATTGGACGAGTACAGTAGCATGATTAGGCGATGACGAGTGCAGTAGCAGAACATGAATGTTAGAACTGGACGAGTATGAGTGCAGCGAATGCAGTAGCAGGATTAGGCGATGACAAGTGCAGTAGCAGAACACGAGTACAAGTGCAGTAGCAGAACTAGTCGAGTATGAGTTCAGTGAGTGCAGTAGCAGGATTAGGCGATGACGAATGCGTTGCAGAACAAGAATACAAGTGCAGTAGCAAAACTAGACGAGTATGAGTGCAGTAGCAGAATTAGGCGATGAGGAGTGTAGTAGCAGAACACGAGTACAAGTGCAGTAGCAGAACTGGATGAGCATGGGTGCAGCAAGTGCAGTAGCAGAACTGGACGAGTATGAGTGCAGCGAGTGCAGTAGCAGGATTAGGCGATGACGAGTGCAGTAGTAGAACACGAGTACAAGGCCAGTAGCAAATAGCAGGATTTGAACAAAAAAAATGTTTGGATTAAAGAAAATAATTAAGATTTAGTTATTCATGCATGAATATCTAGAATCGTAAATGTCTTATTGACACATGGCAACAAAGTAACATAAAGAGATTATTCTAAAAATAAATAAATAAAAGTAATATAAAGAAAATAGAAGTAAAAAGAAGTAGTAGTTAAAGGTAAAAAGGTAAATTAATGACATGTGGCAAATGAGAGCAGATTGTCCTTATTTGTAAGATTTAATCCTTATAAAGGGATTAGAAGTCAAAAGAAATAGTTAAGGGTAAAAAAATAAATTAACTCATGACATGTGGCAAGTGGAGAGCACATTGTCCTTATTTGTAAGATTTAGTCATTTTATATTTAATTCAATCTTTATAGGATGTGTTTTTGAAGTCATCTTTTGTCAATAATTTATATGTAATTTGTTATTTTTTTAAAGAGGTCAAATGTCATTTTAAGAACCTAAAAGTTGTCATTCTTCAAAATTTCCTCATATATTAAAATTTTAGAATTTTGGGTTAAAGAAATTGGGGTTTTAAAGAATTAGGATTTTGAGTATTTTGGTGTATTAAAATTCGAGTGATGTTTAAGGTGAAATCGATAAAATCAAGTGGTGTAGAAAACTATTTAACGCTCCAATTATGGGTAATTTGCTAAAGAGTTTACAAGTACTAATTTTTGAAGAATTAGGGTTTCGACTTTATGGACTTAAATTTTTTGAGTAAGGTAGTTGTTTAGAGTGAGAATTAAGGCCTAGGGTTCGAACTGTGAGGGGTGCAAGATGATTCAAAGGTAAAAGCTCATGTATCTCAAATCAGTGGTTTGTATTTGGAGAGAGAGAGAGAGACCTACATAAGTTAACAATGAAAATAAAAAATGAATCTTTTACGGTATGAAGAGGATAACAGAATCCAACATTACGAGTTTAGTGTAAGCCGAAATAAATGGATATGATTATGTCACAGATAACTCATAACTCAAGTTAAAACAAGTGTATTTTGTCCAATGTTAAACTGTTAGTGATTAATCTATCAAAAACGCAGCTGGATCGACCCGGGTATGGATTCGGTTCTGCCAAACCAAGTGTCAGGCTCCTCAGGCTCTTCAGGCCTGGGCGAAATAAATTTAGCTACATGGGCTAATTATAATTGGGCCACCTGAGAAATAATCGCTCATTTTGAATTATTTTCACAAAACCCCAAACCCTCTCTGTCTCTTCCTCCGTTGCCATTACTACTTAGAAACCACCGGACGCACTATCCTTATCTCCTTTTCCTTCTTCTTTCACTCTCTCTACTACTAAACCTCACCGCAATGCCAGACCAAGACTCCCCAAACCCCACTGGAACCCAGCTCAACGCCCAAGAACCCGACCCGGATGGCCTCTCCTCCTCCGACTCCGAGCCCGACTACGATTCCGACGAGTCCTCCGCCTACGAAGGCGAGGGCGGTAACGGCGGTAATGGTGAAGTGGACGAAGCGCTCAATTTACTCCGGCCCGGCGAGGACATACCGGAGGACGAGAACACTCCCGAGGCGAATGTGAAGCTGTTCAATCAGGTGTTACAGGGGAAGAGAGTGAGGAGGAGGCAGGAGGAGGAGGACAGGGGGTATGTGTTTTACGAGGACCTGTTTGATTTCCCGGAGGACCCAGAGAAGTGGCGGGAGGAGGACTTGAAGGAGCTCTGGGGTGATGCGCCCTTGGATATGACCAAACCCGGTTGGGACCCGGTTTGGGCTGATGAGGAGGAGTGGGAGATTGTTAAGGATGAGATTAAGGCCGGCAAAGACCCCCCCATTGCTCCCTTTTATGTTCCCTACCGGAAGCCTTATCCGGCCATACCTGAAGATCATTATGACATTTCCAATCCCAAGGCTGTGATTGAAGAGTTGGATAGGATTGAGGAGTTTCTCAAATGGGTCAGCTATGTGTTCCCTGACGGCAGCTCGTATGTATTTACTGCTCAGAGTTACTAGTAGTTCTAGCATTGTCTTTGCTTTAACTTGTGATGGTACTTATAGACTTGAGTTGTGGAATTTTGTTTAAGGTATGAGGGCACCGTGTGGGATGACTTGGCTCATGGCAAAGGAGTCTATGTTGCTGAGCAGGGACTCGTCAGGTTGGTCTACATTTGACGAAATGTAGTTGATGACATTCTCTTATTTGTTGATGCCTACTGCTTGTGACATTTGTGCCTTATTATGACTTGACAATGGTTAGAAAGAATTATGGAAGTCAGAAACCAAAGGAAAGAAAGACACGCTAAACCGTTGTATCTTTTCTGTTTAGGGGCGATGAGATGAATCCACATTAAGTTATTGATACACAATTTGATGAACCAGTTGTTACACTAGCCTAGTACTCCTGGCTTATTGGCGTTTTTGGTTAAAGGTGCGGTGGACTATGGGTTGCTCATAGTTTCAGAATTTACCAAGTCAAAACAAGCAACCTAGATTTCACAAATTTTGTGCAGGACCTGTAGTCAACTCTATCCTGGTCCCTTGTGTGTGCTAGGGTTCAAGTTAAATACCTTACCAAGAAAATATGTGCCAAACCTATGGCGTCAAGAAGCAGTGAGTCATGTAGTTCGTATGGCTGTATGAAATATTCTGATTGATTGTAATACTGGATTGGATGTTGTCAATTTGTCCTATACATTGTTAAGTATAGCTCTAATATATACATTCACAACCCTGCCCCATGTGAAGTGTTGTTCTCTCAACTGATAATTTACAGCTTGACTTTCATCTTTACTGTGGTTTATGTGATAAGTGATTTCATTTCCTTTCCATAGGTATGAAGGTGAATGGCTTCAAAACAACATGGAGGGTCATGGGGTTGTTGAAGTTGACATACCTGACATAGAGCCTATTCCAGGTTCCAAGTAAGTTTATAAGTCCTGTATGAATACCATACCATCACTTAGCAGTT
Source organism: Rosa persica (assembly GCA_025331145.1). NCBI lineage: Eukaryota > Viridiplantae > Streptophyta > Magnoliopsida > Rosales > Rosaceae > Rosa > Rosa persica. Next base: position 43,421,902 of record WFKR01000005.1, on the reverse strand, counting down.
AGAACCTCAAGATTCTGTCCATGTCATATAAACTGGTTGAGTAACTTGGTACCCTCTTTCAAGGCTTGAAGCACAGATGCGTGCTGAAGGGCACATAATATCAAGAGATTATATGACCCCGGAAGACAAAGAATGGTTGGAGATGGATATTCAAGACAGCATTGATCTAGCAGGGGGGCGGTCTGAAATTCCTTTTTATGAAAAAGATGAATGGATCAGACATTTTGGGAGGAAACCGTAAGTTATATTTTTGAGTTGCTCTTGGTTCTATCTGTATCTCATTGGATGACTTTTAATTGTATTCTCTAAGAATATTTTTTTTTTTTTTGAAATGATCTCTAAGAATATTCTTAAGATTGGAAGATATGGTTAGATTTTTAATATGGTATCTTAGTATTGCTATTTGTATGTATTGTCAAGTACCGAGGTAGTTGCTCAATAGGTTCAAGCTCCTTAGGTTGTGTCAATGTGAGTAAGAATATCACTTGTATTTCTCTGTGAGCTGTAGACTTGGGTTCTTAATGTGATATTGTCAAGAACGTTGGAACAAGTGGAATTGTACATACCCATGACACCATGTGGATACTCATATATTTCTCGACATTCTCCAGCGGAGAGATGTGGATAGTGTGACAGAGCCTGATGGTCTCTTGGTCATGAATTCAGAAAAATATGTTTTCTTCTTTGTTGTTTTTTTTTTTTGTTTGATGCGGGTAAATAGTGAGGTTTCAGCATCTCTTCCCTCTTACCAACCAGAAGAGGGAAAGGGGCCAAAGGGCTTGTAATTTGTTGTTTCGTATTTACAACTTATCTACGAGTCATCAATGTAAACTTTTTGCTGAAACTGGTTTTGCAATTTTATTTATGATCATCTTTCTATGTCAGCGAGAAAGGTCGATATCGCTATGCAGGTCAGTGGAAACATGCCAGAATGCATGGATGCGGAGTATATGAAGTCAACGAGCGTACCATATATGTAGGTGCACGAAGTACAAGCCATTTCTTTTCATAAATTCACTCTTGCATATATATATATATATATATATATATATATAGACCTCTTATCTTAAACTGACAAAGATCAATAATTTTTCTAGTAAGAATAGGGAAAGAGAGGTTTGTTACTGTAAATCATCAACTTAGAATGACCACTTTATGGGTAGTATGACATGCAAAATATTCATAATATTTAAGGAAAAGTGGGGTTGGGGAGGTACAAGATATGGCTAGTAGATTTGGAAAAATAGCTTTGGTACCAAAGCTGATGTGTCAGTATGATTGTCAACTTTAATCTCAAAACTTCACCTTGGAATTGAAGTATTTCAGTGTTGTCACCAGTGCACACTCTGTTCATCCTGTCATAGATCTTCTTTTCAGCACAGTTTTATGAAGTTTGTTGCTTTAATTTGTGAATCTTTGAGTAGTTTAACATATCTCACAATTACAATTTCTAATGTTAAGAAAAGATCCTTTATATAGTTCTGTAAATTAAGACCACTGAGGCACTGATATTCTACCGACATCAATATATTCATTCGTGTTTTCTGCTGCCACTAATTCTCATATAATGTACATAGCAATGATAGACTAAGTTATAATCTATTGACGGATTTACATAAGGATCGAGTTACACCTCTTGGCTCAAAACTAGATCCCTGGTTTGCTACTTCAGACTATTTCCGACAAAAAAAAGGAGGGAAAAAAAAAAAAGCTGGGCATCCTCAATGTAGCCTTTATCAATAGAGGATGCATCAATAGAAATATATTTGCAGCATTGCCATGCAAGTGTGGTCCAGTGAAAGAGGAATTCTCAATGTATCCTCTATCAATAGAGGATGTATCAATGGAAATATATTTGCAGCATTGCCATGCAAGTGTGTTCCAGTGAAAACTGAAAAGAAACTAAAATACCCTATTGGGGTTGCTAATAAGAGCCGGCACTGAATCATGTCATAATTTTGCCTCGTAGTATCTAATGACTTAGTACTATAATGTGTTTGGTCGAGTTAAGTACTTTATCTTGTCTTTGCGTGCAGGGGAGGTTCTACTTTGGCGAGCTACTAGAGGATGATACTGGTTGTGATGAGAATGTATCAGCGGTAAAGATATCTCTTCATTCTTTTCACTACACTTGGATGAAACTAAAAGAGAGAAGTTTACCATCTATGCAAAGATATACTTAAGTTGTTGGTTGCTTTTCAGCTGCATGCGGGTATTGCAGAAGTGGCTGCTGCTAAGGCTCGGATGTTTGTGAACAAGCCTGATGGAAGTATGTTTTCTGTATGCTAGTAATAAGTTCCACATAAGGATTTTTAGGTTCAAATTGTTGTATTTTCTAAGCTGAAGAATTCAACTGAACTTTTAAAGTTGGAAGTTTATAAACGGAGATAAAAAAAAGTGGTGTGCAAAAACAGTTAGGAGTAGTCAGGAATGTGATCGGCATAATGGTTAGTATATTTTATATGGATTCAGGTGCATGCATGATGCATAAAGTCATATCTAGAGATAATTGTTGAGAATATAATGGAACATACATATTATGTTTAATTAGGATTTACCAATAGCATTTGTCCAGCATCCCATAAAATTTGCATACATTTGTTTCTCTGCTTGATTCTTTGGGTTCTTGTTCCATATTCTTTGTGATGCTCTGTCTGTTTGATTCTCTGGGTCCTTGGTCTCTCTTTGTTGTGTGGTCCTCTGTCTCTCATCAAATTCAGCTTTAGTTGTTTTTGGGCATTTATCAGTACAGGGAGTTTCAATTTGGATCATAAATAATTCAAAAATTCAATTCATGCAGATGTGGATTAGTTTCATATGACCCATTCACCTTTTGGATACTGTTTGACCCCTTCTTGGTTCCTGATTATTGGAATTTTTGTTTCCTTTATAGTGGTTAGGGAAGAGAGGGGCCCGTATAGTGATCCTCAACATCCCTATTTCTATGAAGATGAAGATGTTTGGATGGCACCAGGCTTTATAAACCAATTCTATGAAGTAAGCTATATTAAACTATTTATGACTTTTGAATTTTTTTTTACATGAAGAAATGAAGATGAACATTGGTTCAGTTGGTCAGATTTAAGACAGAATTCTTTTGTTTTTTTGGCAGGTCCCTGATTACTGGAAAACATATGTGCATGAGGTCGATGAGGAAAGGGAAATGTGGTTGAACTCCTTCTATAAAGCTCCACTGAGAATACCTATGCCTTCTGAGCTTGAATACTGGTGGTCAAAGGGTATTAATTTCGTAATCTATATCCCCCCTCCCCCTCTTGTGTTTTTACTATGTATCCAAGCACTCATTTATTTTACTTTTCTTCTTTCACTATTTTTCTCAAAAAAGTTCTAAGTGAGCTGCACCAATGTGTAATATCCAAAAATCTCCCCTCCCCTTCCTGAGCCTTTTGTTGTTCACCTTTTAAAGTTTGGGAGCTGTCACCCTGGGTATGTAAGTTTATTGCTTCTTGACCTAAATTTGCCCCCTTCTCTTTTGATCAGGTTTTTGTGCCTTTTTTTGTCCAAAAAACACATGCCCCATTTGTTCCTAAACCAAAAAGAACAAAATTACGTGTCTTACTTATTGTTGAATTTGCTTGATCAGAGGAGACTCCAGAATTTATTGTCGTTAACAAGGAACCAGAGCCTGATCCTGAAGACCCATCAAAGCTTATATATACTGAAGATCCACTTATCCTTCACACACGAACTGGACGGTTAATCAACTATATCGAAGATGAAAAACATGGGGTTCGCCTATTTTGGCAGCCGCCTCTCAAAGATGGGGAAGAGGTGGACCCGGAAAAGGCGGAGCTCCTTCCGCTTGGTTATGACGAGTTCTATGGACAAAACGTTGGTGACAAGAAACAAAACTTTTTGATGCGACTTGTATCAGCAGTGGAAAATACATGCAAGCCTGTTTTTGATAAACTAGAGAAATGGACTGAAGAGAAGAGGAAAGCAAGTGAGATGAAGATAAAATTGATTGAAAAAGAACTTGAACTGATAGAGGCTGAACTGTGCCTGGAAGAGGTAATTGAGGATATGGATGAGGAATTGAAGATGAGAGAGAAAGAGGAGGAGAAGAATGTGGAAACGGTCTCGCCGGATGAAGAAGATACTTCTCCATTGGCTAACCAAGATGAGAAATCAATTGAAGAGGATGACGAGGAAGAGGACGAGGAAGAGGAAGATGAAGATGATGCTGCGCCATCAAGTTTTGGGTCTGTAAGAGGAGATCAGGATGGTACTAAAAATGGCCAGAAGGGTAACAAACCTGGGCGATCTCCATTTTCCACATCCTCATTGGCATTCGCTTCAAGTAGCCTCGTCTCTGGGGTGAGTTTTAAACTTTTGATTTCAATCTATTTTTGTTCTTTCTTATATTATCATAATACAAGGCAGCAGTGTTGCAGAACTAAAAATAGCTTATGATATTATGACGTATATGCTATCCAATGCCTTGGATTCAAATGTCTAGGCAATTAAAACCATGAACTCTGTTTGGATGATTTTTCTTTCCTGAATTAGCAAGCAATTTAGCAGAGCAGTGCTCTTTGACTTTTACATTACAATCATAAGCTTGTAGATATATATAGACACACACACACACACACACACTAGCAAATGTGCCCGTACGTTTTTCGTGGGTGGTACTGTTAAGTTAGTGGATAATAGCCTTTTGGTTTCTATTTCTATTATAAACTTTTGCCCCTTTGTATAATGTTGACTTGTTCGAGTATATTATGTTGTAAAGGTAATTTGGGTAAATCAAAATTTTGTGAAGCCTGTTACCCCGAAAGGGGGCCTGGCTTTATAGTATAGACAGCCATAGATAGATACATACATATATAGTCCATAAGCTTTGTATATAATCAGACTTATGTTAATTGGTGAAAAGCTAATGTTTATTGAGTTGTCTGATTAATTACTGTACTGATTGATGATAACTGTTTTTCTCAACTGGCTTAAGTCAGTACTTTCGAAGGTTGATTGAATTTATATCTTGTTAAGACAGTTATTTGCATTTATGGAATTCTTCACTTCATCATCCTTCTGTGTAAAACTGCCCCTTGAAAAAATCGCAACGGCTTACCATGACAAGAAGAATTTACATACAAGAGACAAATGACTGGTCCCTTTGTTACATGAATTAATTGGTCTGTATTAGGTGTCTACTTAGAGCATTACACTTACCAATAAAAAAAGCGTGGTTCAGCTTTCACTTCGTCTGACTAGACGATGAGGAACTGGTATATCACTGTATTGTGAGCATATTATTATAGGAGTTCACCTTTAATTTTCTACAAAAGAATGATTTTTTACATTTAGGAGCTTAGCTTTATATGCCTCAAGTAGTTACTACTCAGACATAATTGCATTATTTTGAAGAAAGATTTACATTGGCATTACCTTTGTCTTTCCCTTTGTTGAGTGAATATGTTGAATGTCGATGACACACCCAGTGATGCCAACTGTCTTCTAGTTTGGATAGACTGATATTCATGGTGAAAAATTAGAAAAAACTGTCCACACATGTAAACATTTTAATGGACTGTTTTAGCCATACTTGAAGTAGTGTAGATGTTATAACCACCAGTGAGTAGTGAATATTCAAATTAAGTATTGAGCTATGTTTTCCACAATTATTATAAAGCTAACTGCTTGTTAGCCAAGAGTGAGAAAAGATAGTGTTAGCGGTCTGCGTTAATTCACTACTTGGTCCAGGATCTTATGTTTTCTGACTTTGCAGGTTCCATCCAGGCTGCAACAGTCGTTTTTAGCATGGAAAAATAGTAAAGCAATACCAAAGACAGCTACTTCTTCACGCAATGAAGCCTCTTGTTGCAACTTGAAAACAGTTGATTCAGTGAGTTTCCCTCCGTTGGTTGTCCCAAAAGTAAACTTGAAAGCCCTAAAGCAAAGACACTTGAACTTCCAAGCCAAAATCTCCTCAAATAGGAGGCTATCTCAGTTGCGGCCTTCATCTCAAATAAGCTCACATCACTCAGCTTCTATGAACACCAGAATAAGCCCAGGAGAAATGAGATTGAAAAACAATAGTTGGCTGCATGCATCACCAGAGAGGGAGTCGGACAGTATATTGTCTTTGCACACACCATGGTATCATTTGGAGCCAAATGAAGAAACCATACGTGGTGACCCACTTCCTCTCCTTTGTTAACATAATACTTGTAGTCTTGTACTCCAATTGAAAAAGGGTCAGTTTTGTAAGCGTGACATTCTTTTTTAGCCATATTGTTATATATACTCGAGCTCACCCCTCCAAGCCCTTAGAAAAGAGAAAGGTGGAAAGGAAGATGAAGATGAAGATGGTTCGAGTTTGATTTTCATTATAGGTCTTATGAAGAGGGCAAGAGGGTCTGTGTAGTGACATTCATTGTTATTTAATCTTTCAATCTTAGTTTTGTTGTATCTCAGTGCCCCAGCGGTTAATAAGCACATGGAGGATGGGAAATGTAACTCTTACTTTTGGTACAATTTGCATTTTCTGCGTCCTATTCATCATCAATTGAAGAATACCTCCTTAGGTCATGTTCCAGCTACAATTGTCATCTTTTTTCTTTCCTTCGCATAATTATGACGGGCAGAATAAAGGAAATTATGAAATCTATATGCTGAAGTGAACGTTCAACCATCTCGGAGTTGGATGATTGGGAGTACAAACTGGTTTCATAATGATCGGTTGATGAAACACAAACCGATCCCCAATACCACTGGCGGCTTAATAGTTCACAGAAACTAATCCCTCGATATGACCGTTTGGAGACTACTTGCAGAATGAAAGCAATATATCTGATGGGCATAAAACTGAGCTCATTCTGGTGTGATCTATTTGGTGCAAATAAATAGTAGGTCATTAAATGTGGAAAAGGTTCCTAGTTTATCAGTTGTTGAAGCCTTAAAGGATAAGAGAATCGTTGGATAAGCGAAACTAAGAAGCATTTTGCTAGTGCTACAGCCGACAGTGTTCATTTGGTTCTTGTGCAATTGAAAGATTTTAAACTCAAAATTTTCTATCATAATTGAAAGGATGATCCTATGCTCTAGCATCACCTCTCCCTTCTACTTCTCCCTCAATCCACCCATACATCGCTATGTTCTTCTAAAAGGGATTCTAGTGTAGGCGTGCCGGTTCACATTCTCAACGATGCAGTACTCTTCCACAACTCCATTTGAAGTCAGTTGCAATGTCAATTTGATTGCCGCTATAATCTGCTTATAGTGCTCGCGAAATCTCAGTGCTTGACCTGTGATACATGTGTATGATTTGATGTTGGAATGTATGGTGGCTGGTTTTTTATTGATATTGTACTTATGTTCACAACTATATTGTTCTATTACGAAAAGAAACTATATTGTCCATTAATATCGACTCTGATCCGATCCGAAGGATTTTTTCCTCATGGCTACTTGTTTTCTTTCTTTTTCATTGCCAACCAGTCCCAGACTTCTCTTTATAGCTCTCTATCTCTGATGCTCTGACTTCTATTTCTCTCAATATTAGTGATTATTAGGGGGCAAACATTTAGCGCAGGGGACATTTTAAACCCCTAGGTTGGAGCTAGATCGCCTTCATGGGGATGTATAGTGCAAAATAAATGGCTAACTTTCCCTCATTTCAATGACAAATAGAATAAATTTTGAAGGGTGACTACTTTTGAGGATTTTTAGAGCAGCCTGTGTATGCTGGACAACCAGAAAGTCACTAACTTCCTGTGATATTAGCAGAAAATTCCATGCATGGTTTTTCTGAGTTTAATTATTAAAGCAAAAGGAAGAAGGCACTGGGGAGATGATCAATGTAGCAACTTTGGTAAATGATGAATCAAAGAAGTTTAATATGTGATATCTTGACTTTCATGTTGTCATGCAATTTTGTACCATTGGTTGGGCACTGCCTTTTGATTAAATTCATATAAACTTATACACAAATAGCAAATGCAATTCTCACTTGTTTAAAAGTATGCAATTCTCACTTGTTTAAAGGTAGTGTTAGATGTAAAAGCAAAAGCAAAAGAACCACTCAGACTCCAACAGGTTAAAGTGCTCTGGACTTGTGCATCAATGAGAGTAAAGAAACATATGTGCTTCTTATAATTGTAATTCTGATGCTTATTATACCTACTCATTTCCAACACATTGCCTCTACTTTGTCATATATGCTTCCATGGGGATTCCTTCTCTGTAGCAGCAACTTTGCCCATGCAGATGAGCCCTACATGCAAAAGCTAGGTGCTCTTCCAATGAGTTTCTGTAATGGAATATGCTACTGATGAATGGTAAACAAAAAAAAAAAAAAAACACTACTATGAATGGAAACTGGGTAACAATGGTGATACTCAAGTGTGATTATACATCATGAGAGCTATGTCTGATCCACAAGCTAATAAGCAATGCATATTGAGAGTCCATTCGATTTAGCCAATCGCAAGTTCCGAATCACCAAACGCAAATAGGTTGATTTAAAAAGATACATAATTAGTCTTTGTGATGCTCTTAACGTACTTCTTTTTTATTACTAGATCACTCTTCAATTTGCCGATGGATGTAAGGTGAATGCAATGCCTAATCAAGCCAATTTCTCCAATAAGATGGAGGTCCCCAATATGGGTTTATAAGGATTTGAGTCGCTCCATTAATTCTCAATTGGTTTTGGACGTGAACCTCAGATTACTTAATCATGGTATCAGATAGACCTGGACATGAGCCCACCTCTGTAAGTAATTTGCAAAACCCGGGATCATGCCTGAAATTGTTCGGGTCGGGCTTAAATTTCGTTTTCAAGTTTTATGGACCGGGAAGGCCCGGACTGAAAAAAAAAAAGGGGCCGGTCCTCGGGTTTTTTTACGAATGTCACCATTTTTGATATATTTTGACAGAACTAATATAAAAATCCCTGCATTCTGCAGATTTGACTACCAAATGAAGAAGAAGAGGATAAGAAACAAACCTAGTGAAAAAGTGAAAATCAATCCTTCATTCCAGACCCATCGCCCCAAAACATCAATCAAAGGCCATCCCGTCCCAAAACACAAACAATTTTCATATCCAACCCAAAATACTATCCTCCTTGACACCTCCTCCCTCTGTAAATTGCACCATCGCCCAAAATATCAAAAGCTAATTTCTTTGAGCTAATGACGAACAAGATGAGTTGTGTGAATTTGATCTCATGGAGCCAAACCAGCTAAATGTTGAACTGATCTCTCACCATCTCTTGACCTCCTCCACCCGCTCAAAGACCCGATCATTTTCCATCGCTTCCCCGAAACGATGCCGAGCCAGTTCCTTCACGGCAATCCTCACCAAGCATGAAACTGTGAATGAGCAGAAAGAAGAAGAATCAGGGAAGCCTAGTTTCAATTTCAATGGAATTTGAATTAGAATAATTGAATTGGTGATTTTAGGGTTCTGATGAAAATGGGAAATAGGAACCCAAAGAGGATCAGAGGAACTGAGGAAGAAGAAAGAGAAAAGAGAGCTCTTCAGAAGAGAAGAAGACGCGAGACCAGACCTAATAAAAAATATTGAATTATTAAGTAAGAATCCGAGCCCATCGGGTTTTAAAATATCTCAAAATCAAGAATCGGGACCGAACCGGTTATGAAGCGATTGGGACCGAATCGGCAACTTTGTCATTTTTTTTTTTTTTTTGAAAACCCAGACCGAACCATGTGCTGTTCTTCAACGGGGCATTGATCTCCTCTGTCATTGCTGCACGCCATAATGGTTTCTGAGATGCTTGAGAGTAGCATGTGGGTTCAACTGTATCAACCAACGTGAGGAGAGCCCGAGGAATAGGATATCAGACAGTGTCATTGGTGCGTGTTCTGGGCTGGACAATATCGTCTCGAAGTCTAGTGACTATGGGATGAGGTGGAGGAGGAGGCCCGACTGGAATTGGAGGGTCAGCGACGGTAATTTGAGGGACTGCGATCCGAGGAGGAGCTGTGACTTGGGGAAGAGCAGCGGCTGGGGAGTCTACGATCTGGGGAGGAGTGGAGGCCGGTGGTGGGATGACAGGAGAAGAATCCGGCGCGACGAAAGCAGGAGTCTGGGACGCCGTCGATGGCTGAGGAGGACGACAGTGACTGTACTGAAGAATAGAGGCAGTGCAGGATTGAGACAACGATAGCCCTTATGATGAGGACTACAACCAAGAAAGACACACTCGACACTTTGACTAGAGAGTTCGTACTGTGATTACACTTGCTGTGTCTCAGGGTTGGTCCCTTCATCAATTGGATGTCAAGAATGCCTTTCTTCATGGCATTCTCAAAGAAGATGTGTATATGATTCAACCGCCTGGTTTCGTTGATCCATCTCGTCCCTCTCATGTCTGCAAGCTCAACAAAGCTTTTTACGACCTGAAACAGGCTCCTCGTGCCTAGTTTCATCGAATGAGTACATTTCTTTTATCTGTTGGGTTCATTCAGAGTATTACTGATACTTCCTTGTTCATTTATCGTCATGGGCTGCACACAATTTATTTTCTGCTATATGTTGATGATATTGTTGTTACAGGAAGCAATGATCATCTTCTCCAAAGCTTTATTGCTGTTCTTGGGCGCAGGTTTGACATCAAGGATTTAGGTCCTCTATATTATTTTCTTGGTTTGCAGGTCAGTACTCATTCTCATGGGCTGCACATCAATCAGATCAAATATCCCCATGATATCCTCTCAAAACATGACCTCTTATTCAGCAAGCTGGTGAGTACACTAATGTCTACCAAGGCTGACCTTACTTCTACTGATGGTGTAGTGCTTGAGAATCCTACAGCTTTCCGTGAACTTGTTGGGTCTTTGCTGTATCTCACCATCACTTGCCCTGACATTGCCTTTGCAGTTAACTCAGCTTCACAGTTTATGAGCCAGCCACGTGTACCTCATCTTGTCGCTGTCAAACGCATCCTCCGTTACATCAAAGGCTATCTTGGTCATGGGTTACTGTTTACTCTGCAGCATCAACTAGTTCATCTTTCAGCTTACTCTGATGCTAACTAAGCTGGTTATCCCAATTCTCATCGCTTTACATCTGGCTATCTTGTGTATCTTGGTTCCAACCTCATCTCTTGGTGTTCTAAAAAGCAGCCTACCATAGCTCGCTCTAATGTCGAGTCTGAGTATCGGTTTCTTGCCCATGCTAGTGCCGAAACAACTTGGTTAGGTTATTTACTATATGAGCTTGGTGCCCGGATTCAATTTCCCATTTTGTTACATGGTGATAATCTGAGTACCACTTATATGGTTTCCAATCCTGTTTTCCATGCCCGCACTAAGCATGTTGAGCTTGATTACCACTATCTACGTGAAAAGGTTGCTCGTGGCAGTCATCGATTTTGTTTCATTCCCTCCAAGGATCAGCAGGCTGATTTACCTACCAAGCCACTTCACAAGTATCGTCATCTTCTTTTCTCTGTCAAACTTGTCCATCCAGGACCAAGTTTGAGGGGGGCTGTGAAAGAAAATCGATCTTCTCCATTGAACAGCTTATCTACAGCTTGATATGGCTGTAATGATATGGCTATAATTGTGCATCAGTTTTAATATTGTTGTTAATGTAGTTTTACTGCTTCATGTAACTGTCAATACATACTACTATATAATGTACAGAATGTAAAAGCACAAATCAAGGAGATTCATTTTCTTCATGGTATCAGAGCGGGTTATCGCACATGTGCATGCGTCACGGTCACACGGGTTTCACGTCACCCAAAGTTGTCCACGTGTATGATTTGAAAATTCGTCACACGTGCGGGAGGCGTGTTGAGAGTATATACATTCTATATAGGAAAAAAGAGACCTTACTAGTGGGTTTATAAGGATTTGGATCATTTATCTATTGTCAATTGATTTTAGATGTAAACCTTAGATTACTTTACTACATATGCTGTTTTTTTTCTGTTGGAATCTAATCTCTTTAGCCTATGAATAATCATCATTTGTTCCCATATCTCTCCTTAAGACAGTGATATGTGTCTTTTTCATGTTCCAAATTATTCGAGTAATAAAATTTTATTGAAATTCTTTGAGCAGTTTATCTTTAATCTTTGGTCATTTATGAGTCTCTGGTTTCTATTTAGTAAACTCATTTATAGGCAGATATTTTATTTTGGTCAACATAAAGCACATTAAGTGCTACACGTGAGCTTTGGACTAGAAATGAAAATTTCTCTGACTTCCCAACCGTTTTGATTGGGAGCTCCAGCTGCTGAAACATAGTAAATATTGATCTGAAATCTCTCTCTTAATCATTCCAGCCGAGAAGACTAGTAAAAGGAAGGATCAATAATGTCATCTATTTTAATAATGTCATCTATTTTACTGACCCTAACTTCCCAACTGTTTAATCGATGTGGTCGTATCCCATAATCACCTACCCATATTCTAAATGAGAGAGTATTTAGTGTATCGATGTCCATTTACACTAATAAAAATAGACAGTTGAATAATATTAAATACATATTTTAACTATTTAAAAAAAAATTCCCTATAAATATCAGCAGCTGAAGTTCTTTGCATCTGCTCGTTTACTTGGTGCATAGAAGTATTTTCCATTCTCAACCTATATGGCCTTAATTTTACATGTAACTTCACCAAAATTATCAAGAACAGAAAATGATCATAGACCAAGGCTTTACTAAATTATCACAACAGAGAATAGGTACATACAATATAGTTATTTATATCTGCACTTGGCTTGTAACAGTTCCATTCTCGCAGAAGGAAAAGTCTACAATCTTATAATTAATTAACTCGATCTCCAAGATTGAAAGCTAGCTGGTTAAGAATTCCAAAATAGAGCAGATTCTATTGAATAATATGAAGCTAGCTAGCTTCAGCATCAGGGCTTATGGTGCTGGGTGTAGATGTAGTCCAAGTGAGCTTCTGCAATTACCCTTCTCTTTAAACAGTCTTCATCTCCATCAACACAGGCTTCCAGCCCCATTAGCTGCAATAACATCCCACAGCAAAGAAGTATAAGATACAGTTCCAAAAGATGAAACAGATCATAACAAGAATACAAAGATGAAACAGATCATAACAAGAATACAACTAAAACATACATTCATGAAGTCAGTGCCTTCCAACTCCATAAGTGAATTCCCATTGCTGGTTTCCTTGAGCTTTGCCTCCTCTTGTCCTGAAAAAAGATGACAAGATCTAATTCATTAGTATAGCTAACAAGAATTAAGTAGTGAGAAGAAGATGTCAAGGCACAACTGGTAACCTTCTTTGTTCTGTAAAAGCCTGGCTGATATTATTGAGGAAGAAATGATGAACAAAATGCACAGAACAATAGCTGTTTTTTGTAAGCTTTGCCTCATTTTTTCAACTCGGATAAGAGAAGAGAGAGAGAGAGGGTCAGAGAGATGAGATGAGTTTAAACTTTAAAGAGTTAGAAGTTGGGGGTTGTGGTGGAAGGAGAGGAAGCAGGACATAAATACATGCAAAGAAAGCAGAAGTTCACTCATCTGTGAGTCACATGAAGGTCCCCTCCTCCACTCCAAATAAGGCAGTTCACAATTACCTCATAAGGTGGGGGCCCAACTTCCCCATGATGCTCTTATTATTATTCTAAACTTCCATGCCTGTGTGACACAACAGCAGCAGTAACAGCACCACTATACTTGAAATGAGAGATAGCTTTGGTCATTGTCTGCCACTGTGGTCCAGAAGAGAAGAGTAGTCCTCTCCAGACCTCCAAAAACTCCTAAAATCAGTGTTAAATTATAGTGAGGTTTTGACAGTGTTCCCAAGTCAACCTTTATTTTTGGGACAATGATGACAGCGGCAGCCCCATCATTTTTGTGGTGTTTGCTTAAACTATGGAAAGAGACATGATGCCAAAGCTTGGCAATATATTGCTCTTGCTCCCACACGAATATGGTATTGCCTATTGGTGTTTTAAGTGGCAACACCACCCACCTTTGTTGCATCAGTAACCAGACCATACTTTATCTAAGTAGTTGCTTATGTGTGTGGCATTAATTTTAATGTTTTATCTGACAAATTTAGAGTGAAAATCTGCAAATTAAAAGTTATAGACACTTAATATCGTGGGTTATTCTATTATAAAACTAATGATCAGATTCGTTTGCCTTTGGTTAAGACTCCGATTTAAGTATTATCTACAATTAGATCTTTTAATTTATTTTATATCAAAGATAAACCCTATCTTTCACACACATGAGAATAAATGGATAATTATATCACATCCATCTTGATTTATGTTGTATCAAAGGTAAATCCCTATCTGTTACACACATGAGGATAATAAATAAATGTCCCAGTAAGCATTGTAACTTGATGAGTTTTAGTATCTAGTTTATGTGGATATTAGAACAAATCAAACTCATGCATGTGGATATTGTGAACCACTTGATCACAAGAGGTAATGTTTTTTTTAGGTAATGGTGGAGTGCACACCATTTCTAGAGTTTGGAAATGTGCTTCTGTCACCTTCTTCTTCTTCTTCTTCTTCTTTTTTTTTTTTTTTGAAACAACTTCTCTCACCTTCTTAATTAACTATAGTTTATCCTATATTTAACGGGAGATTATGCTTCTCTTTTTGCAAGATTTGAATCTGTATATCATTTTTCGATAAAGTATTTAAAAAAAAATTATCTAGGCATGCCACTATTGGATTGGATTGTGTGGAAACATATTTATCATATATGCTAACTAATTCTATGGGGAATTGAGTTATAATTTCGAAAGATTATGTCTGCTAGTCCCAGACAAGTGTGATCGGAAAACATGATCATGATCTAATTCATGAAATGATGAAAATGATTATGGTTGACCATCCCTTTGACCATGTTTATGTGACAATGGCGTTGGAACCTGATCATGCTGTTGTACATATCATAAGACCCCATTTGTGGTTTGTCTGCCTAAACATCATATGATGATAAGTATTAGCAATATGTTCTTTTTACTATTACAATCTAATAAAGGGTTTCCTTGGGACACACAATTGAACTATTGAAGTTGTTGAAACGTTTTAAAGGTTCACTTTATTTTTAACTTACCCTGCTAATTGCTTCAACTATTTTACAAGATATGATCAACTCATCAAATATCAATTTAACATATTTCTTAGTCTTAATCTTATTTTATAGATGAGAACTACCCGAAAGATGAAATAATTGAAAATCACAATACTTTGAAATACAAAATGTGCTTTCATATTCTGGAATTTGACATGGTCAAAAAGTTTTAACAATTACATATATTTATTCAATCCAATGATGCAATTGAAATCTTAAATAAGATAAAATATTTTGTCCGTATATTGTATATTAAAAAGAAATGCTAAAAAGGTAGTAGATGTGTTTGATGAACTATCATATTAGAAAACCATTACACTCAAAAGCCAAATTAAACTCACATAATTTGACTATGTATATTAAGCTATCACACCTTAGAATGCATATTGATACCCATTTCATCTAAGCGAAAACATCATTAATGGTCACTGAGTTATGACTTATTCGACACTTAATTCAATGTATTTTCAACAATATCACTTAACTCACTCAGTTTTACATCCGTCTTTCACTTAACTCACTGTCGTTAAAAGCTATTAAAATTGAGGGTATATTTGTCTAAACACTAAAAAAATGCATTTCTAATTTTTTTTTTTCAAATTATATTTAAGTTAAAAAAATTATTTTTTATTAGAAATCTCAGAAATTTAAAATAATTGAAAAAAGTCTAATCAATGTAAATTGAGGGTATATTTGTCTAAACACTAAAAAAATGTATTTCTAACTTTTTTTTTAAAGACAATTTAAAAAAAATTATATTTAAGTTAAAAAAATAATTTTTTTATTAGAAATTTCAGAAATTTAAAAAAATGAAAAAATATCTAATAAATGTAGTTTTTTTAAGTTAAAAATAATTTTTAAGTGTTTTGATAAATATACCTTTAATTTTAACTGCTTCTAACGGTAGAATTATCGACAGTGAGTTAAGTGAAAGATGGATGTAAAACTGAGTGAATTAAGTGATATTGTTGAAAATATAATAAGTTAAGTGTCTAATAAATTATAATTCAGTGACTATTGATAATATTTCTCGTTCATCTAAATGAAATCTTCTTAACAACATGGAATCTTAATGACTTTATGTCAAGCTCACTGCTTTAACAGTCCACCTTGTAGATGAAGTATACATAAAGCCTACATATGCTCCATTATTGGGCAATATGTGCCATTGTGCCAACTATGACCAATTGTCTTTTCCTAAGAACTTTTATGAGATATCAACTTTCAGATGTATAAAAATAGTGAAATATTATCATCTTCAGTAAGATTCTATTTCTCCACTACCATGTTTCTTTGTTTTGTCAATCAACAACTGAGACAAACTTTCCCCTTCTTTTTCCTTTTTCCTTTTTTTGGGTAAATGTAGATAAACTTTATCTCCTGGTTAACGAAGTAGTGGAACATGTAGATGTGGCAATGTATTGGGAATAGCTCCATCCAGGCCAGCAGTATACGAGTGAGTAGGTCGATCTTTTTGGTTCTGCTTTCTGCTATTGACATTGACTTACCAGTCTGTAGTCTATATACTCTGTCTTCATCATAATCGCATTCAAACGGCTACGACCATCTGCGGATGATTATCTTATATCACGGGCTTCTCTAGCTACTTACGTCTGAGTCTCTAACTGCGTATAACGGTTTTATTTTTTTTTTAGCAAAAGAAAAAAATTCAAAACTTCATATTTTACGGATATGATCTTTAAAAAAAGAACGGTTTCGAATCATCGAAATAGAATTTTATGATATAAAATGCAACAATCTAAGAGTAGCTTAGAAGGGGAATATGGCACAAAGGGGACTGTTATGTATTGGAGTACGTAGTGTTTGTAAATGGGCAATTTTTACATAATATATTGCAATATTGGTTTATGCATATATATATATATATATTTTTTTATTTTTCTGTTAATGGACAGAGACAATCTTCAATAAGAAAGGCCAAGTCATATATATTTTTTTTCTTAATGAAGGCCAAGACATATTTAGATTTGTATTGTAACGAATCTTTTACGATCAAGTGAGTGCACAGCAGGAGCAGCTAGTATACTCTTTAATATACCAAAAAAAAAAAAAAATTAAAAGTTGATATAAGAGTCCCTCTAGGATCCTACATATTATTGGATTAGTAGTACTCTTGGCAAGAAAAGTAAACCATGTTTAACAATAACAAACTATAAAGTTGAGTGGTAAAAGATACTTTTTTTGGAACCAAAATATTAATTTCATTCGACGTAAGTCAGAATGGCACAGATATATACATTCTCTTGCTATCTTTAGGGCAAGTTTAGAACGTGGTATGCTAGCGCCACCCATTAGACAATCAGTGCTTACCTGGGTATGGCTACGGTATGTTAATATTTCTTATACATCAACTATTTTTACCACTTGAGGACTCATTTTAAAGTGCATAGTTCCCAACAAAATTAGGAAATAGGAAAGCAAAGAAAACCTAAGCTAATTAGAAGGGCCGCAACCCAATGGTCCCAAAAAACAGTCCAACCTAATGCTCAACAGTTGACCCAGACCAGTCTTTGCCAACTTGTGTAGATCGTCGGAGCAAGCCGGCCACCACTCTTTTCACGCCCCGAATTTTAAAATAAAAATTCAAAATCCGAAACCTGAATTACTACAACTTAAAATAACCATCCTGAAAATTTCTTTTTCTTAACAACCTCACCACACAATTTAATTTCAAAAACCGAATTTAATCTCAGTTAATTATTACAATTCACTCACAAAATAAATTGCAAAGCTCTAAATGAGCATAACAAACCTCACAACTCAAATGAAATAAAAATAAATGCTGCATTACCTAAACAGCACGGTCACCTCCCTGGTTATCCTGGCCTGCAGGAATATCCGCTACACCATTTGAATAGTATACCGGGATTGCAACAACACAAAACCCGGTAAGCTTTTGAAAGCTCGTATGAGTAAAAAGAAAGAACGGTTGTTTAATTAAATCATATTTATTTCACCCAAGTTAACACTCAACAATTTCTACGTCCACAAGAAACCAACAATCTCAACAATCACCAAAATCACAAATCAACACAAAACCCTAATTCACATCTTTCTTCTCAAAACCCTAATTATACAAATACGGTATATGACAGACTAGATGTCACGTCCCGAATTTTAGAATAAAATTCAAAATCCGAAACATGAAAATTACCACAACTCAAAATAATCATCCTGAAAATTTCTTTTCTTAACAACCTCACCACACGAAATAAAATCAAAACGGAATTTGTCTCGGTTAATTATTACAACACAAAAACACAATAATTTGTAAAGCTCTAAATGAACATACACACCTCACAACTCAATGAAATAAAAATAACTGCTGTAACACCTAAGCAGCTCGGTCACCTCCTTGGTTATCCTGACCTGCAGGAATATCCGCTACACCATTTGAATAGTGTACCGGGATTGCAACAATACAAAACCCGGTAAACTTATGAAAGCTCGTATGAGTAAAAGAAAAAATGGTTGCTTAATTAAATCATATTTATTTATACCTAAGTCAACATGCAACAATTCTACAACCACAAAAACCAACAATCACAATCAATCAACAACTCAACACCAAAACCCTAACTCACATCTTTCTTCACAAAACCCCATCATAGTATTTATAAAAATACGGTATTTGACAGACTAGAGCTCTAACTGAATCGTAGCCCGTCACCTGGCCTAGGTTATGGCATCCGACATATTTATCTTTATCGTATTTCATCAATATGTATACTTATATACATATTTAGAACGTCCGATAATTGTACATACTCAACCAATCGTATCCCATCATCCACCTAGGATTAGAGCGTCCGATTACCCCATACTGATCACTATGTTGACCCTAAATTCATAAATGAGCAAAACATGTATTTTCACATAAAGAAATCAACTCATCCAACATATATAATATTATCGTGAAATTAAAGCATTTGAATATAATCCAAATCATCATTCCAACTCAATCATATCGTCACTCAAAATCACGCCAATCAATATATATATTCCACGTAAATATATATATACGTAATCATCCACTCAGGAATGATCACTAATACCATCTACAGTTCACACAAGAAAATCGTGAAATTCATTTGTATAATTAAAATTCATTTTACTTACCTATGGACCGCACTGATCAAGTCCATGTGATTTAAAAAAAAAAAAATTTAATCCACAAATATTTTCCACACAATTATCAAAAATAATTAATTTAAGTACTCGGTTCATAATATGAACCACGTGAGATTTACTCACCTCGAAATTCCCGCTGCTGTCTTCAATAAAATATAACTCACAATAATCCAACTCAAGCCGTCAAGTACCTAATCAAGTACGGTCTTTACTTAGCAACGAAGCAAGAAATAAACCTAAATGATGATCCAACGGTCGGATTTCAAAATAACGATAATCTAACGGTCGGATTCTAAAATAAAGATAATCCAACGGTCGGATCGAATTTAAACGATGATCCAACGGTTAGATCCTCACTGATCGCCATTCGAAAGATCCTATCAAAATTATACGAAAATCCGATGGACGGATCTTCACTAATCGCCTCCCGAATCACTGTTTTACAATTATACGAAGATCCAACGGTCGGATCTTCACCCGTGACGACAAAAAGTCATCGAGACAGTTATATGAACATCATATTAAAATTTGAAGTAAAACCGATGGTCTGATTTCCGTAAATAACAAACCGAAGGTAAACTGTAAAACCATAAATAGTAACGTCAAAACTGAAATTGACTATTTATCAACTTTTTCTAACATGACCAAGTTATATATCAAAATGCTCGTATGGATGCATAGATCGTCGTCCAGATAATATAAACTCAAAATTTGGTCCGACGCACCACCACACGCGGCGGTTAGACGGCGGTCAACGCTGGTCAACCACCTCCGATGCAAAAGTCGTCAACTACAAATTTCTTCAAAATGAAATTGTGAACAATTTTAAAACCTGACTTTTTCAGAGATGTGGTCTAGATCGTCCTAGATCGGGTTTTGAAGTTGGATTAATCTCGGCCCTCTGATCAGTCCCCAGATTGAATTAGGGACGTCGAAACCTTCAACTCTTGATCTACCACTCTACACTCAAAATCGTGATGCAAGCCACATAGGGGGATGATCAGGAGGAAGAGCACGTCACGAAAATGGGATTGATCGGCCCGTGCACCGCAGGAAAATTGGTTTTCCGGCCGGGTCGGGTTTGAGCTTCGGAAAGAGGCTTCGATCCAAGCCTAGGAGCGGCGGCTGGGTGAGGTGATGGCGGGGATCGACCGAGCGAGGAGCGGCGACGCGGATGGCTGCCGGGTCCGGCGGCGGCGTGGCCGGGAAGGCCGACTTCCAGTCGGGTCGGGTCAAAGTCGGGTCGGCCGAGGGTTAGGCACAGTCGCGTGAGAGAGAGAGAGGGGGGGGGGGGGGGGGGGGGAAGGGCTTTTGTGCAAAAATTTGATTTTTTCATCTTAAATGAAAAAATCAGATTTTTCTCACTATTTATAGAAAAATTACAATTTTCAAATATTCATAACTTATTCATACAAACTCCGAATAATACGTTCCACATATGCACGAACTCGTATCGATGAGCTTTACAACTTTCATGAAGGAAGTTTTCCAAAATTTTGAACGTATAAAAAGTCGATTTTCACGACCCCCTAAATAACGTTCGTTTTCGAAAATAAAATCATTCGAAATCAATTTTCTCAACCCACGACAATCCAAATCATCCCAAAAATATAATTCAATTAATATAACAATTATTGAATTACATAAATTTATTGTATGAAAATTTGGGTCTTCACACTAGAGTTCTAACTGAATCGTAGCCCGTCACCTGGCCTAAGTTATGGCATCCGACATATTTATCTTTATCGTATTTCATCAATATGTATACTTATATACATATTTAGAACGTCCGATAATCGTACATACTCAACCAATCGTATCCCATCATCCACTTAGGATTAGAGCGTCCGATTCCCCCATACCGGTTACTACGTTGACCCTAAATCCATAATGAGTACAACAATATGTTTTCACATAATGGAATCAACTCATCTAACATACATAATATTATTATGAAATTTAAGCATTTGAAATATAATCCAAATCATCATTCCAACTCAATCATATCATCACTGAACAACACACCAATCAATATATATATTCCACGTAAATATATATATATATATATATACGTAATCATCTACTCAGGAATGACCACTAATACCATCTATAGTTCACACAAGAAAATCTTGAAATTAATTTGTATAATTAAAATTCCTTTTACATACCTATGGACCGTAGTTGATCAAGTCCATATGATTTTAAAAACAAATATTTAATCCATAAATATTTTCCACACAATTACAAAAATAAATAATTTAAAGTACTCGGTTCGTAATATGAATCACGTGAGTTTTACTCACCTCGAAACTCCCGTTGCGTCTTCACTTAGATACAAATCACAATAATCCAAATGCTCGTCAACTCAAACCGTCAAGTACCTAATCAAGTATGGTCTTTACTTAGCAAACGAAACACGAAATAAACTTAAATGATGATCCAACGGTCGGATTCTAAAATAAGGACGATCCAACGGTCTGATCGAATTTAAACGATGATCCAATGGTTAGATCTTCACGGATCGCCCTTGGAAACATCCTATCAAAATTATACGAAAATCCGACGGACGGATCTTCACAAATCGCCTCCCGAATCACTGTTTTACAATTATACGAAGATCCAACGGTCGGATCTTCACCCGTGACAACAAAAAGTCATCGGGACAGTCATATGAACATCATATTAAAATTTGAAGTAAAACCGATGGTCTGATCTCCGTAAATCATAAATTGAAGGTAAACTGTAAAACCGTAAATAGTAACGTCAAAACTTAAATTGACTATTTATCAACTTTTTCTAACATGACCATGTTAGATATCAAAACGCTGGTATGTATGCATAGATCATCGTCCAGATAATATAAACTCAAAATTTGGTCCGACGCGTCGTCACACGTGGTGGTCAACGCGGCGGTTAATGCCGGTCAATCACCTCAGATGCAAAAGTTTTCAACTAAAAACTTCTTCAAAATGAAATTGTGAACAATTTTAATACCTGACTTTTTCCGAAATAAGGTTTAGATCGTCCTAAATCGGGATTTGAAGTTGGATTAATCTCGGTCACTCGATCAGATTTCAGATCAAATCTGGGACGTTGAAACCTTCAACTCTTGATCTACAACTCTACACTCAAAGTCGTGATGCAAGCCACATATGGGGATGATCAGGAGGAAGAGCACGTCACGAAAATGAGATTGATCGGCCCGTGCACCGTCAGAAAAATGGAGTTCCGGGCCGGTCGGGTTGGGGGCTTTGGAAAGAGGATTCGATCCAAGCCTAGGAGCGGCGGCTGGGTGAGGTGATGGCGGGGAGCGGCTGGGCTGCTCGGGGCGAAGGCGGGGAGGGCCGGGTCCGACGGCAGCGTGATCGGGAAGGCGGTTGTCCAGCCGGGTCGGGTCAGCGAGCCAAAGAGGGAAGGGTTTTCGCGCGGGGGAGAGAGAGAGAGAGGGGACGGGGGACTTAAATGCAAAAATTGATTTTTTTCATCCTTAATGAAAAATCTGAGTTTTCATACTATTTATAGAAAAATTCTAATTTTCAAAAATTCATAAATTATTCATACGAACTCTGAATATTACGTTGCACATATGCACGAACTCGTATCGACGAGCTCTACAACTTTCATGAAGGAAGTTTTCCAAAATTTTGAACATATAAAAAGTCGATTTTCACGACCCCCTAAATAACGTTCGTTTTCGAAAATAATACATTCGAACCCAACTTTCTCAAACCACGACATTCCAATTAATCTCAAATATCATAATTCAATTAATATAACAATTATTGAATTACATAAATTTATTATATGAAAATTTGGGTCTTCAGAACTCTGGTGGCATAGATGCCACCACTAGAGCCACCAACATCTTGACGTTGTACAAATGCCATGCATCAAGCCGTAGCCGCCGCCTGGAAGAAGCCCAAACCAGCTACGCCGCCCAAAGCCTCCCCTTGAGGTGGTGCCTGCGCATCCATCTCAGATCTGCAACAACAAAAAACAAAACCCGGCAAGACCAATTCTATCCAACCTTCAAGCCAAAACTGTTCCAAAACCAAGGAGCATGCCTTAAATGTATCACCCCTCCAACAACAACAGTGCAACATCAGCACGACAAAGGTTGGTGCAATGGGGCCAGCACTGGGCTGCCACAAGACGAGTGTTAATAGAGATTGAGAAGAAAACCATGTGGCTATAGGACGAGAGAAAGCTAGCTAGGGTTTTCTCGCTATTTTTGAGTAGTATCCATAACACTTAGTAAAAGAAATAGTTAACGAAATCAAGTAATAATTAATTAGTTGAGTGACGTCATACAGTTAAAGTATTATTCGAGATCTTTCCTTTTTTTTTTTTAATGGGACTGATGTGGCTACCTTCAAGCCTTGATTAATGAAATAACAGTATAAGAGGGGGACGTAGAACCTTAACCCAAGATTATAATAAGCATAGAGAGAACATGCATCATGAAATAATACTATAAATCTCCACAATATTTATATATTCTAACAAGCACCAATTAGCAAAGAGTGCACGAAAGGCTAGTCTATTTGCTTTGACAAAGCGGTGACATACCGGAAAGATAATTCTATCAAGAAGAAGCATGATTACAAATAACACAGTTAAATAACATAGTTTTTCCACTATGTTGCCGCACAGAGAGAAATCCGGTGACACTCCATTTCATCAAGTCACTAGGAGGTTACGTCCATTTAATTTTTCCTTGATTAGTTTAATTTAAAACATTAGAAAGTGAACCTTATGGTTAGCAAGAGAACAATTTTTCCCTGCCGCCACTTCCTAGTTTAGAGATTAGAGTTTCCTAACAGTTAGCGAGAGTAAGCCGATCTGCTTCCTGCTTGCATGCATGTTCTTCGTTTCCAGCCATGGCCATGTTGATTCTGTCCATGGAGTCCAAGTGATGTAGTGTTGCAATGGAGCAATTGCCTTTTACGTTAATCCTACTCTGGTGTTAATGCTGATCAGCTCGCTGTAGTTTTGTCCATATTTTGTTAGGTCTCTAGTATTTACTGAGTGATATATATTACTTCATCCTCTGTATTATAATTGCTGGTAAAGATATTGAATGTAAAAATACTAGGTAATCAATGCAAAAAGGCGTAGTACTTCAGTGAAGAGAACGTAGTGTTACAATCACCAATATGAAGGTCATCAGAGAGACAGATTTACTAAAGCTACCTAAAGGGTAATAACCATTTAAGCTAGATTATAGCAAATCAATATATATATATATATATATATATATATATAGTTCTGTGAAAGGGCCGGGCAAAACTCCTATTACATGCCTTCAGAGAAGATTAGAATAAATTGATAGACTATAAAGATTCTTTAGCTGAAAGCTTAAAATTTCTGAGCGACCTGGTGTACAGCATCACTGCGCAGCGCAAGCGATTAGTTAAGACTAGCCTCAAAGTCCTCTAAACAAATAGCGCACGATCTTTCAAAATTCTCTTTCTCCAATTCCTTAATGGCTAATTCATTAACATCTTAGGTTTGCAAAGTCTCGTCGTAAATGTTTACAGTAATAGAAACATTACTAGACAGCTGCTCGATGAGTCCAACAACCTTGAATATATTGGCAACAATAGTTGCCTGCGCTGCTCATGCTCCGGAACACCCATGCATCTAAGAACCCTAGTTATCATCGAAAAGGATTGCATACAGTATTGAGGGAATGTAATGACTTGTTGACTTTCATTAACTAAAGTGTTTTGGTGTGATTTGTAGAGATTAAATTGGATTTGAAGCGCGTTAAATGGAAACTGGGCAGACCAGTTAGTTATGTTGACACTGATGGATTCGCTTATCGGTTTCCACTCGATTTGGCTACGATAGTAATGGCGGCGGAGCAGGTGTTTGTCATTCTTTGAAGAACTTGAAAGTTCTTCAAACTGGCAATTTTAGTACACCGTTATTGTTTAGGGAAGCACTCAGGATTATATATGCCCAGCTATAGGCATGAGTGTCTAAATTCTACTTGGAATTGGATTTCTCCACCTTTGCTATTTCCTTACGTATTAATATTTGGAAAGAAAATGCGTATGGAATTCCTTTGCTACTTCGAAGTACGCATGTAATGCGGAGCACTCTATTCTATGACAGTATTTCTGGATCTAAACCCTAGTTGGTTACGTAATATATATATTTTTTTTCATAATATTAATCTAGATAGGATTAATTCTGAAAAAAAAATCTAGATAGAATTAAAAATAATTTTAATATTGCATGCAGCAGTAAAACGTCTTGTAATTGCAATGCTTCGATATCCTCATTCACCACTCGATATATTATCCCTTAATTCTCTTATTTTCATTCATATTTCCTCCTCGTAGCTAGTGTGTTGCATAAGAAAAAGCCTACATCAGAAAAGTAACAAAATATAATATAATATAATTTATTAGTGAGTTACTCACATCCAATTGTATTTAAACATTTTGTGTTAAAACCTAACACTTAATGAGTATCAATACAATGGTGCATGGTTTGTTTGCCTATACCTACTCAGTCTCTCATCAAATCTAACTACTTCATTTTGATCAGTAATCAGTGCAATTTCTGGTTTGCTTCAACTTAGGTTATAACTGAAAATTGATTTTGACGATTGCTTGAAACAAAATGCAACATTATTAGTTTTCTCATGTGAAAATTGAAAAGTCTTGTGATTTTTCATTTCCTGTAAAATAGATGAAACAAATGGCTATGCATTACCACGCTATATATCTACTAGACGAGGATGATTATATACTGTTGTGAATATACAATTAGCTGGGCTGCTAGGGTTTGCGGCTTATTGGATAAGGTGACAACCGTGACATCGTCTACGTTTAATTAGAGTTTGTGTGTGGTTGATTATGGTTTTTACAAGCTACTAAGAAACCAACATGATCGGTCTTGAAGAAAGTTTTGAACCATATTCGAATCTTCCTAGAAGTTTGATCATATTACAAAGACAAGGGTTTATATTTATTTTTATTGTGTGGAACTTACACAGTTATACATAATTGAAACTTTTGGAAAAGCCCAACATGAAATTCTTTCATGATTGACACGCCGGCTACAATTAAATCTTTACAGCCAATGAATTGCAAGAAACCGAGGTGTTGATAGTAAACATTTTTTATTTTATTTTAGTGACAAAGTATAGGAATGAATATCCTCCTCGTCAAGGATAATGCCTTGATAACAACCATCTCAAATTAGAGCTTATTTTACTCATTTTACTAACATTATAAGAGCCAAACAGATACAAAAAATAACCGGTAAGGTGTTTCTGCAACTTTGATAGTTTCTTTGTCCGGCAACATCGAGAGACCTCTATCGATCAAATCAGGTAATAATGCAAGGAATTATAAAGAAACATAATCATTCATAAAATAATGAAATAATACATTGAGTCGTTGGATCATCCAATTTGGATGTACATCTGAATAGTTAATTAAAGAAATAATAATAACTAACATGTTGCTAAACATTCTTGAGCAAAAGGCTTAACGTTTCTGATGTACTTGGTGTACTGCGTTATTAAGCAGCGCAAACGAGTAGTTACAACACCAGCCTCAAAGTCCTCCAAACAAATAGCAGACAACCTCTCAAATATCTCTTTCTCCAACTTCTTCACGGTTGAAAGAATCGGTTTGGGATTTTTATATATGTCTACATTAATAGAAACCTCACAAGACTGCTGCTCGGTTGCAAAGACCACTTCATATATCTTGGCAATAATACTTGGCTGCTCATGTTCCGGAACACCCATGCTTCTAAGAACCTTAACGATCATCGAATAAGATTGCGTACTGCTACGAGAGAACGTAATGACTTGTTCATCTTTGTGATTAACCAGTCCTCCTTCACAAATACCATGTTCTTCAGTCAAAAAGATTTGGTATGAGTTGTGGAGATTGAATTGGATCTGAAACGCATTACTGGTCGGTGCAAACTCGAACAACTTTATGGGTTCGCTTATTGTAAAGAACTCAATTTCGCTGCATCGGCGTTGGTGTCTCTCTTTCGTCACAGACTCGATTTGGCTACGATAGTAATGGGGGCGGAAAAGGTGTTTGTCATTTTTTGACATTCTTGAAAGTTCTTTCAAACTGGCAATTTTCCAAATGATTATACCATAATTGTTTAGGCAAGCACTGAGGGCTATATATACGCAGATATAGGCAAGAGTTTCGCAATTCTACTTGGACATGGATTTATCTTCCTATGCTTCTTCCTCAAGTATTAACATTTGAAAACAAAATGCATATGGAATTCCTATCCTTCTTCGAAGTACGTGTGTCATGCGGATCTCCCTATTTTAATTACAGAATTTCTTGGATCTGAACCCTAGTTGGTGCTTTGCCATCTTATCGAGTATACATGGTTATATACGCTACAGACACGCCATCTAATCCAGTATATATGGTTATATGCGTACTGTAGGGCTGCTGGCATTGGGCTTGTGCGCGGTTTATTAGATGAGGTGACAACGTGACATCGTTTACGTTTTAACTAGGGTTTGTGTGCGGTTAATTATTTTACAAGCTACTAAGAAACTGTGTCGTGCAACATGATCAGTCTTGAAGAATGTATTTGAACCATGATTGAATCTTGCCAAACGTTATATCATATTACAAAGACAAGGGTTTATATTTATTTTTATTAATTGTTTGAAAATTGAAATTTATAGTTATACTGATTGAAACTTTTAGATATTCGATTGGCATACTGGCTACGATTAAAACATTACGGCCGAGAAATTACTCCTAACACGGCGCTTCATTTTCTCGGGGCCTTAGACTTCCAAAGAGGTGACAATGCCGTAGCATGAAGTTTGAAGAACGCCAGTGCAAGAACACACCAACACGCTATGAACATGATCTATCATGACCGGATCCGGAGGAATCCTCGGACTGGTACATCGACAATGTTGTACATGTGGTCACGAGTCTGCCAAGAAATGAGATCAGTTAGATCTTCTATAGGCCAACATTCACAAAATTTCGAACACATCAGCTGAATATAAATCCACATAACTGCACTTTCAGCATGGGGTCTCAACGTAGCTTCTTAAGATCACTGCTCGTGCATCTAGGAGTTAAAGTCGGAAAGCAGATCAATATACACCCATCCAAAATGGGTGGATTTCTTTTGACAATAAGGAAAAATCTTCTCCAATGCCAATTGCATTAATTGATATTCAGACAGTACGTGGGTACCCGGTGTTGTCACAAGAACTAATGAGAATTGGTGTTGTAACAATTATTTTGTTAATTATTGAAAATGAAAATGAAACGCCAGTTCCAAAACTGATTGCATTCCAAGACTCATTTTCTTTTTCAATATTAATTGGAGTCAATTGTAGTTTGATTAATCATTAATCTGATTTGTCACTCTTTATAACTTTACGTCAACCACTGTAAGTGGCTTAGTGGTTCTTGCCTAGTTGGGTGTTCTTCCCAACCTAGGTTCGAACCCCGAAGCTGTCAAAGTGGCCAAGCACTGTACTGCAAGCACAGTTGGAGCATTTCACATGCGCTGAAAGGGTTTATCGTGGGTCTAGGAAGCTTTTGGTTTCCTCTTGACAAAGTCAAAAAAAAAAAAAAAAATTATGTCTCCACCATGACCAAATCCATAGACATGGCCTTTACAGTAGCTAGAAACAGTGGGGGAAATACCCTCTCATTTAAAAGAAGTTGATCATATAATGAGATGATGAAATAGAGGAGTATGGCCAAGTGTCACTATGTCAATAAAGTCATCAGACGACAAAGCTCAGACGACAGAATGGTTGTTTTCTGTTGTCTAAATAATTTTAACGACAGAATGAAAAAATTCTGTTGTCTGAATATAGTGATTACCATGGTAAATTAGTTTTCTGAAAAATGTAATATTTCAGACAACAGATTTCTGTTGTTCATTAAACTGAGATTGATTTAGTTTTGGTTGTTTGAGTAGTTTTTTTTTTTTTGGAATTGTTTGAAAAATGCTGTGTTTCAGACGACAGTTTTCTGTTGTGCAATAGATGGAGATTGTTGACGTTCTGATTGTGCCTCCCTCTTTTTTTTTTTTGCACAACTAAAACGGAAAGGGTCGAGTGTTTTCCTCTTAGCATTTTCTAACTCCCTTTCTCAAACAAATGGCAACTATGAAGAAGAACACTCTCGCCTTCTCCCTCGAGCACCAGAACAAAACTCTCGGGCAAATTTCTTGCTGGATCTCCCATCTCTCTAATCAAAAGCCAATCTCCATCTCTCATCTCTCTTCTACAAACACAGAACCACCTATCCCCATCTCTAACTCTTTGATAAATACAACCAAACCATCTCAGTCTCTCCAAACCAGTCAAACGTATTGGTTCCCTATTGTTGGTAGTTTTTTGATTCACTGTTTTTCGATTTAGGGTTTCTATTGGGTTTTGTTTTGAGTTTTGAGGTTTTATCTGGAATTCAATTTGGGGTTTTGGAAATTTTCCTTTGAAACTCGATTTGGGTTTGCTAGGTTTTGTTTGAATTGGGGATGCGTATGTGTAATTACAAGTGCAAGGATCTGACTCAATTCCTTGTTTTTGTTTGTGGACTCATCTCGGAGCCCTTTTGCTTGATCGACTCGAGTTCTCTCTGGTCCTTCCAGATGAAGAACACACCCAAAATACTAAATCCCCAAATCCATCTGTGACTGGCGAATCTGGAACTCAGGAACATCGCACTCAAACTCAACCCCAAAAGTCAACAACGCAAGGTTATCGATCTCTCCTCTCGCCATCGCCACCCATTTCTCTTTTGTCGCTCGCACATGCTTAATTAGTTTGGGTCTGCTTCTCGCTCGCAATCGCTCTCAAGGTTCTCCATCTCTGCTTTACATTCTGCTTCATTAATAGGTCTGGTTTGTTTTCCCTTGATTTCTAGATATAGTTTGGTTTGTTTTCAATTCAGTTTGCCTAGGGTTTATATGATTGCATTTGGGTTACAAGATTGGGCTTTTTATTTAGGCATTTCCCTCTCTCTCTCGACCCCTCAAGCTTGTTAAAGCTTCAATTTTTGTGGATTGTATGTTTCATTGCCATCATATCTGTTTGGATTTTTTTCTCTCTTCTTTTTTGCCTGGTTGTAGGTTCAATTGTTCTGGTGATGCCGATTGAAATTACTCGTGAATATGTATTTGAGGTATTGTAACATTTCTACATTCCCCCATGTTATTAGTTATCAGATTGGGGTAGTTATGATGTTTACTGATCGAGCATCGCCGTAGCCATTTGTCATTCAGAATACAAACAAGTAGTAACTCCGATCCAGCAGGTGTGCTCATTTTTATCTACCACCCTATTTTTATTTTGACATAGCATAGTCTTTTACTCTTCTTATGGTGGTTCAAGGCTGCAGATTGTTTTTGAATATTAGTAAGTTTGCATCCTATAGATGCAGACTATTTTTGCAAGGCGGATTGATATCTAGTGATGTCAAGTGAAGGTCCTCTTGGTGCTTATGTGAACCCCAGTGGTTATTAACACAAGATAATGGCTCTCTACGCAACTGGCTTAGCACTCATAGATTCAGTAGTGAAAGAATACAGCTGATTTTCTAGTTAGGACCTTACCTATGAAACCATATAGTGTGATTCCAAGTTATTCAGGTAATTACCAAATTTTGGGGAGTTTGTAATACTAGGATGGAACAAATGCAAAAATGCAGTTTATGATTATTGGAAATTGGAACTTATGTCTTAATCATAATGTTACGTGGAATGACTGAAGGATTCATGTATAATAGAATATGGTATCTTGCTGCAAGAATTAAGGCAATTGATTATGTTATTCCTTTTCAAATCCCTAGGAATTCTATCACTTTATAGTACTTCATGGTTTTTTGTTACCTAATAATCAATGTTTTTATGCTGCTGGTTTCTATATACTTAATTTACAGAACTTTTAGTTCAAACACGCAATGAGCTTGTCACCTTATTATCAACTTTAAATATCTTCTCTTCCTGCTTGTTCATTTTCAGGGCTCAGACCTTTGCATGATGGATGTGTTGGACTATATCGTTTGATGCATTTAGGTGAACAATCAAATTTAAATCATTTGTTTATTTATGTGCATTTCTTTGTGAAGCACTGGATATGGGGTTTCCTTGACATTTACATATGCATTTTGGAAATGTATCATCTTTTTTAGGATTTAGTTTGTTTTTGACACTAAATTTAGTTATGAATCTATTTTGAATTGTGTCTTTGTTAAATATTTTAATGAGTTACAGGTACATCGAAAACTTCCAGGTTCCAGGGGTTTTGGTTTGGAGTACATTTGGTTGATTGGTATCTGATATTCTTTTCTTCTTTTTTTGCAGGTTGCTGGTGTTTCTGTTTTGTGTTGGGACTGGGTATATTTGTTTCTTCTTTTGCTTAAGATTACATCATAAAAACATACACAGTATTTTGCATCTTATATTAGTAGCTTACTCTTAGTCCAGGCTTTGCTCATGGATTGCTACTTTTCCTATACCAGGTTTGCTTAAAGCATGTTCAATTTATGTGTGCTATGTGCCTCTTGTATTAATTAACATAACATTTTGTGTACATTGGGATTTGTCCATTTTGTTATTGCATGCTCATTGGATAATTATCAGGTAGCTCAAGACTACATAATGAAGGTTTGATGTTGGATAAGGAGTCCAGAAGTTCAAAGCGGGTGACAAAGTTGTAGCATTTCACCATGTGAGAAGAGCCTCTGCTTCAGAATTGGAATGAACAGAAGTAGTAGAAGAAAATGCTAACAACTGAAGTTGCTCAAGGCACAAGGTTGTGTTAACTACTTGTTTCTATGTACTTATTATGTTAAGATAATGTATTGATGACTTGTACATTTGGAGTTGTTAATATGAAAAGATCAATATATATATATGTGTGTATATATATATATATATATATATATATGTGTATATATATATATATATATGAAACTGTTTCTTTTCCAATGGCACTTGTGTCTCTGTATCTTATTATGTCAAAGATTGGAGGTGTTAGTTGATAGGTATACGAACAAAAACAAGCTGAAATCCGAATCAACATCAAACAACAAAATTCAAGAAAATGTATGTTGTCTGAAGTCACCATAAACCACATATGAAGCAGGCTAGCTATAGTCTTTATGCTAATCAGACAACAGAAAGATCCAAGAAAGTTCACGCCTTTTCATATTCAAACAACATATTCTTGTCATTTTAGTCAACAAGAAACAATAGAACTTTATGATTATATGTTGTTCGTAATTGAGTCACACAACATAAAAACCCAAGAAAGAGCAGACCTCTACATATTCAAATGACATATTTCTGTCATTTTAGTAAAAAAGAAACAATAGAACATAAAAAATATATGTTGTCCACAATTGATTCACACAACAGAAAAAATCCAACATATTTCAAATCTCCATATATTCACACAACAGATTCTGTCATCTTAATGAAATACATACGATAGAGTTTTATGAAAATATGTTGTGCAGAAACCTTTATGACAACATGTAACTGTCATCTTGTTACATCTGTAACAACAGAAAGTCATAGTTTGTTATATCTAGACATAATCAGACAACAGATTATTGGCCGACCTATGTTGTTTGAGTGAAATATAGATCACTGGTAATATCTGTCGTCTGAAGACCTAAGAGATATCAGGCTACTAGACAACAGAAATTTTCTGAATCAGACGACAGTCCTTGGCTGTTGTCTGATGAGTTTATTGACATAGTGTGTATAAGAACTTGCAACCCCAAGCCTCTTCCATCTCTTGACTTTGCAGTGGATGAACCTTGGCGATCACTTTGAGTCAACAAAACTAGCCTGCTAGATCAGGACCCATATCCATAAGCTGGCTTCAAGACCGTGATGATAAATTAGCCTCATATTGAAGCAGGTAGACAGTTGGAAGAGTTCA
The DNA here is from genome assembly GCA_025331145.1 of Rosa persica. NCBI lineage: Eukaryota > Viridiplantae > Streptophyta > Magnoliopsida > Rosales > Rosaceae > Rosa > Rosa persica. Next base: position 43,388,735 of record WFKR01000005.1, on the reverse strand, counting down.
AAACTAATTCGGTGTGGAGTCCAACCCTATAAATTGCAAGAAACCGAGGTGTTGATAAAAGAAAACAAGTTTTCTAATTTTTGTGATAAGATATCGGATTGAATATCGGACAATGCCTTGATAATAATCTTCCCTAAACCCTAAAAACAACTATACAAGAACTAACCCTTAAGAAATCAGGGGGTTTTCTGCATTCTTTGATCGTTTCTTTCTTCGGCAACATCTAGTGACCTCTCTCTATCAATCAAATCAGGTAATAATGCAAAGAATTATAAAGTAACATAATCATTCATAAAATAATGAAATACTAATACCTGAAGTCATTGGATCATGCATCCATCCCTTGCTTGACAGTAATGGGCTTGGTAGTAGCATAGGTGGCTCTAATTTAGGGTTGTCAATTCCGACACGACCCGATGACACAACTCGAAACCCGCATGAAATAAAATGGGTTGAACCAACCCGCATGATTAAAAAGTGGGTCAGCCGTGAGTCAAGCCGTCATGACTCATTTAATAAATGGGTCGGTCACGGGTCAACCCGCCAGCACAAAGTGAATCTGTATAACCCGATTATGCTATAATTCTTCTCAAAATTTTAGGCGTTGGGAGTATTTGTTCATATGATTAGACAATTTGAAATATTTTGCTTTATAATTATTGGATTTAATTATTTATGAATTGTATATAATTGTTTATATTTTTCTTCTTGTGAGGTTTTTAGTGAATTTAATCAATTTATGCATTTTTTTTTAGTTAAATGGGTCACCTTGTTAACTCTTAAATGTGTCATTTTGTCTAACATGACACGACCTATTTATTAAATGAGTTAAGCGGGTTGGAAATGGGTAACCCATTTAATAAATGGGTCGAGTTTGGGTTTAAGTTTTTGACATGATTATTAAATGAGTTGGGTTTGGGTTCGTATCTTACGACACGACAAATACCTTGACCCGACATGAACCCAACCCTACACGACCCATTGACAGCCCTAGTCTAATTTGGATGTACATCTGAATATTTTAATTGAAGAAATAATAATTTGTTTAAGGAAAATTGAAATTGGCAGAGAATTCGATTGTGTTTTTATTGATAATAGAGACATTTTTATATAGAGAATTACGAGACATAGAATCAGAGTTTTATAAGGAAACGAAATATTACAATTGATTGGATATCTCCAATTCTAACCCTATTACTACTAGGGCAAGTAACCTAGAGTTTGGATCAAACACATATTCTGGATTTACTGGAACAGTCCCCCTTATGTCGCCCAAATGTGGTGCTTCTCTCGTTGCCTTATTAAAAACCTTACCGAGTAACAAAAACCAGTGGGACAAAAATAACCTTGGTCGAAGGGGAAAAAGAGCACAACACATACTTCGCATTTTGAGACCATACATGTAGACATCTCCCCCTGAATTCTGCATCTCCCCCGAATGACTACGGTTATGGTAGTTCGGATAACTTCCGCAAACGATGCTACCAACATGTTTCTCGAAAGTAGAATTTAGGTAATGACTTAGTGAGCAAGTCTGCACACTGTCCTCAGATCGAACCTAATTCACTTTGATCTTGAGGAGAGTCTGTTATTGCTGATTATCCTTGGTGTTATCGCTTTTGATGTAGCCTTACTTCATTTGTTCAAAACAAGCAACATTATCCTAAATCCTCGTAGGCTCATCTGTGGTAGACTTCAAACCAAAATTGTTCGAACATGTGTAATTATGGATCCAATCCATATACATTCACTAACCACTTCATGAATAGCAATGATCTCTGCACGGTTCGAAGATATAGCGACTAGGGTATGTTTTGTAGACCTCCAAGATATCACGGTCTTTACCCATGGTAAACACTTAACCATTTTGGGAAGACTTTTGTGTGGGTCAAAGAGATACCTATCAACAAAACCTTCCAAAACACATGTTGTTTTTGGATGGGGATAGAGGACGCATGCCATGTTGTCGGTGTTCCTGGTGTGTGATGGGTCCGAATCCATTGTCTTTCTGTAAGATAAAGCATGTCCATATTAATCGTACATCTCTAGTATCGAAAGATATATTTTACATCAATCTAATGGCGTCGCATTGGCGCAAAGCTATAACTTAGGTAACAAGTTCACTGCAAATGAGATGTTCGGTCTTGTGCATTGAGCTAAGTACAATAGTGTGCCTATTTGTACATAAGTATGGCACTTCTGCCTCTAGCACATCTTCGTTATCATCCTTAGGATGAAGAGGATCCTTTTCAGGATCAAGACTACGGACAATCATGTGGGTGTTTGAAGGTTTGACCTTGTCAAAATGCCTAAGCATCTATCAATACGATGCTCAAGTTCCAAACTAAGACATAATCATGTTCTCCCAAGATCTTTCACCTCAAACTCAGATTTGAAGTGTTCAGCGGTTTCCCTTAACTCTTTAAGAGTTTTCCAATGAAGATCATGTCCAACATGAACCGCGACAGAATCAGAAACTTGATATGGAAACACGCGGGCATGTCCCTTCCCAATCAAGTAGTCATTTTAGTGAGCGTTTCAACCTCTTTGTAAAATGCGCTCCGTGGTCTAGAGCCACTTGGCTTGGGTAAATGAAGTTTATCATGAACTTTAATGTATATTCCATATCTAGATCCCCATAGAGACACGTAGTGACCATATTTCTAAGCTGCATGATTAGATATTCGAAAACTACCAAACTGACAGGGTAGTGGAATGCAATGACATCCATTACGAGAGAATATGTCTCATCGTAGTCGATTCCATGGCGTTTTGTGAAAAGCCTTGTGCCATAAGACGAGATTGCCATCTCTTTTTCTCATCACACTTTCTAATGAAGACCAATTAGTTAACAAGTTTTATGTCAAGAGGTATTGGCATCACTGGCTCAAAAACCTTCCTCTTCATTAGAGAATCCAACTTAACTTGGGTCGCATCTTTCCATTTAGGTCAAATTTCTCTACGCTGGTATTCATTCATCAACATAGCATGGTTCGATATCATCAGACTCAATAAACTCATGTGCAATGAAATACACAACTACATCATCAATTATGATGGAATTTTTATCCCACATCTCATGTACACTGGTGTAATTTTCATAGAGCTCTATTCTCAGGAATATGTTCTGACCCTGAGGCATCCCCTAATGGTAACCATAATCCGGAAGATACTCATGAGATGGATTTTGAGTTTCGATGATCCAAGGATTGGGTTGTGTCAAGATATCCTTCGAACTATGGGCCTCCCATGCATCCTAGCTGGGGTCATGCCCTGTAACACCAGGGTACGTGCCACTCTCTTTGGCGTTGGCGCCATGCCTACCTCCGTGTAGGATGGCGTTACGTCCTCTCCTAGGGACGTCCTTCCTTGCAGGTATATTTGCAGCAAATGTGTGATCTCGTCACTTTAGTAGGGATCGAGATGAGACATAGTGGGGACAGAGCACAACAATTCCTGTCGTTCCTGCTAAACATATGTGTTCTTATCTCCCCCTAACGACGGGAAGACTGTATCATCAAAGTGACATATGCTAATCTAGTTGTAAGGAGATCGCCTTACAAGGGCATTAAGTGGCAGACGATTGTTAGAGTCTCAAATCCAACTGAGTTACCCATTCTTCTGTAAGGACCTATCATGCATAGTGCACTGTGGCTATGTAATTGGCACATAAATGGCTCACTCAAATGTGCGTAAGTACAAAATACTTGTACCTAGTCACTAACTGTAACACAGAGATACATTGAGTGGCGGTAGGTCGTAGACAGATTAGCATAGCTCCATGCGATATTGGATCACTCCAAGCGGATATAAGGAGATTGGTGGGCATTACCAATGTCCGGACTACCATCGTAGTCGTTTCAGCGAGACCATTTGGGTGTGTACATGGGAATGTGATGTCCAACATCAGTCCCATTACAATAACCATTGAAAGTATTCGATGTAGACTCTCTAGCATAGTCAAATCCAATTGACTGGATAGGATGATCTAGAGAGTGAGCTCGTTGTCATATGATATATGCTAAGAGTGTAGTATAAGCAGCATTTACAGGTGGACAATGGCACAAACGTGACTAGCATATTTGCGTGTCAACCAACATCTTGAGATATTTAAACGTCCACAAGTTGGTTGAACTAGTCCACAGAATCCCCACGGATTCTATGTAAGAACAGAATGAGTATTTTCATATCCTTTTCATAAGACAGTCTCAGTCCTAATTTTCCTAAGGAACGAGTTTTGTAAATCGAGCGAGATGCTTTAGAAGCAACCAATGAAGATTTTGGTTAGGCCTGAGTGTCTGAAAAGCCATTCAAAGTAAAGTTGGTGATTATAGCATCACCTGTGGCGCCATCACCATGATGGATGCCATCCATGGCGTCATGGATAGGGACAGTGCCAGCTCTAGGCTAGTGGTGGATGGCGGCGGTAGTCATACTTAGTCCAGGAATCAACCTTTGATTCGTGCTTCATTTCGCTCAAAAAATGGATGTCCGTGTGAAGTCTTTAGTAGACGGATCATCATATCATGACTAGGATGACCTATCCTGTCGTGACAAAATCAACATGTATCTAAATCCAAGAGATCTTCTCTCACAACTTTATTGGATTTAATAGCTCAAATAGTAAAGAGTCCACTAAAGAGACACATAAACTTCTCCAAGATGCGCCTTTGTTCACAATCATTAGAGGTATTGCAAAGGAATTCATTTCCGTTCTCTACATGCATTTTTGCATGGAATTCGTTGACTATTCATAGGTGCGATTTGCCCTAGGAGCGTAGAGAGTTTCTGTGACAATAATCAATGAGCCATTTGGCAAGGGAAACTTGGGCTATTCCATGTCCTCGAATTAATACTGATGGCTCAGCCATCGTAGTCACAAAGTCATATGCTCATAATCAAAATGGAGTCATAATGAAAAGAACTCAAAATTTTATTCATAAGATAACAGAGTTACATCATTGTCTCTTTAACTAAAGAAAATCTAATTCAAAATGCTAGCTAATGCAAAACAATAGTAGTTGCTAATTTCTTTCAGTAATTCCAAAATAAATGTGACCAGGTGAGTAGAGAGATATCGGTGGAACAAGGCTTGCTTAAGTATCACTAATCTCATAACATTCCTAGACATCACATTTAATTTGGGTGAGCCTTCTTTGAAGAAAGACAAAACCATTGGCATTCAGTACAAAAATATATGGCAATTGTCTATTACATCTCTTTGGAAAAGTAAAGGCTTAAACAGAATTGGTGATCTATTGGTCCCAACCAGATTTCTAGTCTTTAACCCTTCACTCCAGATCATCATCTTGATCTTCTTGTTCCACATCGTGAGCTTTTCTTACTTCACAATATGCTTCTTAGGCGGTGACAATTTCTTCACGAGCTCTACAAATGTGTGCCTAATGACTGGATACTCCACATTGAGAACATACATCTCTTTACTCAAACTCCATTGATTGAAGCGCTTTGAAAGTGTCATTTAGATGGCTCTTAGTGTTGGTGGCGCTACCAACATGGCCAAAGGCGTTGCCTCCCTGTCTTTTTCCACGTTGACCTCTTCGGTTCCATGGTCGCTTATTTTGGTGGTTACCTTCCCAAGTAGAGCGATTATATGGATCAGAACATCCAGAAGTATCCCTAAGATTAGGGTTTCACTCTTGGCGCCTTCTCTTAGGGGCGTGACTATAATTGGACTCCGGAATATGCTTTTTTTTTTCACGGATCTCGAATTCTAGTTCTTCACAAGGATGTTGTCATGCTTTTCAGCGACATTCATAGCTCCAATCTTGTGATCCATCCTACAGTAACGTCGATTCAATAGTTCTTAGAAACCATCAATGCAGAGACGGGGAAGGTAGAGAGAGACTTCTCAATCAACATCGCATCTATGAGTTCCTTTGCAATATTACCTTGACCAGCAGCTTAAATCAGCCTTGCTACCCCTAGTCATAGGAGCAGGTCCATTGACTCTTTGAACCTATTTCCTTTAGGTTGTCGAACCTCTTAGGCGTAGTAGTAGTAACAACAGGAGGCTTGACTGCTTGTTTGTCCATCTTAGCAGAAGAATTGGACCTTGGTTCATTGATCTTGGCCCCTCTATTCTTCTTAGGAGTTTCCTTAAATGTTGGTTCCACATAAGGCTATGAAGTAGCAGTCCGCTCTTTACCACAAAATTTCATCAAGGATTTAATGCGAAGTGCTTCTGAGTTGTAGTCAAGAACTGACTTGAAATCACAGAAGCGGAGGCTATGCCATCTCACTTCTAGGTTAGGAAACAGGGAGTCAAGGACATTGCCAAATCTTTCTTCAAGTAAGACCCACAACCTTCTAGGGTCTTCTTCATTCATACACTCCTACTGGAGCGAATCATCCATATTACGAGTCATTAGGATGATGGTTTCCGCCTTATTTGCCTCTAAGGCTACTCTATTTGCTTCCAAAGCTTGAGCTTGTTCAAAAGTTAGCACATCCTGGCCAGGCTCGAGAATCGTATCCAGGACTCTATTGGCCTTGAGATGCTAGTGGACATCAAGAATCCACTTGTGGTATCCATAGCCAGTTGTTCCCAATGGAGTGAAGTCCAATTTGTTCAGGTTACTCATCCTGAATGAGAACAAGGAAAAATGGTTAGTTTTGGAGCGGAAAAAGCTACCACAAAAAAAATAGAAATTTCTTAGCATACTCGCTTCCAAGAAATTAGGAATTTCTAAGCGTCGTCGCTTCTAAGAAATCTGATTCCAAGAGATATTGGATTAGATCGAAACAATGATGTAAGTGGTCGATCATAAATTCTCTACAAACTCTATGTTTGGAGATCTCAACGAGCTCCAAGCTTGGAGTGAGCAGGAGCCCCCACAGTTCGACTTAATTAGGTCTCCGATATGATGAAGAAATGGGAGTAGAAGAAGGGAGTTTGTAAGTACCTGAGAAAAAAGAAGAGAAATTGAATAGAAACTAAAAAAAAGGAACTTTTAGAAAAAAAAAAAAAAAACCTTGAAATAGGTCGCCAGAAAAGTGGCCAAAAAAAAGTCGCTGGAAATTTGACCAACGTTTTCCGATGCTGATGTGGCGCTGGGGTCCATGCTGACATGGCGGTGGGTCCGTGCTAATGTGGTCGTGTGGTCCCTTTACTGATGTGGCAGACTGTAATTATGTGGTTGATGATATGGCAATCTGACGTGGAAGAATTTGATGATGGGCTTGCTTCTGGGCTGTGGCAGTGGGCCTTTTTCTGGGCTTTTTTCTTTCTTCTTCTGGGCTGGGTCGCTTGCTTCTTCCGTCTCCTTTTTTTTCCTTTTTCTTCTCTCTGCCGGTTCAAGATGCAGTCGCAGTCAATGGCCGGTTCCAGAGAAAATTTTTCTAGTTCCCGAATTTCGAGATTGATATGCTGGCTGTGGAAAAATTTGGTAGCAATTGGATGTCTGAAAGATGGTAAACCGGTGGAATTTTTGCTGCGGGTGGTTTGGAGTTTCCGGTGGCCGGTTCGATTGGTTTCCTACCGGTTCTTGGGGTGGCGCCACCGTTCTGTACTCTTGGGATGGAGGGCTTCAAGATGTGGCCGGGGGGGGGGGGGGGGGGGACCGAAAGGGTTTCAAGGTTTTGTATTCGGATTTAGGGTTTTAGCTTCTTGAATCAGGGTTTGACTATTTGTTACAGGGTTACGGCTTCATGCTGATAACGTGTTTAAGGAAAACTGAAATTGGGAGAGCATTGAGTCATGCTTTTATTGATAATAGGGGCCTCTTTATATAGAGGATTCTAAGGCATCAAATCAGAGTTCTACAAGGAAATGTAATATTACAATCGATTGGATATTTTCAAGATTCTCTGATATTATCTTCAATTCTAATCCAATTATCACTAAGTCAAGTAACCTAGAGTTTGGGTCAGACACATTTTGGATTTACTTGAACATAATTAACATATTGATAAACATTCTTGAGCAGAGTAGTTACAGCACCAGCCTCAAAGTCCTCCAAACATTAGCACACGACCTCTTAAATATCTCTTTCCCTAACTTCTTCATAGCCGACTTTTCGTTTCAGGAATCTGTTTGGGCTCTTTATAGATGTCCACATTAATAGAAACTTTACAAGACTGCTGCTCGATTGCAAAGATCACTTCATATATCTTGGCAATAATAGTTGGTTGCTCAAGTTCCGGAATACCTATGCTTCTAAGAACCTTAACGATCATCAAATAAGATTTGTTACTGGTTCGAGGAAACGTAATGACTTGTTTAGATTTGTGGTTAAATACTCCTCCTTCACGAATACCATGTTCTTCAGTCAAAATGTTTTGGGATGAGTTGTGGAGATTGAATTGGATCCGAAATGCATTATAGCTCAGCGGAGACTCGTAGAACTTGTAAAGCATTCAATTTCGCTGCATCGACGTTGGTGTCTTTCTTTCGTCGCAGTACCAGAGTTTGACATATTTAAAGTTTTAGTGATGTAACTGTTTAGGGAATCACACGAGGTTATATATAGGAATGGAAATCCTAGTTCATTTTGGACATGGATTCATCTAGGCTTCGTCAACGGGCCATTCATAGCGGGTTTGGGCCGGGCCGGGCCAGGCCTTGTTATATTTTTAAATAATGGCGGGCCGGGTCAGGCTTTATTGTAAATCAAAAGATCAAGCCCATCAATATAAAGTGGGCCTTGTGGGCTTTTTCGCGCCAGGCCGGGCACGACCGTGCTGGCTTTTTTAGGTCGGGCCTTGCGAGCTTTATTTATAATAAATATTTAAAGACACTAATTTTTTTTTAGAAATCTATATTTATATATTTAACACTCCAAAGAGCAACCTCTATCAATTCAAAGAAAATGGGAAAATCAACCGTTGGATGTGATTATTACAATAAATTATGCGTGTGGTTAAAAATTTAATCAATTTCACCATAGTTTATAACCCGATCAGATTGGTCAACCATAGTCACTTGTATGTTTTCTTGGTTGACCGATGGCTTGACAACCGCAAAACGTGCTTATTTTTTTACATCACATTTTTAAATATTTCATCAATGGATGTGCATAGATATAAGATAAAAATTTCAAATTTAATTACAAATGCGTTGGTCTATACCAATTTGCCTTCTAAAGTTGTATAACTTATACATTGCATTTAAATTGTTGAGGTTTATTCTAAAGCAAACATGAAGTGAAAAATGAATTTGGAGAAACCAATCGGACGATGGAGAGATTGTAATGTTTTATGGTGGTTGTAAAAATTTCACCCAATTTGGTTCTCGTTTTTAATTCGATCAATTAGGTCAAACTTAGTTATTCTTATAAACCTATATTATATATCATACACTCTAAAGAACAACCTCTATCAATTCAAATAAAATGGAATAACCAATCATTGGATGTGATTATGATAATAAATTATGCGTTTAGGTTAAAAATTTAGTCAATTTCACCAAAGTTTGAAATCCGATCGGATTGGTCAACTGTAGTCACTTGTATATTTTCTTGGTTGACCAATGGCTTAACAACCGCAAAATGTGCTTATTTTTTTACATCACATTTGTAAATATTTCATCGATGGATGTGCGTGGACATAAGATAAAAATTTCAAATTTAATTACAAATACGTTGATCTATACAAATTTGCCTCCTAAAGTTGTATAGCTTATACATTGCATTTAATTCTTGAGGTTCATTCTAAAGCAAAAACATGAAGTGGAAAATGAATTTGGAGAAACCAACCGGTCGATAGAGAGATTGTAATGTTTTATGGTGGTTGTAAAAATTTCACTCAATTTGGTTCTCGTTTCAAATTCGATCAACTAGGTTAAACTTAATTACTCTTATAAACCTATATTTGTATATCATATACTCTAAAGAGCAACCTCTATCAATTCAAATAAAATGGAATAACCAACCGTTGGATGTGATTATTACAATAGATTATGCGTATGATTAAAAATTTAGTCAATTTCACCAAAGTTTCGAACCCGATCAGATTGGTCAACTGTAGTCACTTGTATGTTTTCTTGGTTTACCGATGGCGTGACAACCATGAAACGTGCTTATTTTTTTACATCATGTTTGTAAATATTTCATCGATGGATGTGCGTGGACATAAGATAAAAATTTCAATTTTAATTACAAATACGTTTGTCTATACCAATTTACTTCATAAAGTTGTATAACTTATACATTATATATAAATTACAAAGGTTTCATTCTAAAGCAAACATAAAGTGAAAAATGAATTTGGAGAAACCAACTGGTCAATGGAGAGATTATAATATTTATGGTGGTTATAAAAGTTTCACCCAATTTGATTCTCATTCCGAATTCGATCAACTAGGTCAGACTTAATTACTCTTATAAACCTATATTTATATATCATCAACTCCAAATGACAACCTCTATCAATTCAAAAAAAATGAAAAAATCAACTGTTAGATGAGATTATTATAATAAATTATGAGTGTAGTAAAAAAATTTAGCTAATTTCATTATATTTTCGAATCCGATCGAATCAGTCAACCGTAATCATGACATGCAGAATATATATGCATATATTCTACATAGAAGTATGAGAACTTTCAATTTCACCATAAGTCAAATTACAACAAATTCACACTCACACAAAAGACACACACACACACATATATATATGGCCCTTCTAGTGAGGGATCCCTTTTTTTGTTCTTTTTTAGGGATAGGGCATTAGACCAACCTTTCGATCATATTTTCACATCTCAACCGTTCAGTTTTTAGGTCCTAATTTATAGATCACTTATGCAAATTTTCAGCCAAATCGGTGATCGTTAAGGCATCCAAAACTGCAATTTACCATTATAAACATGAACGGTTCCGGTTCGACAGATGCGGTCACTTCGTGTAAATTCCAGTTTTGAGTACCTTAACGATCACCGATTTGGCTGAAAATTTGCAGAAGTGATCTACACATTAGGAACTAAAAAATGAACGGTTGAGATGCCGAAATATAATCGAAAAGTTTGTCTAATGTCTATCACTATAAAAGACAAAAAAAAATGGATCCCTTAGTGGAATGGCCCTCTATATATATATAACTTATATATATATATAAACACATACACACATATATAAATATGTCGAAAAGTCCTGGATCTTCAATAATGATGATATGAACTTATATAAGTTATATATATATATATATAAACACATACGCACATATATAAACATGTCGAAAAGTCCTGGATCTTCAATAATGATGATATGGCACACTAAAGATTCTCGTCCAAGCTGCACTGTTTTCACTTAAATTGTCATAACTCCTTTTCGAAAAGTCAGAATCGCAAACCGTAAAATTCCTCATAAATTAGACACATACATGGGGCTTTCCGTGCATATATGATACATCTCCTAATTCCATCTAATCAGTTCCCAATAATTTAGCGAAGTTCAGTTCTAGACATGAACTTGTGAAAGATGTTGCATATTCTTGTTCAAGCTGAACTGTCTTCACTTAAATTGTCATAACTCCTTTTAGAAAAATTGGAATCGCAAACCGTAAATTTTTTCAGAAACTAAACACATGGGGCTTTCCGTGCATGTAGGGTACAACTCTTAATTCTATCCGAACAGTTCCCAGTAATTCAGTGAAGTTAGGTGTTCTACACAACAGTTTCTGTGTTTTATATATATATATATATATATATTTGGGCTTTTACGAGCCGGGTCTAACGGGCTTTTATGGGCTGAGCGCCTACGGGTCGGGCCGGGTTTTGAACCCCTAAACCAAACCCAGCCCGCTACCCACCTAGGCGGGCTTTAGCGGGCTTTTTGACGATTCGGACCTGGCTTTGAGCCCAAGAGCCGGCCGGGCCTCTATCGGCCCACTTGATCCACGAGCTTTTTGATGAGGTCTAGATTCATCATTTCCTATTTCATCAAAGATTTGGAATTGGAAACCGAAATGATGAGTGAGTGACAGTACACATATGATGAGAATTTTTCTTCTTCTGCTATTTCTTGCTTTCCGTGAAAATAAAAATGGGTGGAATTATGTATGGAAGAAAACTACGTACATGATCATCACTGGGTCAACGAGAGAGAGAGAGAGAGAGAGAGAGAGAGAGAGAGAGAGAGAGAGAGAGAGAGAGAGAGAGAGAGAGAGAGAGAGAGAGAGAGAGAGAGAGAGACTTTTTTTTTTAAATCGAAATACTTTAGTTCCTTGTGGTTAAATCCATCATTTAATGTTTGTTTGGGTGATATTGTACTTTTCTTTTTTAACTTAACCAGACCATCTTCAAATTTGATTATGCAAGTCATATGCTTGAGAACTCCATCTTAGGAAAATATTTTAGGGAGAAATAAACTTTATTTTTTTTTTTACTATTGTGTTCCCTATTTAATAAACAATATTTATCAACCACGTGGTGGTGTGTTGGTCGAGCGGTCTAGTTTGGAACCCCTAAGTCTAGCGTTCGATTCCCAATTCTATCCCATGGCTAGCAGATTTGAGGGACCTTTGTTTGTTAACACGAGGATTCGTGCGTCTGCGGTGCAGTGATTAGTCCGGTAAAGCTTGAATACACAGCATGAATGGGTGTGTGTGGTTCTATTGATGACTTCCCCATAAAAAACAAAAAAAAAATAAAAAAAGTATTTATCAACCAAAATTACTAGAAGAGAAACTCGCGGGGTCTCCGAACTTCTCGGAGTAAGTTCAATTTTTAAACCTAGGTTTCGATTGGCGGCGGCGCTTTTCCCTCAAGCATGGTGGCGATCGTAAGCTACGAGGTACATCGGTGACGTGGGGAGGGTTCTCAGCGTCGATCGTGGTGGCGGCGAGAGCATCGACGATCGTGGTGAGGCGGGGAGGGCTCTCAGCGCCGATCATGGGCTGGGGCTACTACGACCGTATTTGCTGGGTTTGATCCAACCTTTGAAGTGGTGTTGCTAGGCGGCGGGATTTGATTTGCTTTGCTCCGGGCTTGGTTTTCTATCGGATTGGAGGTGAATTTAAGGGGAGGGATCTGACCTCTTGATTTCCAGGTAGGGGCTCAAGGTTTCTTCCTAGTTTTTTCGAAGATGGTGGAGGACAGAGGCTGGCTACCTGACTGTGAAGGGTAGCTACCTTGCCAACAATCCGTTTTTGGTCGATCCAGAGGGTGAGGGCAGTTTGCTACGTTTGCTTCGATCGGAATCGAAAACGGTTTCCATGGCGGCCTAGTTTGGTGACAGTGATGTCGAGCGTGGCGCCGGTTTTGATCACCCTTGCTTTCCGATTTTCTCGCCTGGAGACCCTTGGGTTTGGGTCGGAGCTGGAGTAGTGGGTTAATGGGCTGTTGGTCCTTTTGGACTGACTTTCATCCTTTCTTCCCTTTTGGTTTGGGCCTGGTATGGATTGTTGGGAGGTACCTGTGCCTTTTTCCTTCTTTCAATAAATACCCTCACCTTGATCTTCCTTGTGGATAGCTGTTTGCTGGTTGATGAGTGGCGATGTACACCAAGATGGCCTTAAGCGTTAACGCTTGTCTATTCAGTGGCTCTGATTTGGGGTTGGATAGGTGTAGAAGTTTTACATTTTGTTTTTTACTTTTTTTTTTTTAGTTTGATTTGTTTACTATTGATCGCTCTGCATTTTTTATGCGGTCACAATTGTGTATTGAGTTGTAATATAAGGAATCTAATTTCTCTAGCTTGACCGAGATAGGTCGTTATATTAATGAAACCTAATTCTGTTCCCCTAAAAAAAAAAGAGTTAATTAGTTTTAAGTCCAAAAACCTTGACCTATTTTGAATGTAATCTGGATGAAATTTTTTGTTAATTGCGGTCCAGTGACTCGGTATTCACACCAGCTTACTTTCCTATATTAGCATGATAAGTCAACTTCTACCTTTCCATATACTGAATTTATCTATAACAATATTACTCAAAACAATTAATAATTTATGAGTCAATTAATTGAGAGTTAATGTTGTTTTTCAATTAATTTGGTATTCAGAAAAACCATACCACTTATAATATGTCATCAGTACAACAAAACCCTTAATTGATTCATTGTCATTAAAAAAAATTATAACTTTAGTAAAATGATCATATCTTACCATTATATTCCTTCACCTTATATATATCTTGTCTCTTTTCTACTTTATTCTCATCACTTTTTTCTTGTTTTTACACCTTCATTATAAAATTGTCATGTTGTTCAACTTCATTATACAATCAAATAGATATTACAGATGGATATTCATAAGAAAGTTTTGATCCATCTAAAGAGGTAATGTTCTACATTGTGCATAAGATAAATCGTACAAATGAGAGATATTCTGGAAAGGGAGATGCATCTTTCATATCTTAAGAAAAATGCAAGTTGCTATGGTTCTTTTTTATTTTTTCCGTACCTTTTGATTAGGAACAATGTTAAAACTAAGTTGCTCTTTTTTCATTACCTTGTGCATAGATATGTTTGCAATTTTGATACCTAGTACAAAGATCTTAAGGGGAAAGGCAAACTGAAATGTTTTTTTTTTTTGGCTTTTTACCTTTTTATTAGGAACCATGTTTAAACTACATTGCTCTTTTTTCATTACCTTGTGCATAAAAATTTGCACTTTTCACACCTATTACAAAGGTAGAGAAGTGTTGGCTTTTCCCCCTACCTATTAAGCAGGAATAATATTAAAACTCAACCATGGACTAGTCTATTACTATATATCTCTAAGTATTGTTGTGTCAACGACGCTACTTAGTTTGTCTTATTATTATTATTATTATTTTTTGACTCTATGATATAGATACACTACATTGTTTGAGAATTTATTGACCTTTAATGTAGGATAATATGTTTACATAGATTTAGCTCCATATTATTTATTATAATTTCCTTGAGTATATTTTAGGAATTTGAAATTCAACATTTAAATATTTAAACTGAAAACAAAGTCCCCTACTTATAAGATTTTGATTTGTTTCCTTTACTTACGTACCTTGAGGGGCAAAATGGACTGATAGAAACATAAAATGCGATGTTTATAATGTTTAAACCCTATATTTTGCTAAGTTATTTCCTTTATCTTGATCAATTTAACTTAGTTAGTGTTTTATAGGTAAAATGGGGTCTCAAAGTCTAAAAATGGCTAAGGAAGGCACAAGTGGCGTGAAAATGAAGAAATGAAAATTCTCCCTGTTTGACTAGAAAAAGGAATCCCAGTTGGAGTAGGAGTCTGAAGCTGACTTGGACTAGGAGTTCTATTTGGCCAAGAAAACCCGATTCTACTCAGATAAGGAAACCTAGTGTGACAAGAAGTCAATGTTGGATAATGATTACTCAAGAAGGTTCCAGAAGAGTGTAGAAGCATCTCGAAAAAGAAGTTCGTATTTGACTAGGAAACCTGATTGCATATGGGTTCTAATCATACTAGGAGACCTGTGGAAGCTAGGAGAAGTCATAGAACATTCATGAAGCAACTAGGAAGGCGTGGAAGACATGTGAGAAGCATGGGAAGGTAAAGAAATCCTAAATGGACATGAGTTGTGCTTTGAAAGTCAAATCCATTACAGATTCGTAAATCTGCCTGTGCAGATCAGTCAACTTCAATGGAGCATAGAAACAGCTCAGAGCACAGAAAATTATGATCTTTATATGTTTGGAAAGATACGGATGTCTAGTTTCCAGACACTTTACAGTTTGGAAATAGATATTTTTTAGAGGAAGTTATGGTCGATTTAGTACACTGAGATCAAGTCTGCCGGAAATCTGTTTTGTGTCAAACAAAGTCCTACATCAACAAAACTTAGGATAACTCAAGTGGGAACGAATTGGGAGTGCTTTGGACGTCTCCTTATATTTACCTAGTGTATTTGACGTTCCAAGGTTACATATTTTCTCCTCAAATTCATTTCTCACTTGTTTTTCTCTCAAGTTTTCAGGTTTTCACAACTTTCAAGGAGCTAAGTTGTGCCATCTTCCTTCATTACCATGATCTTCACTTGTTACCGTGCTAAGGAACTACTTTGGGTCTTTAGGATGTAATCAAGGATTGTTCATATGCTCTACCATACATATGCTCACGGTTTTAGTGTAATTGTTAGATAGATTTTCTGCTTTGGATTCTCTATGTGTAAACTAAAACTTTTGACTATGCAATCTGATTTTTGAATGCAATTTTGATGTTCTTTTCAATGATTGATGTGTTTATATGTTCTTGATCTTGATTAGTTGCCGAATATATGATTGTTAATCTGATTTTGTGCTTCATTACATGGAATATTCTTGTGGTTGCAAATATAGGAAGACTTGCATGTAATTTGCTAGTAATTAGGTTTATGCTTTGTAAACTCTAATTCGAATAAGTAGTAAAGGCTTGCTTTGAGTCGAAATTAGGTTATGCATGTCATGATAAGTTTTGACTTACTTTGAGTGCTTGGATTTGCATGTCTATCAACTCTTTCTTGAACTTAATGATTTGAAAAGGGATTTTTCAATGCAGTTGCTTTCAATGTGTGATATCGACTTTTCAAAATAGATTGTTTGGGTGCGTTGCTAATTCAATTGACTTAAGAAAGAAAGTTAAAAGGGACAATGGTTGCTTTGATCTTTGTGTCTTGGTTGATAGCTTTCCATGGTAACTAAGAAAGATTAAGGGATGCATGAATATGTTGATCTTGAAAGGTTCTTGATAAATTGTTCTTTGAAAGTTCTTCTTTTCCCACCTATATGTATAAAACGTTTTCTTTCTTTATTGTTTTCTGAAAATTTTTCTTTTGATCTTCAAAAACCCCCCTTGTTCTTGCTTTTTCTTGTTCTTGTATATTTGTAAATACATAAAATCGGAATTAGGTTGCTTAGGAAGCATGAAAACATGATTAGGTAGGTTAATAATCTGAAAATATGGTAGTTAAATCATAAATATGTGTTCTTGTTTGGATCTTTGCCGAAATATACCTTTAGTGTTTTCTAGGAATTTGTTTGGTGGTTTTTAGGAGTTTGTTTTGTGTTTTTTAGGGATTGTTAAATTTTAGGGATTCTCTTAGTGTTTTTTAGGGATTTAGTTTCCTACTTGCATTTGGACTCCTAAATTGTGTAGAACTAGTAATCTTTGTTAGATATGGTTTTCCTAATTTGAATATGACTTGTAAATTGTATATAAGTAGGAGTAGGATTTCCAAAACCCATTCTAACTTGTTTTCCTCTCTAAAATTCGGCAATGCTTGTATATATATATATATATGTGTGTGTGTGTGTGTGTGTGTTATTTCGTTGCTTTCTTTGTTGTTTGCACTCTAATTTCGTGTGAACATGTATGTCTCTCTCTAGTTCTTTATTGTTCTAAGTTTTAAAGCATGCTTGTACTTGTAATTTTGTATGAACTTGTATGATTTTGTGAATAGAATTTCTAAATGATTTCGTGTGGTATACATTTGTATATTCTTCTATTAATTTTATGTATTACATATTAGCACCATCAATCCCCAGTTTAGAACGATACCCTACTTGCTCTATACTAACTATGATTCTTTTCAGGGTTTAAATTGGCGAATGCTTTTGCACGTATCAATTTTTGGCGCCGTTGCCGGGGATTGAAAAGTCTTTATGTGATGAACACGCCACTAAGGTATTGATTTAGTAAGGGGCCGTGAAAAAATAAAATAAAATGCTTTAAGATAATTTAAGGTTTAAGAATCTAGTTGTCTTTTCACTCCACTTTTTTTTTAATCAAGAAATTAAATATGTACTTTTGAATCAAACCCAAACCGGGTATCAATACATTGCAACAAAAGTCAGAACATGCCATACATACTCTTCCGCCATAGACAAGAAGATAGTGACAGTACCCACAGTGGTACATAGCTATAGACCCACTCATTAGACCAATTAAATACGTAGACATAACTAGAACCCTCCTTTGGCACTAGTCCATAGGCGCTAGAGGTTTATAGAGTGCATATAAATGCATAGCTTCCTAATACAAGGAATTATTGTAATTAGATAAAACTAAAAAACGTAGAAATGGGCCTAGGCAAAACAACCCAGCCCAATTAGAGCCAAACAAGTAGCCCCAAGAGATTGGGCTCAGCTCAAGGCCTAGCAGCAAAAGGTGACCTGAGCCCGCCACACCATCCCCAACCTCTAGTCGCCAACCATGCTGCGACCTCCTTCATGAAATCGAGCAGAAATTGATCAGCCACGCCGCCCCTACGATCCTCCCAGACAACCAAAGTCGCTCTACACCAATCTACCAAAAAAAAGGCCACAGCCAAGCCATCATAGGCCCTGGAAATCCCCTGCCAAAGATGCGCGCTGCCACAGATCCTGGAAGCACTCGACGCCCTAACCTACCTAATCCGACCGAAACTGGACTCCATTGTCACCCATTCCACTCAAAACCTCGAATGTCACCCCAACTGTAAGACTACCAAGGCAATAGTTTTCAAATCCCCTCCAGGCAGCCGCCTAATATCGGCATGGCGAAAAACCAACGCCCATCTCAAGCGCTGCCGGACGAGAATCAAGTCACAAAACCTAGGTGCAGAGTTCGAATTTTTTTGGAGAGAATAGATGAATCTTTAAGATTCTTGACATTGAAATTAAATATGTATTAATAAAGGCACTACCCAACAAATTACAATAGGCTACTCCAGATGTAATAAACTGAAAGCCCAAAAGGACACTGACAAATAAAAGACAAGATGAGTCCAAAAATAACAAAAAGAGAATAATAACCCAGACACCCAAATCAAAACTCTCTCTAGTACCGTTTTCTCCTGCTGCCAACACTATCATCGAAGGTTGAGTGGATGTTATGTTATCAATATCGGCCAACATATTTGTCCATGAAAATTAGTCTTTCTCCCAACACCTATATGAGGTGGAATCCTAGGAGAGAGCTCCACTCTTTCATCTCCCAATCAGGACTAGGTCGACACAACATCCATTTGACTAGTTAATTTTAGTTTCGACATGATTGAGGTGAAGAAAGTGAGAGGTATCAGGTAGCCAATCTAAGTAAAAAATAAAGTGGAGTAAGGCTTATAGATCATAAAGAAAAAAGAAAGAGAAATGCAGGGAAAAGAAATGGAGATGGGGGGCGAGGAGCAGGAGCAGGAGATTTGGACAAAAAGATCCAATGATTGATTTGGAGCTGAGAATCTGGACAAGCAAAGCTCTAATTGAGTAAGGGCCACACTACCGCAAGAATATTTTCCCCCACTCAGAAACCTGTAGATTGAAATCTAACCTAATCATATCTAAATCTAAGGTTTGGAGATGAAGGGAGGAAGGTAAGTGTAAGGGCTAACCGTTTCTTGAAAGAAGATGCATGGACTCCTTTTCACACCCACTTTTGTTGACATAGCTATAAAAATCTATTGTTATATATATATATGTGTGTGTGTGTGTGTGTGTGTGTGTGTGTGTGGCCCTTCCACTAAAAGAATTTTTTTCTGTCATTTAAAGCGGTTCACCCATTTTTTATTCTTAGGACCCACTTTTCAGCCAAATTGATGATAGTTAAGGTACCTTCATGTTTATAATTTTAAATAACAATTTTGAATATCTTAACGATTATCAATTTAACTGAAAATTTGGAGAATTGATCTACTGATATATACCTAAAAATTAAATGGTCGAGATGCCTATATGTTATCAAAAAGTTAGTCTAATAAGTGATCTCTCACTAAAAGGGCCTTGTACATATGTTAATTACCAAAATACCCCCCAAGCTTGGATATATTTGTCAACTTACACACTAAACTTGCAATTGCGAAGTTTAGCCTCTTTAAATTGTTGAATGTTGCCAATTTACACCTCCTCCATTAATTCTTACGTTTTGCATCCAAAAGGCATGTGCCCTGCACATGAGGGATGGTATGGTCATTTTATTATTTTTATTTATTTTTTTATTGAGAGCAAATATACATAAAATGAAATATTATTCTTTAAAGTGGAGATTTATGTCATTCCACATACTTATTACCAAGTGTTCTAAAACTCCGCCTAGGCGCTAGGTGGTGGTACTCTGCCCCAAGTAACCTCAAATTGGCACAATAATCAAGTTGGGTTTTGGTCGGGCTCCTAAGCGGCTTGAGCGGTCTGGGCTAGGCTAGGCTTATAATTTTTTTTAAGGGCTTCTATTTTATCTCTTTCTATATTTGATCCTCATTTATCTCTTTTTCATTTCGATTCCTAATTATTCATTTGTAAGTACTCATTGTTTCATTGTACGCTTAATATTTTCTCCATATAATGAGTATTTTCAGTGAATTATATTACTTTTTATATCCTTATATTTATTATTATTATATGCTGTAAAAATAAGATAAAAATTAAAAAAGTAAAACCGGTTAAGCCCCTGGGTACTAGGCCCTTGATCACTGTTAGACTAGTGCTTAGGGATTTTTAGAACATTGCTTATTACACACATACTTTATAATGTTTTAATTAAATTACATTTTATTATCATAGAAACGTTATTGACATCGAGAGAAAGCTTTTGATGTAGTTTCGACACCATGAAGCGGCTAGAATCTGAAGGGAAGAGAACTCGACCATTCCGACGTCCAGGCGTGGCCCAAAATTGGAGCTGAGATCAGAGAGGGGGAACAGAAGGCCGAAGAGCAGAGAGGAGGAAGAGGAAGAAGAGGTAAAAAGAAATGAGAAAGAAATATATATAAAAAAAAAACAGAGAGAGAACAAATAAAAAAAAAGAGAAAAACGTGTTAAAAAAAAGATAACAAATTAAAAAAAAAAAAAAAGAGTTTTTTTTTTTAAAAAAGAGTTTTTTTGTTTTTTAAAAAAGAGTTAATTAAAAAGGAGAGAACAAATGAAAAAAAGAGTTAAAAAAAAGGAGAACAAATTAAAACAAATAGAGAAAAAAGGGTTAAAAAGAAAAGAGAAAAGAGAGTTAAAAAAAAATGAAAGAAAGTAAAAAACAAAAAAAGAACAAAAAAATATATATAATTTTTTTTGTCAATGAGGGTAAAATAGTTATTTTACTATAGAAGTACTACCACGTTAGCAAGATGACGAAGTTTTTGACGGAAAGTTAACGGTAAGGACCAATTGGGTGAAATTGAAAAGTTTAGGGAGTTTTCAAGTAGAATTAAAACGCTAGGGACTGAAACGTCGAAACCCAATAAGTATAGAGAGTAAACTTTATTTTGTCCAATTTTTTACTTTCGAAGGTATAAAGCCTCCACATTTTCCTTAATAGATCAACATTATGATGATTAAATTGATCATTTCCCTGTAACCATGCCAAGTGGCAGTTTTGATAGAAAAGTAGCTATTAGAAGCTGGACCCCAAATAAGTTCATTTCTTGATCATAAATAGGAATAGGGATACAAAATCAATAAAAGACGGGCGCCAAAAAGAAACCAGCCCAGCCTCTTCAAGAAAGCTTTGCATCGAAAGACAGTACTTTAAGGAGAGACATAAGCTTTAACACGCGAGTAGCTCAAGTTTGGATAAAAAGGTGGGGCAAGAGGTTACATTTTGATCAACAATATCATGGTCAAATAAAGAAGCTAATTTTTGTTTATTCCAATTGTTTCCAATCAAGTAGTCAGAGATAGTCTCATTACAGTTAATATGACAAGTCCCAAATTTTAAATACATAAATTGAAATCCGAAACGCGAAAACAAAAACAAGAAAACACATAGAAAATTTTTCATTTAAATTAAGCAACTAAACAACTGAGCTTACAATGTCAGAGAATTGGCATATCGGCTTGCTTTACCTATTAGCATGGCCGGTGTACACAATGTTTTCCATGTGTCCATGCTTAGGAGGTACATTCGAGATGAGTCTCATGTGATTGATCACAGTACGATCGAGGTGAGTCCGGATGTGACTTTCGTTGTTGAACCTGTTCGTATCTTGGATAGGTCCACGAAGAGGCTTCGTAGGAAAGAAGTTGAGTTGGTTAAGGTGTTGTGGAGTCATCATGATGAGGGTGATGCGTCATGGGAGTTAGAGTCTGACATAAGGGCTAAGTACCCACTACTGTTTGTTAATGAGTTTGCTTGAATTTCGGGACGAAATTCCTTTAAGGAGGGTAGACTGTGAAGACTCGAAATTTCAGTTAAATATTTCGTAATTCAATATTTCTCAAATTATATGAATTATGAGTTGTGAGTGTGATTCGAATGTCGTTATTTGAGAAATTTGGTTTCGAATGATTTTAGTGTCGAAATTTAACGTTATTTAGGGTTATTAAAATTGACATATTTTTACGTAAGGAATTTGAGGAAACTTCTTTCATGAAAGTCGTAGAGTTCGTCGATACGAGTTCGTGCATATGCGGAACACAAGAATCGGAGTTTGTAGGAAGAAGTTATGACATTTAGAATTTTTCGATTTTGTATATATATAGGTTAACATTTTTGGAAAAATCTGAAAAATCAGAAAACCTAGAATTTTTTTTTCTCTCTCTCTCGCGCGGCACCGAACCGAAGGCAAAAAACAGAGTCAAACTTCTCCGGTCGAGTTCTTGCTCCTCCGACCACCGTTTGACGCCAAACCACCTCCCACGGCTTCGCCTTGATCTTGCGCAGCTGCCAGAGGCAGCCTTGCGCGGTGGCACGGCTTGTAGCAGCGGCGGAAAGCTGGTTTTCCATTTTCGGCTGTTTTGAGTGCGAAGCGAATATCTCGAGTTCTAGACCACCAAATTACGAGTTCTTTATCTTGTTGAACTCGTATGGAGGAGTAGAACACGCAGTAAAAAGGACAGCACCAGAAGTGGAGGTTTTCACGCTCGTCGGAGCGCATATCGGTTTCTGCAGTTTTTCCGGCCAAACCGGACTGTTTTTGGTAAGTTTCAGCCACTTCCACTCATTTTCTCACTTCGTGTTAGTTATGAAAGTTGCTCAAAATGATGAAACGAAGGGGATGAGCTTGGCCCCGACACAATTGGTGGTGGTCGGTGGTGGCTCTGCCCTAAACTCCGGCGGCCCTTTCCGGCCACCTCCGGGGGTGTCATGAGCAGTTTCTGCTCATTTTTAGATTCTACATGTCGATACGATCGTTTTGATATATAGCATGCGAATTTTGGATATCGTATGAATTAGTTATGAATTTTACGATTTCGATTGATTTCGATTGATTTCGATCACTCAATTTGTGATTTATGAAGTTTGGACCGTCCAATAGAATTCTAGTTTTGATATAATGATCATAGGACTGTCCCGGTGACCTTGTGTGGTCACGGGTGAAGATCCGACTGTGGGATCTTCATATAAGTGTGTTTTTGAAATTATACGCTAAGTTAATTATCGTTTTGATTAGGTATTTGACGGATTGTTAGCGGACGATTGTGAATCGTATTTTGGGCTGTAAGAAGACGCAGCGGGAGTTTAGAGGTGAGTGAATCTCACTTGGTTCATTTACGAACCGAATTTCCTTAATTGCTCAATTTATTGTGATGTGTGAGAAAATGGTTTTTAAGAAATGTGTTTTAAAGTATATTAAAAATGAATTTCTTGATTTTGTATCATGTGAACTATAGTTGGTATTAGTGATCATTCCTGTGTGGATGGTTACGTATATATATATTTACGTGATTATATATTGAATGGTGTGACATTGAGGTGTGGAATTGTGAAAATATGTTGTTGATAATGTTGATAATATGATTTTAATTATGTTATTAATATTTGATAAATGTTGGTGATAAGCATGTTGATTTTGTGAGTTTAATAGAAGGTAGAGAAACGTAGGATTCCGAGGATCGAATGGTCCAAGGATCTTTGGTTAATGATAACCGGAGTGTATGTGTTCTGAGGACAGGGAGGTCCAAAGTTCGACCGTTAAATAATAACGGGGATATATTGTTCTGAGGACATGAAATGGTCCAAAGTTCGCGGGTTACTGAGTAACCTGGAGGTGCCGTTACTTGACCCTGGGCCAAGGTGTCAGAGGTAACGAGGCAGTTAGAGCTCTAACGTGGGTGCCAAAGTGGCGATAGTTGTGATTAGGTGCCAAAGTGGCGAGAGTTGTGATTTGGTGATTGTGGAAATGTGTTCCATGTTGTTTCATGTGTGTTGGATTGATGTTGCTTGTGGTTGTTGAGATTGTTGGATGTTTACTTGAGATAAATGAGTTGTGGTCTAATAAATCAACCGTTCATTCTTATTTACTCACACGAGCTTTCAGAAAGCTTACCGGGTTTTGTGTTGTTGCAATCCCGGTACACTATTCAAATGGTGTAGCGGATAATCCTGCAAGTCAGGATAATCAGGGTGGTGAGCGAGCTGCGTAGGACAACAGGGTTGAGACCAGCACTTGGTCTATTTTGGTGTGTTTTTGTAAACTCTTGTGAGCAGAACATTTTATTTATGTTAGTATTGTAATAATTGACTCAAGAGATAGTTTGCTACGAGGTTTGTGTTATAGTTTATGAGATATTGGTTTTGAGAAAAAAATTTAGGACGTGATTTGTTTAGTTGTATTCATGTTTCGGATTTGAATTTATTATTCGAAATTCGGGGCGTGACAGTTTGGTATCAGAGCGTAAGGTACATATTTAGTGATAAGTTAATACCTACCGAGTGATGGCCCGTCTGCAGCGGATCCCCATCGGGTGCTCTTCGGTATTAACAATGTCATTGGGTATGTGGGGTTGTTGGGAGTTGTCTAGAATGTTAGGACGTAATAGGAGTTGAATTAACCTCTTTGTGTTAGTAGCTTGGTTAATATGGACTTGTATTTACTTATGCTTTGATTTAAGTGTATACATGTATTAACCAGGTATGCTATGCTCCTTAGGTAATGGATATTGTGGGAGGCAGAGGTAGGGGTCGAGGTAGACCCAGAGGTAGAGGTAGAGGCCGAGGTAGGGGTGAGATTCCACATGTGGGAGTACATGAGGAAGAGGTGGAGGCACCGTTTGTGGAGCAACCTGTTCCACCTGAGGTTGTGGTTAATGATCCCGCTCGTCTGTTAGTGTTGGCGAGGGACATTAATCGGTTGGGAGCAACTAAATTTGCGGGAGGCACAGATTATATGGTGGCTGATCAATGGATCGAGGATTTACAGACCTATTTTGAGTTGATTGTCTGTGATGAGATCGAGAAGAGGAAGCTAGCCACTTTCATGCTCAAAGATGAGGCTAGGGTGTGGTGGAATTGCACTCAGAGGACTATTGATGTTTCTACCATGACTTGGGATGGATTTGGGAGGATCTTTAGGGAGAAATACTTCCCAGCATCGGTGAAGGAACAGCTGGAGAGGCAATTTCTCTCGCTTACTCAAGGGAAGATGAATGTGAGAGAATATGAGGCAGAGTTCTCCAGGCTATATCGGTTTGTGAAACCATTAGATGCTGAAGACTTGGCTAAGAAGTTTCAGCGGGGGTTGAATGGCTCTATTGAGCGCGATGTGGCTATTATGGAGCTGAAGACAAAGGAGCAGATTTTAGCTAAAGCCCTGATCATTGAGCAGCAGAATCTGATCCACAAGGAGAAGCAGACAGTTGAGAGAGATTCTCAGGGAAAAGGGAAGGCGGTTGCAGGGAGTAGTGGGTCCAGAGATTATAGAGGTGGGCTCTGGAAGAGACAGCGGCCTTATTTTCATCATCAGGCTCCAGCCAGGATAGCAGCAGCACCTGTCCCTATTCAGGCACCACCTATCAGGCAAGCAGCACCAGCAGCCCCTATGAGGTGTTATAGCTGTAATGAGTTGGGTCATCTTGCTAGGACTTGCCCTAAACTCAGGCCTAGAGCATGTTTTCGATGCGGACAGACTGGACATATTGCCAGGGACTGTACTCAACCTCAGATTGTAGGACAGGGTAACCAGCAGAGAACCTTACCTCCAGCACCAGCCAGAGTATTTGCCATCGGCCAGAGAGGCACCGGGGTGGAAGGTACCTTATCCGTTTATAACTATCTTGCTAGAGTACTGTTTGATACGGGTGCTTCCCACTCATTCATATCTAGTTCTGTGGTAGATGTTTTGGGTTTGACTGCTATACCGCTTACTAGACCTTTATGTGTTACATCGCCTCTTTGCGTATCTCTTGAGCTTAGCATGTTTTGTGTTGATTGCCCTATTGCAATTAGTGGTAGAGAGTTCACTGCATCTTTGATTGTGATTCCGGATCACACGTATGACGTGATTTTAGGTTTGGATTGGTTGAGTCCGAACTATGCAGTGATTGATTGTTTTAGAATGATTGTGTCTTTTCATGCCCCTGGGCAACCAGTGTTTCATTATCGATGCCTGAGATCTGACGTTGCCATGAGGGCAGGGATCTTGGCACACATAGAATCAGTGAATAGCACTTCAGAAATTGCAGGGATTCCAGTAGTGGCAGAGTATGCTGATGTGTTCCAGGAGATACCAGGATTTCCTCCGAAAAGGGTAATGGATTTCTCCATTGATGTGATACCAGGTACTGCACCGGTGTCGAGAGCACCTTATCGGATGGCTCCAGCTGAACTTCAGGAGTTGAAGGTTCAAATTGAAGGATTACTTGCACAAGGGTTCATACAAGCAAGTGTATCTCCTTGGGGCGCACCAGTATTATTCGTGAAGAAGAAGGATAATTCACTTCGGTTATGTGTGGATTATCGACAGCTGAACAAGGTGACCATCAAGAATAGGTACCCTTTGCCTAGGATTGATGACTTGTTCGATCAGCTTAGGGAGGCTACGGTGTTCTCCAAAATTGATTTGAGATCTGGATATCACCAGTTGAGGGTGAGGGATGAAGATATTTCTAAGACGGCATTTAGGACCAGGTATGGGCATTATGAATTTCTTGTCATGCCTTTTGGTCTAACTAATGCACCTGCAGCTTTCATGGACTTGATGAACCGCACATTCAGTCTTTACTTAGATAAGTGTGTGGTGGTGTTCGTTGATGACATCTTGATATATTCAAGGTCGTCTGACGAGCACGTGAAGCATTTGAGGATTGTGCTGCAAATTCTGAGAAGAGAAAAGTTATATGCAAAGTTTGAGAAGTGCGAGTTTTGGCAAAAGGAGATCAAGTTCCTTGGTCATGTAGTTTCGAAGGATGGAGTTTTTGTGGATCCTTCGAAGGTTGAAGCGGTGATGGGTTGGAGTCGCCCCACGACAGTTACAGAGATCCGTAGTTTCCTTGGTTTGGCAGGATACTACAGGCGATTCATTGAGGGGTTTTCTAGTATAGCTTCGGCTTTGACTAAGTTAACAAGGAAGGATACTCGGTTTGTGTGGACAGATGAATGTGAGAAGGCCTTTTGTGAGCTGAAGACTAGATTGACTACAGCTCTAGTGTTGACTGTCCCATCTAGTGGCGGTGGGTTAGTTATCTATAGTGATGCATCTCATCAGGGTTTGGGTTGTGTGTTGATGCAGAATGGGGGTGTAGTAGCATATGGTTCTAGACAGTTGAAGGTGCATGAGCGGAACTACCCCACTCATGATCTAGAGCTGGCTGCGGTGGTATTTGCCTTGAAGATTTGGAGGCATTATCTTTATGGTGAGAAGTTCGAACTCTTTTCTGATCATAAGAGTTTGAAGTATCTATTCTCCCAGAAGGAGTTGAACATGAGGCAGAGAAGATGGATGGAGCTCATCAAAGATTATGATTTCACCTTGGAGTATCATCCCGGAAAGGCCAATGTAGTGGCGGATGCTTTGAGCAGGAAACCCCGAGGGATCATAGCGTCACTTATGGTTCAGGAGTGGCGTATGTTAGAGACTGTATCTGAGTTTGACCTTATACCCACAAGAGAAGGACAGGGAATCTTTCTCGGTAGTATCACTTTACAGCCGACCTTGATTTCCAGGATCATTCAGAGTCAGACACATGATGAGTTCGCTCAAATGGTGATTTCGGAGATTATCCTTGATGCCAACGAGGAAGGTCCAGCAGAGTGGACAGTTGGAACTGATGGTGGATTGAGATTTCGATTGAAATTGTATGTCCCGGGCGGTGATAACCTCAAGGAGGAGGTACTGCGGGAAGCACATCGATCTCGATATACGGTACACCCAGGGAGTACCAAGATGTATATGGACCTACGAAGACAGTTTTGGTGGATAGGGATGAAGAGGGATGTGGCTGAGTATGTATCCAGGTGCCTTACATGTCAGCAAGTGAAGGCAGAGCATCAGAGGCCTGCGGGAATGTTGAAACCTTTGCCGATTCCAGTATGGAAATGGGAAGAGATCTCCATGGACTTTGTGACTGGATTGCCTAGGTCCAGACAAAGTTATGATTCTATTTGGGTGATTGTTGATCGATTGACAAAGTCAGCACACTTTCTTCCTGTGGCAAAGACTTACTCAGGTGATGCTTTGTGTAAGTTGTATCTTAATGAGATTGTGAGGCTTCATGGCGTGCCTGTATCAATCGTCTCTGATCGGGATGCTCGTTTCACTTCGGAATTTTGGCGTAGATTCCATAAGGCTTTCGGAACATCTTTGGCTATGAGCACTGCATTTCATCCACAGACTGATGGGCAGACAGAGAGGGTGAACCAGGTGATGGAGGATATGCTTAGGGCATGTGTTTTGGACTTTAAGGGAAGTTGGGCGGATCATCTGCCATTGGTAGAGTTTGCCTACAACAACAGCTATCACTCTAGTATCGGCATGGCCCCATATGAGGCACTTTATGGTAGGCCATGTAGGACTCCTATCTGTTGGGCGGATGTTGGGGAGAAACAGCTCTTGGGTCCTGCGCTTGTTCAGGAGACTACAGAGAAGGTTACTACCATCCGAGACAGGATCCGTACTGCACAGAGTAGACAGAAGAGTTATGCCGACCTTAGAAGGAGACCGTTGGACTTTGAGGTGGATGATTACGTATTCTTGAAAGTCTCACCTATGAAAGGTGTGGTGAGATTTGGCAGGAAGGGGAAATTGGCACCGAGATACATTGGACCCTTTGAGATTTTGGAAAGGGTCAGAGAATTGGCATATCGGCTTGCTTTACCTATTAGCATGGCCGGTGTACACAATGTTTTCCATGTGTCCATGCTTAGGAGGTACATTCGAGATGAGTCTCATGTGATTGATCACAGTACGATCGAGGTGAGTCCGGATGTGACTTTCGTTGTTGAACCTGTTCGTATCTTGGATAGGTCCACGAAGAGGCTTCGTAGGAAAGAAGTTGAGTTGGTTAAGGTGTTGTGGAGTCATCATGATGAGGGTGATGCGTCATGGGAGTTAGAGTCTGACATAAGGGCTAAGTACCCACTACTGTTTGTTAATGAGTTTGCTTGAATTTCGGGACGAAATTCCTTTAAGGAGGGTAGACTGTGAAGACTCGAAATTTCAGTTAAATATTTCGTAATTCAATATTTCTCAAATTATATGAATTATGAGTTGTGAGTGTGATTCGAATGTCGTTATTTGAGAAATTTGGTTTCGAATGATTTTAGTGTCGAAATTTAACGTTATTTAGGGTTATTAAAATTGACATATTTTTACGTAAGGAATTTGAGGAAACTTCTTTCATGAAAGTCGTAGAGTTCGTCGATACGAGTTCGTGCATATGCGGAACACAAGAATCGGAGTTTGTAGGAAGAAGTTATGACATTTAGAATTTTTCGATTTTGTATATATATAGGTTAACATTTTTGGAAAAATCTGAAAAATCAGAAAACCTAGAATTTTTTTTCTCTCTCTCTCTCGCGCGGCACCGAACCGAAGGCAAAAAACAGAGTCAAACTTCTCCGGTCGAGTTCTTGCTCCTCCGACCACCGTTTGACGCCAAACCACCTCCCACGGCTTCGCCTTGATCTTGCGCAGCTGCCAGAGGCAGCCTTGCGCCGGTGGCACGGCTTGTAGCAGCGGCGGAAAGCTGGTTTTCCATTTTCGGCTGTTTTGAGTGCGAAGCGAATATCTCGAGTTCTAGACCACCAAATTACGAGTTCTTTATCTTGTTGAACTCGTATGGAGGAGTAGAACACGCAGTAAAAAGGACAGCACCAGAAGTGGAGGTTTTCACGCTCGTCGGAGCGCATATCGGTTTCTGCAGTTTTTCCGGCCAAACCGGACTGTTTTTGGTAAGTTTCAGCCACTTCCACTCATTTTCTCACTTCGTGTTAGTTATGAAAGTTGCTCAAAATGATGAAACGAAGGGGATGAGCTTGGCCCCGACACAATTGGTGGTGGTCGGTGGTGGCTCTGCCCTAAACTCCGGCGGCCCTTTCCGGCCACCTCCGGGGGTGTCATGAGCAGTTTCTGCTCATTTTTAGATTCTACATGTCGATACGATCGTTTTGATATATAGCATGCGAATTTTGGATATCGTATGAATTAGTTATGAATTTTACGATTTCGATTGATTTCGATTGATTTCGATCACTCAATTTGTGATTTATGAAGTTTGGACCGTCCGATAGAATTCTAGTTTTGATATAATGATCATAGGACTGTCCCGGTGACCTTGTGTGGTCACGGGTGAAGATCCGACTGTGGGATCTTCATATAAGTGTGTTTTTGAAATTATACGCTAAGTTAATTATCGTTTTGATTAGGTATTTGACGGATTGTTAGCGGACGATTGTGAATCGTATTTTGGGCTGTAAGAAGACGCAGCAGGGAGTTTAGAGGTGAGTGAATCTCACTTGGTTCATTTACGAACCGAATTTCCTTAATTGCTCAATTTATTGTGATGTGTGAGAAAATGGTTTTTAAGAAATGTGTTTTAAAGTATATTAAAAATGAATTTCTTGATTTTGTATCATGTGAACTATAGTTGGTATTAGTGATCATTCCTGTGTGGATGGTTACGTATATATATATTTACGTGATTATATATTGAATGGTGTGACATTGAGGTGTGGAATTGTGAAAATATGTTGTTGATAATGTTGATAATATGATTTTAATTATGTTATTAATATTTGATAAATGTTGGTGATAAGCATGTTGATTTTGTGAGTTTAATAGAAGGTAGAGAAACGTAGGATTCCGAGGATCGAATGGTCCAAGGATCTTTGGTTAATGATAACCGGAGTGTATGTGTTCTGAGGACAGGGAGGTCCAAAGTTCGACCGTTAAATAATAACGGGGATATATTGTTCTGAGGACATGAAATGGTCCAAAGTTCGCGGGTTACTGAGTAACCTGGAGGTGCCGTTACTTGACCCTGGGCCAAGGTGTCAGAGGTAACGAGGCAGTTAGAGCTCTAACGTGGGTGCCAAAGTGGCGATAGTTGTGATTAGGTGCCAAAGTGGCGAGAGTTGTGATTTGGTGATTGTGGAAATGTGTTCCATGTTGTTTCATGTGTGTTGGATTGATGTTGCTTGTGGTTGTTGAGATTGTTGGATGTTTACTTGAGATAAATGAGTTGTGGTCTAATAAATCAACCGTTCATTCTTATTTACTCACACGAGCTTTCAGAAAGCTTACCGGGTTTTGTGTTGTTGCAATCCCGGTACACTATTCAAATGGTGTAGCGGATAATCCTGCAAGTCAGGATAATCAGGGTGGTGAGCGAGCTGCGTAGGACAGCAGGGTTGAGACCAGCACTTGGTCTATTTTGGTGTGTTTTTGTAGACTCTTGTGAGCAGAACATTTTATTTATGTTAGTATTGTAATAATTGACTCGAGAGATAGTTTGCTACGAGGTTTGTGTTATAGTTTATGAGATATTGGTTTTGAGAAAAAAATTTAGGACGTGATTTGTTTAGTTGTATTCATGTTTCGGATTTGAATTTATTATTCGAAATTCGGGGCGTGACAAGTACACCGGGATTGCAAACAACAAACCCGGTAAGCTTTCAAGCTCGTATGAGTAAACTCAATTAAAGTGACTCACGTCACGCATGCTTATAATTTCTCAACTCGTGAGACAAATTAAAACAACAATATTTAATTCCACAAAATACATGATTTCACCATCTTAGTCTAACAAAGTCAACATGCAATTATCACAACAAAAACGTCAAGTTCATATCAATCAATGTCATACTCAATAATTTCAACCCAACTAAAAAACACATTCTCTGTCTCTCAATTCATTTTATCTCATTTCCCACAATCTTCAACTATATAGTTAAGTCCAATTATTTTAAATGTATTACGTCCCCACAATCTATCATATCACAATTCATTTGCCTCAACGGCACAACCATGAATCGTACTCATTTCCTCTTAACATAAAGCATTTGCCAAAATCATGGCATCCCAACTCATTTCCCAATCACTACAGAGCACAACCCACAACAGTACTGACAATAAGAATTAAGCAAAATCAGTAATCTTTGCATAGGAACTTAGTTCAGGAGATCACATTAAAACAAACAAAAGAAAGCATAGTAATCCCTACATAGAAACTTAGTTCAGGATATCACATTCAAATAATTAATAAAAATCATAGTAATCCTAGCATAGAAACTTAGTTTAGGAGTTTACAAAGAAAACAATAATTCAATAATAGAAATGAAATAGAATACAATGCAAAATCATCTATTAATATCACCAATCACCACAATACTAACCACTTACAACAACCTACCTCATTACACAAAATCATCGCGCATATCATCACACAAATTCGCCACACAAGTCACCACACAGGTACTCACACAGATCACCACACAACCCACGTGACACAAAGTACTCACGATACAATAACCTAGTTACCACCATGACCGTACTCCCACAACAGACTATAACTCTATCTGAATCGCTACATGTCACCTTAGCCTAGGTTGAAGTATCTGACATACTTCTGTTGACACTATAACCGTCGAACTTTGGACATTTCTGCCCTCAGAACAAAATACTTCGTTTATCACTATGATCGATAACCGTCAAACTTTGGACATTGCTGCCCTCAGAACAAAGATACTTCGGTTTGCAATATAACTGTCGCACTTCAACAATACCAATCATCATAAATATTCATGGCAAATAATTGCTTCATTCCATACTATAAATGAAATCATCGAAAGTCCAACTATAAATAATTCATCTCAAAAATCAAGAACATAATTAATCATGGCAAATCTCAAAATCAATACCATGTCATAAAAAAAGTTATCACCATTTCACACACCTTACTGTCAAACCATTCCATATAAAATCACGTAAATATATATACACGTAATCATTCGCTCAGGGATGATCACTAATACCAACTATAGTTCACACGCAATAAAACCGTGAAATTCATTTTCATATATTTAAAAACTCATTTTCTTAAAACCATTTTTCAAACATAGAAATTAAATGTAAATAATGAAATTCGGTTCGTAAATGAACCATATGAGATTTACTCACCTCTAATCCAACCGCGTCTTCTCAACAATCCAAAAATAACGATTCATAAATCGTTCGCCAATCAAATCCGTCAATCACCTAAACAAATACGGTCTCAACT
The DNA here is from genome assembly GCA_025331145.1 of Rosa persica. NCBI lineage: Eukaryota > Viridiplantae > Streptophyta > Magnoliopsida > Rosales > Rosaceae > Rosa > Rosa persica. Next base: position 43,355,452 of record WFKR01000005.1, on the reverse strand, counting down.
TAGCACACAATTCATAAAACACACTTATGCGAAGATCCAGCAGTCGGATCTTCACCCGTGACCACACAAAGTCATCGGGACAGTCCTACGATCAATATTCAAAATTACAAGTCTATCGGACGGTCCGATCTTCACATATCTCAAATCGAATGATCGAAATCGTAAGATTCATAACTTAATCATACGATCTCCACAAATTACTTGTTATATATCGAAATGATCGTATCGACATGTAGAACACAAAAATAGGCAGAAATTGCCCTTGGGGTGGCCAGGACACCGGAAACCACCACTATAGTGCGGCGCTGCCGCCAAACCAAAGTCAAAATTAACTCCCAAAATGAAATTTCTTCATCTTAACTCCAATTACAACTTTCATAACTACACCAAAATCAGATTATAAGCCAAAAATTCAAATTTTACCTCGCAAGGTTCGAAACCCAAAGAGCCCTAGTTTTGAAATCGATCTAATTTGATCTCCTCAAATAGATTCGATGCAACCCCCCTTAGGGTAAATGATCTACGTCCTCTAAAGTGCAGAATCCCTTTAAGAATCGCGGCAAAAGGAGATTGGAGAAGGGAGACCGACGGTGGCGAAGGGTGGCGATTTCTAGCTCGGGTCGTGTAGCTTCTTGGCCTTGTAGCGGCTACCATAGTGGTTATTTTCGGTCGATGTCTTTTGGAGGGGAGAGCAGCTCATGCGATTTTCAGCTCAGGCTGTGTGGCTTTTCGGCCTCCTAGAGCCCTCCACAGCTCGTTTTTCACCTCAATGTCTTCTAGGAAGTTGTAGCCGATGTCAAGGCGAGCAAAAATGCTTTTGGAATCAAGTCGTTTGGTGGCCGGAAGAGGGAGAAATCATCCAGTGAAATTTTGGAGGAGATTTCCTCGGGGGAGAGAGAGAGAGAGAGAGAGAGAGAGAGTTAGTTTTCCAAAAATGGAAATTTTGCTATTTTTGGAAAATTTCCGAAAATAGTTAGGTATTTACACCCAAAATGGAAACCTTTCCAAACGCGATAACTTCTTCACACGAACTCTGATTTTTGCGTTCCATATATGCACAAGCTCATATCGATAAGCTCTACGACTTTCAAGAATGAAGTTTTCCCAAATTCCGTATGTATAAAAAGTTGATTTTCACAACCCCCTAAAACGTTCATTTTTCAAAAAATATCGTTCGAACTAACTCCACCACTTCTCCAAGCTTCGTACTCTCACCCATGACCACGAAATCATTTTTGAAAATCAACGGAAAATAATTTGGATTTTTCAGGGTATTACATAATATTACCTTTTTAAGAGTTTGAGAGAAAGTTTACCACAGGAAAGGGGGAAACCCAATTGAAGGTCCAGAAGTTTATGATCTTTCCATTTCCAAAGGTCCATCTCATTCCTTGAGCTAGTAGGTCCCTGCAATCTAAAACACCATTCCAAGCTAAAGAGTTAGTCTGTTTTCTCTTAGTTTGAATGAAAATTATTTTTCCTCAAGTACTTTTTCCTCATTATCTGAACCCACCAATTATTTGGTTCAGTCATAATTTTCCAACCAAGTTTGGCAATGGATGCCTTACTAAAGTGGGAGCTAAGCCTTATTCCTATTCCACCAATACTTTTTGGACAAAAATCTGATTCCACGCAATTGGGGAGCTCTTAGCCTCAGATCCTCATAAGAATTTCCTTGCTTCCTAATTAATGGTATTTGTGAGTTTAGTAGTGCATTTAAAACAAGACATACATGGTTAGCAAGACATTACATGGTTAGGCATACCTGCAAGGTTTGATTTTATTAAGGTCAATCACCCTGCTTTCGAAAGAGTGCCTTTTTTTAGCTAGCTAGTTTGCTGGTAATCCTCAGCATTAGTTCCTTTGCATTAGAAGGGACCTTCCAGAAAATTATATTATGGATACCAAGATATTTTCCTATCATATTTTTCTGTTGAATATGTAAAGATTAACAATACCTGTCCTTGTACTAGAACTCACTTTAGGAGAAAAATAAACTGAAGACTTGTGAGAATTAAATTTTTGTCCTGAAGCAGAAGAAAAACAATCAAGAACCTTTAAGATATTCCTAGTTGCTTCAGTGTAAGCTTTTCCAAAAATTAGGCAGTCGTCAGCAAACATTAAGTTAGAGATTCTAAAACCTAGGGGTGAAGACCAATATGTGTTTTACTATTACTAGTTAAATTGTTAAAGTGTCTTATAAGAGGCTCCATTGCCAGGATAAAAATGTAGGGAGCAAACATTAAGTTAGAGATTCTAAAACTAGGAGTAAAGAAAGTAGACCAATATGTGTTTTACTATTATTAGTTAACTTGTTAAAGTGTCTTATAAGAGGCTCCATTGCTAGGATAAAAATGTAGGGAAACAGAGGGTCTCCCTATCTGATTCCTCTAGAAGATTTAAACCAACCTTCAACTTTCCCATTAACAAGAATACAATTCCTGACTAAATTAATCCAGCTTCTATCAAAGCCGAATCTTAACAGATATGCTTCAATATAGCTCCAATCAAGAAAATCATAAACTTTTTTCAGGTCCAGTTTAACTGCCATTGCACCAGTTTGACCTTTCTTTTTCTGAAAATTCGAGAATAACGCATGAGCAATTAGTATATTGTCCTGTATTGATCTATCCGGAGCAAAAGCTCCTTGGTTTTTTGAAATGCATTTATCAAGAAGGGGTCTCAATCTTTTAACTAGAATCTTAGTAATGATTTTGTAACAAACATTGCAAAGACTAATAGGCTAAAAATCAGAAGTAGTTTCTGGATTTTCCTTCTTGAGAATCAAGGCAATATTTGTATGGTTAATAAGATCAATATTTAAACCTTGTTCAAGGAACTTTTTTATTAGAGGTACATCACTGACCTTGATCTCATTCCAACATTGTTGATAGAAGATGGCATGGAGTCCATCAGACCCTGGTGCTTTTAAGGGGCCAATTGACTTTAGTGCATCCCAGATTTCATCTTCATTCACCTGTTGTAACAAAACAGCATTATCACTATTAGTGATGCAAGGATCTAAGCTTTCTAGAAACTTCGTAATACAAGCGGCATTAGGATTTCAAGGTAAATCTCTTTTTAAAATTTTGAATTAAATAATTGGTAATATCATCATGTTTAGTCAACCAAAGACCCGAATCTTCCTTTATATTAGAAATATTATTTTTGTTCCTTCTGATATTTGCTTGAGTTTGGAAGAATTTTGGAAGAATCTAGTATTTTTATCTCCCAACATTAGCTAACTGGCTCTAGCTTTTTGAGCCCAGTAAAGTTCCTCCTCAGTGTACATCTTCAAGAGAGCCTCATTTACTTTTGAGTTCTTTTCCTTCAAGTAAACAGAGAAAGGTGAAAGCATAAGTTGTTTTTGAATATCACCACTTTCCTCTAGTAATTCCTTGAGATTTTTGAATAAATCTTCGTAAACATCTTTATTCCAAACTTTTAGTTTCTGAGTAAATTGAACTGTAATGGTAATGAAATTTTTAAGAGGGTCACCGTCATAAGTTTTATTCCAAATATTTGTAGTCATTATCTTAAAATCCCTATGAGAAAGCCAAATTGCTTCAAACAGTTTCCTTGCAATTTGAACTTTAGGATAAAGATTCAGACATACTGGATCATTATTATTTTTCTTTGCGTTAATGTAGTGAAAATGTACTGTTTTGTTTCTTATTATCTTTCTAGGGGGTGAAATTGACCTTCATCAGTTGGAAACCACAATTCCTTTTACCATTTTACATGAATATTTTGCCATAGACTTGTGCTTAACAAAAAGGAGATCGAGGTATGGTTTGCAAAAAAAAAAAAAGTATGAATTTCATCCCTAATGTTTTTTAATCACTAGAAAAAAGTAACTCAGATAATTAGAATTACAAAATCAATTATAGGTGTGAATTGAGGACAGAAATTGGGTTGGGGGGGGCAAACAAAATAGAAAATTACATAGTAGCATATGACCATATATATAAACATAGAAAACCCACTTTAAAAAAGATTTATATAAATAAGGATATGAGTCCAGATCCAAAAGTCAAATGATGATGCAAGCATAACTCCTAATTTAATGGAAAATGACTAAAATGCTCGAGTTTCATCACAATTTACAGACATTGCCATTGACCTAATATCTAATACCCAAAAACAGAAAACCCACTAATTTGGGACCGAAAACTGATTTGGGTTCCCACCAGAACAGAGTACCCGATCTCCATCGCCACTCTGCCACAGTTTTTCCACAGCCACACTTACAAATCCTTGCGCCTCCGTACATACAGGATGTAGGTCTCCTCGTCTTCGAACCTCTCTCTCGCAGATTGGAGCACCCGAATTGCCTGGGTCTTGGATCTTGCCGAGGTACTCATTCCCCACGCACACTGTGAACTCCACTTCGCTGTTGGCGAAAAACCTTCAGCACTTTGGGATTGGCATCATAGAGCTTGATCCTAGTGATTCTGATGGATTTGGCTAATGGCACCACCACGTCCGATGAAGGTAAGTTGTTTGCATTTTCGCCGTAGTTAATTCCTATTGAATTCACTCCGAGTGTACATAAACCCTTCAACAGAAACCAAGAATGAAAGATTGGAGCTTTGATAAAAAAAAAAAATGGGATTAAAGATTAGAGCTTTGAAGCAAAATGGGAGTTAAAGGAACTGGGTTTTGCTTGGTGGTACCTGAAATTAGCAGAACGAGTGAGAACATTGAAGAACAATAGCTAGAAGGCTCCATTTTGTGCAGCTCAGTTTGGAGATGACAGAGTATAAAGAAAAGGAATGAGCTGCAGCTAGCTCCAAACTGAGCTAGAATGAAAGTGAGAATGACCACTTATGGAGCTCAGTTTCAGTCTCTCTCAGCCTGAGGAAAGAGAAGGGAGTAGTTTAATGTCCAGCATGGACCCAAATTAACTATGTAATTTTCTATTTTATAAAATTGTGTTCTTATAAAAAAAAATTCCGTATATTTTTTTGGTCCAACATGTGCAAGTTCTTAGTCTTGATGCATCATGCGGGGAAAAGATAGCTATGATAAGTTTCACTACAACCTTATAAATTTTAGGCCGGCAAATTGGGCCGAAGCAACCGAATCAGCTGGAATTCGAATCGGCTCTAATCGATTTTGGGTCGAAATCTCAGCCTGTCGAGTTGCAGCTAAGCTGAGCCATACCGATGGCTCGTATTCGGCTTGGCTACTGTATGAGATATTACATACCGTCGGTATACCGTATCGATCGTATACACGTATACATACCGAATTATAGACAAAATATATAAAACTTACCGAATTATATACAAAATATATAAAACTTTGTAAGACGTAGGCTTTGAACCCCTCACCTCTTACACACCAACCCAACTCCCGACCACTTGAGTAGAAGCTGCTTTCATTAATATATAATGTACAAACTTTGTATAGTTTCTTAAATGATAGATTAAACAAAACAAAGCTCCTTTCCTTATTCCTCTATGCTTCTCTCTCTCCAGTCTCTTCTATCTTCTTCTTCTTCACAGACCTGTGGCTTTCCTCAAGTTATGCTTCATCTTCTCCTCTTTGTTTTTTTCTTTCTCCACAATCCCCATCAAATGATTCAAATCATCATCAGATCAACATCAGATTCATCATCAGATTCATCATCAGATCATCCTCATCTAATTAGTAATTACCATATCTTCCATTATCAAATCAACATCATCTGATCATCCTCATCTCCAACATCATGAATCTCCGGTGAAGCAGGAAGAATAAGAGTCTCAAATCATCAGATTTCAGACATGAATCTCCAGCTGTAAATCCATTCAAAACCGAACTATGCCAACCGAAATCTCGGCTTGCCGACTGTAGGTATATTGACTATGTCGGATCGGCGGCGGTTTGAAAATCTTCATACTAATGGAGGTCGGTTCTACAGTGATTTGGGAGAAAATGGATTGGTTTAGTACCGAATCCAGCCCTCGTAAATTTAGTGGGCTTAGCTTCTGCACAAAAAATTATATGGATTAGGTCATAGTACTCTGCCGTGCAACCAATGAGATTATATGGATCCTTCACTACATATGTAGGTAATAGATTAAGATTATTTTTGTTGCCTAGTTGCTAACAGATGAGTGCTTTGACTTTACCGTTTGGATCAAGTGTGTGTCTGATGTGTCATTTCAAGCAATACTAAACTGCTTGAAATTTACCAAGAGGCATAGCACTATAGTATATAATTCTTGAAGGGCTAATCTGACATGGGTTGCTATTGCATTGCTATTGTTATTGCATTGTGAGATTCTACAGTAGAAAAGATGAGAAAACTATAGCTTATACTGCTAGTGTAAAACATGATTAGTTTGTTTTGGTTTTGCTACTCGTTTGAGGTTCAAACCAAACCAATTTGCATTGCTAACCATGATAAAAGCTATTATTTATCTACTACTATTCAAATTGAATTGATATGTTACTATAAAGTTTATAGTTTATGCCAATGATATGCTACTATTGTGCTACTGTTCAATGATATTATCTGCTAAATTGAATTGATATGTTACTATATAGTTTATAGTATATGTCAATGATATGCTCTACTATCATTCAGTGATACGATCTGCAATTTGGTTCAATGATATGATCGGTTGCTGTCAGTGATATGATCTGCTAGTGTTCAAATTGGATTGATCTGTCATTCATGGATTGACAGATCTAATTGCTCATGCTACTGCTACTGCTGGTGCTCCTGATACTGTTACTGTTACTGTTACTGCTCCTGCTACTACAAAAGAAGCTGCTACTGAACCAATAACACATTTAGTATGAGTGCAGCGAGTGCAGTAGCAGGATTAGGCGATGAGATCAAAGTAGTAGGAGAGTGAGGTTTTGTGAAGTAACATAAAAGGGATAATTCTTAAGAAAAAAAAGTAACATAAACTGATTATTCTCAGAAAAAAAAAAATAACATAAAAAGATTAGAAGTCAAAAGAAGTAGTTAAAGGTAAAAAAGTAAATTAATTCATGACATATGATAAGTAGAAAGCAGATTATCTTGATTTATAAGATTTAATCTTTATCAAGAGATTAGAAGTCAAAAGAAGTAGTTGGGGGTAAAAAAATAAATTAACTGATGACATGTGACAAGTGAGAGCACATTTGTCTTTATGTTTAATTCAATTTTTTAAAAATATATTTGCTAAATCATATTTTATTAATAACTTATATATAATTTGTTACAAAAAAATTATTTTTTTGGGTTTGGGGGAGGAAATGCCGACGTACGTCAGGCAGAGGTAGGAAGCCATCATTGTGAAGTGGAGTAGATATAAACCACTATTAATTAAGCAATTAGAAACCAAAATAAGATGCCAAAGCACGATGCTTAATTCTTCACCTACCACAACCCATTCATTCTCCATCATGCCCCTCTTCCCCACCAAACGCTCTCATTCAACTTCTTCGTAGCCTCTCCATTTTATTATTAACATTATCATCACCAAGTAATCCGATTTATTTCCAAATCATCGTTTTGGACATTACTAGTCGTACTACTTTTCATTGAAAAATAACACAATTTGGGTCCTAATCCAATCATTCAATGAGTAAGCTTTCGTTTTAAGATACAAAGAGTATCTAAACCATTGTTTTGGGTTTACATGGAAGCATATCATTCACATATACTACCAATATTCCTTTATCATGGAATTATGCTAAGCAATCGTCATTTATTGAGATCGACACAACAAGTGCAATAGTTTTGTCAATAGCATTCTTTTCTCTACATAACGAACCATAATCAACTGACGTTAGCATTTTTTTTTGCTAAAGCCGAAAAAGTAGGCGAAATGTCTAACTCAACAAATTTGCTCATAATGATTCGTTAGTAAAAAAAAAAAAAAAATTAGAATGCGTTCACATTAAATAAAAGAAAATGCTACTACATCATCTGATGAACAGGTTTAATAAGTGTAGTCAGATTTTCTGGTATAGTGACGGTGTTCAAACTCATCTAGTTGGTTTGGTAGGTGTATACAAGCAAAAATCCCAGATTTTTAGCTTAATGTGTATGTTTTTTTTTTTTTTTTTTGGATCAAAAGCTTAATGTGTATGTTGGACTTGACTTGATGGAGCGCACTAGCTTCAAATCAAAGCTTTGGCTTACGGCCTTGTACTCGGTTTTGGTTGGTGAGAGCGCAAACTGAAATCCTGAATATCAATCAAAGCTATTTGAACAAACCCAACTCAAGCACGAGCTTCTCCAAACATTCCGATCAATTCTCAAATCTACTTGCCACGGTTAACTCTACCAGTTCCTAAAATAATGATGGAAGTTTGAAACTTTGATCCTCTCACCATCATACGGAGAGTTTTTATTCAGGTAGCTTGATCAACAAGTTTGTGTGACAGGCCAATTCGCAACCATCATATAGATAATTTAAAAATTGTGGGGACATCTCAGGTAGTTTGCATAAAACAAAAGACAATTTATTTATAGAGAACGATTATAGTAAATAATATCATTTCTTTAAATTCTGATTGGCCGATACGTTCCATCCCAAAAATTTTCCTTGATTAAATAATGATATGATTATAAGTACACATATTGGTCAATAACTCAATAAGTAATAAATGTATCGAGTAAATTCAAATGTTTTACTATTATTAAATTTTTATTTGAGAAAATTTGATTTTATGTTCGGTCTTTTTCATTGCACCATATAAAATTGTAGAAATGTGAAGTACCATGCATAACCATTCATTTTCTCCCCATTTTATTTTCATGGAATCTTTCAAGGGCTATGTGCTTGTATCATCAACAAAAGGAGAAAGTTAAACACATAGGAAACTTGTCTTCTTTTCTCCTCCATGTCTTGGACTATTAAAGTTTCCACCAAAACTTTGCAGGCGGGCCTTTATGCTGTGAAGGCTAAAATTCTCCTTCTAAATGCAATTGTGAGCAAACTTTTTTTTCTTTTCTTTTTTGAGAGAATTGTCAATCTATTGCATTGATCAGCGAAATTACATATAATGACTCATTCCCGTGAGATTGTCAAAAGAGTCACTATCTAAGTAATTCAACATTTTAAAAGATTATGATTGAAGCTTCGCTAAAACCTACCCTAAAATGTCCTAGAAAATTAAAAGGCCAAGACATAGTTGACACTCCAAATATTTTTGGTGACAAATCTCATAGAGAACCTACGAATTCATTCCTCATAAACCTTGAATGACTGCATGCGATTCACTTTTACACAATACATATAATAAATTGCGAGTAAATATATATAAAGTTACCAAATTGGTATAAGAAATACTGAAATAGGTAAAACATTAGGACAAGAAAATGATACCTGTGTGCCAACTTGGACAATGAGATATTTCAACCAACAATTTTATAACTTAAAACACGAGGGTGACAACGTGTGGTAGAACACAAGCAACACTTATCTTACCTAACTTTCCCATTGAAAATCGGGTGTGTTTCTTGTTTATCGAGTGGAATCCTTTCCAAAATGCCAACACAGATTCCAAATATCTAAGTTAATGTTACTGATATTCTGCACGTTGTGGATGTGACCAAAACATAGACCTCTTTTTCAAGAGTTTAATCTCCTAAACGCTCATAACAAAATACTATTGGAATAGATCGTTTTCAACTTTTTCCTAATTAATTTTTTTCTTAACAAAAAATTTGGCTGTTTTGCTCCAATATATTCCTATAACTATCTTTAAAATGGGGATAATGATGAGAGATAAAAAATTCCCTATATTTATAGCATTATCTAAAATTTTAGGAATGATTTATGGAAGAATTATGAAATCTGTAAAATAGATAATCTGTTGGAGTTGGAATAGAATTTTTTTTGGAGATTTTGATTTTTGATTTTTGCTTTCCTATAATAGAAAAATTGTAAGGAAGCTATTGGAGATGTTCTTAATAAAACAAGTTGTTTTAATTGAGCATACTTACCACATATTTAATGAACATGCAAAACATGTTAATAATATCATACACAAGTTGTATGAAAGCTCAAGTCATGTTCCTAAGTAGAAACATATACTTTAGTAGCCACTCAATTAAGGGATACATCCGATTAGTGACTAATAAAAGAACACCCACACTTAATAAGCATCAACCTCTAGCTTGGCAACAAAGTTCATCAAAGTGAAAGAAACCTAACAACTTGAAAAAAAAAAAAAAAAACCAAAGTCAAGAAGGATCGAGACAAATCTTTCTCAATATCATATACACGGTTGAACCATCAAGTGAGATATGTAGACTTGACTATTTACATTTCTTACAGGTAGAGCAACACCCACAAATTTCTTCCACTAAAAAATGTACTTAAAAATAAATATATTTACCCAACAACAAATTCCAAATTCTTTATCCTGTGTTGGTGGATTTTTGGATTTTATGGCTGTGAGTGTCCATCAAAATAAAAATAAAGGAACAAAGTGAATGAGAAAATCGAAATTAATTTTCTCCCGGTCCTTCTGTATGGTAATAAAAATAATTTGCGCAGATGGGCCTAAGAAATAAACAAATTGCGCTGCTAGTCACCCTGCGAAGGGCACCAAGGGGTCATATCCATAGGGTAGCTTCCAAGGACCCTCAAGAACGACGTGAACTCCTGGACCTCCGCCAACGCGTTCTGTGCCCTAACCTCCGCCATTGACGCCTCGAAGTCCACGTAGAACAAGTACTCGAAGTGCTTCGCCGTCCCTTCGTTCGAATCGTTCACCAGTCTGATCGGACGGTTCCGGTGCGGCCGCGACTCGATCTTCGTCAAGCTTATGTTCCTGAACGCGAACGCCGATAGCACCTTGAACAGCACCGACGTCCCTTTGTCGTGCGCGAAGACTATGCTCGTCTTGAACGGCCGGTCCGTCCGGGGGATTATCGGCTCCCGGGCCAGCATCACGAACCGGGTCACGTTGCTCGAGTCGTCCTGGATACCGTCCGCCAGTATGTTCAGCCCGTACAGATCGGCGGCGCGTGCGCTGGCGATCGCGGCCGTGTCGCGGAGGTTGTTGGCGGCGATGAACTCGGCGGCGCCGGCGGTGTCGTCGACGGCCTCGCGGGCGACGTTGAGGCCGAGCTTGGTGAGAGTGAGCTCGCACTGGGCCAGGGCCTGAGGGTGGGAGATGACTCGGGTCAAGTAGTCTTTTCGGACCCCCGGGAGTGCTAATAGGCAGTGGTGGACGGGTAACTGAACCTCGCCGACGATGTGGAGCCTGTGGCGGAGGAGAAGATCGTAGTTCCGGTGGATTGAGCCGCCGAGGGAGTTTTCGATAGGCAAAACAGCCCGGTCGGCGATCCAGAGCTCCACGGCCTGGAAAGCGACTTCGAATTGATCGCAGGGAATGGCCTCGCAGTTCGGGTAGGCCTTACCGGCGGCGGCCTCGGAGTACGCGCCGGGAACGCCCTGGTAAGCCACGCGGAGCTGCGCGCCGTGCATAGGGGCCGGGGAGAGGTCGGCGATGGTGAGGGCCTTGGCGGGAGGGGAGGCCGGCTTGTCGTCGGTGGGGGAGAGCTTCTCGATGGGGACGAGGTCGAGGTCAACGGAGGTCTTGTGGCCGTTGACCGCGGCGACGTGGTCGGCGCTTCCGGATTTTTCAGCGGGCTGCTCCTGGGAGGAGACGACCTTGCTGGCGAGAATGGCGCAGGAGCTCTGCCAGTCGGATCGGGTGGAGCCGACGGAGTTGTGGAAGTTGAGGGAGTCGGAGCGGTAGGCGCATTGGACGGTGTGGCGGGTCGGCCTGACCCGAGACGGGAGGGGAATGTAGGGCTTGAGGAGGTAATTGGGTGGTAAAAGAGCCTGCATGGTGGTGGATGGAAATAAAAGAAAAGATGAAATGGAAAAGAAGAGAGGAGAAGAGGAGGTAAAGCTTGGTGTTCTCTTTGGAAGGGAACGTCAAGCTGAGAAAGGAAAGGAGGTTGAGAAGGTTTATATATTGAGAGAGAAGAGAGGAAGAGAGAGGGGAGTAGACAGGTCTTCGGGGGAAGAGGGAGGAATGGATAGTCTGTTGTGCTGTGTGTGTGAGGAGATGGTTTGGTCAATCTCACACCTACCCTCGCTCACCTCACCATCCCCATTTTTATATTATTAATTTTTTTTTAAATAGACTATTATTTATTTACCGGTGGTCTTCATCTGATCAATAATTGATTAAGAAAATTATTTATATTCAATTACATATGAATGGTAGAAAACAAAGTAATTCAATTTAAAAATAATTTCTTCAAATGAAATATGAAAAAAATAGAAAAATGTAAATGTGGATCAGAATTTCACATTTGTTTTTCATAACAAGGTGCATTTTATTGCCTTTTTTAGTGCGTATTTAATAAATTAGATAAGAATGTTTATATACGCATTCATAAAGCTCCAAATTTTCAAACGACATGCATTTGAGATGCGTCAGAGATGAACTTGAATGATACTGTTGTGATCGATTTAAATGTTTTGGATACCTTTTAGTTTGTAACTTGTAAGAAAAGGGGAATAAAGTCCTGAGTTATAAGGTTGGTGGGTAATTTCCAGATTTTCATTTTGGGAAAGTTCAACGGTTGGTAAGGGTTGGTAGGGGGTTTTACCATTTTACCATTTTACCATATATGGTATAGTGAGAAATGGTATGGAAATGTGTGGGGGCAGAGAGACATATGGAGACGTGTAAAAGCCAATCTGGCCGGGACTGAAAGTAGAAGACAGCATACCCAATGGGCAACCCTAAATTCTCTGCTTATAATGGCGTAGGGACAAGCCAAGAGCGGGGCAATCAAATGTCCTAGCTATAATGCCCTGCAAGAAATAACAGTAATTGTCAGGATAGCTTGGCCAAAAAAAAAAAAACAAACCAAAGGGAAAAAACAAAAGAGATATTATCCTACGATGAAGGATATCCTTCCAATTTTATTGGAGGTGTTTCTTTTCCTATGCTGTACATATTAAATTTAAATTTTGAACTGTATCCACGTTACAAATTTTGAATTTTTTATTCACAGTTTGACAATAAAAAATATATCTTATCACGTTTTCTGTGATTTTGTACTATTTGAGTTTATTACTTGATTTATTCTCAATGCAAGAACTAATTCCACATGGGGTTCGATGTCTAGTTGTTCATGAGGGGTGTGTTGGAGAATAACGTCTCACATAAAAAAGTTCAAGTCATAATATATAGAGAAAAAATCATTATCAATCCCTCAACTTTGATGTTAAGGCCCAGTTTTCTAAAATGCGACGTCTAGTCTCTGGGCGGCGGCTCTCCGACTCAAGCAGTGGTAAATCAGCTGGGTTGGGTAGGATGGAGTTGGGCGGCCGCAGAAGAGGCCTAGGCAGGTGCCTAGGAGGTTGGGTGTTAGGCGACCTGTCGACTAATCTAGAGCGGTGGTGAACCAAACGAATTTGGCCCTAGACAAGGTGGTCGATGGATGCAACCGACAACATAGATCTCGGTCGTGATCCCCAAGGTCCCTGGCCAGGGAAATCGGACAAGACACTTGAAGAGGAACCAGTCATTCCAAGTTGGGTTCTCGTCTCCAAATTTGCTGAAGTAATCTGTTCAATTTGTATTGAATAGGGAATGTCAAAGCAATACTTACGGTAAAAATGAGTGAGAGTGATGAAGTGAGAGCGAGTTGTGATAGTGGAAACCAAGCGAGTCCACGAGTTCTTAAGCAACTAGTTCATAGCCATGATGGGGGAGATAACAAAGGAGAGAGGAACGTGACATATCGAGAGTCCGGTAGTGATTGAAATCATGTTTCTTTAATATCCTATAATATTAAGATTCTTTGGTTCATTTCTTGGGGGCCACCAGGTCATGTGTTCGAATGTCATTGCAATTTGGGAATAATACTCTTTTAGAATATTCTTCATTATTCTTATTTATTATATTATATAAAGGAAATTACTTATCATTCCATGTACTTTTAGGACGTCAACAATTCAGTCCCTACTATCTAATTTTAACAAATTACTCCTCGGACATTCATATTTCACATAATGTGATCTAAAATGACTATTTTACCCTCACTTCCTCTTTTTTTTTTTTCCCTTGCCTCTCTCTCTCTCTCGCTGGAGTCAAACTCTCATAGTCCCTCACCTAGGATTGATTTGAATTCAACGACAGTGATGTTGTCAAATCACTTGCAGAATGGGATCGAGGGGCCGAAGCTAGCCTGGTCTAGCCTCCCGAACTCGGATGAAGCCAAGAACGACGTCGTTGGGTTGAGGAAGAAGGATGACAAGGGCACCGGTTTAATTTGGAGTTTCTTGGGGCTTTGGGTTCAATTTGGGTTTTGTTTTCACCTCCCGAACTTGGATGAATCACTTATAATTCTAAGTTCAATTGATGGTTTAAATGTTGGAGCTTTGGGTTTAATTCGAGGTAGGCGGACTGGGAGTAAAGCTCAGTGGAGGCGAGTTGGAAATTGGAGCAGAGTTGCTACCTTAGATCATAGAGCATAGTGGTAGCAATCGTAGCGACCTCTCCAATCACGGTGCCAGATCAAGCGATAAGGTTGATGGAAGGGTCGTTGATGATTAATTCATTGGTTGAGCCTGAGTGTAGCCAGAGATGCGACCGCGGCAGTGGGGAAGAAGCAGGTTGTTGACAGCGTGTTAGATCCATTAGCAGTGATGGATTAGATGGATGGGGTGGAGTCGTGTGTGACAGTAGAGTGCGTGTGAGGCACATGCATGCCGGCTCTGAGTTCTTCTCAAGGGTTTGGGTTTGGTCTTTCCGGGGTCAGTACGGACGAGGGGAGGGGGAGAGAGAGAGTAAAAAATATAAAAAGAAGAAGTGAGAGGTAAAATAGTCATTTTGGACCACATTGTGTGAAATTTGAATGTCTGAGGAGTAATTTGTTAAAATTATGATAATATGAACTGAATTGTTGATGCCCTAAAAGTACAGGGAGTGACTAGTGATTTCCCTTATTATATATTATATATACACACACACTCTTATTTATATTTTTATATGTTATAAAAATAAATTAAACATTAAGTAAACAAAACCACCTAGGTGTCTAGGCGCTAGTTCCCTGACCATCGCCCGACTAGCGCCTAGCGATTTTTCAAACCTTGCCAAGGCCAACTTGATGCCCACACTCACAACTCTATCAATATGATACATGAAGTCATATTTTCTTATAAACATGATACTTCCGTCAATCTTCCATCATATGTCCGTTAAAAATGATCATGTGCCATGCATGTGACTAAATATTCAAGGATAAAATTGTCTTTTTACACTAACTTATTATAAAATAAAAATAAAATAAAAAATTTAATCTGAAGCAATAATTCATGGTATTTAAAAAAAAAAAACAAAAAAAAAATCCTAAAGCCTAGAAACCCAGATCACTTTATTGAAGAAATGATCTTTGCTCAAAAAATGGCTGCATATCCTAGACACAGATTGGGTCTTGATCCCTCTCTCGGTGGTCATGGTCTTCGATTTCGAACCCTATGCAGTTGAGAATAAGCTCCAATGGCAACTAGGTCATGCTCATATTGCGTGAATAAGGCTCAGAGTGTGAAGGGTCCTTCTCAATATCTCATCTGTGCTAAAAACCATTGCAGGCATTCCCTGTCCAAATACCACCATGATTTCAAGTTATTTCCCTCATAATCACAAAAACTTGAATTGGCATAAGTTCCTGCCAATTCTAAGTGTACTTTGCTGTCCATTAAGTTTAGGAACCAGTCTACCGAATCAGACCTATTGGAATTATGACCAACTATGACCACTTCCTATTGAACATACAAATTCATCAAATTCATGGTGATGTATTTCTGATATGATTGATGAAAGTAACAAATTAGAACAACCAAACCACATAAGAGGCCCAAGAGAATAAATAAGTAAAAAATACTACTACTCACCTTCTCTATTGTTTCTTGTGACTTCTCCGGGGTCGTCGGACAGAATGTTATACCTATTAGCAAGTACGAAGATAACTCTGGGACCCTGTCAAGGAGAACACACCACGTCAGAGGTATAAACTGTATCATATGGTTTATGCCTCTCTGATGCTAAAGTCAGGTTTTCTTGCTAATTTGACAGAGTAACAGTAATGAAGGAGAAGTTATTACCCCTTTAAAGGTGGTTAAGTTTGATTTATATACTTGAGCATGGGAAAGGTGTTTCCCATTTGTTCGATGTGGGATGCAGTCCATTCATTTGTATTATAGCAGGGTCTGGTGTGTACTTCAAAGAGTCCTACTAGATAGGCCCAAGGCCTTTATCACCCAAAGTGTTGGCCACTATGAGGTACCATCATGATGGGTGCTGGACCAGGCCCATGACGTAGCACTTAGGCGGCCCTGTGAGCCTTGATGGTGGTATGAAATCTTGTGGCAGTATGTACAAGTTCCCATTCAAGATGTTTCTTGGGTGGGGACTAGAATAAGCTCTGGCACAAGGTTTTAGGGTTCGCCTTGCCCGCATGGAGTCCCCCAAGTTTCCGATGAAGGAAAATCTTGATCATGTAGTTTTGAATTCGGTCACTGTAGGTAGCTAAGTTATAATAGTATTAAGGCTTGAGCCTCTTGTACTCGATGGGGTAGGATGAGGGCTTGAGCCTCTTGTACCCTTTTGAGTAAGATGAGGGCTTGGTGCCTCTTGTACCTGATGGGTTAGGATGAGGGCTTGAGTCTCTTGGACCCGATATGGTAGGATGAGGGCTTGAGCCTCTTGTATCCGATGGGGGAGGATGAGGGCTTGAGCCTCTTGTACCTGATGGGGTGAGATGAAGGCTTTAGCTTGTACTAAATACGATGTTATTGGGACTAGGTGACCTAGTACACGATTGGATGAACACTTATGCATGCGAGCCACGTGCCACGTGGGTTCTCGAGAAGGTAATAAATGCTTATCATTTTTGTTGTCTGGCAGTTGCATGCAAGGGAAGTGGAAAGAGCATGAGGGACACGTTTAGCCTTCGACGGTTATGATATGCCTGACCTTGAATTTAAGAGGGAAAGAGAACAATTCGCTTCATCTTTTCTCTTGCTTTGTTTCAATCGCTCTTACCTTCGTTTCTCTGCAAACCCTTGGTTTGTGTTTAACAAGTGTGTCGCCACTGGAATTGGGGGAATTTGTGTGCGAAAGGAGGCGTAATCATCGAAGCATGCTTTGTTAGGTATGTGTTTATGCTTTTCCTCTTTGTTGAGCTCTTGTACATGCTCTATGTTTTTGGGCTTAGGCATTGGCTTTGTTGTGTTTGTTGTTTTTAGATTATGTGATGGTGAAATTTGGTTTGGTAAACAAGTTCGAATAGGATGTAGCCTGTGTTGGATGGCGATTTGTAGATAGCGATATGGGTTTTTCTTGATTTGTGGGTTTTCTTTAAAGTTGAAGTGGGGAGTGATCCAAACTTCACTAAAATCCGAGATCCAAATACTTAAGCTGTGCCTTTTATTTATGATTCCAAATACCGGTGCATAATTCAATGGGATAGTTTCTGTAGGCCAGAATGGAATCAGGAACAAATACCGAGGCTGGGGCTGCGGGTTCTTCTCATCAAGCCTCTGCAAGGTAGACTGAGGTAGATATAGACCAGTACTTGGAAATGACCGTTGCGTGGGTCAGTCTAGGACTGAGGATACAACATTTTCTACTGGGATGATGTCAGCTAGTACCAGTACTAGTAGAGATAGCAAGGGAAGCTCGGTTTTTGGGGATGTGCAGGTGACCGTTGCTATACTGGAGGGGATACCAAAGCCAAGATACACGTTGGTAGACGGGACTGTCTGTGATGAACCCGGTAGGAGCATGACAATGAAGGAGATCAATTCAATGAGGCGGAGATGGGGAATACCTGATCAGGTAAAGCTAAGACCACTACATCCCGTTGAGCTGGCCTCCAACCCTTCCCCCGGATAGGTGGCACTCCACGAGAACCAAATTTTATCAAGAGTTGTCGCTACCGCTGCCCGGTGCCTAGAGTACCTGGTCAGGATGATGAACCTGTCGCTGGGGCAGTTGATACTAAATGCATAAAGGCAGATGTTAAGTATGATAGCGATGTGGGATTTCTGCAACCTGGGGTGGCCCTCGAGAAATAAGTTCAGGGCCGTGTACTAGGTACTGCACTAGAAGAAGAAGATAAGTCAAGGTACTGTGGCTTTTACTACCCGGGCCTTTGAGCCCTTGGTTATTGACTTGCCCGCCTCCCAAAGTAAGAAGTGGAGGAATAATGTCTTCCTTGCTGGAGGCTGGTGGCAGATAAAGAATAAGAAGTGACTCTTAACGGGAACGTATCAAGCCATCGGGGATCAGGCTTATACCCTATCTGAAGTGGGGAGAAAGCAAATAACAAGAGTGTATACTGCATGGAGTGACCCAGAAAAAAGAAGCTCTTATAGGTTCATCTGGTACTTCATACTTGATAGACTAGGGATAGGAAGAGTACCCAGTGAGATGGGCATGCTTGGATTCCAAATATATATATATATATATATATATATATATATATATTGTTGGGTTCCCCGACACTGATCTGTTTACAGTGAAAGTACCTCAGAAGAAACCTCAAAAGGATAATCTGAAGACAGAATAGAGGACGCCAAGTTGATGGATATGCTGATCAACAAAGGGTGAGACTCCCTTCACATTGATATTGATCTGGCCAACAAGAAAAATGGGCGAACCATTGAAGAGCTGTTATTGGAGATACCGGACGAAGGATATGGAGACCCGGACCCTAATGCTCCGATCATCAGGAGAGATGATGTCCCAGCAGATACGGTTATTACAATGGTGGCCTTGGAGAAAGGGAAGGACAAGGCAATGGGTTCACAAGTTTTGCACTCGAGTGGGTCCTTGGAAAGTGAGGAAGGCCTCCTCCCTAGGGAGAAAAGGAAAAGGCAGCATCGTCACCATCACCGGAGTGGGGACAAGGAGGAGGTGACGTATATTAGCAAAGATGTTGTGGGTACTGGTGTGAAGAAACCTCCAAAAAGCCCACTGATCCAGGAGCTGTTCCCCTTGCTAAGCATGTTGTCTCTTGTTGTCCCCGTTGTACCCAAGAAACCAATCAGACTACTTTTGAGTGAGTACGGGTTTGCAGATGAAAAGCTTGTGCGCTCTACGCTTCAGGACTTGAGGGATATTGACTTGGACCAGGTACGAGCCAAGGATAACTGTAATACCCGCAATATTGACTTGGACCGACACTTAGTTCGTATGGTCGGATGAGTGTGAGAAGGCTTTCATTGAGCTGAAGACTAGATTGACTACAGCTCCGGTGTTGACTATTCCTACTAGTGGTGGTGGATTAGTCATTTATAGCGATGCATCTCATCAGGGTTTGGGGTGTGTGTTGATGCAGAATGGTAGTGTCGTTGCTTATGGTTCTAGACAGCTGAAGGTACATGAGCGGAACTACCCTACTCATGATCTAGAGCTAGCAGCTGTGGTGTTTGCCTTGAAGATTTGGAGGCACTATCTTTATGGTGAGAAATTTGAACTCTTTTCTGATCACAAGAGTTTGAAGTATCTATTCTCCCAGAAGGAATTGAACATGAGGCAGAGGAGATGGATGGAGCTCATTAAGGACTATGATTTCACCTTGGAGTATCATCCCGGAAAGGCGAATGTAGTGGCGGATGCTTTGAGTAGGAAACCGCGGGTAATTATGGCATCGATTATGGTGCGGGAGTGGCGCATGTTAGAAGCTGCATCTGAGTTCGACCTTATTCCCGCAGGAGCAGGACAGGGAATCTTTCTCGGTAGTATCACCTTACAGCCCACCTTGATCTCCAGGATCATTCAGGGTCAGACATTTGATGAGTTTGCTCAGGCGAGGATTGCTGAGATGACTGCTGACCCGGATGTGGAGGGTCCTTCTGAGTGGATGATTGGGGCTGATGGAGGGTTGAGGGATGTGGCGGAACACGTGTCGAAGTGTCTTACCTGTCAACAGGTGAAGGCAGAGCATCAGAGACCAGCAGGAATGCTGAACCCCTTATCGATTCCTATTTGGAAATGGGAAGATATCTCTATGGACTTTGTGACTGGATTGCCCAGATCCAGGCAAAGTTATGACTCGATTTGGGTGATTGTTGACCGGTTGACTAAATCAGCACACTTCCTTCCAGTGGCAAAAACGTACTCAGGTGATGCATTGTGTAAGTTATATGTGAACGAGATAGTGAGGCTTTATGGAGTGCCTGTGACGATTGTATTTGATCGTGATGCTCGTTTCACTTCAGAATTCTGGCGTAGGTTCCATAAGGCATTTGGTACGTCTCTTGCTATGAGCACTGCATTTCACCCACAAACAGATGGACAGATCGAGAGAGTGAATCAGGTGATGGAGGACATGCTCAGAGCTTGTGTTCTGGATTTTAAGGGTAGTTGGGTGGATCATCTGCCATTGGTAGAGTTTGCCTACAACAACAGCTATCACTCTAGTATAGGTATGGCTCCATATGAGGCTCTTTATGGTAGGCCATGTAGGACTCCTATCTGTTGGGCGGAAGCAGGAGATAAAGGGCTCATCGGACCTGAGATTGTACAGGAGACTACAGAGAAGGTCACTACTATTCGGGACAGAATCCGAACCGCTCAGAGTAGACAGAAGAGTTATGCTGATTTGAAGAGGAGACTGTTGGAGTTTGAGACAGGTGATCATGTGTTCTTGAAAGTCTCACCTATGAAAGGTGTGGTGAGATTTGGCAAGAAGGGGAAACTCGCACCGAGGTATGTTGGACCCTTTGAGATTCTAGAAAGGGTTGGTAACATGGCATATCGTCTTGCTTTACCTGTTAGCATGTCGGGTGTGCACAACGTCTTCCATGTGTCTCTGCTCAGGAAGTATGTTCGAGACGAGTCTCACGTGATTGACCACGGTACGATTGAAGTGAACTCGGATGTGACGTTTGTGGTTGAACCTGTTCGTATCTTGGATAGGTCTACAAAGAAACTTCATAGGAAAGAGGTTGATCTCGTGAAGGTGTTGTGGAGTCATCATGATGAGGGTGATGCATCATGGGAGTTAGAATCTGACATGAGGACGAGGTATCCACAGCTTTTTGGGGAATTGGGTACTTGAATTTCGGGACGAAATTCCTTTAAGGGGGGTAGATTGTAATACCCGCAAATTTCATTTTAAATTCGAGTAATTGTATCGAATGATTATTGTGCGATTTCACGATTTATGTTCGATAATAATTCATTTTTACAATTATCGAAGTTTCGAAACAATTTTTTTTAACGAAAAGCTCGAAATACTCGGTTTGAGAAATCGACTTTTTCTACGTACGAAATTTAGAGAAACTTCCTTCATGAAAGTTGTAGAGCTCGTCGATACGAGTCCGTACACGTGCGGAACACGAAGATCGAATTTTTTCTGAATTAGTTATCGAATTTCGAAGTTTTCCGAAACATGTATATATAGAAAAATTTTGGAAACCCTAATTTTTTTTCTACCGGTTCCTCTCTTCCTCTTCTTCCTTTTTCTGGAAATTTCACTGTGCAGCTTTCTCTCTCAGCTCTCTCACCGTCTCTCTCGACCGAAAAGGAGAGAAAACTTCTCCTTAATTGTTCTCCCTCCACAGACCACCTCTCGACCTCAAACCAAGTCCCAGGCGTTCGTCTCGAGCTGCTCTAGCTCCCGGAGGCAGTTTAACAAGGCGGCGCAGCCTGTGGCGGCGGCAGCATGGCCCGAACCGAAAACGACCATTTTCGGTTCGATCTCGATATCTCGAGCTACACTCCACCATTTCACTTGATTCTTGTCTCATTGAGCTCGTCTCAACTTCCTCTACAAGCACCAAGAAGGGCCGAAACTGGGTCGAACGTTTTCACGTTCGTCGGAGCTCAACCCGAACGGATCGAAATACCGAAACTTTCGATCAAGATATCTCGAGCTATACACGATCGTTTCTTGTGATTCTTGGCTTGTTGAGTTCGCAAGGAAGTTCTGAACAAGTTTCCAGAAGGGATCGGGGCCTGAGGTTGCAGTTTTCACGTCGGTTTTCAAGCTCGCCGGTTTCTGCATTTTTTCCGGCCGCCGACTGTAAATCGGTAATTTCGATCCCTTCCCGTCGTTTCTAGGTCTTGTGCTAGTTATGAAAGTTGCTCAGAATGATGAAACGAAGGGGACAAGCTACGCCCTAACTCCGGCGGCCTTTTCCGGCCACCTCCGGAGGTCTAAAATTTGGTTTCTGTCCATTTTATGATTCTATGTTTCGATACGATCATTTTGGCGTATTATACGCATTTTTTGGATATCGTATGAATTAGTTATGAATTTTGTGATTTCGATCGATTTCGGTCGTTAGATTTTTGATCTGTGAAATTATGACCGTCGGATGAACTTGTAAAATTGTTATGATGATCATATGACTGTCCCAGAGGCTTTGTGTGGTCATGGGCGAAGATCCGACCGTTGGATCTTCGTATATGTGAAAAACGGTAATTAGGGGAGCGATTCGTGAGAAACCGCTCGTCGAATTTTAATGTAAATTAGAATCTAGCCGTTAATTAGTAGTTAAGTTATGTGTTGAAATTGTTGGCGAAATTCGAATCACATTTGATTAGGTGATTGACGGATTTTATTTGAGTGGGCTATTCGGCGTTAATTATAAATTATAATTATATTGAAGACGCAGCGGGAGTTTCGAGGTGAGTAAAACTCACGTGGTTCATATTACGAACCGAGCATTTTAAATTATTTATTTTTGGTAATTCTGTGAAAAATATTTGCGGATTAAATATTTGTTTTAAAATTTCAAGGACTTGAATCACCACGGTCCATAGGTAAGTAAAATGAATTTTAACTATACAAATGAATTTCATAATTTTCTTGTGTGAACTATAGATGGTATTAGTGGTCATTCCTGAGTGGATGATTACGTATATATATATTTACGTGGAAAATATATATTGATGAGTGGATTGTTGTGTGATGATATAATTGAGTTGAATTGATGAATTGATTATATTACAATTGTGTAATTCCATAATAATATGGTGTATTTTGGTTGAGTTGATTTCAGTATGTGATATTATATGTTATGCTTATTTATGGGTTGAGGGTCGACGTAATGACCGTGTGGATAATCGGACGCTCTAATCCTAGTGTGGATGATGGGATACGATTGGTTGAGTATGTGGAATTATTGGACGTTCTAAATATGTATATAGGTATACATATTGATGAAATACAATAATTGATAAATATGTCGGATGCCATAACCTAGGCCAGGTGACGGGCTACGATTCAGTTAGAGCTCTAGTCTGTTAAATACCGTATTTTCATAAATACGATGATGAGAGTTGTGAAGAAAGTTGTGAGTTGGTTTGTCTTGATATATTGAATTGGTGTATGATTGAGATTGTGAGTTGTGAAGAAAGTTGTGAGTTAGTTTGTTGTGATATATTGAATTGGTGTTGATTGAGATTGTTAGTACTGGCATATGTGGAAATTATTGGGTGTTGCTGTGTGTGGGGATAAATGAGATTAAATTAAGTGACAGTTCTTTCTTTTACTCATACAAGCTTTCATAAGCTTACCGGGTTTTGTGTTGTTGCAATCCCGATACACTATTCAATGGTGTAGCGGATATTCCTGCAGGTCAGGATAACCAGGGAGGTGACCGAGCTGTTTAGGTGTTACTGCAGTTTTGTTATTTATTTAGTTGTGAGGTGTGTATGCTCATTTAGAGCTTTACATTACATTTGGATTTGAGTTGTAATAATTAACCGAGACTAAATTCGGTTTGATTTTATTTCGTGTGGTGAGGGTGTTATGAAAAGAAATTTTCAGGATGATTATTTTGAGTTTGTAGTATTTTCATTTCGGATTTTGCATTGTTATTCTAAAATTCGGGGCGTGACATGTACCTTCAATAATCTAGTTGGAGTGTTAATTCCAACGGTGCACAAGATGAAACGTGCCACGAATTTGTCCGCCAATCCTTTGACAGATTCTACATAACCAGTCGGCAGCTCGTAGAACCAGCTCAAAGCCTCCTTGAACAATGTTTCCTGGAATATGTTGTAGCAGACTTCGTCCGCTTGGCACTCGTTTGTGAACGAAAGGCCTGTAAATGTTGATATGGGTCTCCCACTCTAATATAGTCGATTTTTAGTGGTTTGGGGCCGTTTATGGGGACTGCGTTCCGGACCGCCGGAGTGAAATGGCCTGGTCTATCCTCAAAAGTGGTTGAAGGGCACCAAGATTCTCGGTTCTTGCTTGCTTCCACCCTTGCTTGTAGGGTTGCCAAGGTATGGCTCATTTGTAAAAGGAATGCCGTGTTGAGGTCGGTTACCGGATGATCTGGTTTCTCTAAGATTGGCAGAGGGGGCGGCGACAGGTTTCTCAAACTCTCCGAGTGCAACTAGATTGGCATATGAACTATCCGCTGGCCAACGGTATTCCCCCTGGAGGATCTTGCTCCGAGTGCTCCTATGGTTGTAACCACTGGGGCCACGGTTGTCTCTGATATAATAGGTTGCGAGGCCTTCGTGAGGCCTAAGTAAAGGCCTCATTTTGCTGGTACCGCCGGTCTAGCGCCCGAAGGAGTGCTGTGTTTTCATCCTCTAACTTCTGCAACCTCTGCTGCGAGAGGAGGTTGGTCTCTCCGTCGATCCTCTACCATTCCCGGTTGATCCAAATTGTTCACGGAAAGCAGCGATGCGCGCATGGGTTTTATTTATGAAACTGGGGCTTGAGGTTCCCGTACTAGTGATGAGTTGCTACCTTCCACCGGGCCCAAGGCTCCCAGTCCATGAGTTTCAATTCCGGTATTTGGTGTTTTGAACGCGGAGGTGTCGGGACTAAAAACCAGCTCCCAGGTGACACCTCTGCCTGCACTCACTGCCTCTTCTTGCTCATCCATGGTATAGTGATGCTCGAATTCCCACAGACGGCGCCAATGTCTCTAGTGACTTCTCCGGGGTCGTCAGATAGAATGCTATACCTACTAGTGGGTACCAAGATAACTCCAGGACCCTGTCAAGGAGAACACACCACGTCAGAGGTATAAACCATACGGGACAGTTTATGCCTCTCTAATGCTGAAGTCAGGTTCTATTGCTAATTTGACAGAGTAACACTAATGAAGGAGAAGTTATTACCCCTTTGAAGCTGGTTAAGTTTGACGTATACACTTGAGCATGGGAAAGGTGTTTCCCATTTGTTCGATGTGGGATGCAGTCCAGTCCTTTGTATTTATAGTAGGGTCTGGTGTGTACTTCGATGTGTCCTACTGGGTAGGCCTGATGCCTTCTTCACCCAAAGTGTTGGCCACTATGAGTACCATCATGATGGGTGCTGGACCCGGCCCATGATGTAGCACTTGGGCGGCCCTGCGGGCCCTGATGGTGGTATGAAATCTTATGGCAGTATGTACTAGTATGTACATCTATGACTTTACAAACTGCAGCCGTATCCAAACCAACATCAACATGGGATACACATAAAGACTTCCCACCTGATGCAGCAACTTCCACCATCTTCTTCTGTGCTCACTTTGTTATGTTGGGTGGGAAGAAAAATTGGTAAGGATATACACATATACAAAATACAATAAGAGAAACGCATCGGTAAGAGAACATAGAGCAACCAAACAGAAGAAAATGAAATAAAAATTACTTGAAAAGTTGGGTAATCTTGTCCCTGATATCGGCTTTCTTAGCCGCTGGAATTTGAAACTCCAATAGCAACTGGAACAAAAACCCAAAAACTACCTGTTTATGGACATCTAAACTTAGCTGGAACAAAATCCCAAAACCCCAACCACGAATCCAAATTCAAACCCCCAAACCCACAAATCCAGATTCAGACGCGAAATCCTCTTCAAGAAACCAACTCCGAAAATTCTAAAAAAGAAAAAATTATATGAGGAAAAAGTAAGAAGTCAAATTGGGTCGTGAGGAGTATAATGATGAAAAAAGAAAAATATCATATGAATATGAATGGAGCTTCTATGAATGAGATTTTGGTTTCAAACGAAATCTGGGACATGAAGAAGAAGAAGAAAGAAGAATGAATTAACAAAAGGGTAAATTGGTTATTTACCATATTTTTTGTCTCCACGTGCTTGTCACGTTAGTTTTTTAACGGCCGTCACGGTAATTGAATGGATGCGTGTTGTCGATATCAAAGTATGACTTCAGGTATCATATTTGTAGAGTTGTGAGTGTAGATATCAAATTAGCTTTGACACCAAAATTGAGTGACTGATCGTGAATTTTTCTCTAGTTTAAATGGTCAAACAGTATCTCATATCATTACAAATTTAGAAGGTTGCTTTCCAGAAAGCATGATTTGACTCGATCGACTATATTATTAACTAGAAGCTTCGCCCCAAATCTAATAAACCAAAGATTGATACTAACCTCTAGTCGGGAAAAAAAATATTAATACTAACCACTAATTAAGATGTCTTCAATTAATTCTAGCTCCTTTGTGCGCTTTCTGTTCACCTTTGTTTTTAATTAGACAATTTCATGTACGTCGTGAAGTTCTGATCACCATGACAAAACTATACACGGCAGCAATGGAAGTAGGTGAGGCCAATACACAACGCATTTTTCTTGATGTATCAACAACCATCCGCCTCAATTTCCTTCCCTTTCTACATTAGAAAATCTTGACTGCTCGGCAACTTTACTATTACCTACTTACTGGTATTTTCTGTGTAGATAGGTTTTTTAGGGAGCCTTAGAGAAGAAAGACAAAAAAAAAAAAAAATCGAATTTAGGGTAGTAATAATAGAATTTGAGGCGTATAAGATCCCCCCGCCCCCTCTCGTCTATATTCGATCAAAAACTAATTTGATCCTGTTGTGCAATAAAATCTGCATGGCCATATGACTTAACCACTTGCAATCGATATTATTAGCAGTGAGTCATCCATTTATATTTTTTATCTTAGTTTGTTTATTTTTCAATGAGGATTTACTTCTCCACATTAATTCTTTATTTGTATGGAACTACACAATTCCGACAATTTCTTCTATGATGAAAACTTCGTAATAAAACTAGCTTTCTTCCCATCAAAATCAAAATGCATTTTCTAGAAGGGGCAAAGTTTCCATTGGATTAGTTCACATTACCAAAGGAAACATTGCTTAGCCTATTACACCTCTACAAACAATCACAAACTCCTCACCTAGGTGAAGTACAAATGGAGAGTGATTCTAACAACCGGAATATTATTAATATCTAATAAGTAAGATATTTATTTTAGGAGAGTGAAATTCACACTCTATGTTTTCTTTTTTAATAACTTAAATTTTGTATTTTATAACAATTTTAAGCAAATAATAAAAGAATGAGTGTGGATTTCACCCTTTATTATGAATACACTCACCTACTATTTCACAGATTCATATCGACTGCCTCTCTTGTTGTTGTTGGTGTTGTCCACTTGTTGTTTCCTATTCAAGGATGGTGATGGATATTCTTTTCTATGTTTAAGTCGGCCATTTTCATTTTCAGAGAAAATGTACACGTGCTATTTTATATTACCAAAAGGTCCAAGCCGTGTACTTGTCGAGCAAAAGCATGTTAGACTTGGACCCAAATATATAATTCATTTCATTTTGTGTGAGCGGAATATTACTGATGTCATAGTGACATAAGATTAAACAAGAAAAAGAGACGCGTAGGTCAACTTTTGTTTGGTGAGTTTTCTTTCATAGTAGTCAACAACGAAAATAATGGCGTCTTGCTTTAGAGCGTTTATATTCATTTTGATAGTCTTGGTAAACAATGCGTCAAGTAATCTTCACATAGTTAAACTACGCCGGGAGAAGTCCTTTGCTTGCAAGGCCTTAAGTTTTCTTCTCATCAATCAACTATGAGTTGCAAGTATAGCATTTAGGTGAAAAAGTTAGGGTCACATTTTATAAACATTTACACTCTAAACACTCTATCGATAATTCAGTTGCCTTGAGACAGACACGCTCAACATAGCTTATGAGCCACTATAGATGTTTATCAGCCTCTCCAATAAGCAACATCTAGCTCATGAGAGCAACACTAACCTGAGATATTGGGGTCGGTTCGTGTAACCGATATTTGTCATATTATTTATTTGTTTAAATTAATCTTGGAGTTAAATGAACATGCAGAGTTTATGTAAAAGTTTAATCTTTAACTTAAAAAAAAAACTAATTAGATTGTTGTATTCGCAGACGAGGTCAAAGCAATTATGAGATTCAAGTC
The DNA here is from genome assembly GCA_025331145.1 of Rosa persica. Lineage (NCBI taxonomy): Eukaryota > Viridiplantae > Streptophyta > Magnoliopsida > Rosales > Rosaceae > Rosa > Rosa persica. The sequence goes on along the minus strand of WFKR01000005.1, from coordinate 43,327,279 downwards.
ATTCAACAGTGAATGCATGGAGCAAGACCAGCACGTACTAGCTAAACAGATAGTTGCGCGTAACCCTAGCGAGCTAAGGACCATTAGTAATCACAGATTTTATTTCACGTTTCATTGTCTTAGATTAGTGTAAGCTAGCTGAGATTGAGATCGATGTATCTTCCTCAAATTTATTAAGTAATGCAGCATGTGCTACAGGTGGCTGACTACACACACAAACACGTATGTACGAAGGGGAGGGAGTTGGGGAGACTTGACAATTTGAGATAGACTGACGGTCAATATATTTGCATGCCAAACTTGGGGAGTTGGGGAGCAAAATAGTAAACGAAGCTTGTTATATATATATATATATATAGGATTTTTCTCAGGTAAGGATGTCCTTAGTTTTTCTTAGGTGCGGATTTGGTGTTTTCACCCACTTTCCGATCATATTTTCACATCTTAACCGTTCAGTTTTTAGAGCCTAATGTATAGATCCCCCCTGCAAAATTTCAGCTAATTTGGTGATCGTGAAGACATCCAAAACTGCAATTTACACGAACGGACCGAATCTGTCGAACCGGAACCGTTCGTATTTATAATGGTAAATTACAGTTTTGGATACCTTAACGATCACCAAATTGGCTGAAAATTTTCAGAGGTGATCTATACATTAGGACCTAAAAACGGAACGGTTAAGATGTGAAAATGTGATCGGAAAGTGGGTTAAAACCGGAAATCCGTACCTAAAAAAAACTAAGGAAGTCCTTAGCCAAGAAGGACTGTGTGTGTATATATATATATATATATATATATATATATATATATAGGATTTTTCTTAGGTATGGATATCCTTACCTAAGCTTATGGAACGGATTTCCAGTTTTTGGCTACTTTTCGATCACATATTTACATATTAACCGTTCAGTTTTTAGGTCCTAATGTATAAATCATCTCTGAAAATTTTCAGCTAAATTAATGATCGTTAAGGCATCCAAAACTTCAATTTACACGAACGAACCGAATCTGTCGAACCGGAACCGTTCGTTTATAATGTTGTAAATTGCAGTTTTGAATGTCTTAACGATCATTAATTTGGCTGAAATTTTGCAGAGATGATCTATACATTATGAACTAAAAACTGAACGGTTAAGATGTGAATATGTGATCGAAAAGTGGCCAAAAACTGAAAGTCCGTATCTAAACTTAGGTAAGGATGTCCTTAACCAAGAAGCACTGTATATATATATATATATATATATATATATATATATATGGACAATTGATACCTAGACAGAATCATGCAAATTGCAAAACGAGAACAGGTGAATTAGTTAATAGTTAGTAAACCCTAGTTAGTATATGATATGACTTCATGTTTTTAGCCAACGTACGTATGATGTAATGGGTTTTATTGCATGATTAAGTTTGAAATTTGATAAGCAAGTATATTGGTTTTAAAATAAGCGGATACATAACCACAACAGGTGGTCGAGTTGATAAGAGCCTTCAGATCTTAGTTTGAATCCCGTCAATGCTAAATGGAGTTTAAATTCCAATATATTTTTGATGGTCAAGCGGAATTCTAATGAAGCATTTTGACATGACTCCCCCAACACGGATTAGTCTCTGTGCCTACAAAGTCTTTAAATATACGGTGTGATCTTGATAAAAGTAAATAAATAAAAGATACACGTACATAACCATTATTTTTCTTTACGCATGATTTTGGTTTGTGAGTTTGATACGCAGATTATGAAGACCGGAAATTTGATTGTTAAGTGAAGGCTAGGCGTAGCAGATCGAGCTGTATACTCAAGCATGCATGTGTAGCATGTTTCTGGTTAGGATCACCTAATTATCTGGCAAATTAAGGAAATTCAATATTGGTCCATTGAAAATTTTGTTCTTATATATTTATTATGAAAACGTGAGAAATCTCATTCAGATGGAAGAATTGTTTATTAGATTGTTCAAGTTCAACATTTCATTTCTAGATCTAGCTAGCTAGCCTCCGTTTAGTTGACTTTGTCACCTAGTTATATATAAACTTACATTGCCAAAATAGTGGTTACCGGTCAGTATAAAAGTGTATCACTAGATTGTGCATATCCAATTTGATGGTGTAAAACCTTAATGGTCCAATATTTTTGAAACATGATGTGGTACAGAGTCCAGTTAGGCATGTTATTGACCATGAGGATTTGTTGAGAGTCTCGGGATTACTTGTTAGCCTTTTAAAATGGGCGATAATTTTTTTCTGGGAGAAAATCACATACAATACCCCAACTTAAAATCATTGTACACTTTAGTATCTCATCTTCTAAATATATCACTTTAGTATTTCAACTTATTACTTATGTATAACATCCATACACACTGTTAACTCAAGCTTCATGTACGCATAACATTCATCACATTGTTAACTCAAGTGTCATGTAGCTTTATGTCATAGGTATTTTCGTCCATTTTTGTTTTCCCACCAAAAATCTCATAGTATTCGCCACTTAACAAAACTCAGTGCGTTACTTCATATTTAATTTCGTTAAAAAAAAAAAAAAACAACAACAAAAACACTTGTTGCATCCTTCATTGTTGAGGAAACCAAACAACCATGGATCTATATTTAAAAAGTAAGCAAAAAACTATAACACCCCTAGATCCTAGAAGTTTCTAGCAACTTCTGCAACTCTACTAGCCAATTTGCTAGGATTGGTATTGAAATTAATTATGCATAATGAATTGAACAATCGTTTTTCCTTCTTTGTCTGAAGAGTTCTTCAATTAAAAGGGGAAAGACTCAAAGCTCAGAACTTGAGAGAAAACCAATGTCTACCCAACAAATTACACTTGAAGAGCTAAGATAACATGATATAGAATCAACAATTAATAAAGCTAGTAGATAATCTGATATCATCCAGGTCACTTTCTATTTGTGGATTAGCAGGCTGAAAAACGATAAATCTCTTACCTATTCTCATTTTAATTATTCTGTTTCCTAGGATCATAGTAATAAGTCAAAATTTCCAATACAATAACTTAAATTGATCTTCCATAAACCCAAATATAATATTTTCCTTGATGATAGATTTTATTTTCAGCAAAAAGAAAGGAATTTAGATCTTCTCCCATGGAATTTTGATGGGAAAACATAAATGGACGAAAATACCCATGGTAGAAAGCCACGTGACACTTGAGTTGACAGTGTTATAAAAGGCATGTACGAATGTTATGCATAAGTATTAAGTTGAGGCACTAAAGCGATAAGTATTAAGTTGAGGTACCAAAGCGATATATTTAGAATATGAGGTACCAAAATGGAGAATAACTTTATATAGTCTTTTTTTTTTCGATTAAAGAAAGAAAATTATAAAGAAAATTCTCTTGTACAACCAATAGTTAATCTGTCAAATTAAAATCATTCGAGGCAGAAAGGGGTAGAGAGTTCCTCCAAACTTGAGCTGTAGAGTTGTGGCATGTGTCTGCAATAGCATTAACCAAGAAATTAACCTCCCTCCTGATGTGTTGAAATTGACACTGTGGAGCTGCCTCGCTAGAAAAATAATATCATGAATGATGAATTTGATGTGCTATGCAAGGGGGACAGGATCTTGTAATACTATCCAGCAACAACTTTGAATCACCTTCTACCTCAAGATTCTTGAACTCATGAAACAGCAGCATGAAGGCCAGCCCTGAGAGTTAGAGCCTCTGTTGTAAGAACATCAGAGAATCCCAGGTTTTTAGAGGAATTGGGCGACTTTTGTGGTTATAGTTTAGATATATTTACGTTATAGTCTGTAACCACCAATTTTCTCGAGAAAGACCTCGATATATTAAATCCAATTGATTGAATGAAAATTTTATATTTTTATAAAAAAATTTGATATTGCAAACGGTCATCAAAGTATTATAACGTACGTTGTACATAATACAGGGGGTGGCAAGAAATGAATGGAATAGTAATGCCAACAAAAGAGAAGTAACTGAACTTGCGGGATAAAGCAAAACTAATAATTAGGTCAAGTTCGCAAATAAAAATTGTTATTTGAATCGGTCATCATTTTGTTTTCAGATGGTTCATATTCTGAGCATGAAGAAAGTCCATGTAGGAAATACATGTTTAAAAATGTAGAAAACCTTTATTGCGTGAAAGTGAATTTATATAAATTCTAACAATAAAAAAAATTGAAAAACATAAAAACATGTGCGGTCTTTTAAATTGCTGAACAAGAGCCCTGTTTTTGTCATGATCAATTGTAAAATTCATCATAATTTGTCAAAAATCCAATAAAATAACTGAAGTATTAGGGAAACAGTTTTTTTTTTTTTTTTTTTTGAAGTATCAGGGAAATGTTTTTACAGTGATGATATAATAAAATTACATCGGAGACCGAAGAAGTACCATCTTCAATCGAAACATGAAAATCATGATACAAAAGTGCATGTTCAATGACGTGAAAAATATATACGAGAAAGTGAGATCGGACGTAGAACAAAGACAAAGCAGGAGCATAAACTGAGAAAGATGGAAAGCTAGTGATCACCTGCTACATCCTTAAGACAAAACTAATGTAAAGAAAGAAAATGAAAGGCGTAGATTTGATTAGCAAGACTGAGGCAAGCGCATTATGACAGAGACCCGGCCAAGGATACATACATTGATTTCCATAACCAGAAATAGACGAAATCCAGGTGTAGAAATTAATTTGTCACCCAGTTGCCTCTGCATGTCATTTTCTGTGGCCCTTAGAATTAAGGGCACCCATGCAGTTGCCTCTGCATGTGATTAATTCTCTGAAGCACGTAGAATTAGTTCCAGAGGTTCAGAAATGGATATGGGGATGCCACGCGCAAAGCATATGTAACTGGAAGGCGTATCAGGTTCTAAAACCACAGAAATGAAACCCTAGATAGGTTTTTGGTCTGATGTCTGGAGCAGGTTGGTTGGGTACGTGGTACTGGTTGGAGTGTGCATGGCCGCATGGGGGAGTCCCATCCCAGTGGTTGAAGGTGGGATCTTCTTCGCCACCCTTTGCTTTCGTTCAGATGTTTGGTGGTATCCGGGCACGCAAGAGTTTGGCTCCGACCCCGTGGTGGAAACTAGTGGCTTCATGATTGGGCTAAAGTCTGGGTTTTGGTGTAACATAGTCATTTGGGCTTGCTCGGGCCGAACGTTCCTTTAGTAGAATTTCGGGCCTCCTTTTGCAGTGTTCATATTTTTTTTGGCTGTCTATCTATGTTTTTCAGCAGAAGAGTGGTAGGTGTCCTCATATTTGACCGTTAATCTTCAAGGGGAAAATATCACCGACGATCACTAAGTTATGACATATTCGACACTTAACTCATTATATTTTTAACAGTATCACTTAACTCACTCAGTTTTACATCTGTATTTCACTTAACTCACTGCCGTTAATTCTACCGTTATAAGCCGTTAAAATTTAGGGTATATTTGTCAAAACACTTAAAAATCATTTTTAACTTAAAAAACTACATTTATTAGACTTTTTTTCAATTTTTTTAAATTTCTAATAAAAATGATTTTTTTAACTTAAATATAATTTGAAAAAAAAATTGTTTTTTTTTTAAAAGTTAGAAATGTATTTTTTTAGTGTTTAGACAAATATACCCTTAATCTACATTTATTAGACTTTTTTCAATTTTTTAAATTCTGAGATTTCTAATAAAAAAATGATTTTTTTTAACTTAAATATAATTTGCAAAATAAGTTGTCTTAAAAAAAAGTAAGAAATGCATTTTTTTAGTGTTTGGACAAATATACCCTCAATTTTAATAGCTTTTAACGGCATAATTAACGACAGTGAGTTAAGTGAAAGACGGATGTAAAACTGAGTGAGTTAAGTGATATTGTTGAAAATACAGTGAGTTAAGTGTTGAATAAGTCATAACTCAGTGATCATTGATGATGTTTTCCCTAATCATCAATTTGGATTGCCTTCTTTAATCTTCAACCCACTAACCTAGCTAGCTCGGACCCTTTTATATGTTCTCCCTAGCTCCCTCTCTTCTTTCAGCGTAGACTTCCATCTACCACCTCTCTCCTGTCCCTAAATCTCTCAGACTTCCATTTACCAACAACCTAATCTATCATGCACATTGTTTCATCATGCATGGCAGTGCACCGCCACAAGATAACATTCGTTGATTAATTGTCTTCAGCTTGCAATTCATGCCTTGTTCAAAATCCATAATTGTTTTAGATCATTAACTCATTAAGCTAGGATATCAATTTGTCTGGGGCTTCTGTGTCCTACTATTTTTCTTAGTTGCCATATTTTTTTTGAAAAAGGCAGAGGAGCATATCAACCACGCACGTCATATTAATTAATAATTTGTTTATTAGTCTAATGATATATATTTCTGACTTAATGCTTTTGAAATATCTGGGAGTGAGATGGGATAACAATGAACAGGCTCCCCCCCCCCCTTAATTGTCATACATGAGCCTGACTCCTGAGGTATGCAACGTACAAGAAGGATCATTTCAGAACTCGGAGATCCTAATTAATTAGCAATATGAGAATTTAATTTGTTCCCGGAAGTATTCATTATCCTAGTTATGATTAAATAACCATCATTTTTTTGTAATCTGATCAGCATGAGATATGTGTGAGTTGAATTCTGTCACTGTAGAATTTGACATTCCATAATATTTTACAGATATATATATATATATATATATATATATATGCTGAATTTTTGGTCCAGTAAAATTGAGGGCTTTACACTTACATTTGCATTTCAATTAGTTTGTTTCTCAGGGATTTATTGTTAGGAAAAAAAAATTATTGTCGATGTTTTTCTTTCCCGTAGACCAAACAGCAGGCACAATACAGAGCAACAATTAATTATGGGAATCAAGTGTTGGCCAAATACTACTAGCAAAAGCCTCATAGGCCACTAAATTTTTTCTGTATCTTTTGCTTCAAATGATATGAATAAGAGTATCTAAAACTCATTAGGTACAGTGCAGTCAAGGAATGAAAAAGAGTATTCTCTATAGTAGGCTCCACTAACCAAAACTCACGTTTAGGACTTCAGTATTTCCCTTTTTTCTATTTTATTATTTTGAGTTATTTTTTTTTTCTCACTTCTCATTGACTTTTTTTTTTAAGAATGTTTTTATTTTTTATATGGGGATATTCATCAAAACACAAAATATTTTATTTTTATTATCTCTAAGTTTTCATTTATACAGTATTTATTTCAGATTTATATATATTTTTTTGAATTTAATTTTTTATTTATTTATTTAATAATTATCATATCCAACAGGCCGACTCCGGCAACAAAATCCTCTCCTTCTCCCTTTATCTTTGCATCTCTCTTTCTCTATTTACAGCCATTCTCGCACTTAATTATCCGTCCATCGTCATGGCCTATATAAATAGATCAAAAGGAGAAAGAAGTCAACCAACTCATAAGGCTTCAATGTATGAAATATGAAAGGAAGAAGGAAATCATAATCACAAAGAAGCTAACCAACCACGGATGACCATGCATACCGATGTGATGCCGCTAAAGCTCAGTCTAATCTGTAAAAAGTAATTCAGTCTGATCAATTATGAGCATTGCTTATATCTCAAGATAAAAGTATCAAGATTAAATTTAAATGGTTCTAATACTAGGTGATGAAGAAGATTGCAGCAAATTAGGTTTTCCAAATCAACTTAAGGAGTGACAGAGATGCTCCTTGAGTGCTTGAGAGAAGAACTCTAATTGTAGAGAGAAAACTCATGGTGATAGTTGCTTAAATCCTTGGAGGGAGGAGACGCTATACATGGTCAGACTTGCTTGAATAAAATTGGAAGGGAAATCTCGTCTGGGATCGTTTGGAAGCTTAAATTTGCAATCACTTCTAAACAAGCCTTCACGGGCACTACAAGATCCCTCCATATTGAAATTTCTTAAGAGAACAAATAACCTCTTATCCTTATCTAATGTTACGAAATCTAAAGCAATTACACGTCTTCTCTTCTTTTTTATTTATAAAACAAATATCTCTGATAAATACTTTTTGGTATGTTATTTGGGTTTAACAGCATATTAAATATTTTTCTATTTAAAAAAAATATATATTACATAAAAATTTAAATATTTATACGGATTTAGTGGGAGAAATTGAAAGTCACGGTTATTATAACAGCGTGCAAACAAAAGATACGGATAAAAGTGTTATCTATCCGTTTTATATAATTTTATTTTATTTTCTTTATTTTTTCTCAAATACGTAGTGATATTAGTATCTAATAAGTCCCTATTTAGATATATTAATTTACCTTCCCAGGTGTCACGGTTATGTGTATTTATTAAACAAATGAAATAGAAAATAACGAAGGGTGTCCTTTGCTCTATCAAATGATACTGTTACAAAAGTGTGTCTAATAAGGGGGTGGCTAATGGCAAATTTTATAGTAGTGAAAACTTGAGAGGACCTGGGTACAAAGACCAAGAAACTTTATTGTGAATCAACTCTGCAGTGAGTAAGTGTACAACAAATAATTAAATGAACAAACTGATAATGTCTTGACATGGCCATGAAAACCAGACGATGCAATTTCCGTGGGATTATATTTCCTCGGTCTACACCAGTACAAAAGCCGAGTTTGCAGCGGACCAGAGGTCCCGAACCATTCGATTTTTCCCTGTTTCAACAACTTTGACAGCTAATTTTCAGTTTAGCTAACATTTGATATCCATGTCTTCAACCTAGTAGTCCTAATATCATTATTATTGTTTATAAAAAGGCATAAGTCCACCTCAGTGTCAATTTGCTACCTTAAGTCTTCAGAATTAGTCAATTTGCAATCATATTTTTTTTTTGGGAGAATATTGCTACCTTAGGTTTTATATTAGCCGGCCAATTTGCTATCATTCTATCAAATTTGTTGTCATGTCCTGTCCCATATCTTTACTTTTACCTTCATTTCGATTATTTGGGGGATTGAAAGTTGATTTTTTTGTTTGGGTCAGTTTTTTAGAAAGCTTTCTTCTGGAAAATTGTAGAGCACATTAAACCGAGTTCGTGGACATGTGGCACGTCCAAATCGAAGTTCGTATGAGGAAGAATTGGTCTACAGAAACTTAAATTTTCTTTTCGTTGGAGTTTGGGGGCAAAATGGACTTTTTCTGTCTTTTCTATTTAAGGTGGATGCCCTAATTGTTGAGGGGGAGTCCCTCTTTTTCTCGGGCAATCCCGAAGAGAAAGGAAGTGAGGAGATCGGGTCACCCGACCTGGAAAGCAAAATCTGGCGAGTTCTCCGCCGTCTGGCCGCCTTCGGACTAGCCACCATGGTGGTTTCTTGGGTCAATTCGAGGTGTACAGTGAGGATATAGGCGGAGAAGTTCGAGAAACTTAGTCAACACTCGTCGGTTCGATCTCCAGTTTCAGGCCACTTTTGGGCCACACCACCACCTGGGCTTTTTAGCACTCATCCTTGCGAACCCAACGCCAACAGACTTGCCTCTCGATTCGGCCGGACGTCTCTGGAATCGAGCTTGATGTTTAACCTTGAAACTTTGAGGTAATTCCTAACCTCTATGTTAATAGTCTGCCTTAGCTGTAGTTTGAAATGTTGTTGTACTTGTTATGGAGAACATTTCAATCTAGGTTTTGACCCCCGATTTGGGGTTGGGTGTAATACCCCAGAATTTAGCATTATTTGTTGAGTGTCTTTCGGAGTTTATTTTGTTGATTGTCGTGCGATTAGTTGGTTCGAGGGTTAAGTAGAAGAATTTCAGAACGATTAATTACTCGAAACGTTTTATTTCATAGGGTCAAGGGTTGACCTTTTATACGTTCAGATTTTGTGAATACTTCCTTTATAGATATTGTAGAACGTGTCGATACGAGTTCGTGGACATGTGGAACGCGGAAATCAGAGTTCGTATGAAGAAGTTATGGCTATCGGAAAAAGTTTTCATTTTGGTTAAATAGGTAAAAAATCTGGAATCCTTTTCTCTCTCTTCCTCCTTGAGCCCGATCAGCCTCTCACATTCGCCGGACGATTTCTCCCTCCTTCGGCCACCGTTGGCCACGAGACAACTTGCAATAACTTCGCCTCAATCTCCTCTTGAAGTATATGGTGGCAATCGAGCACGAAACGAGCTGTAGACTGAGAAGCAAGGCCGGGAAGTTCAGCAGCGGCGCTGCCTCAAACCCAGATCAGAACTTCCAATTCTGGCCACCATAACCGGTGATTCTTGAGGGCTTTTGGAGCCCAGAGGGTGTAGATTCTTTTCTCCAAGGTGGTTTGCAACAATTCAAAGTGTGAAGGTCGAATTTTGAAGATTGTAATTCTAGGGTTCTTCAAATTTCAGAGCTTTTGAGCTAAATTCTGGCCATATAGCTTCGATTCAGACTTTGTGATAGTTAGCAAAGTTGTTGTACATGTTGTGAAGAAGATTTTTGGTTTAGGAAGTATAGCCAAATTTTGAGTTTGATGGCAGTGGCGCTGCTGTCTGTGGCGGTGGTTTCCGGCAACTTTCGGGCTTCCGGCCACCCTAGGGACAATTTATGTCCCTGATTTTGATATACTCGTCGATACTAGCATTTCGTTATACAATGCGTAATTTTTAGCGATCGTATAAGCATGTTAGGATTTTTGCGGTTTCGGTTTGTTCGGTTTTCAATCCGTGAGGATCCGATTGTTCGATTGTCCTATTATTGGACGATTTGATCCTAGACGTGCTCCGAAGACCTTAAGTGGTCTCCATTGGGGTTTAGTCTCTATTGACGTATCTTTCGGTTTATAGTTCACATGTTTCGAAATTTAAAATGATTGTGTGCTTTGTGTTGTATTGAGTTAGTGACCTTGTTGTGATTAGGTGATCGACAGAATTATGTGAGCGGAGTTTGAATGATTTTGTGCTTGTCTTGGTTTTGTGTGAAGACGCAGTAGGATATGGAGTTGAGTAAATCTCACATTGTTTTGGGTGATAAATTAGTTGAGTGATAGTAGAATAAATTGTTAGTTGTAAAATCATATCTGTCACATAATAATTATTTGTTTTGAAATATTTAAACTTGATCGACAACGGTTCATGGGTAAGTAAAAACAAGGTTTTGTTACAAATGATTTTCACTTTGAGTAGATTTTGAAATATAGTTGGAATAGTTTGGAGAAGTGAAAAACATTATTTTGCGTGATTTTATCATTATTGGGTTGTGAGGTGATTTTGAGGAAAATAAATGAATTTGAAAAGCGAAATGACGATGTGTTTGATTTCTGTTTTGAAAAATAAATTGTACGATATAGAAAATGTTTTGTTATGGTTTTGAGCTTGTTGGAGATAAGGAAACAATACTTGAGGCGATTAGTTTTATTGTGTTAATGAGATTTGGGATTGTGTTTGGAATTGGGTGATTATTTAAGTAGAGTGTGGTGTAAGTAGGACCTGTGTGGCAATTTGTGTGATGATTGTTATGAAAATAATATGAATTATTGTTAAGTGATTGCTATTTGAGATTGATGATGTGGTGTTTAGTGTTATCAGTAGATGAAAGTGTATGGATTTTCTTGTTTATTCTTATTAATAAATTGCTTGTTTTTTGCGTAATCTCCTGAATTAAACTTTACGCATGAATTACTGTTTTTTGAATTTGATTGGTTTTAATGTAATCTCTTGAACTAAACTATATGCAGGGATTACTATGACTTTTATTGATTGTTTTTAATATAATCTTGTGAACTAAACTATATACAGGGATTACTATGATTTGCTTGATGTGCTTTTGAATGTGATCTCCTAAACTAATTCACATGCATGGATTACTTCTTCCTTGATTTTGAATTATTAATTCTTTACATTTTCGAGAAGTGGTTGTTGAGATTTCAATGTTTTGAAAGGTCATTGAGGTGACAATTATTCCTTTGAGATAATGGGAGAATAATTTGGATTATTGGAGTCATAAATGTTTTAAAATGTTACTTGAGTTTGATTGTTTAGTTGAACTTTTGTAAAATTAAATGCATCAATTGAGAGTCAAAGCATATGGGTGGTAGATTTGAGTTAATGTACGAAAGCATGTTATGATATGAACTTGATGTTTATGCAGTGATAATTATATAGTGATTTTGTTAGGTTGAGATGGTGTAAGCATGTATTTCTTCTTTGTTGTTTTGAGTTTACTCACACGAGCTTTCATAAGCTTACCGGGGTTGTTATTTTCAACTCGTTCAACCCGGTGCACTATTCAATTATGTAGGGGTCTATCCTATAGGTTAGGATGAACGTGATAAAGTTGTCGTCCCCTGCCGTTGCAATTGTGAGTTTAGGAGTTCATTCGTCGTGTGCAGTTGTTAGTCTTCTGCTGTGTAGTGAGTTAGTGGGCTTGTTTACATATTGAATTGTTATTTCAGTTTAACTTGTAAACTTGGTGTAATGTAATATATGACTCTAAAGAACGGGTCTGTATTGACATTGTGGGTTCAAGACATATTTACTTGTTGTTCTTTAAAGAAAAATTTTCCTAGTATTTTGTATTGATGTCTGAACCATCACGCCCATTATTATTTGTTTTTAAATTGTGCTTGAAAATCGAGCCATGACATTGGGTTTGGCGGCGCGTGGGCCACTTGTGGAGGCTCGTGCGGTCTCTTCTGGGCCTCTGTTTTTGTTAGTTAAGTAGAGATTAATGTTATGAGTTTGTGGGTGCAAATTTGTAGAAATGTTGAACTGTATGATCGATGAGAATTTCTGAAGTTTCAAAAATTCGGGTTTAGACTCGGGAAAATCCAACCGTTGGATAGTTGTGATTTTTCCATAGGTTGTTCAAATTATTGGAGCGATGAAACTATTAAAGTTTGAGGCATTACCAGTGTGATCACATTATCAAGATCTACGACAAATAATTAAATTAGGATGTCAGAGTATCGTTTGAGTGCTTATATAATTAATAGTAATCCATCTCCGACGAGGGTGCCGTATTTGAGCATTGATTATGAATTATGATTACTTGGATTTGATTTTACTCGTGATGGATTGTTTTGGTTTGTATGCTATTCGCGAATTATGTTTTCCTTATTTATATTTTTATGATTTATAAATGTTATAATCATTAATGGTAGTTTATCGTCATGAAAGTGAGTAATAGATTCTCGGATTAATATGAAATTGTGGATGTGATATAATTGCTCGTGAACTGAATGAACATCTTATGTTGTTGGATACACTAGAAGAGAGGGGATGGAGTAGTGGTCTCAATCAGTTGCATCAGAAGAGTGGGGATGAACTGATGATTGAAATAGTTATTGTGACATCAAAAGAGAGAGGATGTACTGGTGACCATCGATTGGGAGACACCAGGAGACAGGGGATGAACTAGTGGCTGTGATGATTCTTGATCTGTGTTATGCATGTTGTGAATGTATGGGTTGAACTATCTGGATCGACTAATGCTACCACATATTGAGAATTATATTTATGTATATCAAAAATGTGTTGAATGTGTGTTATGATTTATCACATTTATAATTCACGAAGACTTGAGATGGTTGTGACCCCTCTTATATTTGAGTGGGTGGGCGGTTGTGGTTATGAAGAGCAGGTAGGCTCCAGAGTTTGAGAATTGATTTGTATGATTAGAAGTGTTTAATTGTTTTTTTTAGGGTGTAGTCCATTTTTAAGGGAAGTGCTACTGAATTTTTAGTAGGATTTCTCCTAAGGTGGGTCTCGCTGGACTACTTCGGATTTCAGGGTGAGTTCTGTCATTTGCTATTATAGACTTTCAAGATTAACCATTTACTACCCTAAATTTTCAAAATTAATCAATTTTTAGACGGAGGAATGGATGAGTTAATATGACAAAAGGGTAGTAAATTGGCTAATTTTGAAATTATAAGGTAGCATATTGGTAGAAAAAATACTTAGGGTAGCAAATTGGCTAACTGTGCAAATCTAGGGTAGCAAATTGACACTAGAGTGAAATGTAGGGTAGCAAATTGGCTATTAGACCTTATAGAAATACAAAGCAAAAAAAAATTGTGGCAAAATTTAAGTAAAATGGTCGATATCAATAGCGTGCATTCCTTGTCACGTACTACATTCATATGAATGAAGATAGGTAAAACGTTTGAAATAGAAAAATTATAACATGGTTATAGACCATGGTACACGTGGTGGTCCGGATTAATGTCATTCACATAACTTATACTTATTTATGATATATTGGTTCTCTTAATTTTTTTTTCACCCCTTGCAAGGTCTCCACCAAATTCATAATGCGATTGGCCCTGATCACTATATGACAATGTCACGTACTATTCCAGGAGCACAAAATAATTGCCCAGTTTTAATTTTATTGATAATAAGTGAACAATAACCATATGGTCGATATATATTCTCTAACAAACCTAACTATATGTACAGAGATTACGCTAGAATTGACCAAATCATTAATCATTCAGGTATTCTCACAACGGAAGAAGGTAACATGGTTACAAACTTCTTCCTGGGATGTTGATGGGGTCATGGGGTTGACCAGGTTAGAACTGGCTTCTTGCAGTTGCATTGTGTGACTAAAATCATGGAGTAACGTATTATGCACAACGTTACATGACCAACACCAAATGTATTCAACGTCCTTAATATACTTTTACCATTATATTTTGGTGCATTTGGCAAATGTTTGTCGAACTTGTTATGTACAATTCGTAATTACTATGTACGTATATTATAATATGAAGATTGGAGCATATATGATTGGGCATCTATTACGTTAGATGAAAACTTGAAACTTGAAAATCGATCATAAAGAGGAGCGTATTATGCAAAACATCGACCATCGTCGTTTAATGACACCACAACAAATATGAGCAATGGCCACAGATGGTATAGCCACGGTTGAGGTTTTTGTGCAAAAGAGTCTCAATCCTCGTAATTTAATCACTTTATGAATGAAATAAGAGTTTTACACACTCATCTGTGAGTAGTACATGACACATTGTATATATACTACAACAAAGCAGGAGTTACTGTAGCTTATGAATAGTAACTCCCTTGGTAACAGTGTGCTTCCTCTTTTGCCCTTGAAGCATTTGCTGTTTTACACACCTATCGTGACAGCTGTGAGAGTTTAGGAATCGTGGATTTGAGAGAGAGAGAGGGATCTTGAATAGTAGCTCCCTTGGTAACATTTGCTTCCTCTTCTGTTTCTTTTACCTCTGCATGTGAGAGTGGGAGTCAGACAGAGAGAGAGAGAGAGAGATAGGAATCGTGGATTTGAGAGAGATCTTGACCGACAAAGAGAAAAGTGCTTTCTTCAAATACTGGGTTTGCCAGGTCATTCTCTTTGGCACCACTTTGTTCTTTTCAGTTGTCGTTATTTATCAATCGAGAGAGAGGAGCAGGGTTTATTTTTATTTTTATTTTTTTATATGTTTTCATTCTTCTGAAGTCTGCTAAATCCGGGTCCAGAGCTGACAATACTTCCAATTCTGAGGTAAACTATTTCAATTCTTGGTAATTGATCGTTGAGTTCTTCAAAATTGAATCTTTAGTTTTGGTTTATGCATATGGCTTTGGTTTTGTGGGTGATTGAGTATCTTATTTTTCTTAAAAATTGCAGTTCTGCTTTTTTGCTGAACTTGCACAGGGAGAGAACAAGGTGTGGACTGCTCTTCTCCATCAAATTGTGACGGTAAATTCTTTTTCCAGACTCAGTTTTGTATAAGATAAATTATGGGCTGTGATGATTATCTTTTGCATGTGTCCCGATTGTCTTTTGTGTTTTGATTTCAGTTATAGGATTTTCTTGATAGATTTGATGTTTTTTAAGCTGAAATTATCGCTTTCTTAACTATTGTAGACAATACTTGTTCATGTAAAACATTTCTATGTTTGATTTAGTTCAGAGTTTGAGCTGATTTTCAAGTTTAAGGCTTTATAATCCTTAGCTAGAAGAATTTTAAGGCTTGACATAGTCTAAAAGCCATGTAAGAAAGTGTTTCAGTGTGTCTCTAACAATATCAGTATATTCTATCCCTCAAAACATGTTTGGTCTTTCCTTTCATGGTATGCATTTTTCACATTTTTTTATCCTTTTATTCTTCATGTGGTTTTAGTCTGAGCTGTATTAGTGCCATATAAGCGTATTTAATTAGCTGGCAATTTGAATTGTTCTCTGTTTTTTGTAAAATCTTAGGGTTCTGTCAAACAAAGCAATGTGTTATAAGCCTAACTTTGTTTTCAAGATTGACCCCATAATCTGAAGAAAGCTGTGATTGATTTGTTGCTGTGTTTTGCAGGAGGGTAAGCATTTGAGAGGGACATTTGAATACGGAGACGGCCCTATCGCACAAGGTATGCGTAAAGTTGTGTTTGTGTGTGAATGCAGACCAGGTATTTCTGGAAAATAGTGATTGAGTTTTTTGTGTTGCAGCAAGTTTCACAGTTTGATTTGTTTACACTGGATGATATTGATTCTATTTTCCAAAATGTCACCAGGCTGACCAATCCTCAGCATCATCATCTTACTGGTATGGTTTGTTCATTGCAATTAGTATAGAATGTTATGGAGGGAACGTCGATGTTTGTATTGGGCACGTACCACAGTTACTTATTAAGAAGCATTTGTTAAAGTGGAATGTTAAAACTTAAAACCATATTAGATTGTTTAAGACTGCTAGAATAAATTATTGGAAGGGGATCTAAATTCTGGCATGAGTGCAAGTAATTGCTCTCTATCAATGCCATTATAAAACTCGTAAAAATTTACGTCTTTCGGATCAATGGTTCTTAGATGTAACTTGGAATAAATTGAGAAACAAATGCTACTATAGTAGGGGATCTCTTAAAGCAATAGTTTGGTCTATTAATTCAATATGCATACAAGCTATATGTTGTGCTCCATATCCATATTTCTTGGATTATTATTATTATTATTATTTAACAAAATAGTTTACATACTGAACAAGGTTTATTGAATGAGAGAAGGTTTGTTTCACATTTTAACAATTTTTTTTTTAAACTAATGAGGATTATGTGATATTAGCTCTTTTGTAACGGTCTGAAAGGGGCACCAAAACACCCACACAACCCCGAAGGGGACCATTACAAACGGGAGCCCACCGCCCGTTCATCATTAGTGTATCTATTAAGAATGAATCAAAAGATATAGAGATTAGGGGTGGGGGACTAGACCTTAACCACTCCCATACGTATAACAGACAGATAAAAAACCAACCAAATCTAAGCAAACCTGTAAGTAATACGTCTAGAAATATCATGACCAAAAGGACTAATCAAGAATTGAGGGATTGAATCCTACCAAACCGACCCACTATTCAAGGCACCGTAGTTAACTAGCTTATTTACAACTTGATTCCCCTCCATGAAGACATGAGTGATGTGTACCTAAAACTGTCTAATGGATGCAAGACTATTCATCCATTTCACCTGAAGCCTCCAAGGCGTTAAGCCTTGCTTTTTAAAGTACTGTAATGCCAACATGGAGTTTGTTTCTATCCATAAAGAGAACCAGCCACTCTTTTGCCACCTTATTTACCTCAATCACAACCAATAACTCAAAATCTATGGCACAAGAGACCTGTGCGTTGCAAAAAAAAAAAACAAACACCCAAGAAGGCCGCATCGCTGTTTTTGAAAACTGTTCCATAGCCATCTTGGTTAATATCACGGTAAGAACCATCAAAGTTAGCTTTAAACCAGCTTCTAGGGGGGTTGCCAAATCACAGGAGTGAAGCGGGGTGCCAAGGGAAGAAGAGATGAAATGCCCATATAGCTAAAGATGGGAATCTTACTCGAGGTAGAAGAGGCGGAGACAAAAGCTAAACTTGTAGATTCTTTTAAAGACAATAGGAAAAATTGTTTTAATCTAGAGGGCCAACACTCACCACCTTCAAACTTTCTTTTATTACGTTCACTCCACAAGCACCAAAGTAAGTTGCAGACAGATATAAACCATAGCAATTTTGATGATTGATTAAGCATAGAGAGGGTAGCATCAAGAAACAAGTCATGCAGGGATGTACCTAGAGGAATAAGAAGCCTGAACATTTGTTGGAGCCAAGCCCAAGATGACGCAGCCACCACACAGTCCAGAAATAGGTGATTAGTAGTTTCAAGGTGTTTTCGGCAAAGATAACATCTTAAACAGAGCCTGGTACCACGACGTTGAAGCCGCTCATATGTAGAAACTCTATTAAGTAAGGTTTTCCGTGCAACCATGCTCTTTCATGGCTGAATGGCCTGATGCTAAATCCGCTTACACTAAGGTGGTGTTGGTATGGGAGGAGACCAGACCTAGTATGCCTCCTTGGATGACAAAGTGTTAGATGATGTCTCAGTCCAGATTAGTTGGTTTGGGGCAAGATCAGACGATATTGGGATTGTACTGATAGCTTAGGCAACTTAGGGAAAGGCCCTGCATAAGCTAGAGGGAAAGTACCATTGACCATTCAAGATAAAGTCACCAACCTTCTCATTTAGGAGCTTCCTGATTTCTTCCTCATAATCTATGGAGTGAATCACTGCCTCATCTAACCAATTATCTTTCCAAAACCTTATTGTAGAACCATCTCCCAGGAACCATTGCACCCTCACTAGAGTCCGGCCACATGAACGGTCACCAGAATCCAGCGTCAGATTTTATTGCCCCATAATAATTTAATAATTAAATTATTACCCCCCAATAATCATGTTATTACCTCCCAATAATCATATTATTACCCCCAATAATCATATTATTACCCCCCTAATAAACATATTATTGCCTCTCAGTTATCATATCATATCAATTAATAATTAGCACATTAAGTCACGAATAACAAAATCTACCAAACAGATGCTATTCTAGTACATAACTGGTATTAAGACATCATTTTCTGCATATTTTCTCAAAAGCCTATGGCAGTGTGGCCTATGGTCTGACCAAAAAAAAAAAAGACATGTTGTGGTCATCATTCGTCCTCCTTTTCCCACCCACTGTAACCCCACTATCACCCAACATACCCATTGTCGCCGCTATCCTCAACCCATCAGCCCATTTGTTCCCATGGTTTATAGCATAACCACTATACCTCCTTGTAATTGAAACCCGAAATCCACATTCTGATCAACACTACATTGGTAACTCTCAACCTTTACTTGGATCAAATTTTGATTGTGGATCATCATAACTTGCTATATTGTCATTTTGATCCAAACCCACATCGGTCTCCTCTTTAGAACCAAATGACTATTTTAACAATGGCTCTCCTATATCACACCTGAGTTCTTGGGAGCCGGAATAGCTGATAGAATGACATCACAGACAAAGGCAGCACCGATGAGACCTCCAAAGCGTTTTGTCGCCGCCTCTCTTCTTCTTCTTCATCATCGTCGTCGTCTTCGTCGAGATGGGAAGAGTTGGCGAAACAAGGGTTGATGGGACCGGACCGGCGACCTCAACCTCAACCACCTTAACAACGTCTTCGTTACCGTCGGGTACCCCAAGCAAGACCTGGCCAAGATCCGGATTGAGAAACAGAGCAGAGATGGCCCAAAATCTACTGGAAAGGTTCTGTCACCATTACCAACTCGTCGGGCGACGACTTCTGCAGTGAAGTCTTCATCGTCGTGAATTGGACTCTGGTGCTCCGACGCTCCAACGAGGAGGCAGCGAAGAGGGGGGGGAGAGAGAGAGTCTGAGCAGATTGTGAGAGAGAGCCTGAGAGTGTGGTTTGTTATTTAAAATGAGGGCAAAACTGTCATTGACGTATAAATTGGGTAAATAGGATTAAAAACTTCTTTGTAGAGTAAGTGAACAATTTTTAGGCTCAAATTGTGTAAATGGTCATATTCCCCTTTTTAAAACCAAGCCAAATTGCAGATTTCTTATAATAAAAACAAGGGTGCAAACCCACTTACAGAAAGCGATCATGTAGGAACCTCACTGATGTGGAAGCCTTTGAAACCACCTCCCAGCATCTTTTTAATAACAATGATCTATTCAAAGCAAAAAGATTATTTAAACCCAACCCTCCTTGAGATTTTGGAGAGCATACCGTACTCCAGGCTACTAGGGTAGACCCGTTCTTAAGTGGATCTCCATTCCAAAAGAAGTTTCTCATCCATTTCTGTACTTTATTTAGAAGAGACTTTGGCCATTCATAGATGCAAAAACTATAGATCAAGATGCTTTCAATTACATAGGATATAAGTTGTAGCCTACCTGTTTGCGACAATTGTTTGTCTTTTCAGGAGCTAAGCTTGCACCTCACTTTGTCTTCAATTGGAACCAAATGTTCGGATTTTGGATGCCCAATAAAAATAGGAACACCTAGATAGGTGAAAGGAAGCTGTCTTGGTCGTAAACCACAAGTTCTGTTCTGCCTCGATATCTTCCCAAAAATAAATTTGATTTGGCTTTGTTGACCACCTAAAGCCGACTACCTGCCCATAATTCACAGCATATTCTTCCATAAAAGACATTAGATTTCATAGGTGAGAAGGCTTACCCTAAAGAAATTCCATAACATCATCTGCAAACAACACATGGGATGGAGGAGAGACACTTGATGGCGCTCCAATTGTCCTGATCTTCCTTCTATTAACCATAGAAGTAAGGCCACAGCTTAGAACTTCTTCCACTAGGCAAAACAGTAAAGGAGATAAAGGATTGCCTTGACGGACACCCCTGGAGCGTGTAAAGTACCCATTGGCATGCCCATTAACACTAACAGATAAATATACAGATTGCAAGATAATGTGAATGTAGCATACGAAGGTGGCATCAAACCCAAAGCCACCAAGGACTCGAAGAAGAAAATTACAATCCAAAGTGTCAAAGCTTTGTAGATATCAAATTTAATAGCTAAATTCCCATACTTACATTTCTGGTTTAGGAGGTTCACACATTCTGAAGTCAACACAATGTGATCAACAATGGACCTTCCTCTAATGAAGGCACTTTGGTTGGGGGAGATGATACGAGAAGCTATTGGACCAAGCCCATCAACCACAATTCTTGTGATAATCTTTAACATGAAGTTAGCAAGTGCAATTGGATGAAAGTCTGAGATGCTTTAAGCGTCTTCTAGCTTGGGAATTAATATGAGGATGTTGGAGTTGAAATGCGGCATAATGTACCCATTAATGAAAAAACTCTTAACTGCCCGTATTACATCATGAGTTTCCACAGACCAATAAGAAGTGAAAAAATATCCTCCAAAACCATCAGGCCCTGGTGTTGAGAGAAAATTGCACATAGTGAGCGAAAATGTCACCTAACATAATTTTACTCGTATTCATTTAGTGAATAGAGTTTTTATTATTTGGGGTTCGACCAATTCAAGACAGAATGTGTCTCTTAATTACAATCCCTTGTTACAGGAAAACACATTTTGATTCTATTTATGAAGAAACCAATTGTAGGGATGTGTGTTTGTTTGTTTTTGTGGCTGCACCCGGATATTTGACTGGGTTGCCTACGTACCCTTGGAGAGGGATCAAGCCACTCGTAGTTTAAGAGTTCCAACTAGTGAATGACTCATCGGGGGGGGGGGGCTTTGGTTTTGGAGTGAGAGTAGTGTTTGGGACGAATTTGGTTTAAGCGGACCAGGGATTTGATTTTGTGTTTAGGACACGGTTGCATTTAGATAGATTTGGTTCTAGATTGCCTACATACCCTTTGTGGGATCAAAGCACATGTAGTTCCGGCATTTGATATTTAAATGGGTAGATGACCCATTTATTTTGGATTTGTGTTTGAGAGATTTGAAAGGTTTAGAGCCTTTGAATTTTGTGTGATTTGGGAATGATTTGATTTTCTGGTGCTGGGAGAATTTGACTGAAGTTAATGATTCATTTGGGACTGGCCGAATTTGATTGGTGGAGTCAAAGATTTTGTTTGGAGTTGTGGTTGCATCTAGTGGGTCGCCAGACTGCCTACATACCCTGTGAAGGGATCAAACCTTTGTAGTTCATACTTTTGGTTTTGTACCAATTTTGTGTTCGACGGATGTGTACATATTTTGAACCCGTCAAATGTATTCTTTTGGACACACAATTTGATGGTGTCCGCTGATTTGATTTGGGCGCGAATGTGCTGGGCTTCATAATGGGCCTTGGATTTTGCAACGGGCTTTGTGTCGCCTTCTTCACTTGTCGGCGAAAAATTTGATTAGGCCCGAACCTTCGCGAAGTTGTGCAATGGGCTTTAAAATTGGGCTTCATACTGCTCCGAAATTAATTTGAGCCCAACAGCTTGCAACCTATGGATGGACACCCATAAGTTTATATCTGCACCCAGTTTGAAGCCATCTGCGAGTCCTGCCAGTTCGACTTAGGGAGAGAATTTATTTGAGTCTCTGAACATATCACCACTTCACCGTGGCCATGCTCCTCGTCACTTTGCGATTTATACCCCACAACAGCACCATGGTTTGACAATTATGCTTAATTGCATAATGAGATTTTTGTCTTGATGTGTACTGATCGGATCCCACCGGCAAGCCCTTTTCTTTTTTGTTAAAAGGCATGATCATGTCTTTTATTTGGTCTCCTTAATCATTGTTCCACCACGTTATGATCACAGTGCGAAGGAGAAGAGACAAAGTTTAATTAAACTTATGTTTCTTCAAAGCTTGTTGCTCTTTATGGTCTGACCCATATTCAAAGAAAGTTTGCAGCAAATGATAGCTTTAAATATATATAACTTAAAGCTTTTGTCTTTAGGTGTAGGTGGGTCTTGCATGTTCCTCCACCTCTTAGCTTAAAATAACTTCCTGAGCAATGATTTTTGACTTTAATTAAACGTGATTGCTGCATACAGCTGCTTCCATTATGTATCTTCTGTAGCTTCTGTTCTGCAACAAATAAGTGGAATTAAGCTTCCTTTTCTCTGTGTTGCCGTAGCCATGAAACCAAAGCAAGGATTTCATTTTTCCTTTCTGCTGATCAAGAGATTTCTTTTCTATCTTGCAGACATAATTTTGAAGGAAAGCATTGCAGGCGGCATTCGAACCACAGAGGTAGTCATGCTTGAAGCTTCGACATGTCTTCTGGGATTGCTCTGGTTTTTTCCATCCTTTCTGGCATCTGGACTTCTTCATTCATGGTGGGTTGTGAGCTTCGACATTCATTGTCTTCAGTACTCAAGCACCGCTGCAGCCACTTTGTGTTTTCTGCAGTTTTTGTGATCACAGGTAGCCAAGTAGAACACGCTGCTGATTTGTGATTGATGGTAAACCGAGCAATTTGCAGACTTGCGGCTGGAGGTAGGCACCCTTTTATAGAGAGACGGCCACTTTACTTTTAGGAGCAGCATTTTGATGATAACTTTGATGCAGATGGAGCCGTAGCTTGGCGTTGAAACCCTGCACGGGGATCACTTTGGAGCAGCTTCCCCAGTGTTTGTGAACTTCGGGAATTTTACAGGACCGTACTTGACGTGAACTGGCAGCCACCAAGAATTCACCTGACATACTCATTTTTGCCACTCATATGCAGGACGCACCGCGATACAGACATTAAAAACAAGTATGGTGAACCCCCTTGAACTTGAAGCTTGCTTCCGCCACCTATATGCAGGACGCACCGCAGTTAGGCATCAAAAGCAAGTGCAGCATGAAGTGACACCACGGTTGTGAATGAGGGCTTGATGTCGACTTTGTGTCTTGTCTGGAAGAAGTTGGTGAGATTTGTGAGGATGACAGTAACGAGGGACTCTTGGAGAGGGGATAGACTATCAACTTCTTGTTTGGAGTGCTCATAGTCTTACATGATCATCTATTTAGCTTTCTGTAATCATATAATGTAGAACAAAGAGAACACTTGAGTGAAAATGATAATGTTTGTAGCTTCTCATGGTCTCTTCTTAGCTTCGAATTATTCTTCTCTTCTTCCCTTCCTCTTCTTTCTCTGCTCTTGCGTTTTTCCCCTCTGCTCTCTCTCTCTCTCTCTCTCTCTCTCTCTCTCTCTCTCTCTCTCTCTCTCTCTCTCTCTCTCTCTTCTTCTTTCATTGCCTCTTTGTCGTCTCTTTTTGTTTTGCTGCTCTCCAGTCTTCCCCCCACCCTCCCCCCCCCCCGTTTGCTGCAGAAGACGTGCCTTTTTATAGGCAACTGGATAAACTTGATTAAGATAGCCATCAATTCAATTCAAATTGAGGCTATGATAACCTTTGTCAATTTGAATTGAAACGATTTTAGCAGCAACCACCTTCTATCTTCCACGTTGAAAGTTTCTGATGTCTTTTGGTCATTCAAACTTTGTATCAACATTGACTCGGTCTTGAAGTTGCAAGATGGGAAGATTATCCATGATTCTAAATTTGAATTCTGATGCATTGAGTACCAATCCACGTGATGCATGCATGATTTGTTCTGTTGCTTTCCTCTTCTTATTTATTTATTTATTTATTTTGAAGATAGAGTTTCTGTTATGCATTTGAAGACAACAACTCTTCTTTAGGTGACAACAAACCTATACATTATCATGCTTTGGAGATAATCAAGCTAACCAACTTGAAAGCTGCTGGATTCTCACTTTTGCATCGAACCACTTTTTTATTTTGGGTTAGTGAAAATTTCGGTCTCAACACCTGGGGCGCTATTTCCATCCATTTTCATAACAACAACTCTAATTTCTTCAACAGAAAGGGTGACTAGAAGAGAAGAGTTCTCCTTCGCCGTTACCATATGAAGGATGACACTTTCCACTAGACCAGTGTTCCCTATTTGATGATCTGGAGTGAAACAACTTTCAAAGTGTTGTATCGCATGTGCAGCAATAGAAGCTTGATCATTGAACACCCTATCCTCAGCCAACAAAAATGTAATTGAATTTTGAAGACGTCGAACCTTGACCATGCTATGAAGAAAAGTTCCAACAATAGCTGGTTTGTTTCACATTTTAACATCCTTGATCCCACAGTCTACATTTATGCGCTATTAATCTCATATTATGCTATTACAATTCGAACTTACATTTATGTGCTATTAATCTCACACTAAACACGAGTTTCCTTTAATATCAGGATACGATGGTCTTCTACGTAGCTACAGCAGCTAATTGTTGGAACTTTGTTCATGTCAATTTGCAGATATTAAGATAGATATACTATTGCAGTCCTAAATTAAGATGCGGCTACTACAACACTCTTAATATGCAAATTATAGTTTTGTGATCAAAGACTGGGCCTTGAGTCTCGAGCCTTAAGTGAACAGACGTCTTTCTTTTGTTTCAGATTAACTTAAACATAGTTACAAAAAACACATCTATTAGTTTTGAAATTCAAATTGAATTATTGTAACTCCTCATACAACGGTTTAATCTAAACTCTATAAATGACGCACACATGCCAATTCTCAATATACATCAGTTTTGAGACTCACATATCTCCCATAGAATCTTCTGAGAGAAAACACAAATTGACGTTCAAGATAGAATCCAAGGCAACACTGCTAACCTTGGATTGAGAGTTGAATCCTGCAGGGCAGATGTCCACGAAGATCTACAACAAGTGTAGGGACGTATTTCCGTTTTAGGACATTGCACTAAAGCAAGCCTTTCTCAACAATTCAAGTTAGTGAATTCGACTTCTTCAGCCATTGAACAGGTTATATGCCTAACCTTTTATCATGCAACTCACATAGAAATGAATAGTAGATCAAGTTCAGCACAACTGCTTATTTATCGACACATCTCTATGGTTTTTGGTTTGTTGTGCTATATTATTGCTTCATCCTGATTTGATCACATGCACCTCTTGAAACAAATACTATGATTCGCTTCTTCTACCATTTTGGCCTCTTTTTTTTTTTTTTGGTTTCTTTTTTACTCAATTTAAAGAGGATCAAAAGATTTCACTCTTACCCTCATAGTGACTCAAACCCAAGACCTCGATCTTAGGTATTGGCCACTCTAACCACTGAGCTAATACCACTTCCTGTGAGTATTTGCAATTTTTGTGAAAGCCTATGCTTTATTTTACTTTTGGTGGCTGATATGCATTGAAAAAGAAAAAAAATTTGATTCCTATGTGAAGTGGTTCATTTATGCGCAGGCCTCAAAAAATTGATCTGCTTCCTCTTCCCTAAGACGTTGGCATCTTCTGAAAAATGTCATACAATCCTTTAACAAAATTTGATCAATTTTCAGTAGTAACAGGAAGGAAAAAAGGTCGGATGACTCTACTAAAATTTTGATTTCAAGATATTTCCCCTCCTTTAGTACAGTCATCTGCCTCAAATGAACAAATTGCACCATGTTCTAGGAAGAAACAAAGCTTTTAACCTCCTTTAGATATACTTCGTTTTAGCCTAATAATAAGGAACACTTATTATGTGGCTGGCATTTCGTGATTAATTCAGATCTGAAAAACATGGATTTCTAAGTAAAATCATTCATCTATGCATGGGCTTAAAGCCTTAACATCCTCTTAAGAAAGGCATATAATATTTTGACAAAATTTCACTTGGCTTTAGTGATAGGTACAAAAAAATAATATCAACCGATTCTACTGAAAGCTTCGATTCCAATTTGTTTGCCATTTGCATGTCTTTCCAGCCTAAGTCATTTGGTCACAGTTTCAAATTCCAATTCAGCGAAACAAGTAATTCATTATGATAATCTGCTATACAACAGTTGACAATTCACAAATATTCCATTGTTAGTGACATCTTTTAATATTAAAAAATATGGTCCATGAATTTCTTAGCAGTTGCTTTGTATAAAGAATAATAATTGGATTTACTTCTCATACTGGTTTTCTACATCATCCACAACTCAAAATTTCACATTCTATTGCATGACTCAATTTACACATCTCAATTCAACTCTATGTCTTGCCTGCGACCTTTAGTAATATTACACATATATGTTGCCATTTGTTTGTTATTACTGTAGGATAAATAAAGTATTTAAATATTTTTATCCATGCAACTAAAGAGTTGTTCTCATTGAATCGGGGATTGATCAAACTGCTACTGTATTGATAGGGAGGACAGCTTAGGAGCTAAAGAGTCTCATATGAGGATATGAATGCATACCTTTTTTTTTTCACAACAGATTCTGCAAGTAGAGGGACAAATTAATCTTTTATGATTTTTTTTAACCTACGTAAATAAAGATCTTCGCCACTATATAACGCATTTCAACCTAGCTAGACTATGTTAATATTATTGAATCAATTGACTATAAATCCCGGCGCAGCAGTATCTATAGTATGACTAAAAGAACGACCTGGCAACTGAGACATAATCATATATAACTCAAATAGATGAAGCAGCGGATGAGGAACCATTAGCTTGCACCATCTACAAGGAGTCAAACTCGAACTTCACAAGATCCAACCAAGATGCTGAACTAGCTTGCAAGCTTCAGGCCCAGCCAACTCTTCAACATCAGCTAACGAACAGAATTAAGGAACAGTAGCAGTCAGCCTAAACTAAAAAACACTGTCACGGTCACGGGCAATCACTCCAATCCCTTCCCTAGAGCTCCTAGCATCCACAACACCATAGAAACAGACGCTAAGTCATCCCCAATGGAGGCCTAGCTAGACCACATAACTCGACTGCGGGGATGTTTGGGCATTAACAAGACAGTAAGTTGTGAATGTGAAGTTCATATTTCCTCCCACCGATAAAAACAAAATAGTACAAATGGGAAATGTTGGAACATTTAAATATTTTATTTATTATTGAAATTAAATTTGGGTGAATTTATTTTGTGTTTAAATTTTGAATTTATTTATGTGTTTAAATTCAAAATTTATTTTGAATTTTATTTTGTAACTCATGATGTTTTATTTTCATTTATTTTGGGTTTTAATTCTTGTAACCTATGACTTTTGGTTACTATCCTATTAATTGTAGGGAGTGTCCTAAGAGCCTATAAATAGCACTATTTGTTGCATGCTAAAAAATATATCCTTGCTTTTTACATAATACTATTACGAAAACACTACTATTCACCCATCAACTTTCTTTCCAAAATCTCCCAAAGTGTCTTGTGTTTTTTTTTACCAAAGAAATGTGTTCTTTTGGTGGAGCTTTGGGTTCCTCTAATTTGTGCAGATTGGTGTGAGCCACACAACTTGTTGTTGAGCTATTGTATCCTGGAGGGGACAAGTCAAGAGATTTTCTGGTGCACCGGTATTGTTCCGCAGAGGGCTTGAATTTCCTTAAAGAGAGCGAGATACTCGTGTCCCAGCCTATTATCAACGAGTTTCTCATATAGAAATTATAATTTTATTATAATTTCTCCAAAAATTTTAAGGAGATTCAACAAGATGCAGTGTGCATAAGAGAAACCGTTCGACAATATGGGAGATCTCAATTTGAGAAAGATGAGTATAACTATTATTTTTTATCTCATGACTTATTTCTCATATAATGTTTATGATTATAATGAACTACTCACTGTTTTTCAAAGAAATATTGAGAAGTTTTGTAGATTAACTTGGAGAGAGTTCAAAAAATCCGTGCGTCACAAACAAAATGAGATTTCCTTGGAAACCTTGACGACTAGCATCCGCGTTGAGGAGGAAGCAAGAGGTTAAGATGTTCTTATGCAAGACACAAACAATGACACCTCTAAGGTAAATTTAGTATCTTCCAATAATAATTTGCCCAATGGTCATTTTCATAAAAATAAGAAAAAAGTTGGTAAGCCTCACCGAAAAAATAAAGGCAAACCAAGATATATGAATAAGAACCAATATCCTCCTTCAGAAAATAAGCAACAATATACTTGTTGAAAGTGGGCCTATTGCTCGAAATTGCAATTATCAAAAACGTGAGGCTGTTCCATAAGCTCACATCACTGAAGAACCATATGTGGCAATGATAACTGATGTAAATAGAGTTCAAAGTGTTGAAGGACGGTGGGCAGATTGTGGTACTAATAGGCACATCTACTATGATAAAAATTGGTTCAAGAAATACACTCCTTTTAAGGAACCCAAAACAGTTATGCTTGGAGATTCACATACTACTCATGTGCTTGGAACTGGTGAGGTGGAACTCAAATTTACTTTTGGTAGGGTGCTGACTTTGAAAGATGTGTTGCATACACCCTCTATGAGGAAAAATTTGATGTCTAGGTGTCTTCTTAATAAGGCTGGTTTTAAACAAACTATGGAATCTAACCAATATGTGATCACCAAAAAAGGTGTTTTTGTGGGCAAAGGTTATACTTGTGATAGCACGTTCAAACTAAATGTTGAGAATAATAATAAAGCATCTACTTTGGTTTATATGCTCTCTTCTTTGAATTTTTGGCATGCACGTTTATGTCATATAAATAGTAGATATGTGGGAATCATAAGTAGCTTAGGTTTAATTCCTTCAGTGCAAAAAGATTTTGAAAAATGTGAGACTTGCAGTAAAGCAAAAATTACTAGAAGGCCTCACAAAAATGTTCAAAGGCATACCGAGCTATTCGAATTAATTCAAACAGACTTATGTGAATTTGAGAGAATTTTAACTCGTGGAGGTAACATGTATTTTGTCACTTTTATTGATGATTGTTCTAAATATGCATGTCTATTTGTTAAAAAATAAAAGTGATGCTTTTGCCAAATTTAAAGAGTTCTTCATTGAGGTTGAAAATCAATTTGGTAGAAAAATTAAAAGGTTCCGAAGTGATAGAGGGAGAGAATATGATTCTTCTGAATTCAATTCTCTTGTTCAATCTTTAGGAGTGATTCATGAAGTTACTCTACCTTATTCACCTGCATCTAACGATGTACAAGAAAGAAAAAATAGAACTTTGATTGAGTTAACAAATGCCATGTTGATTGATTCAGGTGCTCCCTCTAATATTTGGGGTGAAGCAGTTTTAACTGCTTGTTATGTGTTGAATAGAGTGCTACATAAAAATACAAAAGTTACACCTTTTGAGGTGTGGAAGGGGCATAAACCAAATTTGGGTTATCTTAGAGTTTGGGGTTGTCTAGCTTTGTGAGGTTAACTGACCCTAAAAGGCCAAAATTGGGTGCTAGAGCTACTACTTGTGTTTTCGTTGGATATGCTTTAAATAGTATAGCCTATAGATTTCTTGATGTTGAAAATCATGTTGTGATTGAATCTGGTGATGCAATTTTTCATGAAGAAAAATTTCCTTATAAATCGAAAAATAGTGGGGGTCAAGAATCTAGTGAAAATATTTTTACCCAACCTAGTTCTTCTTTTCCTAATTTACATATACAAGAAACTTATGAAAATGAACCTAGAAGAAGTAAGAGAGCTAGAGTTGAAAAAGATTTTGGCCCTGACTATTATGTTTATATGTTAAGGAAAATCATATTTCTTTACATGAAGCTTTAGCATCACTAGATGCAATTTTCTGGAAAGAGACTGTGAATGATGAAATTGAGTCTCTAATTTCTAATAATACTTGGGAATTAGTAGATTTACCAACAGGTTTTAAAACCACTGGATGTAAATGGGTCCTTAGAAAAAAAACTCAAATTGGATGGAAGTATAGACAAATATAAAGCTAGACTTGTTGCTAAAGGCTTTAAGCAAAAAGATGATTTAGACTTTTTTGATACTTTTTCTCCGATTACAAGGATTACATATATTAGATTATTGATTGTTATTGTTGTAATGCATGATTTGACTATTCATCAAAGGATGTGAAAACAGCTTTTCGAAATAGTGATTTAGAGGAAGAGATCTATATGGATCAACCAGAAGGCTTTATAAAACCTGGTCAAGAGCACAAGGTATGTAAGTTATTTAAATCTCTTTATGGTTTAAAGCAGGCTTCTAAACAGTGGCATGAAAAATTTGATTCCTGCATGATTGAAAATTGTTATAAATCAAATGAATGTGACAAGTGCATATATTATAAATCTTGGAAAAATTCACATGTTATTATTAGCCTCTATGTGGATGATCTCTTAATTTTTTACTCAAATTTACATGTAATTGATGAGACAAAAACTATGCTTAAGAGTAATTTTGATATGAAAGATCTTGGTGAGGCTAATGTTATTTTGGGCATGAAAATAACAAAAACATGTGATGGTTTTTTCTTGATCAGTCACATTATGTTGAGAAAATTTTGAAGAAATATGATTATGTTGGCCACAAGCATGTGTCTACTTCTTTTTATTCTAGTGTTCACTTATTTCATGTTGAAAGTGAAAATGATGTGATTAATCAAAAGGAATATGCTAGCATAATTGGCATTTGTGCTATGAAACTGACTGCACTAGACCTGACATTGCATATGCAGTTGGAGTACTTAGTAGGTTTACTAGAACATTGGCATGCAATTGAGCGTGTTATGAAATATTTGCTTGGTACTAAAATTATGGATCATTTTATAAAAAATATCCTACTGTACTTGAAACCTTTTGTGGTGTCGATTGGAATACTTTGTCAGGTGATTCTCTCTCTACAACTGGTTATATTTTTACATTAGGTGGATGTGCTATTTGTTGGAAATCAAAGAAGCAAACAATAAGCTCTAATTCATGAACTTATTGCTCTATCTTTAACAAGTGAAGAAGCAAATTGGTGGAGAGATTTATTGCATGAAATTCCATTGTGGGAAAAACCTATACCACCTATATTGATTCATTGTGATAGCACTGCAGCTATTGATAGAGTTAATAACCGTTATTATAACGGTAAATCCAAACCTATAAGAAGAAAGCACAGTACTGTGAGACCATATTTGAGTGATGGAATTATTGATGTGAATTATGTTAAATCATGTGATAATCTTTCAGATCCTTTAACTAAGAGCTTGGCAAGAGAAAAGGTCTGGAGTACATCAAGGGAGATGGGATTGAAGCCCATATTGTCATGAGCCATATATGAGGACACCCAACCCGGTGATTAGAGATCCTAAAAACTGGGTTCAATGGGAAAAACGAATCATAAGGTGGCCATAAGAAAAATGCACTACTTTTTCTTGCTCATCCCTATAATATAAGTGCAGTAATCTTGTAACGTATATGAAGATTGAGTTCACTTAAAACTCTTAATAAAATCTGTAGCTCATATGAGTGAGATGTCATAGTTACAAGAGCATCATTGACGGATTTTACCTATATAAGTGTGAGAGTGGGGCCGATATTGAGAATTGGGCTTATTCTTGAAATGCACTCATGAAAACCGGGATAAGCACAAGGCCGTAATGTGTTGGCTAATAAAGCTCATATTAACACCTGAATTATTATGTGTGAGCAGTAGTTCTTATTTTCCCTTAAGCAGTTGTAGTTCAAGTCTGACACCACTATCAACTCTGGAGTAGGGATTGTTGTTTCACTAAGTGAAGGTTCAATGCAGAGCACACCTTCATGATGCATAATGGTTCGTCTTTGGCCGGTAACTTTTGTTTATATTGTTTTTAAAATATTAAAATGAGTAGGGGAATGTTGGAACATTTTAATATTTTATTTATTATTGAAATTAAATTTGGGTGAATTTATTTTGTGTTTAAATTTTGAATTTATTTGTGTGTTTAAGTTCAAAATTTATTTTGAATTTTATTTTGTAACTCATGGTGTTTTATTTTGATTTATTTTGGGTCTTAATTCTTGTAACCTATGGCTTTTGGTTATTACCCTATTAATTGTAAGGAGTGTCCTAAGAGCCTATAAATAGCACTATTTGTTGCATGCTAAAAAATATATCCTTGCTTTTTACGTAATACTATTACGAAACACTACTGTTCACCCATCAACTTTCTTTCCAAAATCCCCCAAAGTGTCTTGTGTGTTTTTGGCCAAAGAAATGTGTTCTTTTGGTGGAGCTTTGGGTTTCTCCAATTTGTGCAAATTGGTGTGAGCCACACAACTTGTTGTTGGGCTGTTGTGGACAAGTCAAGAGATTTTCTAGTGCATCGGCATTATTCCGTAAAGGGCTTGAATCTCCTTAAAGAGAGCGAGATACTCATGCCTTAGCCTATTGTCAACGAGTTTCTCATATAGAAATTATAATTTTATTGTAATTTCTCCAACAGAAAAAGAAACATAGCACAAGCTGGCCTGAGCTTAAGCAGTAATGGTAAAATCCTTGACGATGAGAATATAAACCTTAACACCGTGAACCAATATCTTGAAATAAGACTTTGGGGTCACTTACACAATTCCTCAATTCCAGTTAATTCCCTCTATCCATGCCATGACATCGATAATTTATCTTTAGCTGCTCATTTTAGTAAAGATTAGCAAGCAATGCCATGAGATTGTACTGAAAAAAGTCTAAACTAATGACTTGAAAACTCATCCGATTGAAAATTAGTTCAATTCCTGAAACTAATTTCCATTCGTGGAATTGTCTCCTCCCAGTACAGTTTGGAGGTTTTCCTCTCTACCCTCACGTGGTAGCTCCCCTTGTCTCTCCCTTGTTCTCTTTTGGGAAGCATTCTTAATCACGGTCCTGCTCCTCTGGACATCATGCAGTCTTATGACCACCTAGCCTCACGTTTGGAAAACACTTGTTGCCTCGATGAAATTGAGAATGAGGTTGCCCTTCTTGGAGCCATTATTACTGACGTGGTGCCCAACATAGGAGGCATAAAGGGATCTCTTCGTACATCCTGGAAAGGAGTAGGTAATTTCAAAATAGCCCACTTGCACCACAATATTTTCTCTATTAAAGTTTCACCTGAGGGGGCAACTTCTATACTTAAGGGAGGCCCATGGCATGTGGATAACATGAGGTTTAACGTTGTCCGCTGGCTCCCCAATCTCACTATTGATTTACATTTTCATATGGTCTGGTACTTGGTACAGATCTCTGGTCTCACTAGAGAGAAGATGAACACTAAGAACGCATTGATGATTGGTTCGGAAATAGGAAAGGTGATAAAGGTCAAAGACCCGAACAAGGTAGATGCCACTCTCAGGGGTTTTCTAAGGGTCAAAGTTCTGATGGACTCAAGGAACCCACTCCCAACTGGATTCTAGCTCCCAATCAATGAGTATACGAGTACCAGAGTTGATTATGCTCATGAGGGGCTATGCGACTTCTGCTACAAATGTGGTAAGCTGGGGCATCACCTTGACCTTTGCAAGAATTATAGATTAATTAACCCAGATGATGGGGAGCCTGAGAATATATGGTATAGGCCTTGGATGAAAAAGAAAGTTCTTTCTTCTCGGTATTTGTCCTGGCTCAACAGTCCGACAAGAGTGCACCAGAAAAGGCGAACGACCAGAAGGGTCTTCGACCGACATGGTGACTCCCCATATACTTCACAGGCTGGACCAAGTCGTCAGTACTATGATGTTAGCTATGAGTGAAATTTGAATCCTAGTGACAAGACTATCCCTCTGATCTCTGAGCCGGATGATGAAGACTTCTCATCCCAGATTTCAAACTTTGAAGAGATACGTGATCATTCAAGGGTCCAGTTGCTCTCATGGTTTTGTCCAATTACAGTCTCCTGCTGCCAAAACCAAGGTAACCCCTTTCCCAAGTCCCCACTGGCTCAAGCTGGCTGTAACCACCACTAAGACTTATATGGAATGGACAAAAAGAACCTTTCCTTCAACTTTGGGCCAAATGTTACCTTCAATCAGACCTTTTGTCCCTACTACCGCCCTCCTACCACCCCCTACCAAACCCAATCCAATTCTACCATTCTACAACAAGAGCCCATAAACCCCCCTCCCCCCCAAACCAATGAGTCAAATAAATCATCCCCTCCCTTACCAATTCGCGACCCTACTAGAGGCAAAGGCCTGACCCATATTCTCAGTCCACAAGAGCAGTTCGTTGTTGAACAAAACATGGAGAATGCCCTTAGTCTTAACTCCCAGCTGACCATTTTCAACTCCTCCAACCAACCACCGAACCTCTCCTTCAATTCTCCAGCTCTCAGGTCTTCCTCTGTAAAAAGACCTCACTCTCTTGCCATCCCAAACCCTATATAAAGACACTCAAAACAAGACTTTTAACCCAGTCACCCAAAACCAATGAGATTGACCAGGATCCTAACCTTTATATCCGGATCCCAGCCCCATTTGTTGCTGACCACTCTCGTGGCAGAGGCTCAAGGGGAGGCCGACCCGATCCACTTGGTCATGGAAGAAGAAGAGGAGAAGCTGGAAAAGGGCATGGGACTGGTAAGAAAAGGTACAAGAATTTCCCAAGTACAGATCTTAATTTGGGTGCTTTTCAGGAAATTACGGTTGAAATCCTTGAGGACTCATCAGATCTGGGTGGTGATGCTCTAAATGGCATTCTAAAGAGAGAGAACGATTCCCAAAACCATGGCGGTGGTGGCTGGCCGAACGCCACACGTTACCAATGAGTCAATTCACGTCTTGGAACTGTCAAGGTCTGGGGCGAGCCTTGATAGTCCAGAAATTGGGGGAGCTAATCCGCTCCCACTCCCCGTCTATGGTATTTTTGTGTGAAACTAAGCAATCCGATTTCAGAGTTAATAATTTACGTAGGCAAATGAAGTATTTCAAAGGCATTATAATTGACCTTTCTCGTAACTCTGTGGGGGGGTTGGCTTTGTGATGGAGACCGAAGGTGAAGGTTGATATCTTGTTTAAGGACAAAAACATCATCGACACGATTGTCACGGTGTCCAATCTTAACACCTCCATTAGAGTCACTTGGTTTTATGGTCCCCCATACCAAGAAGACAAGGCTGCTTTCTGGTCTTCCCTCAGTAGTATTTCAGTCTCCCCTGACACTCCCTGGATCTGTTTAGGGGATTTCAATGAAATTGTCTCCAATAATGAGAAAGAAGGGGGGTATCCCTGGCATTGGAATAGAACAAGATTTCTTAAGAATTTTATGGATTGCAATGTTTTTGTTCGACATCAAATTTAGTGGCCCAAAGCTTACTTGGGAAAATAGAAGGGAGAATGGGGATGAGGTCGTTCGAAAAAGACTCGATCGTGTTATTGCAAATACAAAATGGCTGAGTGCTTGGCCTAACTCCCTTGTCCTCCATGAACCTAGGATCGGTTCAGATAACTGCCCCCTAGTTGTTTATGCACAGCCTCGGGTAAAAAAGGGACCGAAGATCTTCCGCTTTGAGGCAATCTGGGTAGAGGATTCGGAATGCAAGGAAGTGGTAAAAGGTAGTTGGAGAAACAATCCTACACAGGATCCTATCTCCCTCTGGAACACAAACTTGGGGGCTTGCAATTCCAATCCGAGGCAATGGAGCAAGTCTAAATTTCCAAAAAATAGGAATGACATTGAGGCTTTAAGCTGGGAGCTTGAGTGTATACAAGATGAGGAAGTCTCAGATAGCTCCAAAGCTAGAGAAAATGTGATCCTAAACGAGCTGGAGGTTGCCTGGAGCCTAGAAGAAAAATTTTGGAAGCAGAGATCAAGGATCAATTGGTTACTTGAGGGAGACCGAAATACAAAGTTCTTCCACGTTACTACCCTAAACAGAAGACAGAGAAACAGAGTGAATAGCTTGTGCATTAACGAAAATCTTTGGATTAGCGATGAACAACAAATCAGGGGGCTTTTACTGCGTTCTTCGGTGACCTCTATTCTTCTTCTGGGCAGAGGAATTGGGGAGATTCCCTGGATAAAATTGAATGTCTATTATCTTCGGAGCAGAATGCTTCCCTCATTAACCCATTCTCTCTTGACGAGGTCCATCAAGCAGTCAAAACAACTGGGGAACTTCAAGGCCCCAGGCCCTAACGGTTTTCTAGGAGCCTTCTACAGCCTCTACTGGGAACAGTGAGGAAAAACATAAACCTCATTGTTTCTCAGTTTTTCAACGGCTCTTCCTCTGTTGAATTGTTAAACCACACAAACATTGTCCTAATCCCCAAAACTCCCTTCCCCGAAACAATCAATCAATACAGGCCAATCAGTCTCTGCAATAGCTCAATTAAAATCCTTTCCAAGCTCCTTGGAAACAGAATTAAACCTCTCTTCTCTTCCATCATCTCGGACCACCAAAGTGCATTTGTTCCGGGTAGGCAAATCCAAGATAACCTCATCCTTGCACATGAAGCTTACCATTACCTGAAACTGAAAAAGTCAAAGTCAAAGCACAAGCTTGCCTTGAAGCTGGACATGAACAAAGCCTATGATCGAGTAGAGTGCGACTTCCTCAAGGCTGCTTTAATCAAGTTTGGGTTTGATCCTAAGTGGGTGAATCTTGTGAGGAAGGTGGTATCCTCCGTCTCCTTTTCGCTAATGATAAATGGTAAGCAGGGTAAGTCGTTCACCCCGTCCCGAGGCTTGAGGCAAGGAGATGCTCTCTCCCCTTACCTCTTCCTGATTATCGGGGAAGTCCTATCAAGGAACATTTCAACTGCAATTGCCTCTAATCATCTACAGGGTTTAAAGCTGAGCAAGAATTGTCTAGGTCTCTCTCACATTTTCTTTGCAAATGATGCTTTATTTTTCTTGAAAGCCACTGTTTCTAATTGCCAGAAGTTGAGCTCTATCATTGGGATCTACTGTGAAGCTTCGGGCCAGTCAGTAAACCTCGGAAAATCATCAATTTTCTTTTCAGCCAATACTCCCCCATCTACCAAAATTGAAATTGCGGATGTCCTAAATATCCCTATCTCAGATGACCTAGGAATGTATCTTGGCCGACCAACCTTGTGGGGAAGTTCGAAGAGGAAGGCTCTTGCTTACATTAGAGAGAGAATTAATCAAAAAATTGAAGGCTGGAAGGCTAACATCCTCTCTCAGGCTAGAAGAGAAGTCTTGATAAATCGGTTGCCATGGCAGTCCCTGCTTACCCGATGTCAGTTTTTCTCATGCCTTCTACCTTATGCAAAGCTATCAATTCGGATATTACTAGATTTTGGTGGGGATTCTCGGATTCTAAGGATAAAATCCACTGGAAAGCTTGGGATCATCTATGTAGAAGCAAATCTATTGGAGGCCTCGGGTTCAAAGACCTGCAAGCTTATAACTTAGCTTTGTTAGCCAAATAATGCTGGCGGCTAATCAAGAATCCTAATGCTTTTTGGTGTAGGATTCTCAAAGCTAGGTATTTTGACAACTCCGACTTTCAGAAGGCAAAAAGAGGCTCTAGGCCATCTTGGGTTGGGAATAGTCTCTTGGCAGGAAGAGACAAGATTACAAATAATGCCTTCTGGCAGGTTAGGAATGGCAGAAGTGTGGAAGTCTGGAAGGACAGGTGGGTACCCAATCCGAATGGGGGGTTGATCATCCCAATTGATACCTCCAATCGGTTTAGCCCACTATATGTGGCTGAGATAATTGATGAGAATAGAAGTTGGGACATAGATCACTTGAGGCCTGTCTTGGAAAGCTCCGATGTTCAGGCTATTAAGGCCATTCCAACTGGGGAAGCACGGGAAGATGATGTCTTGGTTTGGCCTTACTCCAAGAATGGCAACTACACAGTCAAAAGTGGTTATCAAAAAGTGCAGTCAAATAAGAAGCACAAGGGAAAAAACAAGCCCTCCACCGCTCACCAAATCGATAATAGCATCTGGAAGTTGCTGTGGAAGTCCAACTTACTGCCAAAAATATCGAACTTTCTTTGGAAAACTCTTTCAGACGCTCTCCCGATTGCCTTGAATCTTCACAAGAGGAAAGTTCTTCACAGCCCTCTGTGTAGCATATGTGGTGAGTACCCGGAAACAATTGAGCACTATCTCCTACTATACCCTTGGACATCTGCTGTGTGGCTTGGTAGCCCCACGGGCTATAGCCCAAATAAACAGAGTATAACTTCCTTGGATGTTTGGCTGCTGGAGGTTGATAAAAGGGTGAACTCTTTCTCTAGTGATCAGTCCTATGTTTTTCAACTTGTCACCCACCAACTGTGGGAAATCTAGAAGCATAGATGTGAAATTGTGGTTTGCTCACGGAAGTCCCAATCCTATTGGTACTATTGAGAGAACCCGGAGAAACTTTGGCAATTGGCTTCATGCTGTGGATTCAAAGTTGTGTCCACCTACCAGGATCTCCAGTGACCAATCTCTAAGTTCAAACTAGTACCCTCCTGATCCTACAACTTTTAAGGTCAATGTGGATGGAGCTTGGGATGCTTGTAGCAAGAAAAGCGGTATTGGTATTGTTGTAAGAAATCATAGAGGCAATTCCATAGCTAGAGCTAGCATCTACGGTGCCCACAACTCTGCAATTGAAACGGAAGCAGCTGCTGTGGTAAAGGGTTTGCAACTTGCTGCATACTTAAAAATTCAAAGCATTGTTCTGGAGTGTGACTGCCAGGAGATCATTGCAGTGTTAGACAACCCTCTCTAACTCCAAACTGGAGAATCCTCCAAATGATCAACATGATTACCCACTTGAAGACTCTTTTTCCTGGAATTAAATGGAACTGGGTTCCCAGTACAGCTAACCGCGTTGCTGACGCCACGGCAAAGTCGGCCAAGTTGAGGCTGTGCTCTCTTGAATGGTCCAAGGGGCCTCCAGCCTCTCTTCTTTCAGTCTTAAGGAGTGATGGCCTCCCAGGGCCCCCTGTAGTGTAGCTCAGAGCCTTGCTCTGTTTTGTCGGCTCTCTGGAGTTGTTCTCTTGTTTAAGTTGTTTTCTTCCTTTGTTGTTGTAATGGTTGCTTGCCCTGGTGGCTTATTGAAATTTCATATTGACGAAAAAAAAATTTCCATTCGATTACTTGAGAGATGCTAAAGTGACACTAAGTTACCTCATCAAATTTAGTCCTTGGTCGATATTCATAGTACATCAATCAGCTACTTCTTGACAAGCCTGCTTCAGTGCTCATACAATGTGTTTGAGATCATTTGTAAGATCATCTTTTGACAGTAGATGAACTTAGCAATGAGTCGGCATCAATCTGATTGTAGTATGAAGATGCAAACAACTACTAGCGTTGCGCATACAGAAGTACTGTGCTCTCATGTGCGAACCGTCTTTTTTATCGTTTAAGTGTGCTCGATATATTTTTATGACAATTTATACATTCACACTTGTATTAGTTTATTTTGATATTTGTTAAATTTGATAAAAAATATATACATATTTTGCTTAATATAATCTTACTACATGCAATTTTTTTTTCCTCATGGTGAAACAAAAATGCATAAGCAAAATTACTGTATTTTATTTTTAATGTCATTTCTAATTCTTTCAGTGGTTTTTTCTTTAAATTTTGTGCAAAATTAACAAAATAATTATCCTAGCAACATTTCTTTGGTGTGTGATGGTCTGTTGAGCAAGAAAATTGGCTATAGGCAATTTGAGAATTTTAAAAAAGATACCAAAAGTAATCTAATAAGAAGAGATCATCATACTTTAAAAAAATGCCAGATGATTTATTGGGCATTATTCAAATTATCTAAAGGCAAAATCAGAAGTTCAAAAATTTAACCAACTATAAACATGTAACAAACGCTTCGTTTTATATATAAAGATAAAGGATAAATCATTAATATAATGAATGAAGTTTTCAATTTTATTATCTTCTTTTTTGGGCATTGTTAATTAAAATTCGATGGAGATTTGTTAAATTATTATATTCGAATCATGAACGTGGCTACTGTTGAGAATTGAGCTGTAGGGTCATACTTTTGCTGTTTACTATGCTTGCATAATCATCCTAATTGCTTTATTTTGGATTCATGTGGAATTTGTACTCAAGATGCAGCTTCTTTTTGGATGATTTTTGAATTATACAATTGTTCTCAAATAATTATTCAATTCTCAAAAGGACAAATCACCATCGGACAAAAATTCATTATAAAATATTGGAAAATGACAGTGGAACCACTCACATGGCATCATTATATGTCTGCCATTGTGAGTTGACCGGAGGGTACGGTCCCTGTTGATCATTAGGTCTTTACCCTCTTTTCTTTTATGCTCAAATTCTCGCACCACAAAACTGAACGGTAATAGACATTGACCAAAAAGCATTAGTACCTACAAGCTTAAAAGCAGCAAGCCGCAGGCAAAAGCGATTTTAGAAGCTCGTTAACTCAATGGAGAAATCTCAATCTCACATAGTGATCTTTCCATTACCACTACAAGGCCACATCAAACCCTTGCTATGCTTAGCAGAGCTTCTCTGCCATGCAGGCCTTCACGTCACCTTCGTCAACACCCGCCAAAACCACAACCGCTTAGCGGACCTCCGTGCCCTCTCCGCCCACTTCCCCACCCTCCATTTCGAGTCCATCTTGGACGGTCTCCCCGATGACCACCCACGCACTTTGTGCAGCGACTTGTTGATCACAATGAAGACGTCAATTAAGCCTCATTTTAAGGAGCTGCTCCAGTCATCCCTTAAGCCCAACGGTTTTGCGCTGCCGCCGCCAACCTGTATTATAACAGATGGACTTGGGACTTCCGCCTTTGATGTTGCAGAAGAGTTGGGATTGCCCATACTTAGTTATAATGTTGCTTGTGCTCGTTACTTGTGGACTTGTCTTTGTCTCCCCAACCTCATCGAACACGGCGAGCTTCCTTTCCCAGGTTACTAACTTTTTTAGTTTATTTGATTCAAATAATTTGGGATACAAGATCAATCATCCACCAATGATAAATAGTTTGCTTGAACTTACTTGATTAACTTTAAACATATCATATAATATTTGATGAGCAGATGACGACATGAATGCGGAAATCACTGGCGTCCCCGGAATGGAAGGCCTTCTGCGACGTGTAGATTTACCTGGATTTTGCAGGGTAAAACAGTCGAGCCACCCTAGTCTTCAATTCGCCATCCACCAAACTCAGACACAAAAACGAGCTTCAGCTCTAATCCTCGACGCCATTGACGAACTCGACGCTCCGTGTCTATCCCATCTGGCCAACATGTTCCCCAAAATTTACACTCTCGGGCCTCTCCACTCTCTCCTACATTCTCAAATCGGCGACGTCTCGCGATCATTAGCATCACACGGCGGTCTTTGGAAGGCGGATCCAAATTGCATGATATGGCTCGATTCTCAGCCAACCAAATCAGTTCTTTATGTCAGCTTCGGAACCCTGGTGACCTTGACACGTACCCAAATCATAGAGTTTTGGTACGGTCTGGTCAACAGTGGGCACCCGTTCTTGTGGGTTTTACAGTCCGACATCACTTCGGGTTTAGATGGAGACCCGATTCCCATGGAGCTTGAAATTGGGACAAAAGAAAGAGGATACATAGTGAATTGGGTCTCGCAAGAGGAAGTCTTGGCTCACAAGTCAATGGGTGGGTTCTTGACCCACAGCGGATGGAATTCTACCCTAGAGAGCATTGTAGCAGGAATTCCTATGATTTGTTGGCCTAAAATAGGGGATCATTACATCATTAGCAGAACTGTTAGTGAGAAGTGGAAGGTTGGTCTTCGATTGAAAGAAAACTGTGACAGAAAGGACATTGAAACCATGATAAGAATGTTGATGGAATTTAAGAGGGCAGAGATTCAGAGCTCAATGGATGCAATTTCAAAAGTGGCTCGTGATAGTGTTGCGAAAGGTGGATCTTCAAACCACAACTTGGAGATACTAATCCAAGACATCAGGAATATGCATGCAAGACCACAGTGAGAGGGCTTGGGCTTAAATAATGGGTGACTACACACATTGGCTAGTACAAGTAGCAAAACTAATGTAATGGCTGTGCAGATAATCGATGGGCCAAGAAGAAGATGAACCACTAGAATATATGTAATGGAGGCAAGAGATCCCATCAAAATCAAAATCAAACTCAAATTTATAAAGATGCTTTGTTTGTCCTCCTCTTTCTTTTACTGGTTTTTTCACTCCGACTTCCCTCTCTTTTTTCTGCTCTTCAACCGCGATCCGCTTCTACACGTACAGAATCTCCACCCTCGGATTCACGACCATAATTTCGTAATAGGTAAAAACTCCAAATGGCTGAATTATTATAAAAGGTACTTTTTGGTACCTACGAATTTTTTTCACTCCAAATTGTATCTGAAATATTGTGCCGTTACCAAATATAATACATCCGTTAACTAT
The DNA here is from genome assembly GCA_025331145.1 of Rosa persica. NCBI lineage: Eukaryota > Viridiplantae > Streptophyta > Magnoliopsida > Rosales > Rosaceae > Rosa > Rosa persica. The sequence continues at coordinate 43,284,433 of WFKR01000005.1, read as the reverse complement.
TCCGTTAAAATCGACTACATAGCATGTACTTTTTTAGAAAAAAACTCCAAATAGTACCCAACTATTGCACAATGTATTTTTTTGTACTTGTAATTTTTTTTTACCCTAAATGGTACCTCAAGTATTGTGCCTTTACTATTTTTTTTATTTATTATCATAATACAGATATTCATTCATCGGAAGAAGTATTACATAGAGGTTGAAACAATACAAGTTTTGGTATAAAAAATCTAATATTTTATCAAATTAACTTTATTTCTAGCTAAAAGTTTTATCAACAAAAAAAAATTTGGGCAATACTTGAGGTACAATTTGGAGTAAAAAAAAGTTATAGGTATCAAAAAATATTTTGCAATAGTTTGGGTACAATTTGAAATTTTTTTTTTTTTTTACAATACGTGCCACGTAGGCTACTTTGACGGAAAAGTTAACGGATGTACTATATTTGGTAACGGTGCAATACTTCAGGTACTATTTGGAGTAAAAAATATTAGTAGGTATCAAAAAATACATTTAGCAATAGTTTAGGTACATTTGGAGTTCTTACCCTTTCGTAATTGACCGAACTAACCGAGCAAGTCAACAAACATAAGAATCGATAGCTAGAGATGAAATCAAGGGTTGTCAGTACAATTACACTACGTAATAATTTTAGTAAACACAAATGAAATTTGTATTTACACAGAGGCAAACTATACAAAGTACTAATAAAACTAATATCAATTGGATTTTTAGGTGTGATTGACATCATGGTAATTAATCAAAAACAAGCGTAAAAATACACATTGATCAAAACCTCAATTTAAATTCCTTAGAACTCCTTAGATTGTCTCCATCTGAGTTTGGACTCTGGAAATATACCTAAGAACAGACCGGTAGATGCCAGTGGAACAACCGAGATACGCACAACCTAGTTGCGTTGGGTAAGGACAATAATGCTTCCTCTCATCTCTGCTTCACTCTACACTGTCAGTTTGTGTTTAGGTTGGGAAATTTCCACAGACATTTAACTTACATAACTCTAAAATTATATAAGTCTACTGATCAAACCACAAAGCACTCACGTAGTTTGAATTGCATATCTAGCATACCACTGATCTTTTGCAGTTTATTGATTAATTTTTGGGAAAATAGTCGAACAGTGTCTGGACTATTTCAGACTATTAATTTTCATACTTATACTTCAAAAAATGTCAAAATGATACCTAAGTGTTTGAGCCCGACCTAATTTCCATACCCAGCAACAGTAAAATCATTAACGGTGTTAACTTTTGAAGGATATTTTCATCATTTTACTATTCATCTTCTTCGAATTCAACGGGTCACCCCTCGATCATCTCCATCCTCTTCTTCTCCTCCACTGAAACCATCATCAGCACCTCTCTTAGCTATCAATGTTTTTCCTCCACCAACTCGACTCCTTTCCAACCATGTGAATACATTAATCTTTGGAAAGAACTATCGGAGCTACTATACCACGATGGCGAAGCGGTGACTCAGCACGCAGGCGTTGTAGATTTTCGAGAGGCTTCCGGAGGGTTGGTCCAGTTCTTTGCCTTGAAAATCCAATTGTTACGTTCCAGACCTAAATTATTGGTTTAATAACCTTATAGACGATAAACATGGGTTAACTTTTCACTTTTACTTTGTTTCGATACTTTTAGTGGCCCTAAAAAGGTCAATTTCTTTTCAGATTAGTTTTTTAGAAAATGTTCTTCATGAAAGTTGTAGATGATGTTAAACCCAGCATGAGTATAGGTGGTTCGTAAAAATCAGAGTTCGTATGTGAAAGTTATGAGAAAAATACGGAAGTTACTATTCATGATAAATGGGTATAGATATTGAATTTTTACTATGGTAGATTTCCAAAACCGGAAATCTACCTTTTCTCTCTCCTCTCCCCCGAGCTCTCTCTCTTTCCCTTTCGGCCTTCATCTTCCTCCTCTCGATTCACCACCGTCCGGCCACTAACCGGTGTGCAACCGGCCATCCCAGAAGCGCCTCTCCCTCCTTAACACCCTAGTGATCGTGGGTTGTGGTGATTTGGTCAAAAAACCTCAAATCGAAGCAAAAACCATCACGTTTGCAGTTGAGCTTTTTCGGCAATTCTTCCATTTTCAGCCATCTCCGACCACCAAACCGAGTCTAATAGGAGCTCCTCGAGCTAGTGATCAATTGCCCTCAATCTTCTAGCTCCAATTAGCAGTGTGGAGGATGAATTGAAGAAATTTTCGAATCTAGGGTTTGAAATTTCTAGGTTTTTCTTTACCGGCCGGTTTCGACTATTGCAAGGTAAAATTGGGACTTGTTGTAGTTCAGAAAAATGATCAGTGTGTTGAGTTGTTGTTGTTGTTGTACATGAAATTTGGTAGCCGGATGTGGAGGAGGCTGCCGGCATGTGGGCGCCACGTGCTGCCACTGTGGGTGGCGCGTGGAAGTGTGGGGCAGGTTTTTAACTTCTGTTGTTTAGCTAGATAATCACTTGTGCAATGTAGTTTTCGTAATTATGTCTTTGGGAAGAATTGGAGAAGAGTAAATATTGATTTCGATTTTTTCCAAGTATGGAATTTGTTAATTGAATTACGAGGAATCCACCCATCGGATTTTCCTTGATCTTGCCTTAAAATCTTCAAATTTAAGAATTGGGGTTAGTAGTAAAGATTGGAGGTTATGGGATGTAAAAGCAATGCTAGGTTTCGGTTTATAATTTCCTTAAATTTGATTTCTTTCCATCCGGTAATTATTGGTTTATGAACATTAGACCTAGCCGTATACTGTGAGTAGATGTTTGATTTTAATTAACGCATGCAACTATATTTTCTTTTAAGCACGAAATTGTTTTTACTTATCAATTAAATCCTTGAGCATTTCTTTTGGCTTTGAAAATTTATTATATAACTTGGTCTCTTGACTTGAGATTCATTACACTTGCATTGAGACTTATATTTTGTTAAAGAGTTTAGCCGAGTTATTTTTTTGAAGTAATTTCGGATAATTTTATTATGCTTTGATCATTTAATTTATAAATTTGAAAATGTATGTTAGTGCACGGGGTCACGCCATTGGTTTTTAAATTACTTCTTGTGAGATATTGGAGAAGCCTTTCTGATTTTCGTTTTTCGTGGTTTTAACCCACCATACCTGGGTCAATATAATTTATTGCTAGCTAGCTTATTAGTACTCCTCCCCGCTTACTATGTGTTTGGGGGTGAGTTGAGCAAAGAGCATGGGATGCTCAAGAGTATGGGACACTCCGACCCGAGCCTTGGAGACTCCCTTTTTACCGTATGGTGATAATGCTTTCCCCATTTTCTTTATGTATTCTTGACTAGCGGGGCTAGTCCGGTTTTTCACTTACCCAGCGAGGCTGGTGTTTTCTACAAGGTTTTAAATTCTAAAGATATATGTTTTACCTTTTTGTTGCATGCATTGGACTTTCAAATGATTAAATGTGGGAAAGTAGCACATATATTTTTTTTAGTCAATTAGTTATTCTTTTTTCCACTTACACTAACGTTTTTATCTACTTTCCCCTAGCCCCTTCAGTTTCAAATGCCCAGTTCGCAGTGTAGCGGATCGGCTTAGGAGTTGGGGGCTTAGCACCACCACTGTTGTCTATCATATGTAGGTTACCAATTAACCTACTTGTGTACTATTCTTTTCCTTATCCCTAGACTGCTCTGATAACCGTGGAACTTGTGTATTATTGTGTGAATTTGAAAATGCTGGACAATTTGTAAACTTAATTGTAGAATTTCAAATTTGTAGCAGAGTAACTCTTTGGGTTTATTGAATTGTTTAGAAGAGCAAAATTTTTTTTTTCTAACAAGTTTTGGGTTGTCTACTTTTAGGGGAAGTTCTGTTAAATTTTCTCGAAAAGTGGGCCATGCAGGTCCATCTTGGATAGTAGGGAGATATTTCGGGTTGGGTCCTGTCACCAAATCTGCTCTTCTTCCCCTATTGTGGTAGACTCAATGGTTCTGGAGAGAACTCATTAATCGGCTGCGAGGTGGGTCGGATTCCGGCGAGGTGGGTGCTAATATTCCTGCCAATTTGATAGAAATTTTGTAACTGAATATAGAATCTTATCGTCATGAATAGTGAAGAATATGTTCATAACTTCATATTGCTCCTAGGCAGCGCCCAAATTCCCTCCACTGCTCAACTTCTGTTTACCACCGGAGCCACTGCGCCTTCCTTTGGACTTGGGCACGTGCTCATCATCTTGCCCATCCTCCTCCGCCTTAACTACTTTCTTTTCCACACTCTTTCCCCAATCCTCATCATTGAAATCATCATCATCATCATTGTCTTCCTTGTCCTCATCCGCCACCGGAGCCTCGGGAGTGGGCCAAGGACCTCGCCGCAAGTGCTTAAAGGTCTGGACGGTCTGTTGAAGCCATTTGATTTTCTCGGTGGCCAAATCCGAAGTCTCTTCATCACCATCGTCATACTGAAGTAAGAGCTTGCCACTCTCCTTATTGAATAACTTGACACAGCCTTCGTACCAAGCCCTATCACTCGCCTAGTACACCTTAATCCTCTTGCTGACGACCTCTTACCCGTACAACAATTTCTTGGGATTGGGCTTGGATTGGAGAGGCGAAGGAGTGGTGGAGCTAGAGTTGGAATCCGGGCTGGGATTAGATTTAGGGACGGGAGTTGAAGAAGAAGGAAGTGATTTGGCGCTGTGGGTTGACCAATGGGGACGCGCCGTCGATAGCTAAGAGAGGTGTTAGTGTTGGTGATGGTTTCGGTGGAGGAGAAGAAGAGGATGGAGATGAGTGATCATCAATTTCGGAGAAGATGAATAGTAAAATGATGAAAATATCCTTCAAAAGTTAACACCGTTAATGATTTTACTGTTGCTAGGAATGGAAATTGGGTCAAGTTCAAACACTCAGGTACCATTTTGATATTTTTTGAAGTATAAGTATGAAAATTAATAGTCTGGAAAAGTCCAGACACTGTTTGGAAGATTTTCCCTTAATTTTTTTTAGCAATGAGCTTTTGCAGTTAAATCTTTGTTGGTTATAGCTGGTGCGTGCAATTCATAGACTTTATGATAAGCAGTAAATGCCATGAGTACAGAAGCTAGGTAAGTCAATTACTATTCTTTTTTAATGCTTTCTTTTATCACCCATGACCAAGTAGGGTGACATATCTCATTCACCTTTCACTATCTTATGGACCATTTACACCCTTCACTACAAAATTCACCTTACAATTATTTCGGTATTAAAATAATAGGCACGTGATAGTTGTGTGTGTCGGTGTAAGAACAATGTCCTTGCATAGAATCCATTTCCTTAGTTTAGTGTCTCTTTTACAATCATCACCTTCAAGAGATAGGCAATAATTTACTATACAAGCCTATTTCCTTACTAAATTACAATTAAACTCGTCACGCCCCGAATTTCGAATAAAGAAATTCGAATCCGAAACGCGATAACTTAACAAGCACAAGAAAACACGTAAAAAATTCTTCATTTAAATTAAGCGATAAAACAAACCGAGCTCACCAACATCAATACAGACTCGTTCTTTAGAGTCACATATTACTTTATAAAGAGTTTACAAATTAAACTGAACAACAATTCAATAAGTAAACACACTCAGTACATAGCGGAAAAATAAAACTAACGTACGCTTCAATGTCCAAGCTACATAGCAACCAACCCTCAGCTTCGATGATTGTTACTCCGACATACACAATAACCCCTACACCATGGAATAGTGCATCGGGTTGAAACAACAAATCTGGTAAGCTTTTGCAAGCTCATGTGAGTAAACCTAAATGACCACAAACACGCTTTTCCTACTCGAGGACAACAATCAACATAATGATTAATTCCAACAACAAAAACCTTTTCTTTTTCTTTTTAGGAACACACATGTCACAACCATGACAAATCAAATCATTCTAAAAGAAAACCGGCAATCCCTACATATAAATTTAGTTCAAGAGATCACCGAAAAGCACACAATCCAAAATATCATAGTAATCTCTGCATATAGTTTAGTTCAGGAGATTACTTAAAAATTGACAATAGAATTGAAAAAGAAAAAGAAATAAGGAAATCAAATAACTCACGCTAAAACCAAGAAATTACCCTTCAACTCTGAATACACAATCTCACAAAATAACTCGTTTTCAAAACTCGATATTCTTACCTCTCAAAGGTAACATACATCACTAAGTGATAAATCATATTATTTCAACTCACACTATAATATGAAACTCATGTCCCTCTTGGACAACAAAAGAAAGTGTACATTCGAAACTCTTTTTTAAAAATATGTACTCATGGACCCAAGTAACCCACATACTACCCCCATGACTTACAATGGCAGAGAAACTAGAGCTCTAACTAAATCACAACCTATCACCTTGGCCAAGGTTCAAGCATACGATATAATTGCTTCAGTCACCACTGTGAACACCAGATCTGTAGATCCAACATTTAAAAAGTCCCACACAACTCAAAATGTTACCCCAAGACTCAAAATACTCTTCAGCACAGTAAAATCAACAATTACATGATAATTGCATTTCCGAATGAGTAAATGTTCAAAACAATAATCTGAATCAAATCAAAATTATTATACTTCCACAATGTCAAGCCATCAACATATATATTTCACGTAAATATATATATATATACACACACACACACACACACGTGGTCAACCACTCAGGAATGTCACTAATACAACTATAGTTCACGATCACAAAACTTGAGAAACTCATTTTCATACTTAAAACTCATTTTTTATACCTGTTAACCGCAGTCCTATGAACCGTAGTCGATTGAGTTCATAACTTTTAAAACAAATATTCATTTTTCGAAAATGATTTACAATTTATCAATCAATTCCGAACAATAAGTAAATCGGTTTGTAAATGAATCACGTAAGATTTACTCACCTCTAAATCCCGCTGCGTCTTCTCTTACAGCAGAGATAAGGTATCGACTACTCTCCCTCAATCACCTAAGGAACGTACGTCATGACTTAGTACACGAATAAAAAATGATCGAAGTTCGAACCCCCGTTGAATTAAAATCCCGAAAGCAATGTTAATAGAGGCGAAACTTCATCCAAGACCACCTGAGGCCTCTGGAATACTTCTACAATCAATATATCAAAGTTACAAGTTGATTGGACAGCCGAATCCTCATGGATCGAAAACCGATCGAACCGAAAATCCTAAAACCGTAACATGCCTATACGATCTCCAAAAATTACAAACTATATATCGAAATGTTTATATCAACGAGTAGATTGTAATGAGGGACAGAAATTGCTTCCGAGGTGGCCTGAAGCCTCTGGAAAACGGTGTCGCAGAAAGTGGCAGAGCCGTCGCCGACCTCCGAATTAGGCGGCAAGACCTATGCAAGACTCTTCCTCTCAACATGTACATCAACATTCATAACTAGCACAAAGTCTGAATCAAAGCCATTTGGTCAGAATTTACCTCGAAATATTTGAAATCCGAAGAACCCTAGATTCTCAATCTTCAAAATTCGATCTCCACAAGTTGAATCATTGCAAGCCACTTTGGGAGAAAGATTCTACGTCCTCTCGGCTCCAAAAGCCCCCAAGAATCCCCGTCTGAGGAGGCCGAAAACAAGAGTTCCAAGTTGACCAAGAATTGCAGCCCCTCTACCTCTTTCCGGTGTTGCCATCCACGGCCTGACCCAGGTGGTGAAACTTCCACAGACTTGGAGAAGAGTGTGAGGCGAAGAAAATGAGACAAGTAGCTCGTCGATTGGTGATCCAAATTTGGGAGAAATCGCTGATAGAAATTTGCTGCTCGGAACCCCTTAGGGAGAGAGGAAAGAGAAAAGTTTCCAAAAATAGAAACTTTGGTATTTTCTGAAATTTCCCAATTTTTTCCTATTTAACAAAAATGGAAACTTTTTCCGTTGATCTTAACTTCTTCATACGAACTCCGATTTTCGCATTCTGCATGTCCACGAACTCGTTCGCTCTACAATTTCTGTGAAGAAAGTTTTCAGAGAAAATTAACCAATAAAAAGTCAACTCTTTAACCGCTCGAAAATAAAACGTTTCGAGTAATTATTTCTTCCGAAGTACTTTCACTCCATCCTCGAACCACGAAATCGTACTAACGAATACTTTCTTAATTCCAGGAAATTCCGAAAAATTAATAACGAATTTCTAAGGTATTACAAAACTCTTACTCGATCTAGTCTCATCTTTCAGATGCAGTGAAGTGAATTTCACTAGCTAGGTCAAATTACAATTTGCCTTTGCTTGAAGACCTAACTATGGTTACAATTTTATATTAAGGTGGGCAGATGGTTGACGGTACATATGTTACAACAATTCATAGACTGGCTAGTACAAGCCGTAAAAGCTGGCCATATATGGTTAATAATGTTGCTGAAAGCTACGTAACTCAATTCAATTTGAGCTCAACACATGCCTTCTTCGTCTTCTTGCTCCAGATCGTCTCGTACAAGCTTAGATTCCATGCCAATTAAGTGAGTGAAGTTACTTAGGGGGGTGTATTGTATTTAGATTTGTGTAGACTTTTTTTAAATGACAGACTTTTTGAAAAGTCTATAGACTCTTTAAAAAGTTGATGAACTCCTTTTGATTTCTAAAAACCATTGATTTAGCCATAGACTTTTTATTGATTTATGAAATCTATATACTTTTATTATGAATGAATTCTATAGATTTCTTAATACATAAAAAACTAAAAAATACAATCAATCCAACTCAAAAGCAAACCAAGATAATAGTTTGTTGTCTATTTAATAGTCAAGTATTTTCTGGTAGACAGTGACTCAAATAAATGATTATTACTCTGTCTAGCAAGTATTTTATCATTCCTAATCTCCCAACTAACATAAAGATACAATATAAATCACTTGATATTTATAGTTAATTATTCTCACCAATCTTGTTTTCGCCGATTAACATATATGATAACAAGATATATATTGGTCACTGTCTTTATATATATATATATATATATATATATATATATATATATATCTTTTATCCAGAGCGGAGCTCCGCTTTGAAATTAAGGTGTGAAGTTCGAGTTTTGGGTCAGTTTTCGGTCGCATATCCACATCTCGACCGTTCAGTTTTTATGTATTCGTGTATAGATCATCTCTACAAGTTTTCAGTCAAATTGATGACCTTTTAGGTATCTAACTTGCTTACACCAATGGACGGACTGAATCTGTCAATCTGAACCATACTAGCTTTAAAGAAATTATCAATGCCTTAACGATCACACACACACACACACACACGAAACCCTTTCCAAAGAGGACGTCCACACTGTTGCTAAAGTGCAGACGTCGACGCAGCAGCCTCGATTGAGCTTCGATGGAGCGGCCGGGCTTGAGAGACGGACGCGCGGGTCGAACGGAGCTATCTGCAGTTGGTGGAGTCGTCGGCGACGGGGTTGCAGCTTGCTGCAGAAAACCTACAGTTGCAGGTCGGGTTGCTGCCCAGAACCTGTAACCCCGACCTCCTCCGACCTCAAACGCTGCCCAGAATCGTCCGAGAAGCCTCCGGCCTCCCTCCTGCAAGCTGCGCGCCACCGTCGCCACCTGGAACGCCTCAGCTGCGTCGACGTATATATAGTCCGGCCACACTAAGGACATCCTTACCTAAGTTTAGGTACGGATTTCCTTTTTTCGGCCACTTTTCGATCACATATTCACATCTTAACCGTTCAATTTTTAGGTCCTAACGTATAGATCACCTCTACAAAATTTCAACCAAATTGGTGCTCCTTAAGGTATCCAAAACTGCAAATTATAACAATGTAAATGAACAATTCTGGTTCGACAGATTCGGTTCGTTCGTGTAAACTACAGTTTTGGACTCCTTAACCATCACCAAATTGGCTGAAATTTTACATAGATGATCTACACATGAGGAACTAAAAACTGAACGGTTAAGATATGAAAATGTGATCGGAAAGTGAGTGAAAACATCAAATCCATTCCATAAGCTTAGGTAAGGACATCCTTACCTGAGGAAAAAAAAAAAAAATATATATATATATATATATATTCAATCAATTGAAGTTCAATTTTTCAAGCTTCATTTGAACCGTAAATATAAACTCAAATAAATAAGAATAACTAAGAAAACACAATCCAATATTTCATAGCAACACTATTCTAGGTTTTTGAGGTAGACCATAATATTTGGGTATTAGTGAACATGTTAGGTATCCAAAACATTGATATCATAAACGATTAAAGAAAAGACACAAAAAAAAAAACAGAAAGAAAGATGATGGAAGATCAACCCCTTCCCCCGCAAACAGAAAGTCTATCATAGACTTTTCCAAATCTTTGATCTGGTGGCTGAAAAATTATTGGAGTTTGATGTGTATAATTAACACTACAAAGTCCATAATTATCTATGAGTTTCTAAGTCCTTAAGTATGAATGATATTTTGAATACCTTTGTACTTTCATTCATTTTTAAAAGTTCTAATTGAATACACCTAGATTTTGGTGGAATTCATAAAATCTTTTAAGATCCTGATTGAATACCCCAAGACTTTCATGGACTATTAAAAGTCTATATTGAATACACCTGGACTTTTAGATTCCATAGATTTGTTAAAAAGTTCCAGTAATTCCATATATAATACACCCCTTAGTGCCTCATCTAATCTCCTTAGGCACAATGTTATTTTCATCTCATTAATATTGCACATCACTTTTCAGGTACCACCAGATACATTTGATCAGCAATTAATGACAAGAAATTATAAAATTTTGGCAAATTATCATATAATTTAGTTTTTTTTTCGCCAAAATTTCATTATATTCCCAACTAATTAGCAGCTACAACAAAGACAGATCGATTGGTGATGCGCATCAAATTCCATCTAGGTTTCACTTAAGACTACAAGGATCAAGAGAAAATCATTTTAATGAAGATACGCTAGCCAAAAATGAAAATGCTTGTAATGTAGCAATCAGGCACCCATACATCAATACACCATCCATTAAATAAGATCAACAAATTGAATTAATTTTATAATTCTCAGTTCTCTTGAATTTCTGCTGCAACTCTAACAGAAGAGCTCAAATTGATTTAACAACTCGATTTGTATTGGACATTCCCTTCATGAAGATGGGGACACAGACCCAGTCTACAAATTGGATCTGATTTAGCCAAAGAGAGCAGAACAAATTACAAGGAAATGATTTTTGGTTTTCATTTTGAGGGAGAAAGTTTGAAAGAGAAGAGTTTTTTTGGGTCTGAGAATGAGAAGAGTTGCAGAGAGGTGTAACCGATGGGCCTTAATTTTCAACTTGTTTCAATTTAATTCGATTGCTGTATCTGCAAACAATAAAGAAATATAAGAAAGCGTGGTCGTTACCAGAGCACAGCAGCACCGCCAATGGTGATCGAGTCGCCGAAAAACTGAATTGAAGAACGGTCGGAGTTGCCGAAGCTTTCGGCCTTCGACTCTCCCTTCAAACCAAGATCACGGGGATGCCGATGATGGAGAGGCAAGTCCGATGGGACCAGTACCCTGTCGCGACATGGCCTAGCGACGGAGATACAGTCTGCTCACTATCGTCGCTTCGCGGGTCTAGAAAACTGGTCGAGAGGCCCGATGCTTCTGGCCCCTTCGATCTGAATTGAGTATTTAAAGCATCAACGTTGGAGATCAAGCGGTGGGTTTATCAACGGTCAACACTGCACCACGTTAATTAATAAGTTCCATAATTATGAAGACTTTGAAAAATCATAATAAATAACTTCGGTGTCCGAAAATTTTTCCGAAAATTACTTTATTATCAAATTCATCAATTGAAGATTCCACATCAAAAAAAATTTTAGAAAATATTTTTTAGATCTCTAAATATAATCACTGAGACCATGGACTCAATTTATAATGGGCTGACCTTTTTGATCAAAAATTTTTTTTTTATAATAATCCCACTTTAACTCCTTGATAAAAAACCATAGCTCACAGAATATTTTATGGTGGTTATAAAAAATTCAGTTAATTTCCTATTCGTTTCGACTTCGATCCACTTGGTCAAATATAGTTACATTTTTAACCCTATAATTATATATCAAATCCTCAAAGGACAGCCACATTAAGACATATGAAAATGGAGAAACCAACCGTAGGATGAGAGAATTGGAATATTTTATGTCTGTTGCAAAAAATTCAGCCAATTTCATTATTGTTTCCACTTCAATCCATTTGGTCAACTAATTATACGCTTATAATTTCCTAGGAGAAGTGAATCATGAGGAGATAAATTTTCTGAAATTTTTACATTGGTTAATGTAGCTCATACCCATGAGAATGTGAGAGCTGACAGATCAAAAAAATAAGTTGCGAATAAACGGTTATGAGCGTATTACTTTTAAGTGGTGTTATGGGGTTTATGGTTGACCTAGTAGATCGAAACCCAAACGATGACGAAAAAAACAGAAATTTTGACCATAACAATTTCTTATTGTCATGATAACATCCAACTATCAATTTTGATAAAATCTATTTCTTCCACCTTGTTCCTTATGGAAGGTTTTTTTTTTTTTTCTTTTAGGACAAAATACTATTTACTCCCTACACTTATAGAGAGTCGACGTTTCAGTCTCTCACCTTTCAATTTCACCTTAAAACTCCATAAACTCTCCAATTTTATCCAAATGGTCATTGCCGTCAATTTTTCATCAAAATCTCCGTTAAATTGCTGACGTGACATTTCTTACAAGCTGAAATGTCTATTATACCCTCACTTATTTTTTTTCCTCTCTTTTTTTCTTTTTTCTTTTTACCTCTTCTTCTACCAGCTCTGTCTCATCCTCTTCTTCTACGCAACACCATAGGCTGTATTTCTTCCGATCCCTTCAACCACGACAACGACTTCTCCCAGCTCGGCAGCTCCGCCTTTGAGCCACCACATCGTCTTCCTCACCTCCTCCACCTACGGCCTCCTCACTAATTAACCCAGTTACTCTTTAGTTCTTCTCAAACTAAGCAGCCTAAAGTCTTGACCTTTCTAAACAAATTGGGTCTCTTTCTCTCTCCCCCCTCTCTTTCTCTCTCTCTTTGTACAGAACAGAGAGCAACCTAAACTTGGTCAATGATAACAGTACATATAATAAAGTCTTTTTCTTTTCTCCCACTCCATTCATAAATCAATGGCCTGATTATACAAACATAATTGGTGAGGCGGTGGTAATTAATCAGTTCTGGTGAAGAAAATTTCAAAGAATGGTTTCAATTTGGCCATTTGGGGATGAAGACAGATCATATCAATGAGGGATCCTGAGATTCTGACTAAGAGGGAAACAAAGAGTTAGAGAGGAAGCTAAACCTCTTTGTCTTCTTCGGGGGTGACGTCATCGGCAGCGGTTTCTTCGGAGACTAGAGCTTCAGCGACGGTGGAGAGTTTGAAGTCTTTGTGGGGGAGTCTGACCTTGAGGTCTCGATTCACATTGGGTTCCATCTTTCCTAGCTCCCTATCCGAGCCCATATCGCTCTAGTTTGACCCCAAGCCCCTATGGTCCAACCCGGAAGTCATTAACTCATAGGAGCTCATGGTCGGCCTCAACGCCGATAGCTTCCGCTTCTTGCTGCTCTCGCAGCCGAAACCCTTCTCGATTTGAACCCCGAAAGCCGCGGATATGTGGGAGGACGTAGGTTAGGAGATGAATGAGGGTTATGATGGTGGTGGTGGGTGGTCGTTGACAATGGTTAAGGGGGGGAGAGAGAGAGAGATAGAGATAGAGAGAGAGAGTGTGTGTGAGTGTGTGTGCGCGCTAGAAGAAGAGGTAAAAAAAAAACAAAACAAAAAACAAAAAAGAGAGAAAAAAATATACAAGAAAAAAATAAATGAGGGTATAATAGAATTTCAGCATGTAAGAAATGCCACATCAGCAATCTAACGGAGATTTTGACGGAGAATTGATGACAAGGACTAATTGGATGAAATTGGAGAGTTTCAGGAGTTTTTAGGTAAAATTGAAAGGTGATGGACTGAAATGTCGACTCCCTATAACTTATAGGGAGTAAACAGTTTTGTCCTTTTTTTATACAACTAATAAACAAGTTAGACCATATTGGTAGTGTCACGCCCCGAATTTTAGAATAACAATTCAAAATCCGAATCATGAAAATACTACAACACAAAATAATCATCCTGAAAAATTTTCTTTTCTTAACATACTCACCACACAAAATAAAATCAAACCGAATTTAGTCTCGGTTAATTATTACAACTCAAATCCAAAATGTAATGTAAAGCTCTAAATGAGCATACACACACATCACGACTAAATAAATAACATGACTGATGTAACACCTAAGCAGCTCGGTCACCTCCCTGGTTATCCTGACCTGCAGGAATATCCGCTACACCATTGAATAGTGTACCGGGATTGCAACAACACAAAACCCGGTAAGCTTATGAAAGCTCGTATGAGTAAAAGAAGGAACTGTTACTTAATTTAATCTCATTTATTCTCACGCACAGCAACACTCAATAATTTCCACATATGCAAATAATAACAATCTCAATCAACACCAACTCAATATATCAAGACAACCCAACTCACAACTTTCACCACAACTCTCATCATCGTATTTATAAAAATACGGTACTTGACAGACTAGAGCTCTAACTGAATCGTAGCCCGTCACCTGGCCTAGGTTATGGCATCCGACATAATTATCAATTATTGTATTTCATCAATATGTATTCCTATATACATATTTAGAACGTCCAATAATTCCACATACTCAACCAATCGTATCCCATCATCCACACTAGGATTAGAGCGTCCGATTACCCACACCAGTTATTACGTTGACCCTAAACCCATAAATGAACACAACATATAATATCACATACTGAAATCAACCCAACCAAGATACATCATATTATTATGGAATTACACAATTGTAATATAATCAACTCATCAATTCTACTCAATCATGTCATCACACAACAATCCACTCATCAATATATATTTTCCACGTAAATATATATATACGTAATCATCCACTCAGGAATGACCACTAATACCATCTACAATTCACACAAGAAAATTATGAAATTCATTTGTATAGTTAAAATTCATTTTACTTACCTATGGACCGTGGTGATTCAAGTCCATGAAATTTTAAAACAAATATTTAATCCGCAAATATCTTTCACACAATTACCAAAATAAATAAATTAAAATGCTCGGTTCGTAATATGAACCACGTGAGTTTTACTCACCTCGAAACTCCCGCTGCGTCTTCAATATAATTATAATTTATAATTAACGCCGAATAGCCCACTCAAATAAAATCCGTCAATCACCTAATCAAATGTGATTCGAATTTAGCCAACAATTTCAACACATAATTTAACTACTAATTAACGGCCAGATTCTAATTTACATTAAAATCCGACGAGCGGTTTCTCACGAATCGCTCCCCTAATTACCGTTTTCACATATACGAAGATCCAACGGTCGGATCTTCACCCATGACCATACAAAGCCTCTGGGACAGTCATATGATCATCATAACAAATTTACAAGTTCATCCAACGGTCATAAATCCACAGATCACAAATCTAACGATCGAAATCGATCGAAATCACAAAATTCATAACTAATTCATACGTTATCCGAAAAATACGTATAATACGCTGAAATGATCGTATCGAAACATAGAATCATAAAATGGACAGAAACCAAATTTTAGACCTCCGGAGGTGGCCGGAAAAGGCCGCCGGAGTTAGGGATAGAGCCGCCACCGACCACCACCAATGGTGTCGGGGCCGAGCTTGTCCCCTTCGTTTCATCATTCTGAGCAACTTTCATAACTAGCACAAGACCTAAAAATGACGGGAAGGCATCGTAATTACCGATTTACAGTCGGCGGCCGGAAAATATGCAGAAACCGGTGAGCTTGAAAACCGACGTGAAAACTGCAACCTCAGGCCCCGATCCCTTCTGGAAACTTGTTCAGAACTTCCTTGCGAACTCAACAAGCCAAGAATCACAAGAAACGATCTTGTATAGCTCGAGATATCTTGATCGAAAGTTTCGGTATTTCGATCCGTTCGGGTCGAGCTCCGACGAACGTGAAAACGTTCGACCCAGTTCCGGTCCTTCTTGGTGCTTGTAGAGGAAGTTGAGGCGAGCTCAATGAGACAAGAATCAAGTGAAATGATGGAGTGTACCTCGAGATATCGAGATCGAACCGAAAATGGCCGTTTTCGGTTCGGGCTGTGCCGCCGCCGCCACGGGCCGCGCCGCCTTGTGAAACTGCCTCCGGGAGCTAGAGCAGCTCGAGACAAACGCCTGGGACTTGGTTTGAGGTCGAGAGGTGGTCTGTGGAGGGAGAACAATTAAGGAGAACTTTCCTCCCCTTTTCGGTCGAGTGCATCTGTGAGAGAGAGAGAGAAACCAGTTTTTTTCCAGAACCGGAAGAAGAAGAAGAAAGAAGAAGAAAAAGAAAAAAGAGGAACCGGTAGGGAAAAAAAATTAGGGTTTCCAAAAAATTTTTCTATATATACATGTTTCGGAAAAATTCGAAATTCGATAACTAATTCAGAAAAAATCCGATCTTCGTGTTCCGCACGTGTACGGACTCGTATCGACGAGCTCTACAACTTTCATGAAGGAAGTTTCTCCAAATTTCGTACGTAGAAAAAGTCGATTTCTCAAACCGAGTATTTCGAGCTTTTCGTTAAAATAAACGTTTCGAAACTTTGATAATTGTAAAAATTAATGATTATCGAACATATATCGTGAAATCGCATAATAATCATTCGATACAATCACTCGAATTTAAAATGGAAATTGCGGGTATTACAATCTACCCCCCTTAAAGGAATTTCGTCCCGAAATTCAAGTACCCAATTCCCCAAAAAGCTGTGGATACCTCGTCCTCATGTCAGATTCTAACTCCCATGATGCATCACCCTCATCATGTTGACTCCATAACACCTTCACGAGATCCACCTCTTTCCTACGAAGTTTCTTTGTAGACCTATCCAAGATACGAACAGGTTCAACCACAAACGTCACATCCGGGTTCACTTCAATCGTACCGTGGTCAATCACGTGAGACTCGTCTCGAACATAGTTCCTGAGCAGAGACACATGGAAGACGTTGTTCACACCCGACATGCTAACAGGTAAAGCAAGACGATATGCCAAGTTACCAACCCTTTCTAGAATCTCAAAGGGTCCAACATACCTCGGTGCGAGCTTCCCCTTCTTGCCAAATCTCACCACACCTTTCATAGGTGAGACTTTCAAGAACACATGATCACCTGTCTCAAACTCCAACGGTCTCCTCTTCAAGTCAGCATAACTCTTCTGTCTACTCTGAGCGGTTCGGATTCTGTCCCGAATAGTAGTGACCTTCTCTGTAGTCTCCTGTACAATCTCAGGTCCGATGAGCCTTTTATCCCCTGCTTCCGCCCAACAGATAGGAGTTCTACATGGCCTACCATAAAGAGCCTCATATGGAGCCATACCGATACTAGAGTGATAGCTGTTGTTGTAGGCAAACTCTACCAATGGCAGATGATCTGCCCAACTACCCTTAAAATCCAGAACACAAGCTCTGAGCATGTCCTCCATCACCTGATTCACTCTCTCGGTCTGTCCATCTGTTTGTGGGTGAAATGCAGTGCTCATAGCAAGAGACGTACCAAATGCCTTATAGAACCTACGCCAGAATTCTAAAGTGAAACGAGCATCACGATCAGATACAATCGTCACAGGCACTCCATGAAGCCTCACTATCTCGTTCACATATAACTTACACAATGCATCACCTGTGTACGTTTTTGCCACCGGAAGGAAGTGTGCTGATTTAGTCAACCGGTCAACAATCACCCAAATCGAGTCATAACTTTGCCTGGATCTGGGCAATCCAGTCACAAAGTCCATAGAGATGTCTTCCCATTTCCAAACAGGAATCGATAAGGGGTTCAGCATTCCTGTTGGTCTCTGATGCTCTGCCTTCACCTGTTGACAGGTAAGACACTTCGACACGTGTTCCGCCACATCCCTCTTCATACCATACCACCAAAACTGCCTTCGTAGATCCATATACATTTTAGTACCTCCTGGATGTATAGTATATCGAGACCTATGTGCTTCCCGCATGATCTCCTCCCTGAGGTTATCAACACTTGGTACATACAATCTCCCTCGAAATCTCAACCCTCCATCAGCCCCAATCATCCACTCAGAAGGACTCTCCACATCCGGGTCAGCAGTCATCTCAGCAATCCTCGCCTGAGCAAACTCATCAAGTGTCTGACCCTGAATGATCCTGGAGATCAAGGTGGGCTGTAAGGTGATACTACCGAGAAAGATTCCCTGTCCTGCTCCTGCGGGCATAAGGTCGAACTCAGATGCAGCTTCCAACATGCGCCACTCCCGCACCATAATCGATGCCATGATTACTCGAGGTTTCCTACTCAAAGCATCCGCCACTACATTCGCCTTTCCGGGATGATACTCCAAGGTGAAATCATAGTCCTTAATGAGCTACATCCATCTCCTCTGCCTCATGTTCAATTCCTTCTGGGAGAATAGATACTTCAAACTCTTGTGATCAGAAAAGAGTTCAAATTTCTCACCATAAAGATAGTGCCTCCAAATCTTCAAGGCAAACACCACAGCTGCTAGCTCTAGATCATGAGTAGGGTAATTCCGCTCATGTACTTTCAACTGTCTAGAACCATAAGTAACAACACTACCTTTCTGCATCAACACACACCCCAAACCTTGATCAGATGCATCGCTATAAATGACTAATCCACCACCACTAGTAGGAATAGTCAACACCGGAGCTGTAGTCAATCTAGTCTTCAGCTCAATGAAAGCCTTCTCACACTTGTCCGACCATACGAACTGAGAGTCTTTCCTGGTCAATTTGGTCAAAGCTGAGGCAATACCAGAAAACCCTTCAATGAAGCGCCTGTAATAACCGGCCAATCCAAGGAAGCTACGGATTTCTGTAACCGTAGTAGGGCGACTCCAACTCATCACTGCTTCAACCTTCGAAGGATCCACAGAAACTCCATCCTTCGAGACCACATGACCAAGGAACTTGACTTCACTCTGCCAGAAGTCGCACTTCTCGAACTTGGCAAATAGTTTCTGCTCTCTCAATGTCTGCAGCACTATCCGCAGATGCCTCTCATGCTCAGCTGACGACCTTGAATAAATCAAGATATCGTCAACGAACACTACCACAAACTGATCCAAGTAAGGACTGAACGTACGGTTCATCAAGTCCATAAATGCTGCGGGGGCATTCGTGAGACCAAAAGGCATGACAAGAAACTCAAAATGTCCATACCTGGTCCTGAACGCCATCTTTGGAATATCTTCCTCCTTCACCCTCAACTGGTGATACCCAGACCTCAAGTCAATCTTCGAGAATACAGTAGCTTCTCTAAGCTGATCGAACAAGTCATCAATCCTAGGTAAATGGTACCTATTCTTGATGGTCACCTTGTTCAACTGTCGATAATCCACACATAGACGAAGTGAACTATCCTTCTTCTTCACAAACAACACTGGTGCGCCCCAAGGAGACACACTTGCCTGAATGAACCCTTGTGCAAGTAAGCCCTCAATCTGAACCTTCAACTCCTGAAGTTCAGCTGGAGCCATTCGATAGGGTGCTTTCGACACAGGTGAAGTACCTGGTATCACATCAATGGAGAAGTCCATTACCCTTTTCGGAGGTAACCCAGGGATCTCCTGAAACACATCTTCATACTCTGAAACTACAGGAATCCCTGTAATCTTTGAAGTACTACTCCCTGATTCAATATGGGCCAAAATCCCTATCCTCATGGTGATGTCAGACTTCAGACAACGGTAGTGAAACACCGGTTGTCCCGGAACATGGAAGGACACAATCATCCTAAAGCAATCAATAACAGCATGGTTCGGGCTCAACCAATCCATACCCAAAATCACATCATACGTGTGATCTGGAATCACAATCAAAGATGCAGAGAACTCTCTGCCACCAATCCCAATAGGGCAATCATCACAAAGCATGCTAAGCTCAAGAGACACACCGAGAGGTGATGTAACACACAATGATATAGTCAGAGGCATAGCAATCAAACCCAAAACATCCACAACCGAACTAGATATGAAAGAGTGTGAGGCTCCCGTATCAAACAGTACTCTAGCAAGAAAGTGATAAACAGATAAGGTACCTTCCACTCCTGTGCCTGCCTGACCGATGGCAAAGACCCTAGCATGAGCAGGGGGTAACTGCCTCTGCTGGTTACCCTACACTCTTCCCTGAATCCGAGGACACTCCCTAGCCTGATGCCCTGCCTGTCCACAACTATAGCATAACCTACCCCGTGGCTTCGTGCACGCACGAGAGATGTGGCCCGGCTCGCCACAGTTAAAGCACTTCACTGGAGCTGCTGGTGCTATCTGCCTGATAGGCATAGCCTGAACAGGAGGAGCTACTGCTGCCCTAGCTGGAGCCTGATGCTGAAACTGAGTTCTCTGTCTCTTCCAGAACCCACCCCTGAAGTCTCTAGCTCTACTGCTCCCTGCTATGGCCTTTCCCTTGCCCTGGAAGTCTCTCTCAGCAGACTCCTTCTCCTACGAATCAGGTTCTGCTGCTCAATGATCTGTGCCTTAGCCAAGATCTCTCTCTTGGTCTTCAGCTCCAAGATGGCTACATCACGCTCAATCGAAGGACTCAACCCTCTCTGAAACTTCTTGGCCAAGTCCTCATCCTCCATCTGCCTCACATACTTGTACAATCTGGAGAACTCCGCATCATACTCAATTACGGTCATCTTCCCCTGTACAAGTGCAAGGAACTCTCGCTCCAACCTCTCCTTCACTGCTGGTGGAAAGTACTTCTCCCTGAACAGCCTCTCAAAGCCGTCCCATGTCAAGGTAGACACCTCAATGCTCCTCTGATTGATGTTCCACCACACCCTAGCCTCATCCTTCAGCATGAAAGCGGCTAGCTTCCTCTTATCTGTCTCAGTGCAATCAAGCAGATAGAAATAAGTCTGCAAATCCTCTATCCAACGGTCCGCCACCATATAATTTGTGCCTCCTCCAAACTTGGTTGCTCCCAAGCGAGTAATTTCCCTTGCTAGCATCAGTAAGCGAGCAGGATTATCAACCACAACTACAGGAGGAATAGGCTGATCCTCATAAGGTGCATCTTCCTCCGACTCGAATACTTCTTCGACTGGAGGGGCCCTACCCCTTCCTCGGCCTCTACCCCTGCCACGAGGTCTACCTCTACCCCGACCTCTGGCCTCGTTTCCCTCAATCTCCATTACCTAATAAGCATGATATACCTGATTAATACACGCATAACACTTAAACAAAGCATAAGTCAAATGCAAGTCCATATTAACCAAGTACTGATCATACATAACGATACTTAAATTTCCTAAAAGTACTAACGTTCCTAGCCAACCTAACGCACTCACATACCCAATGACATTGTCAATACCGAAGAGCACACGATGGGGATCCGCTGCAGACGGGTCATCACTCGGTAAGTATTGACATATCACCAAATATGTACCTTACGCTCTGATACCAAACTGTCACGCCCCGAATTTTAGAATAACAATTCAAAATCCGAAACATGAAAATACTACAACACAAAATAATCATCCTGAAAAATTTTCTTTTCTTAACATACTCACCACACAAAATAAAATCAAACCGAATTTAGTCTCGGTTAATTATTACAACTCAAATCCAAAATGTAATGTAAAGCTCTAAATGAGCATACACACACATCACGACTAAATAAATAACATGACTGATGTAACACCTAAGCAGCTCGGTCACCTCCCTGGTTATCCTGACCTGCAGGAATATCCGCTACACCATTGAATAGTGTACCGGGATTGCAACAACACAAAACCCGGTAAGCTTATGAAAGCTCGTATGAGTAAAAGAAGGAACTGTTACTTAATTTAATCTCATTTATTCCCACGCACAGCAACACTCAATAATTTCCACATATGCAAATAATAACAATCTCAATCAACACCAACTCAATATATCAAGACAACCCAACTCACAACTTTCACCACAACTCTCATCATCGTATTTATAAAAATACGGTACTTGACAGACTAGAGCTCTAACTGAATCGTAGCCCGTCACCTGGCCTAGGTTATGGCATCCGACATAATTATCAATTATTGTATTTCATCAATATGTATTCCTATATACATATTTAGAACGTCCAATAATTCCACATACTCAACCAATCGTATCCCATCATCCACACTAGGATTAGAGCGTCCGATTACCCACACCAGTTATTACGTTGACCCTAAACCCATAAATGAACACAACATATAATATCACATACTGAAATCAACCCAACCAAGATACATCATATTATTATGGAATTACACAATTGTAATATAATCAACTCATCAATTCTACTCAATCATGTCATCACACAACAATCCACTCATCAATATATATTTTCCACGTAAATATATATATACGTAATCATCCACTCAGGAATGACCACTAATACCATCTATAATTCACACAAGAAAATTATGAAATTCATTTGTATAGTTAAAATTCATTTTACTTACCTATGGACCGTGGTGATTCAAGTCCATGAAATTTTAAAACAAATATTTAATCCGCAAATATCTTTCACACAATTACCAAAATAAATAAATTAAAATGCTCGGTTCGTAATATGAACCACGTGAGTTTTACTCACCTCGAAACTCCCGCTGCGTCTTCAATATAATTATAATTTATAATTAACGCCGAATAGCCCACTCAAATAAAATCCGTCAATCACCTAATCAAATGTGATTCGAATTTAGCCAACAATTTCAACACATAATTTAACTACTAATTAACGGCCAGATTCTAATTTACATTAAAATCCGACGAGCGGTTTCTCACGAATCGCTCCCCTAATTACCGTTTTTCACATATACGAAGATCCAACGGTCGGATCTTCACCCATGACCACACAAAGCCTCTGGGACAGTCATATGATCATCATAACAAATTTACAAGTTCATCCAACGGTCATAAATCCACAGATCACAAATCTAACGATCGAAATCGATCGAAATCACAAAATTCATAACTAATTCATACGTTATCCGAAAAATACGTATAATACGCCGAAATGATTGTATCGAAACATAGAATCATAAAATGGACAGAAACCAAATTTTAGACCTCCGGAGGTGGCCGGAAAAGGCCGCCGGAGTTAGGGACAGAGCCGCCACCGACCACCACCAATGGTGTCGGGGCCGAGCTTGTCCCCTTCGTTTCATCATTCTGAGCAACTTTCATAACTAGCACAAGACCTAAAAATGACGGGAAGGCATCGAAATTACCGATTTACAGTCGGCGGCCGGAAAATATGCAGAAACCGGTGAGCTTGAAAACCGACGTGAAAACTGCAACCTCAGGCCCCGATCCCTTCTGGAAACTTGTTCAGAACTTCCTTGCGAACTCAACAAGCCAAGAATCACAAGAAACGATCGTGTATAGCTCGAGATATCTTGATCAAAAGTTTCGGTATTTCGATCCGTTCGGGTCGAGCTCCGACGAACGTGAAAACGTTCGACCCAATTCCGGTCCTTCTTGGTGCTTGTAGAGGAAGTTGAGGCGAGCTCAATGAGACAAGAATCAAGTGAAATGATGGAGTGTACCTCGAGATATCGAGATCGAACCGAAAATGGCCGTTTTCGGTTCGGGCTGTGCCGCCGCCGCCACGGGCCGCGCCGCCTTGTGAAACTGCCTCCGGGAGCTAGAGCAGCTCGAGACGAACGCCTGGGACTTGGTTTGAGGTCGAGAGGTGGTCTTTGGAGGGAGAACAATTAAGGAGAACTTTCCTCCCCTTTTCGGTCGAGTGCGTCTGTGAGAGAGAGAGAGAAACCAGTTTTTTTCCAGAACCGGAAGAAGAAGAAGAAAGAAGAAGAAAAAGAAAAAAGAGGAACCGGTAGGGAAAAAAAATTAGGGTTTCCAAAATTTTTTTCCATATATACATGTTTCGGAAAACTTCGAAATTCGATAACTAATTCAGAAAAATCCGATCTTCGTGTTCCGCACGTGTACGGACTCGTATCGACGAGCTCTATAACTTTCATGAAGGAAGTTTCTCCAAATTTCGTACGTAGAAAAAGTCGATTTCTCAAACCGAATATTTCGAGCTTTTCGTTAAAATAAACGTTTCGAAACTTTGATAATTGTAAAAATGAATGATTATCGAACATATATCGTGAAATCGCATAATAATCATTCGATACAATCACTCGAATTTAAAATGGAAATTGTGGGTATTACAGGTAGGCATACAAGGATTTTGTGCAATCCAAAAAATCGAAAATGGAGATCGATACTCATCTATTTATAGCACATTAATAGGCATTGTGTAAAAAATTAACCAGATCCGCAATCATTTCGACATCAAACAAAGCAGTCAACTCTTTATACACTTAGATTTCCGTAAAGGGAGCTGAACCACGAGGAGATAAACTTCCGAAAATTTTTTCATTGGTTGATATAGCTCTAACCCGCGAGAGTGTCAGAGCTGACAGATTGAAAAAAGAAATTACGAATGAGTAGTTATGAGCATATTACTTTTATGTGGTATTTAGGTTTATGGTTGACCTAGAAGATCAAGTCCAAAATGATGAAGAAAACAGCTGAAATTTTGACCATAATCATTTCTTCTTGTCATGATAACATCCAACGGTCTATTTTGATAAATTTTATTTCCTCAACCAGTTGGTTATGAAATGTATATTTTTACATATAACTAATAAACAACTTATACCATATTAGTAAGCATATAAGGATTTTGTGCGATCCATATAATTAAAATTAGAAATTGATAAATTTAAAACTACCCATGTATTTATAGTGTATTAATAGGTATTATGTAAAAAAATTAACCCGATTATCATTTCAACATCAAATAAAGCGGTCAACCCTTATACGTTTATGCTTCCCTAAGGGGAGCCGAACCACGAGAAGATAAAATTTCCAAAATTTTAATATTGGTTGATATAGCACGTACCCACAAGAGTGTGAGAGTTGACAGCTCGAAAAAAGAAGTTGTGAATGAGTGGTTATGTGTATATTAGTTTTATGTGTATTTAAAGTTTATTGTTGACCACGTGGATTGAGACCCAAACAACGACAAAAATAGTTGAAATTTTGACCATAACCATTTCTTGCTGTCATGATAGCATCCAACGATCGAATTTAATAAATTATATTTCGTCCACCTTGTTGGTTATGGAAGGTATATTTTTCCTCATAACTAATAAACAAGTTAGATATTAGTGGGCATGTAAGGATTTTGTGTGATCCATATAATCGAAATTGAAGATTGATAAATTTGAAACTACTTATGTATTTATAGCGTATAACAAGTATTGTGTAAAAAAATTAACTCGATCCATCGTCATTTCGGCATCGAACAAAATGGTCAACCTTTATATATAATCTTATACTTCCCTAAGGGGAGCCGAACCATGCGAAGATAAAATTTTTAAAATTTTTACATTGGTTGATATAGCTCATACTCATTAGAGTGTGAGAGCTAACAGCTCGAAAAAAGGAAGTTGCGAATTAGTGGTTATGTGCATATTAGTTTTATGTGTATTTATAATTTAGGGTTGACCACGTAAATCAAGACCCAAACTACGATAAAAATAGTTGAAATTTTGACCATAACCATTTATTGTTGTCATGATAACATCTAACATTCAAATTTGATTAATTATATTTTTGCTCTCCTTTGTTGGTTATGGAACATATATTTTTACATATAATTAATAAACAAGTCAGACCATATTAATATGCATATAAGAACTTTTTACGATCCATATAATCGAAATTGGAAATTGATTGATTTGAGATTATCCATGTATTTATAGTGTATGTAGGATCGATCACCTTGTCCAAGGCCTAAATAGCGACAAACGGGACTTATTTTTTTATTCTCAAACCTTGTGGGAGAGTGGTGCACTCACGCAAACTTTTCTAGTCAAACTCCATCTATCCATGTAAAATAAATTGGCAGGATTTCGTTTTTTTTTTTTTTTTTGATAAAAAAGAAAGCAGATACGTAGTTCGAACCAGTACAGCCCGCCTATTTGGCTATAACTAATTAGCGGCTTCACTGCTATGCTAACCTGCACTGGTAATGCATTTTTCGTTTATTTGAAATATAATCGTGGCCCTATGGTTCTCTCTTTTCTCTGTTTCAAAAACTGAAAATTCTATTCCTCTGCAACTGCAAGTTCCCTGGACTTGGCTCCTCTTGCTGCAAAGTATAACAAAATCCAATCTTTCTTCGTCTTGAATAGGGAAAAGAACATAACTACTCTCACCTCCAATTTTTCCTTGACTTTTGGGTAAAAAGGTAAGTAGGAATCTGGGTATTGCAGAATATGAATAGGATTCATGAGATATTGCAGAATTTCAGTATTGAATGCGGTTGATGAAGATGCCCAACCGTGTTGTTCCCAAGTTGGAAATCTTTTCCACCAAAATTCATGGATAGGATATAAATTGCACCGAATTTCGTCTCTAGTTCTCTAATTCTGGTTGTTCCCTATTCAATTTGCATGCCAAGTACTGGAATTCATTTTCGTGTGGAAATTCAAGATCTGAACGATTTAGTTTATCAAATCCCAGCTAAAACTCTTGAGTTGAAACTGAAAAGGAGTTTTGAAGAAACAGAGAGAATGGGTTGTGATGGTGACTCGATCCAGGCTACAACTCCATCCAAGTAACCAGATAAAACTCAATTCACCCATGACTGGGTAAAACTCAATAGAGAAACAAAACTGGGAACAAGCTAAGCCTTTCCCATCGGCATTTAATTTTAATAAAGAGTCCAGTGAATGTCACGTGACTGGACCCAAAGAAGTCGAGCATCATAAGCTCGACATGGAAGAAGTTTCCCTAAAATTCTGAAAACACATGGGTGACATGGATGTGGGGGCGGAAAAAAATTGAACAAAATGCACTCACTACATATTTTGAATCAATATATTTCTCGGTACATATTTTATTTCCATCTAATTGCCATAAAATACACTTGCTATATTCCCAAGCAAAAAATAAAATAAAATCAGCATGCACTAAAGGAAAAACCCACCCGCCACCAGCAATTCTTGTATAAAGACTAAGCAATATAAAAGATTTTTTTTTTCTTTTTACAAAGCGGGTGTTAATTCATTAGATGTAATAGTAGGAAACATTACAAAAAGTGAATCACCCAAACAATGGGGCTACTACGTAAATGAGTCGTGAATGAAAAATCTAAAGCAAAAACTCTGGATTAAACAAATATAATGTAAGTATGAGATGAAACTCTAAGTGACCAAGTAACCTGACATTATTAGGGAAGACTCTAAACACAGTGAAGCATGATTCCAAAGAAACATCCTACAGATAGATTAAGCAATATAAAAAATGATTAAATACTGTTTACTCCTTATACTTATAGGGTTTCATCGTTTCAGTTCATGACATTCGAATTTCACCTAAAAAGTCCATGAACTTCCAATATTATCCGAATTGGTCCATGACGTCAAGTTCCGTCCGAATTGATTGTTAAATTACTGACATGGCATCAATTTTACACTGAAATGTCTATTTTACCCTCAATTAATTTTTTTAATATTTTTTTATCTCTCTCTCTTTTTCTTTTTCCTTTTGACCTCTTCTTCTTCCATGGATCTGCAAGACCCAATGCTCTTGAAAACCCATTTCGTCTCCTCCATCGATTCTCCCGAGTTCACTCACCTAACCACCTCCTTGACACGCTCCGCCATCATTTCCCTCGACGCCCAGTAGAATCCCCTCCGCTCCTACCGCCCCACTTACCCAACCGTCCCTCTCCTCCAACTTGCCTGCCAACTCGGCCGCGAACTCTCTGACGACTTGGTCGTCGTCTTCCTGCTCGACTGAACCCTCCTCCAGATCAACTCGCAGCTCCAATTCCTTCGACGGGTCCTTCTCCGACGATTGTGACCCGATCTTCGAAGCCCTGAAAGCCTAAGACTTTGAGAAGATCTTCGGCGGCTCGGCCAGGTTCTCTATCAAGGTCGCCGATTCTGGCCCGACGTTGCGGGGCTGAAGAGTTCCGCTGCAAACGATATTTTCTCCTCGACAGTGACGTCGCCGCCGCCTCGGGCAAGTGATAGTAGTGGGTTTGATGACCTTCTCGGTGGGTTTGGCAAGGCTGAGCCGACGTCAAAAAGATCTAGCAAGGGTGTGCCGACGGCTTTCGATGATTTGTTAACTGGGTTTGGAGCTGGTAGTAGCCCCCAATATGAAAGGTATTGTTTCTTTCTCTCATTGCTATATTTGTTGGTTAAATTGGATTCCTTTACATTATGAATTTTCGGTTTTGGGCGGTACTAGTGTGGAATTTGAATCGATCGTTAGTTATGTGAATGTCGCACTGTATATTGTGCCTCAATTTTCATGGGCTACGTGTTGATGAATATTATGGGAACATGAGTTTGAACATCTTTTTTTTTTTTTGCCTGATACTGTTTTGCTGTGATAATCATGTTATTCATTGCTAGAGATTCTCAATTCTTCCTCAATTTAAAGCTGAAGCAGATTATGTATCTGGATTAAAACAACTGGGATGACGTCGCCACCACTCTCACCGCCCAATTCCCCCTCGTCTCGCCATCCAAGACCGCCGGGGAGAAGAAGATAGAGAGAGAACTGGATTTGTTTATGGAAGAAGATGATGGAGAAAACCTGGAAGAGGTCAAAAGGCAAAAAGAAAAAAAAGAGAGAAAGATAAAAAATATAAAAAAAAGTAATCGAGGGTAAAATAGACATTTCAGTGTAAAATTGATGCCACGTCAGCAATTTAACAGTCAATTCGAATGGAGCTTGACGGTAGGGGCCAATTAAGAGAAAATTGAGAGTTCATGGACTTTTTAAGTGAAATTTAAAAGTCAGGGACTGAAACGATGAAATCCTATAAATATAGGGAGTAAGCAATATTTAATCCTATAAAAAATGATTAAAACTGTATTACAATTTACCGTTAGTAATCATCATATATTAATACTTAAAAAAAAGGCATAACTGATCAATCATGAACCTATTATGTGAAACTCCTATAAATTAGAAATACTCTTACAATTAAGAAGAAAAAGATAAAGTCATCAAACTAACTGACTTGCAGACCTATCCAAAAAAACTTACTGACATGCAAGCACAAAGAATGCTTGCACAAACTATTGTTTCCTTTTTTTGATTGTTGTGGGGCAGCAGATTCCTTCCCCTTTCTTAAAGTTACCCAATAGGTGCTGTATAGCTTTGGATCTAAGCGTATAGATATGGGTCTAAGTCTTGGGGAGTGGGGGCAAAATCGAATGAACATACAATATAATAATATATATATATGGAGCTGCTCAACAAAATAAAAAAAATTTCACTGGGGGCCACAGCCCACACTCGTCCTCACGTGGGTCCGCCATTGTGGGTGACTGACTACACCTATTGGCTAGTATAAGCAGTCAAACAATAAAACTAAAAGCCAGCCATGGTTCTTTGATGACACATCAAGATCCTCATCTTGTATAATTGCGTTGATGTAAGGTACGTATATACTGAAACGACATAGGTGACTACACACTTTGGATAGTACAAGTAGTAAAACTAAAAGCTAGCCATCAAGTGCGCGATAAGTGATGTTACAAATATGTACTGAAAAGATATGGGCAGTCATACCCTTTGGCTAGTACAAGCAGATATGAAGTATTTGAACCCCAAAGGGCAAAACTCATCTCTACCATTCTCGTTCAACCTATTTGTCTACTTAATTTTTTTTATTTTTTTTTTATGAAAGGTAATGTGTTAAGTGGTGCTGCAATAACATCACATGGAGGCTAGATATGGGCACAAAGCAAGGGTTCCCTCGAGTTCTAATCCATAACCTTTCTTCCATGCATATTTGATTAACTTTTTTAATTATGAATTTTTGCTTGTTATAGTTTTTTACGTGTTGTAGTTTCCTGCAATTGAAATAAGTAACATTATGGAACAATTCAACAAACTTGGAATGCATGAAGTCTTATCCTGTGGAGCAACGAACCTTGAGGTAGTTCAATGCGTAAACGGTATCGTAATTCGTGCACAACTGCCATGTGAGAATTATATTTTCTTAACATCTACTTTTATATATATTTGGTGTTCAATTTTTGGTAAAACTTTTGACACCAAAGACACTCCTAGAGGGAATTGGAAGTACATATATATAATCTTAGAGTATAAGGATTCCTATTCTAACTAGAACTAGGAATCTAAAACATTATCTTCTATTACAACTATAGACAGTAATCATAGTTTGACAAGGCACACTAAAGTCAAATGTTCTTCAACACACCCCCTTGTGCCTCTCAGACTTGATGTCATCATGACACCATGGCGCTTTGCTTCGTTAAAAACCTTACTCGAGTAATAAAAACCTTGTGGGACAAGAACAACCTCGACGAGGAGAAAAAGAGTACAACACACCCTTCACTCTTCGAGATGAAACATGTAGACATCATGCCTCCCCCTGATGTCGAGATCTCCCCCTGATTTCTACAATTATGGGAGTTCGGATAATTTCCTCATTCCAATACTCTTCACATGCTTCTCGAATGCGGATTTAGGTAACGACTTAGTGAATAAGTTCGCTACATTATCCTCTGATCAAATTTGATTTACTTAAATCTTTAGAAGTATTTGTTGTTGCTGATTATAAAAGAACTTAGGCGATATATGCTTGTTGTTGTCGCTCTTGATGAAACCTAGCTTTATTTGTTCAATGCAAGCTACATTATCCTCATAAATGCATGTAGGTTCATCAGTGGTAAACTTCAAACACATGTTCTTCGAATATGTCTAATTACGGACCTTAGCCATATGTATTCACGCATTGCTTCATGTAGAGTCATAATCTCTACATAATTCGAAGAAGTAGTGACAAGGGTCTGCTTTGTGGACCTCCAAGATATCAATGTGTTTCCCATGGTAAAGACATAACCAGCTATAGGGGTCAAAGAGGTACCATACAGCAACAAAACCCATCAAAACATCATCATCGTTTTGACGGAGGGAGGGAGAACCTAGGCCACCTACGACGGTAGCGGCGCTGTGCTCCCCGGTCTCCGGTCAACGGCGCCTCAGTGTTGACAACAGCCTTCGGGCCAATGGAGTCTGATTTCATTCTTTCGTCCATTCTTTTCTCTCTATAGGGATAAAGTAAGCCCATATCTATCGAACCCTTTGAGTATAAAAAAATTGTCTTTACACCAGTCCAATAGTGGTACGTTGAAGCATGACTACATCTAGCCAACAAATTCACAGCAAATGAGCTGTCCTGTCTTGTATTGTGCTAAGTACAATAATGCGTCTATTGTACTTCGGTAGGACACTTCTGCCACTAACACATCTTCGTCATCATCCCTGGGACGAAAAGGATCCCTCTTAGGGTCAAGGCTATGGACAACCATGGGAGTGCTTATAGGTTTGACTTTATTAAAAGGCCTAATCATTCATTAACACGGTATACAAGTTCTAAATCTAGTTAAAACCGTGTTCTCTCAAGGTTCTTCATCTCAAACTCAGATTTCATTTTTCAGTGGTTTCCTTTGCCCTCATCAAGGGTTCCAATTATGTTCATCAGCATAAACCGCAACAATTGCAAATCCGAAACTTTTCATGGAAACGTGCGGGCCATAATTTATCATATCCCTTCCCAATTAAGTAGTTACTTTAGTGAGCGTTGCATTTTCATTGCAAAGCGCTCCATGGTCTAGACCTACTTGATTTGGGTAAATGAACTTTATCAGGGACCTTCATGTATATTTTTGTATCTAGATTCCCATAAAAGTACATAATGACCACATTCATAAGCTGCATGTTCAGTTATTCAGAAACTACCAAACTGAAAAAGTAGTGGAGTGCAATGACATCCATTATACGAGAATATATCTCCTCGTAGTCTATTCCAGGTCGTTATGAGAAGCCTTGCGCCATGAGGCGAGTCTATAATCTTTTTTTTTCTCATTACATTTTCTAACGAAGACCAATTTATGTCAATAGGTTTTATGTTAAGAGGGGTCGGCATCTCAGGCCTGAAATCCTTTCTTTTTGTTAGTGAATCCAATTCAACCTGGATCACATCTTTCCATTTAGACTAATTTTCCTACGTTGGTATTCTTCAATGGAGCAAGGTTCGATGTCATTGGTCTCAATAATCTCAACGTCCTCATGTACACTAGTGTAGTTTGTAGATATCTGTATATTCTCATGAATTGATTCTAACATTGAAGCGTCCCTCAACGATGTCTCTTGGATATAACCATAATCCATAATATTCTCATGAGATGGATTTTGAGTATCAATGATCAATGGATCAGGGTGTGCCAAACTCGCTCTCCTCCTAGGGCGAGAATCCATCGAACCTATGGGTCTCCTATGCTCTCTAGTGGTACCCACGACCTGTGACACCATTATGCCACCTTATGGCATCACCATGCCACCATCCATGGCGATGACATCGTGCCCAGCTCCTCTGGGTGGTGCCATGTCCTCTTGAGGGGACATCAATCCTTGTTGGCATGTTTACAGTAGGTATATGTGATCTCGTCACTTTAGGGGATCAAGATGAGATATAGTCAGGATAGACCACGATAATTTTTTTCATTCCTCTTGGACGTTGATGTTCTAATCTCCTCATAACGACGGGAAGACCGTCTCATCAAAGTGACAATTTACAAATCTTACCGTAAAGAGATCGTCGTCAAGGGTTCTATGCAGCGGACTTACGGTTGGAGATTTATATC
Organism: Rosa persica; assembly: GCA_025331145.1. NCBI lineage: Eukaryota > Viridiplantae > Streptophyta > Magnoliopsida > Rosales > Rosaceae > Rosa > Rosa persica. Next base: position 43,251,527 of record WFKR01000005.1, on the reverse strand, counting down.
CAATACAAATATGTATGCATTCATTGCTAATAACCCATTTTGATGCTTTTTGGCAGAGCGATTGGCACATAAACCGCGCACTCAAATATGCGTAAGTACAAGATAGCAGACTCGCACACAGTCACTAGCTGTATCACAAAGAAAGTTTAGTGGTGGTGGGTCATAGACGAATTAGCACAACTACATATGATATTGCATAACCCCAAATAGAAATATAGGTGTGCATTACCAATGACCAAGCCACCATCATAATCGTTTAATAGTGGCTTTTCTGCAAGACCATTTGAGTGTGTACATAGGAATATTATGCCCAATATCAATCCCCAATGATATGCAATAGTCATCGAAAGTCTTCGATGTAAAACTCTCTAGCATTATCAAGTCGAATTTACTGAATGGGATGATCCAGATAGGGAACCCGAAGCCATATAAACTGGGCCAGAAGTTTATCATAAGCAGCATTATGAGTAGAGATAGCGCAACATTTGACCATCGTATTTGCGCATCAACCAACACCATAAAACATCTAAATGGTCTTCAAGTTGGTTGAATCAATTTACAGAATTTCCTTGGATTCTATGAGAACATAATTGTCCTTTGCATAAGATGGTCTCGATCTATATTTAGCTAAAGAGCAGGCCTTGCAAATCAAGCAGCGGACCTTAGAAGCAACTAATGAGGATTTTGGTTGAGCCACGAAATCACAATTGACTTGAGAAGTGGAGCGAGGAGACAAATCACCATGTATGGCGTTAATGCCATCTCTACGCCATAGGGGGATGACGACACCGGCGTTAGTCGGCCTGTGGTAGGTGACGGCGGCAATCCATTTTCCTCCTTGAATCGATCTTTGATTCTCACTTCTCTTTGCTTGGAAGAAAGGATGTCCTTCTGAAGTCTTTAATAATGGATCATGATGTCACGACCTAGATGTCCCAAACGGTCATGCCAAAACCTATGTGTTGGAATCCCAAATGTCATCTCTTGTGACGTTATTGGATTCAATTACTCTAATAGTAGTTACATATAGCTTCTATAATACTCTTTTTCGTCCGTAGTTATTAGAGGTAATGCAAATAAACTTATGTCCATTCTCACTATGTGTTTCCACATAGAAACTGTTGGCTCTAATATCTTTAGAATAATAATGTCCACATTAAGGTATGTCCAAGACATGAAATAAAAGAATTGACACTTTATTAATAAGAGCCATCGATTACATCAAAATTTCTCATCAAAATCTAATCCAAAATAATTATAATCAAAACTAGACAAGTAGTCGTTACTTAATCATTTCGGTAATCCAACTAGGTAAGGTAAAGTGATATTTCGGTGGAGCTTATGCTTACTTGTAAAACCGTTCTCTCATATCAAACCTTTCCTAGACATTGCATTTAATTGGATGGGTCTACTTGAGAAAGAGTTATAACTATTGTAATTTATTGATTTGACATTTTGTTTGAACCCAAAATTAACATTTTTCCTACAAAATGATGACTTGAAGGAAACTGGGCCAATATCCATGGCCCAAATTATATATTTTTGACAAGTTCGGAATATATTGTTTAGAGGCTAAATAAAACCTACTTAGAGATCAAGCAATCTTGAGGCAAATCGTGATTTTATTGATTTATTATTAATTATCAAATCCTTTGATAATTAATGGTGATTTGCTTAATTACCAAGGTTGTGGAAAATGGGAAGATATTAAGAAGCAAGCTGTACCTTTGGACACACTTGAGGGATATTGGACGTGGGCCGCTTCGTATGTACAAGTAACCAAGATTCCCATGCAATTAAGAATTGCTGGACGTGAAGCAAGATAGGAAGGATACAATTATCCTTTATTGCAATCATGATATGTATGAATGAATATATATGCAATTAAGAAGTGCATATCCAACAATTTTCATCCAAGAGGCAACTACATTGTCTAGCAAGAATATAGCTACGTCACAGAGGCAATCTATTATTGCCTACGATATAGTGTTAAAACTAATAAGTGTTTTGTTTGATTCAACGCCAATAACTGTGGCCTAAAATATAGTATACCCTTGAAGATATTTCACTCCTATTAGGAAGGTGAATATGTAGTGAGTATCCTATATATAGAGGCTAAAGCGAAATACAATAGACAACCTCATAATCAACTAATCGCACAAATTATCCAAAGTCTCTTCGGAGCAACCTACCTTTAAACTAGTTGAAACCAGCGAAGCCAGGGTAACGCCCTAGCAACCCAGCGAAACCAAAGTCACGCTTTAGAAAACCTTGTGCTTTCCCCTACTTCTCGGTGATTGCTCTGCTCAACCTACAATGTTGAGTATCGATTCGGTGACGCAAGAGATCACAACAAAATCCTTATCCATAAGGCATAGAAAAGAACCTTGTGACGAGATTGGTGCTATCCTTGTCCACAACGTTTGAAAAGAAGTCAGGTCAAAGGACGTCCCGACGACTACACCCTCGGTGTTGGCACGCTCGCTCATCAGAAAAGAGACTGTTTGTTAGCCAAACTTGGTCGAGCCAAACAGCCATTACAAAAAATCTTGAAAATAGAAGACTATTTAATTAAAATCTGCGACATCAACATTGTTGTTTCCCCCACTAGATTTAAAGGCTGTAATAGTGAGATTGACGTCATTGTCACCTCCATAATCTCCTTCAGCTGCGAGATAAGCCTCATGCTCTCTCATATCTTTATACACCTTGCATTGTGCAACTTGTTTTTCACTCTCATTACAGCACTTAAACCAATGCTCTGAATATCCACATCTATAGCATACTCACCCATTAATTGAGATGCACTTTGTGCATTAGGACGTCCCATAGGGACGTTGGTGGAGCACCACCATGGCCGGCAACGCCGACTTTGCTTCTCCCACACTGGCCAACATTGACAAGTGTCCGCGCATCAATCTGGCAGTTTCCTTCCTTTATAGGCCTGTTGAATGGACCCACACATCCATTTTGTTGCCACTTAACTTTAGGGTTTTACTCTTTGAGCCCTCCTTTAGGTGAGTTATTATAATTCGTCTCGTAAACGCTCTTAGTTCTAACGGGCCTTGACTTATAGTTTTTCATGAGTATTTTGTCATGTTTCTCAGTAACTGACATATCAGTGATAAGCTAATGAAATCTGGTGATCCATCTAGCACTGCACTCAAGCTCATATTGCTTTGCAACCATTAATGCTGAAACGAGGAAGGTTGAGAAGGTTTTCTCAATTAATTCATATTCTATGGGCTCTACTCTAAAGAATCCCATTAGTAGTGAGGTGATTCTTGACGTTATTCACCCATCGGTGATAACCAATGTCATTCGAATCTAGTTTAATGAAGTCGAGTTTTTGCAGGTTTGCATTCTACATTCAAAAACGAAGGAGAATAGATTAGTTTTGGAGTAAAAACTTCCACGACAACTAATACAAGATTTTCGATTTGCTACCAAGAAATCGATTTCCAAAAAGATTGGATTAGACCAAAACAATAATGTTTGAATGGTCAACTTTCGATGCCACGAACGCTCTTAGTTATTAGTTTAGCGTGAACTCCCCACGGTTCCGCTTTTATGAATCGAACCCACGTTACAAGAAAGGTGGGATGTAGGAGAATGGATTTTGGAAGTCCCCGAGAAAAACAAAACAAAAACAAAATACAGAAAGTAGGAACTTTTATTAAAAACTTACTAGGAGATCTCAGAGCTTGAAAAGTCTTGATACACGCGTGTGTTGATGCAGGCGTGTATGACTGCAGGAGGTGGTGGTGCGGCACTGGGGTGCAATCGAGGTATTCCTAGGGTAAGGTTCTAAGGTATCACGGCAAGAAGAGAAAAGAGGATGATTTTTGGCTTCTGATTCATGTTAGGGCTAGTGCTGATAACGTGTTTAAAGAAAAGAGAATTGTAGAGAGAATTTGGAGAATAGTTGTGTCTTTCATTGATACTTGGAGCCCCTATATATAAGGAGTACAAGAATTCATATTCTAACTAGAACTAGGAATCTAGAACATTCTGTTCTATTACAACTATAGAAAGTAATCCTAATTTGACAAGGCACATTAAAGTCAAATATACATCAACACATTTCTAATAGTAAGTGTGTGTGTGTGTATATATATATATATAGCTATAAAATGCATGCTCTGATTAGATAAATGGGGTACAGACGGTGGTAGATGCAGGTGAGGACGAGTGGGGGCGGTGGTCCTCAGTGAGTTTTTTGTTTTTGGGAAGCAGCTTCATTTTTGCCCGTAGACACCCATGAATCCATAATTATACAACCCCTGTTGTGTAATCTTAACAAAGAAAAAGAATTTGCTATCCCACAACAATTAAACAAAGGAAGAGGTTGAAAGTTCCCATAAACAGGAGGTTAAGTGCAGAAACATGTGTCTTCTTCTTATTTTCTGCGGCATTTTATTTCCAAACATATTCGTTCATGTAATCTGTACTTGAATGGTTCAAGGACTTGTAGCTGCTCAACAACTTTCTGGGTTTTCTATCTTTGTGTGATCCCTGATCGGTTTTGTTGTTTTCTTATCTGGGTTTTCTTTGCTTCTGGATTTCAATAAGGGATTAATGAATGATCAATTTGGAATCCTGCTATTTTCTATAAAAGGAACAATGGGTCTGTTTTAAGTTTGGTGAATAATATTGATTTGGGTTCTTCCTGGATTTAACATCGATCTTTGCTGTATTGATTTGGGGGAAGTCTGGTTGAATTTGACTTGGTCAGGTTAGACACTGGTTATATAATTGGATTGAAATATTCTTGGCCAGGTTAGACATTGGTTATTTAATTGGATTGAAAGAATCTTTCAATCCTGTTTTGATGTTGGAAAGGCAGCAATTTTATTGTGTTTGATTAGGATTTCGTATGATTGGTGGAATAGACTTCAATATATTTTAGAATCAATATAGTGCTGGGGTGAATGTATTAGAATTGTATATAGTTTAATGAAGCTAGCTGATGAGCTGCAGATCAATGGAGGGAGAGGTAATGGACAGAGAGCCGTCAACTTTTTTTTCCCCGCCCCTACCTACATAAATTTATGCGTCCGCCACCGGATGCAGGGTACTGATGGAGACGTTGTAATAATGAAGACCATATATACAACTGTTGCTTATAGGGACCTAAAATAACTCCCCTATCCAGTCCAACACTATTGTTGAAGATCTAGGCAATTATTTCGTAAGCAATGGTCTTTAATTACTGTCATTGACCAAGCTGTGTTTTACGATGTCACCGCTCCGTCCTCAACCCTGATGGTGATTTTAGATGCAAGCTTTGATCGATTAGGAACTAATATCTGCTATCAAGATGCTTAATAATTTTGAAACTAGGTTTAAATTATGTGCTCTTTGCATCGATCATTGAGATTATGAGTTTAAAGTTACTTCATTGGATATGGATCCTCTCCTGAGTTTGTGTTTTATCTGAGCTATGTACCTATGTTCTGAAGCAGATAGGACAAAATGTTGAGGTTTATTGAATTTTTACTCGAGTTTTTCTATTGATAAGATTTATGTTTGAATTGGATTTTTGAGTCGAACTAGAAATATTTTCTTCTCGTATAACTTTTTGAAATAAGAAACTAAGAGGAGAGAAAATCTATCCAAATAATGTTTCATCAGATAAGAGGGTGGAGCAGTAAGATGTTGAGATGAGACAAAATGCAGGTAAGAAGAGTAAAGGAAATTTAGGATTGCGAATTCAAGCAATAGAAGTCATTAGATGTAGATGGCTACACGTGTTCTTATCTACTTCAAAGCTTAGGTAAGTCAGGTAAAACACTAGCTCAGGAGATAAACCCAACTTCATTTATCACACTCTTTAGGATTTCACTTTCAAATGTTGGGTAGACGGTGACTATTTATGTTGAGTTAGCACCCTCTACAGTAGGTAACAATTTTAAATAACTGTGATAAAGAAGTGAATCTTAGCCACAAATATTAATTAAAAATCTGAAATTATAACAACTTATTGTTATGTATTTATTTTCAATCATCATATTCACTTAACATTTACATTACTTTAAAAATCATCCCTTACATGACCAACTTTATTATGAACCCTTTAAGGAAACTTACTTAAGAACCGTGTGACCTCGATAAGAAAAAAAAATATTAGCTCATTATTTCGTAACTATGGAAAAACAAAACATAATTTTCACTTGTTTTTTTTTTTTTACCGAAAATGAAAATGTTTAAAACTCCCATCACCGATGACATGGCAAAATGACGAAGCGTAGGAATATAAGGGCGCAGACGGCATTTTAACACTAGAAATCTCCTTTTCATTTTCATATCCTCAGTCCGCAGCGGCGTCAAGGTCTGCCATTCGTGATTGCTCGATTGCCGGCGACTCCCAATTTCACGTAAGCTTTCTTCTCCACCGATTCTTCTCGAATTTGTTTATCGAATCCGAAAACCCACCACTCGTTTTGGTTATATACTCAGATCTGGGGTTAATTGGCTGTTGTCTTCGTTTTCGTCCCAGTTGGTTCATCCTGATTAATCCTTGAGGAATAGTTGTATTTTATAACTCTTTGGGATCAATTGGATGTTAGGGTTTCCTTTATTTTTTGTGTTGTGCAAGTAATTTCTTTGATTCAATCTTGATGCGGTGTTCAGGGTTTTCGGTTTGGTTGGGTTGATTCAATCTTTGGTTTGTTGATTGTGATTGCACAGTTCATCAGTTTAAACCTGATTCCATCATATTTGGATTTCCTTCATTGTCTAAGAAATTGGCTAAAGATAGTTTCATCGAAGTTTTGTATTAACTCATGCGTATGATTTGCATTGTTTATCAGTTTCTGAGATTCTTTCTTCCAGTTTTTACTGATTGGAAAGAGATTAATGGGTTTAATGTCAGACTATCAGCTTAGGTTAGCATCGTTGTTGCATTCCTGCTGCAATGGTATAGTATTTGCCATCGTCTATGGTTTTTATCTTAAAGTGACATCCTTGTAGCATTGGTAACAGAGCGAGATTTTCTGTTTGTGTATTACCGAGACTTCTATTAAATGCAAGCATGTGATGGGAAGGGAAGCATGAAAACTTCGATTCTTTTTTTTTTTTTCTATTTCATTATTTTTTGAGAATCTCATTATTTTTATTGTGCTTAGTCGTGGGATGATGTAGGAACTTTGTTGACAAGAGTGTATGTTGTCATTGAGTGACCTCAGCTACCATTGTCCAACATGTAGCTCCCATCGTTCTTTCCAAAGATTAATGTAGTCACAGTGGTTGGAAATCAATCTGAATCTTAAAGTTTCATAATGATATTCTTAAACCATATGTCACTTGAAAGGGAATGGAGTTGGTGGAGGAAAAACATTGATAGGCAACTATCATCATTAGTTGAACTAAACTGCACCTGATAATTGCTTCATGACGATTGATATCTGTGCTTTACTGTGTGTTTTTCCATATATCAAAGAAGTGAAAGAGTTGTGAAGCTGCATGATTTAGTCAGATGCTTGTTATTTTTCCTTATAATTTTTTGTGTATATATTGTTTATAGAATTGAGTCATTGTGTGCTGGTCATTTTTTTCTCTCTTTATAATGAATTATGTTTGGGCTGCATGGTGATTGTTCTAGTTCAATTTGGCTGTGTTTATTTTGGGAAGGGGGGGGGGGGGGGGGGGGGGGTGGATTGGAAAACAAAAGACATGCATATGTCCTGTTTGTTCGTCCTTCTAAGTGTTTGAAAATGACTGTGAAGTAGACTTGTAGTTCACCCACGAATGACTTCCAAGGTATTGAATCTTTTTTGCAGTAAAAGTCTAAATTTTTTTGCACCTCGATGTGAAGTCATGTGTATCAAATAAGCACATTAGTAAATGTAACGTTATACCATTTTGACAGCCTGGAGAAAAAGTTCTTGCTTGTTTTGTGTAGCTTCATTTCTGTGTTTAAATCTTACCTATCAGTGGACTTCTTCCTCTGCGGTCTGCACTTTTTATATCAATTAAGAAAATCACTTATCATGGGAAAATGAAGGTTTCATTTATTAGTTTAATGGATGAGTCCCTATTTGTCTCCCTTTCAATGTAAATCTGGAAGGACAATTGGAAGTTTTGGACTTGTTCAAAAAAAAAAAAAAATGGAAATTTTGGATAGTTGGGGTACTTAGATTAGATAACCTCTTTCTTGGTTATCGGCTTTTAAGAGTCGTTGATATTTTCATTTGGTGTGGCCTTCATTTGGTCCTTATCAATCAGCAACTGGAGCATGTTATAATTTTTGTTTTGTCTTTTTTTTTCTTCCTTTAAAGTACATGTTTCTGAGAAATTGAAATATTTTTGTTTGTCTTTTTATGTAATGTTTAATTTGTAACGCAGGATGTCAGAAGCCCCATTTAGACCACGTGAGCATCTGGTGGAGAAACAGAAATATTTCCAAAGCGTCCACAAGTACACATATCTAAAGGGACCATTTGATAAGGTCACCTCTGTCGCCATTCCAGCTGCTTTGGCTGCCACTTCTTTGTTCCTTATTGTAAGTTAATTACTTTTCTCTTTTCCAGAGTATGGAAGTCTATCTATGAAGAAAGTTTAATTTCTTTCTTTTTCTTGCCATCCAATCGTAAAATATTGTGTCATTTTATGCAGGGACGAGGTATCTACAACATGTCACATGGGATCGGGAAGAAGGAATGAGGCAGCACTGAAAAATGACCACATGGCTGGAAATCGGAGTTTCAAAATATAAGTTCTTCCAGACTCTAGTGGTGTTTATTTTCTCTGTTTGCTTCCTTTAATAATTGCTTAGTAGCAGATTCTTTACTACCAATGAAAGGTGGATTTGTTTTTCTATCTTATTTTTGAAAGTTGCCATTAAATTTCTGTTTTGTTATAAATACTGCATTTTTATGCAAGGCTTTTTCAGCTTCCTGTCCGAGGGGTCATAAGCATTAGTTTGATTCTCAACATGCTTGCTGTATTTTGCTTGATGTGAGTTGCGACGACTGTCTTGTTATCATAGCGCCTCACCCCATTCTTTTAATCTTTACCAGTTGGAGGTTCCATCTCTTGCATGCACTATAGGAGGTTTAATCTCTTGCATGCACTAACTGAGTGGGTACCAATAACATGTTAGCATGCTTGCAACATTCAGTATTCTTGTTTCACATAATTTGAAGTCTTGCAACATTAATCTATAAGGAAATGAGAGGCCAACAAGGAGTACCTCAACTTTGACCTCCCTGAATTATAATTGTGAAGATTCTCTGTTAGGTTGCCAGTCAACTTGTTGATTAGATTCAGTTGTGTATCAAAATGATAGTGTAGTATAACAATTTCAGACCCGCAATTTGGAAAAGCCGGCATCAAACTGGCATATGGGCAGAGAACCATCAGTAGGAGACTCCTCCTGTTCCTACGTACTTATGATTCAAACAAAATTCGAGGCTACACTTACTGAAACTTCTTGCAGACAATTCTTTGGGGGAAAATTCTCAAATGATACTGAATTATGGTCTAATGCACATTTTGGTATCTAAATTTTTAAAACTATCCTAATGGTACATGAACTATTGCTCTGTTTCTCTATATGATAGTTTCGTCAAATGTGTCGTTAACTTTGTCTATGTGGTTCATTCTTATTGGATGACATTTATCTCTAAAAAAAAAAAAAAAAATTATAGGCAAGGTTAACGGCACATTTGACGGAAGTATGAAAAACGGAGTAATAGTTCAAGTACTATTAGAGTAGTTTTGAAAGTTTAGGTACCAAAATGTGTATTGGACCATAATTCAGGTACCATTTGAAAATTTCTCTCTAATTCTTTGGTCAGAAGTCTCACCATTGCATCCGACGAGAATATAACGAATGTAATGGCTTCGTCCAATGGATTGGTGGTTCTATGTAGTGATTATAAACAGTTCTCTATTTGTAACCCATCAACTAGATCCACAAATTTCCTGATCCATACTTTGCATCAATAACATATGGCTATGGCTGATAAGTGGTCACTAGTATATATGCTTTTGGTAGGCCGGATAATTTTTCTGGGGCACTGATTCTAAATTTTCCCCTATAGCTTGGCTCTGCTTGTAGTCTTCGGAAAAGCTTTCTTTATAATGCTGCCATTGCAAAGTTGGGTTGGAAAATTACTACTGAACCAGACAACCGGTGGGTATTTTTTTTTTTTTTTGTTGGTCTGTAAAACAACCGGAGGGTTTAGATTATGTAAAGAGAATGTCTTGAGAAAATTCTTTTTTCAAAGTTAAGAGAAAACAAACATACTCCTTGGCCTGCAAAGGTGTTTTGGACTCACTCAGGGAATGAGATGCATTATTGGCAATGGGAAAAGCATCATGTTAAGATAAAAGCTGGGACAAACAAAAACTTCTCCAGGTCCTTGAACAAATTATTCGTATATATAGAAAGAACAATGCCATTGCCAAGGCCATTGTTTATTGAATATTGACGAATAAATATGACCAGTTAACTGGGAAAGACATTGCCCAAGCCAATCAAAATTACATCCATTATGATACAAAAAAGACAAAAAGAATGATCATCAGAGTTCTTTTCACTCTCACTTGCTGCTATAACATCCCTGAAAAGGCTGATTGGATGCACAATGAGGTTGCTTGATCATCTCCTCTGGAAGTTAAGGTACTTGATACCATAAGCAAAGACAAAGAAGAAGAGGAGGACCCAACCAACATGAGCAACGACAACTGGTATGAGGAAGTCGTGGTCGTAACCCCAAGTCGACTTAAGGAATAGATCCAATCTTACTCTGCTTCCATCCGAAAGTAAGAGAACCTTATCCTTCCGGTCACCGAATTGAGATGCAAGGACACCGTAAATTGTCCAAGCAACAGGAGAACCCCAGTAGTACCACCTCCACCATATCGGGAGTAGCTGCAAATTTAATGAATATTGTCATACTCTATTTTACTTTGTTTACTAATTGAACGCCTAGACTTTCATGCATAAGAGAAACTCCTACATTAGCAAACTTTTTTCGAACTATTCATATTTCTAGAAATCTATTTAAATTATAAAGAATGCCACCTAATTCGGTATATTCGAAAATCACATAACTTCAACATTCCTGGGTATGAGTAAGGACAATGAAAATAATAATTATAATAAAAAAAAAAGAGAAAAGAAATTAAACCATACCGGTCTAGCGATAAGGAAACCGGAGAACAAATTCCAGAAATTCATGAAGAAGGACATGACAATTGCAGCGATTTGATGGCCGGGAGTTAGGGCAACAACCATCATTCCATACATTGAGAAGTATGTAAAACACATGAATATAAAGTAGTAGAAATACAAAAATTTCTCGATTTTAAATTCATAGCCGATCATGGTAAATAGAAGAAGGGAATAAACGAAGGTTTGTATAGCAACATAAATAGTCTCAATGGCCACCTACATCACAAAAGTTCATAAAAAGTTAATAAATAAATAACAGAGCAGAACGTATAATTTGGTGTTTGGCAAAAACGAATACAAAAGTGAGTCTAGGTTCGAATATCTTACCTGAGCAAATGCATAAGGCAACTCTGAATACATTCCTGCTGCTCTTTCTCGGTAGAAAACTGTTCTCTCAATCGCAACCACAGATTGCACAGCAGAAGCATTTCCCGCTCCAAGGAAAAGAACAGCAGAATAGGTTGCTCCCAGAAGGTTAACAATATCTTGTTGTTTCTCTCTGTCGACAAATCATATGTGTGAGAACTCGAGGAGACAACATTTACAGAAAAAGGAATGGGATCCTCCACAACTTTGTTCAAAACAAAAACAATTTTATGGAGGTCTAAACTCAGACTGGAGAAAACTTGTAACTGGGTCGCATAATTAAAAGAAAACAAAAAAGAAATTGACAAATGGAGCTTATAATAAGTTAAAGTTCTTAAAACTTACAACACGTTTCCTTTCTTCCAGAAGATGACACCAAAAAGTACGCCGATGAGTATTGTGTTGAAAAACCTGATGGCATTGTAGTGCGAATTCCTCCAGTATGACCAGTGTTGTTTCCAAAAGCAAGCCTTGCATTGAGTTGGGAAGCTTTGCGAGTATTGGGTGGGGAAGTAAAGGTCCTTGGAGCCTGGGAGTGGTGTGCTCAATTCCTTGATAAGTTCTTGAACGCTCCTGGACAAGTGACCACAAAATTAAGAATTAATATGAGATTTGGACAAATAAAAATGAAAAGGATAGACTAATACACTGTACATACCTATACAGCTCAGAGTTCGCATATATTTCGCCAAAATCAACGTTATTTTGAGCCTCAACTGCAGCAGAGCTGACCTCTAACATCCATGTAGCAGGGTTGTAGCCGTCTTTTATCTTGGGAACTCCTGGAATGGCCTGCGAGAGGTGTTTGATATAGTAACTATTTCCTTCGCTCCAAATCATTAATATTTCATTCAGAGCAATTCAATCAATATAAAGAGACATTCAAACTATCGAGAATGCAGCAACAATATAACTGTCGAGAACTAGGATTGAACTGAACACTAAAGGTAAAGCGTGTATAAAGTTACCTCAAAATATTCAACAAGTTTGTGAGACCGATCACCAAGAGGTCCAGCATAAATCACTTGTCCTCCTCTTTTCATTAAGAAAAGCTGCAAGGGAAAACAAAATCAAGGTGAAATATGGCACATGACAAAGTGAACAATGTTAGAGATTGACATATCTTAAAACATGATAATACCTCATCAAAAGCTTCGAAAATGTCAATGCTAGGTTGGTGAATGGTGCAGACAACAGTTCGTCCAGTATCGACGGTGTTTCTTACAGTACGCATAACAATGGCAGCTGCTCTAGCATCAAGCCCTGATGTTGGCTCATCCATAAAGATAATGGAAGGATTTGCAACCAATTCTACAGCAATGGTCAGCCTCTTTCTTTGTTCAGTTGAAAGTCCGTCGACTCCTGGAAGTCCAACTAAAGCATTCCTCAAGGGGTTAAGCTCCACCAAGTCCATAACTTCATCAACAAACATCTATAGCCAACAAAATCAGAGTCAACTACGTAGCAATCTCCACCAAGTCCATCACAAAAATTAATGGTTTACCAAATAATATACCTTTCGTTTGCTTTTGTCGACATCCTTAGAAAGACGTAGCCAGGCAGAGTATAGCAGAGACTCATAAACAGTAACATATGGTGAATGAATGTCGTTCTGTTCACAATAACCGCTAACCCGAGCAAATGTGGCTTGGTTTTTTGGGTATCCTGAGATACTAATACTTCCTTCTATATATCCACCAGTCTTTCTTCCAGCTAAGACATCCATCAAAGTTGTTTTTCCAGCACCACTAACACCAACTAATGCAGTGAGAACTCCTGGCCTGAATGCCCCATTAACATCTCTTAGTAGTTGCAGTCGGTTCTCTTCAATACCTTGGGTCTTCATCTCCTGATAATGAAGTAAATTTGTTACCAGTAATAGATACAAGAATGCCAATTTTGAGTCGCTGCTAAAGTTGATGGATGTTGAAGATGCATTTATTAAACTCAAATTTGAAGCCTTTACACTTTTTAGTTCTGTTTCTCTTTTGATACAAGTTATCACACTGATTTCCAGAAATTGAAAGCTTTGTGGAGATATAAGTCTGACTTACCGCAGGCATATCCACATAGTAGTTCACATGGCTGAAAGCGAGTGAAAGAGGCTGGAAGGGCAGCACCATTCCTCGCTTGGCTTGTCCATTTGAAGTTCCTTCTGCATTTCTCACTTGCATATCAATACCTGAAGGAAATTTGCAAGTAGCCATGGTTATATTTGTGGGGTAAGTCATAATTTATAAATACAAAGAGAATCCTTTCCAGTAAAAGTATCAAGTCAAGTTATACACAAGACATATAGTATTCCAACCTTCTGTCAGTTGTGGCCTCCTCTTGGTTTCAGAATCATCCTCCACAATTAGACCTTTGTTGTCGCCAAGGGCTAAAATGGGTTATACAGAGAACAAATAGTCAACACTTGAATCCATTATCATAACAATGGATAAATGATGAATGAAAGTTATTTTACTTACGATTCAAGTAGGTTAGTGCTGCAATGAACAGCCCATTGAAAAGAAGAGAAAACCCAAAAAGCGCTCCAACAGAAATCCAATACCAATTTTCTTCAGTGTACAGGCCTCTTTCTCTGAGAAGGGCTTTTCCGAAAGTGGGCTGAGTGGAGGAGTTGTTGGGTGGGGGCTGTTCCAAGGATAAAAAAAAAAAAACGTTTTGTTAAACTTGAGAACTTGAGCCAGATCATTTAATATTGAACCTTCAATTGTTATTAGAAATGTATAGGATCAAAATCAACTGAGATTTAAGATGACTTACGCCGCCCCATCTTTTATCAAGATATTCATTAATAGCAATTGCAGTTTGTCCATACATCATAGGTGAGACATAGTAGCCCCAAATCATCCATGACTGGATGTCATCTGCACATGAAGATGAGAATAGCTCAAACAATTTGAAAAATTATAGCAGTCTAATTGATACAAGCATTGAATAGAAAAGGAGACTGACCTTTAGCAACAATATAACCTCCTAGGACAAATACCAATAGCAGTGTAAATGAACCAATTGTGTTAGCAACCACATCTGATCTTCCAAGAGCTGCAATGAAACGGAAGAGGGAGAGTGCCATCTGACTTATACCAATGAAAGCCAATAACTGTTTGAAGAACCTGAACATATTGAACATACGTCAGACATAAAAACAACCACTACTATTTTTAATTTTAAACCTCACATCTGCAAATGATACTAGTAATAAAGTAACACTTACCTACTAGGATCAGGTGCAAATCCTATGGTGTAATAGGTAAAAATGATCCATATCGCAGATTCCAACACTGAAACAGGAATTCTGGTCACCCAAATGGGCAAGGCAAAAGCCCACGCTGGATAGAACAAGGCATCCCTCTGTTTAAAGAACACTGGAAGCCGGAAAACTGTCATTGCAAGCTCTGCCACTCCATTAAACATGACGTTAATGAGACTGAAAAACATTGCCCCCCAATACTTTGCTTCACCACCTTGTCTCCCAGGTGTCATTTCTGTTCTTAAGAATACGGTCAAAGCAATTGTAGCCATGATGGCAATCTGTGTAGTTTTGAATATGTACACAAAAGAGTTCCGCTTCATTAGGAGCCATTCCCTTGCAAAGCATGCCTTGAAGAGCTCCTTATTGGATATTCCATACTTTTCCTTGACCAAAGCAGCAGGATGGGCATGTCTTTTATCATAAGGAACTCTTAGTTCTTCCCCAAGCCGTTGGCCAACATGGAAGGAGCTGAACGCCCGAACAAAATCAGATACTGTGACTAATCTGTAAGGTTGGTTCTTCTTACACCAGTATTGCTCCTGGTCCTTCCTTGAGGTCACTTCTTGCAAGAAGTCTGCAACACCTTTTCTGTCGGGGCATTTGAATCCCATATATTCAAAGAACTCGAGGACATTCTCACGTGGGCCTTGATAAACAATCTGACCCTCGGAAAGAAGGATAATATCATCAAAAAGATCGTACGTCTCAGGTGCAGGCTGCAAGAGAGAGATGACCATTGACACATCCATAATGTGAACCATCTGTCTCATGTATTTGATAATCTGAAAGGTTGTGGAACTGTCCAACCCTGTTGATATTTCATCCATGAAAAATGCTTTTGCTGGTCCAACCAACATTTCTCCTGCATTCAGTGAAACCACCTCAAGTTATTACTGGAAATATGTTTGACATTAGTTGTCATTCCACAATTTCCATGCAAGCAAAAAATGGTCAATATGTATTCAGCGAAAGATAAGAAAGCATAATCATCATGGAACAATAGTCACATACCAGTCGTGACACGCTTCTTTTGTCCACCGGATATTCCCCTTCTCATGTCATCACCCACCATAATATCAGCACAGATGTCTAATCCAAGTATCTGTTAAAACTTAAAAGAATCAGATACAATCAGGCTAGCTTGTACAATATACACCAGAGCAATAAACGATGAGGTCTTATGTTTGAATCAACAGACCTTGAGGACATAATCTGTGACCAAACTTGTTTCCTGGCCCGCCACAGATGTGGCTTTCATGTATGCGTCAATCGCAGGATCTGGTTTGATACCTGCATCTTTCTCTCGTCTAGACAACTCTGCAAGTATATCATACCTTGTTCCAACTCCTAGGCAACGTCCGGAAAAATCAAAGGTTTCACGAACTGTCATCTCACCATAATGAAGATCATGCTGGCTAATATAAGCAGAGGTTCTCTGAGGTACAAATTCGTTAAATTCATGGCCGCAGTAAGTCACTTTCCCAGTTACCTGTTTAGAGCACAAGTTGTTAACACAGATGCCAAAAAAGACATTTAGGCACATCAAATACAGTTTACATAAACTGGTAAAAGCTGAGACAAACAGAATGACAAATTACCCTAAGATCCCTATCTAGTTTGCCAGAAAGTGCTTTTAGCAATGTTGTTTTTCCTGATCCCGGAGGTCCAAGAAGAAGTGTCATCCTGAAAACAGACAAAACAACAAATTACTTTGTTTAGGATATGTGAACCGACTAGTTCTGCAACTTTTATCATTCATTATATAATTTTTTTTTTAACGAACTAATATGTGAAGTTTATTGGTATAGCAGTACAAGTCCAGGCCAGAGATTATTTCTTGCTGCCAAACTAATGTGCATACCTTGCTGGTTTGACAATACCACTAACATCTTGTAGTATCTTAACAACTCTTTTCTTCGATGGTGAAAGTCCAACAAGTCCCAGCAGTCCCTGATCACATCAACGGTAATTTAGAAATCTATAGATTCAAAGTAGGCACACAAGACAAAGAAGTACTCGGGAAATGTCTTTGCACTACCTCTATTGCGTTCAAGGTGGAATTCCATAGAGTTGGAAGTGCTCTGGTGCCTACAAACGCATCTCCATCTATTGATAAATTCTGGAATCTAACCTCAACTTTAGGAATATCGATGCCAACCCTGTTCGCCAAGTTATAAAGCAAAATTTAGGCAGCAAAAAAATTTCAACTTGGCTTGCAATTAAACCAAGCAAGTATCTCTGAACTTTAGGTATACTAAGCTAACAAACTAAAAACATTCAAGTTCAAAGTAAACTTAAATTCCAAAATCAACACTCCATTTCATTGCATACAAATTATGGGAAAGAGAAATAAACCTGTCATTTCTGGCCTTGAGCTTCTTCAAGAACTTTTCATTATCCTCCTCAATAACCTTGAGTATGCTCTCCATCAACTGTTTCTTATCTTGATCCCCAAGATGCGCAACGTCAACTTCTTCAGCCACAACCCTTCCATTGCTCATCACATTCCTCAACATGCCTCTCCTCAGCCTATCATAAGTCGGCAACCGCTCTATGGCCGCCCACTTGAGTTCCTCCTCCTCGTCCAACACCGGCTGCCGAACGCTCCGCTGGAACACGTCTGGCGCGTTCCACATTTCTCGGACACTCGTCGACCGCCAGCTCCTCCGGCTGCTCGACTGCCTTATTAAGTCTTCTCCGGCCATTGCTGCCGCCGCCATTTTTTTGGCGGGAAGCAAATCAACTCACTGGAGTTGGGGCACCCAAAATGGGAAAGTGATCAAACCTCAACAGTAGCCGGAACTTGGGGGTTCCCAAGTTAAAAGTGATCAGGTTTTGTTGTCTGAAAGTACTTCAGACTTTTGGTGAATAATGAGAATATGAAAGAAAGAGGAAGAGACGTGTTGTTGTTGTGAAGAGTTTTGGGTGTGGTTTATATAGAGAAAGAGAAGAAGGAGAAGTCAAAATGCGGGAGTTCTTCTTTTCCGAATGGTTTAAATTTCAAAGAAACAGAAAAGTTTCTCTTCTGTTGCACAAAGTCTTCGGTCAAGTGGGACTTGGTCTATTTTCTGTGGGAGATTTTATGGACTCCGAATAGGGTTTTGTCCAAAGAAAAAGAAAAAAAAAGTGAGAGACATATTTTATCGTACTCATCAAAAAATCCTTATCATTTCAATTCTAGCACTTGCTATCTACTACTCTTATAAATTGCTGCACATAGGAACCTTCCTCACTTTGATCAAAATCTTTAATCGATAATATAACATATCACTATTTAAGTGCGGTCTGTTTAAATCAATCACCTAAACACAATCTGAACTTCGGCATTTCAGTCTAATTTAAAGTTATATTCTAATTAAGAATTTATCATTCTTTATTATTTAGAAATTTCACTATATTATACTGAGTTATGTTGACGAAGCGTTTGAACACAATATAAATTTTTTCGTTTTCGTTCATTAGAAAACATTCTTCCGAAGACTAGTATTTCAAAAAATGGGAAGCCAGCCTTAGTGGAATCTTCTCAATTAGTATTGACATGAGAAGAGTCTTACAGAAGTATAATAATTTTTTTTCATAACTCCATGTGAAAAGATCAGGGAAATATTAATTGGTTAGTTAAAAAAATGTTGTATCTTGCACGAATGTGAAGATTGTTGAGGTTATATAGCTTGATACAAACCAAAGATGTGGAAAAGAAAAATTCGACCTTGAAAAAAAAAATCACGATAACATAAAATATACGAGTGGTTTCTTTCAGATATCCAAGTTAAAATCTCACTATTATTGTTCCTGAGATCAGCAAGAATAGAATAAAAAATACCACATATCCTGCCAGCTGCGCCGCAGCCCCGCCCCGATTAGTAGCAACCGCTTCACCAGTAGAAGTGGGTCACGGAGAATATAGCACATGAGTTTGAAAATTCACTTGGTTTGTCCAGTAGCAAAGTTATTCAAATCTTCAAAGTTCAAAACAAAATAATTCAAACTTCTAGAAAGTGAGTTGAAGAGTCTATATTATATTCCCCCTTTTTTATTTTTGGGTAGAAACTTTAACTTTATTCTTAAGCTGGTAACATTACAAAGAAACCTACCGAAGTGGCCTGTAAATATAAGTTTCCCACACATAATGCTACACTTATACACGCATGTTTGCCCTAAAATATATAGAAAAATCACAGAATACATAATAAAATTAAAATTAAAACCCTCATAATCCCATCTGACTGTGCGATTACCTTAACTATATCAAAATATCTAGTTGAGAGCCGCACTCACCACCATATTCATTGATCTTTGCCTCACAACTGTTGTCAAAACAACATCCTTCTCGATAAGGGATGATTCCTTCCCCTTCCCCAATTTCGAGGCATGAGATTTCCTTTTGGGACCTGAAGACGCTTTGGCCCACAGAGCACCACCCATAAGTCGGTTCTTCCTTTCTTTTCTGGTTAAGGAGCTTGCCGAAACCGATATAACAATAGCAGGAACAATCTCTCCAGTCAATAGCCATCCAAACCGAGTAAGACATCCTTCACTCCCAAATTAGGAGGGGCTTCAGTCCTCCCCTTTTTCAAGGGTGAGTCCAGAGAATCGGAGCTCGAGCACTTTCCCAAACCAGGGCTAGTAAAACCTGGAGGTGGGAAGGGCTTAGAGTATTTGAACCTTCGCACATAAACCCCCTGAGCATCTGGAACTGGTTGAAGAGATGGTGGCGCCACCATAGCTGGTATCTATGCAACAGACATTGGCTTAACGTACTAACCCTAGCCTCTATACTACCCAAATCCAAAATCCTAGCAGCCTCCCCTATCATGGATGTTCCAACAGACCACAAATATCACACAGACCATGCACATGCAGATAATCAAAATCCAATATCGCAAAGAACGAATTAGAAAAATGATACATTTCCCTGCAACAAGATGGTAGCCGCAGGTCCATCTCCACCAACACCCTCATCACCTGCTGCCTATTAAGGGGGCACTGATCAACATGCTGACACTTCCACTAGCTCCCTCAATCTGACGAGCTCAGTAAGTCGTCATGAATACCAAAAGAACACCTTGTACATCCACCCAAACCAGGAGTCGATCGAATGGTACTTGTTGCATATCTCTGAACCCATCAAAATCCCTAAGCATTATCGTGGTTGATTTGTAAAACAATAGCCCCTTAGAGAACACCCATTGCTTGTCCAATGTCCACTGGATTTTTGAAGCAAGAAAGATGGTCACCTTGCCTCTCACCAGCTAAATGTTCGCCATGAAGCGATCCACATTAAGAATCTCCGGTTCTGAGCTCATTAGTCGTGCCATGAGGAAGACTCCTACGCATCCCTCGTCAACCCCAGCTCGATCTGTTGTCGCACCGCCATCACCGCCAATGGCCTACCAGGAGAAGATATCCTCCACAGCTCAACCCGCTACCAATGCCATTTGGATTTAGGGAGGACGGAGTCACATTGAACCCAACCCAAAATGAAGCACAGTCAAACGAGAAGTCAACTCCGAACTTGGTCTAATGCTAGGTGAGGAAGAGAGAAGAACAGAATAGGATTTGGAGAAAAGGTTGGGCAAAAACAGTTGAGAAGAAAAGCTGAGAAATGAATGAGTAGGCTGAAATCTAGAAAAACTAAAGAGAAAAAAAAATTTCTCATAAAAGTCGAGAAATTCTATTCCAATTTTTGCCCGGCAACGAGTAGTATTTTATTTTGTTTATTTAGAAACTATACTATACTACATTGAGTTACATTGAAGGAAGCAGTTGAACACCATGACAGCACGGACCATCAAACTTGACTTAAAGAAACCCTAGGGTTTAGCAGAGTGTGGCTACGTCAGAAGTTTTGACCGAAGATGCAGGCTAACATAGCGACAACAAGGCTTCTCGTCGTGGGGCGGGGTACCACCGGCTGTTGAGCGTGCGTGCTGGTGTAGGTACATATCAAAGGTGGAGGCGATCTTTGGTCTTGGCGCCATCTGACTTGTTGTTGGATCAAGGTTGAGCAGCGACGTTCTAGGGAAGCAGACGAGGTCGCACAGGCTTGGGCTTTCCGGTCTTGGTCGAACAACGAGCTGCGTGCTGTAGTTGCCGGCTTAGAGCTGCGACGCGTGGTATACCGTTGCTTCTCGTCAGTGGATTCAGATCGACCTGCAGGTCAGGTAGTCCTAGTTTTCCGACTTGGGTCATCAAACCATGCCGTGCTAGAAGGGAAGGCCACCAGAGTTGACGGCAGTGCCATTGCAGGCGGGCTGGCAGCGATCTGATGCTCCTAGCAGCCTTCTTGCCTAGGCTTGGGGCTTCTAGCTCTGGGCCTGGGCCATTTGGGTTCAGTTTATGGGCCCATTTGGGTGGTCGATTCTATTCTGAATTGGGCCAGATTGGAGGGTGGCTTGACACCCTCATTCATTACTTAGTGCCTTGGGATGGTCTGGCTCGAGGGTTTGACCTCCTTGGGTGATGGTGGGGCTTTTAAGGTCTCTAAAGTGCCAGTTGTAATGCATATAATGTTTCTAAAAAATCGGTAATTATCTCGAGTTGGAGTGGAAAAAGCGGCTTCTGAATGAGGATTGACTCATATTTGTTTGCTGGGAAGTAGCTGTAATAACCACAATTTCCATTTTAATTTCGTGTAATTGTGTGGAACGAATATTGTACAACTTCATGAATGTTTCTCGATAATATTTCATTTTTAGAATTATCGAAGTTCCGAAACGATTGTTTTAACGAAAAGCTCGAAATGCTCGATTCAAGAAATCGACTTTTTATACGTGCAAAATTCGGGAAAACTTCTTTCATGAAAGTTGTAGAGCTCGTCGATACGAGTCCGTACATATGCAGAACACAAAGATCCGATTTTTTCTGATTTAGTTATCGCATTTAAAAGAAATTTCCAAAACGGGTATATAGGGAAAAAACCCTAAATTTTTTTGGAAACTTTCCTTTTTCTCCCAGCCTCTTTCCTCTTTGGGAGTGTTCACCCTCGTTCTCCCTCTCTCTCTCTCTCTCTCTCTCTCTCTCTCTCTCTCTCTCTCTCTCTCTCTCTCTCTCTCTCTCTCTCTCTCGGCCGAAGCAACCAAAACAGAGCACAGCTTCACCGTGCTCTCTCTCAAGCCATCGTCCACCTTAAGAACTCAAACTACTCCTGTTGGCTTTGCCTCGACCTTACGCAGCTGCTAGAGGCAGCCTTGGGCCGCGACAGGGCCGGCGGCGGCGGCGGGAGTCCGATATCCATTAAAGCTCGTTTTCATTTCGATCTCGATATCTTGAGTTATAGGTCACCATTCCATGCGATTCTTGGCTCATTGGACTCGCCTCGACTTGTTGATCAAGCACCAAGAAGGACCGGATCTGGGTAGATCGTTTTTACGTTCGTCGGAGCTCACCTCGATTTAGATCGAAAACTACCTTCAAATCTGGATATCTTGAGTTACAGACAACTATTTCTTGTGATTCTTGGCTTGGTGAACTCGCCTTGAGTTCCTAAAGAAGTCTCAAGAAGGGATCGAGTCGAGTTGTTGGAGTTTTTACATAGATCGGAGCACCACCGGTTCCTGAACATTTTCCAGCCACCCCGACTGTTTTTGGTACATTTCGACCTCTTCCCATTATTTTCTGGTCTCGTGCTAGTTATGAAAGTTTCTCAAAATAATGAAACGAAGGGGAAAAGCTCAGCCTCAACACCATTGGTAGTGGTAGGCGGCGGCTCTGCCACTAATTCCGGCGGCCCTGTCCGGCCACCTCCGGGGGTCAAAAATATAGTTTTTGTACATTTTAAGATTCTACATTTCAATACGATCATTTTGGCATATTATACATATTTTTCAGATATAGTATGATTTAGTTATGAATTTTTAGATTTCAATCGATTTCGATCGTTAGATTTGTGATCTGTGAAGTTAGGACCGTCCAATGGACTTGTAGTTTTGATATGATGATCCTATGACTATCTCAGTGGCTTTGTGTGTTCATAGGTAAAGATCCGACCGTTGGATCTTCGTACAATTGCAAAACGGTGATTAGGGAGGCGATTCATGAGAATCTGTCCGTCGGATTTTCTTATAATTTAGAATCCGATAGTTGAATGGTAGTTTAAGTATGTTCTGGAATTATTTGCTAAATTCAAGTCACATTTGATTAGGTGATTGACGGGTTGTACTTGGGTGAGCTGTTTCGGTGTGGATTGTATTTTAATTGAAGACGCAACGGGAGTTTCGAGGTGAGTAAAGCTCACGTGGTTCATATTACGAACCGAGTGCTTTAATTTATTTATTTTTTTAATTGTATGAAAAATATTTATGGATTAAATATTTGTTTTTAAAATCACATGGACTTGATCAACTACGGTCTATAGATAAGTAAAATGAATTTTAACTATATAAATGAATTTCACGATTTTCTTGTGTGAACTATAGATGGTATTAGTGGTCATCTCTGAGTGGATGATTACGTGTGTGTATATATATATATATATATATATATTTACATGGAATATATATATATGGGTAGTGTGTTGATGTGTGATGATGTGATTGAGTTGGAATGATGATTTTGATTATATCTCAAATGCTTAAATTTCATAATAATATTGTGTATCGTGGATGAGTTGATTTCATTGTGTGAAAATATATTTTTATGCTCATTTATGGATTTAGGGTTAACGTAGTGATCGGTATGGGAGAATCAGATGCTTTAATCCTAGGTGGATGATGGGATATGATTGGTTGAATGAGTTGAATGCCACTACCCTTGTCGGGTAATGAGGCTAGATTATGTACGAGTATCAGACGTTCTATATATATATATATATACAGTCCTTCTTGGCTAAGGACCTCCTTAGTTTTTCTTAGGTACGGATTTCCGGTTTGACCCACTTTCCGATCACATTTTCACATCTTAACCGTTCAGTTTTTAGGTTCTAATGTATAGATCACCTCTGAAAATTTTCAGCCAATTTGGTGATCGTTAAGACATCCAAAACTGTAATTTACCACTATAAATACGAACGGTTCAGGTTCGACAGATTCGATCCGTTCGTGTAAATTGCAGTTTTGGATGTCTTAACGATCACCAAATTGGCTGAAATTTTGCAGGGGGGATCTATACAGTAGGCTCTAAAAACTGAACGGTTAAGATGTGAAAATATGATCGGAAAGTGGGTGAAAACACTAAATCCGCACCTAAGAAAAACTAAGGACATCCTTACCTGAGAAAAATCATATATATATATATATATATATATATATATATATATATATATATACGTATGCATATTGATGAAATACGATAAAGATAAATATGTCGGATGCCATAACCTGGGCTAGGCGACGGGCTACGATTCAGTTAGAGCTCTAGTCTGTCAAATACCGTATTTTTATAAATACGATTTCGGGGTTTTGAGAAAAAAGATGTGAGTTAGGGTTTTGTGTCGATTTATTGATTTGGTGATTGATTTGAGATTGTTAGTTTCTTATGGACTTGGAAATTGTTGAGTGTTGACTTAAGTGAAAATAGATATGATTTAATTAAACAACCGTTCTTTCGTTTTACTCATACGAGCTTTCAAAAGCTTACCGGGTTTTGTGTTGTTGGAATCCCGGTATACTATTCAAATGGTGTAGCGGATATTCTTGCAGATCAGGATAACCAGGGAAGAGACCGTGCTGTGTAGGAGTTGCAGCATTTATTTGTTTTCATTTAAGTTGTGAGGTTTGTTATGCTCATTTAGAGCATTACAATTTAATTTTTGAGTGAGTTGTAATAATTAACCGAGACTAAATTCGGGATTTGAGATTAAACTGTGTGGTGGGGTTGTTAAGAAAAAGAAATTTTCAGGATGATTATTTTGAGTTATGGAAATTCATGTTTCGGATTTTGAATTTTTATTCTAAAATTCAGGGCATGACAGTAGCTTTCTTTTCGTACCACAATTACTTGTCTAGCGGATGGAGGGCTAGAAGATGAATTTTGTTTTTCCCTCAGAAGTCAAGGAGTTTTTCTTTGTTTATGAGTTCACTTTACAAATCGGCTCAAATTGACTTATAATGAGTGTACGTTATTTAGATAGGAGTTTTTTTGTCTTTAAGTGTATATTAGATTCTGGCTTTTTGACTGGTCATCTAATGCAAATAACTTCTATTTCAAAAAAAAAAAAAATGCGGTTAAACAGCATATAATCTTTTTCATATTAGTCTATTTGAAAACCTTCTTCCGAAGACTAGTATTCCAGAAAATGGAGAAGCCAGCCATAGTGAAAGCTTCATTGACGTGAGAAGAGTCACACAGAAGTAAAATATTTTTTTTTTCATAATTCCTTGTGGAATAATCAAGGAGATATTAATTGATTAGTGAAGAAATCTTCATCAGATGTTTGAGTTGCAAGAGACCATCGTGGAGATTGTTGTATCTTGTATCTTGCACCAATGTTAAGATTGTTGGGGTTGTGTAGTTAGATACAAGCCAAAGATGTGGAAAAGAAAATTTAAATATTGAAACAAGAGTCACCATAACATAAAATATACGAATGATTTCTTTCTAATAGTACCTTACTAGAGATTGCTTTGCTGCGGGACTGATTATTTGTTAATGAATTAAAAGTATGTAAGTGAAAAATAGATGATCATATGTGAATGAGAGAAATCGAGCAGTATTTGTTTTTGTCGAACTTTATCTTTGATTGCGATGGAGGAATTTGGGTAAGGTGTATATGATTTTAAAGGGTAATTGGTAAGCTGTACTTGACATCAAACGGCAGTGTAAAGACAGGTACAATAGACCAAGGTTGAGATTGCATTGGTCATAGCACAGGTTGAAGTTATGTCCTAATTGAACCGCAAGCTTATTCTGGTGCATTTGCCTTTATATACCCTTTGAGGTTAAGTACAGCTTATAAACTATTCTTTGAGGTTATGAACACGTTATCCAAGTTTCTTCATAAGAATCAATTAGTTCAATGAAAATTTTGTGTGTGACAATTGTTTGGTGTGCAAGTTAGTTGTTGCCAACTGATTTACAGTTTTGAAAAAGAGTTGACAGTGTACGCTTTGATGGAAGTTGTTCTGAACAGATTGAGCTAATGACGGTGTACACTGGTCTTGCCATTAGCCTCCAGTTTCTGTCAACAAAGAAACTCTGGCTTACAACTGGAGTGGAAAGCAAAGATTGACCTATCTGCAAAGTTTGGAAACAGTTAGTTTGGAACCATATCGAACAAAATGAAGACCGATATTTCCAAAAAATGAAGGCAGGAAAAACAAAAAGTGAGTTGGAAACAAAACAGCTGCCAAATTTACAATGTCAACAAGACACATCCATGTTTCAAAAATGCACCTCACACAGATAACAAAACAAAGCTTCTAGACAACCCAATTTCTCGTTTCTATTTTCCTAATCACTCTCAAGTCTCGATATACAAAAACAAAGCTATTTGGGCACTGCATTTTGACATGTTTTGCAAGCTCAACACAACCAGAAGGATCGACATCGGATTTAGCTACAAATATGTCAGCAAAATACATGATTTAGCCAATGTGGATATATAATTTAGCCCAGAATTACAGGAAAGACTATTCAATTCAGCGGTAAAAAAGCCAATAAACCTCCTTTCCACATGTGACAAACTATATATGTAATCTCTTGACTGCAGAAAGTTCTGGGTACCTTAGTAAGCAGTTGAGTTAAGTTCATTTGTTGAGGCTATGTGGATTAGTCTATAGACATAATTAGGGAAGATTATTTTTAAGTAGAATTGTTGTTGGTTACATGAAAAACCAAAATGATAACTGGAGGAAAGATCAATGTATATGCAGCTAAAAGGAGGAGGAAACAGAAGACTCGAGCAACTTGAATGCCTCTGCTCAATTAATCAAACGGAAAAATTAGTGCCGCAATGAGTGGTAAGTTTGAAATTACTCACATTCTTCTCCACTGGTATTAACTTGGACCAAAACCTTTAAAGACAAAGTAAGAAATGAACTTTGTGATTGATAACATAAGCATAAATTCAGTTCAATGATTGATTAATTGATAGCCCTGCAGCTTTTCATTGCAAAATACCAGTAATGTTTGAAAACCAATCCGGTGAATTTCCTTTAAATACATTCTACAGAAACATATCAACTGCCTTGAACAAATAAAACAGATATTGAACTTGTCTCTACCTTCTCATTGTCTACGCCCTGAACCAAGACCACCAGATCAACAACTGTAATTGGAATAAGAAGCCGGGGGCAAAACTGTCATTTCTGCTTCCCAGTGAACAGTTAGGAATGGTTAACTCAGCTTTAGATATATGTATAATTTCTAAGTCAAAATCTCTCTTATTGTTGCCCAGATAATCAATTATAAAATAAGAGTTCCATTAGAAATGGGTCACATAGATTCCGTTAACAACCATCTGTAGTACAAGACGCAAAACATAACACGTGAGTTTGAAAATTCATTTGTTGTTCAATAGCAAAGTCATTCAAATCTTAAAAAAAAAAAAAAAAAAAAAAAAGTTGTGAGGAAAAGTTATTCAAATCTTCAAAATTCAAAACAAACTTGTTCAGAATTTCTAGAAAGTGAGTTGAAGAGTCAACTGTCTATGTAGAAGATGTTGAAAAGTTGTGAGAAAAATTCATGGTACTATTGATGTTAACTAGAAGTATAACTACATGCTATGCGTGACCTAATTGAAGTTTGAAAAGAAGGAGAGAGGATGTGATATAAAAGATGAGAATGGGGATTGAGAGGTGACACAGAAGTGAAAGGACTGGTATTCTGCACTGCTATGGTTGTGCAGCAATTTGAAAGGTACAAGTTAGTGCTTTCCCTGGATTGATAGAAAATACCAAATGCAGGGTTGAGTATTGTATTGTTTTGCTGCATATGTTTTTGCTTTTATATTCTGTTGTTTGGTTTTGAACTTTGAAGCAATGTAAAACCATTGCCCTATATGTTAGCAGTTTCAGATAGTGTGCTTTGCATTAATTCCTATGAAGACATCATTTATCAAGAACAATGCGAAGCTTTTGTTGTAGTATATTTCAAGAATAAATAATTTTACACAGATGAGGGGAAAACACGTACAAGCCAATCAAAAATACGTATCAGAAGATTAAGAATAAAACTAGAAACACAAAGTTTGAGAACCTGTTTTTTGTTCTCTTAGACTCTGCCCTACAATGTCGTAGACTCAACTGGCTATTTTACATTCTGAAGTTTGACCTCTGCACAATTAAGAGGAAAACATTAAGAAAAGGAAAATCACGAAGATGCAAAACTAAATCCATGAATAAGATATAAGATCTCTTAGTCTCAACATCAAATAACAATGGAATCTCCAACAAGTTAAGATCAGAAATCATAACATTCTAAGACCCATAAACAAGTTAAGAATAGGAATTCTAAGACCCATAAACAAGTTAAGATCACCAAAATGAATAAAAAAAACACACGAGTCTGAAATTTACGAGGTGTACATGGTGCTGGGTCGAAGTACAAATCTATACATTTCTACGTCTCTTGAAGTTATAAGAAAGCATCATATAAAAAATAAACTTACCGAGTTCTCCAGACCAAACCATTCAATGAATTGAGCATAACCGAGCTCCAATTCTAGTTCTAGGACGAGTGGACGACAATCATCATCGGGAATGAACCCAGAAGCACAAGAAACGCCGCCGTGAACAATGAACTCCGACGAAGTCCGATGACACCAAAAAACACAAAT
This sequence comes from Rosa persica, assembly GCA_025331145.1. NCBI lineage: Eukaryota > Viridiplantae > Streptophyta > Magnoliopsida > Rosales > Rosaceae > Rosa > Rosa persica. Next base: position 43,223,003 of record WFKR01000005.1, on the reverse strand, counting down.
CATCAATCCATCAATACCCAACCGAAACCGAAAAGAAATTATACAGACACGTAGAGCTCGAAGATTAGATCACGTTTCATACCTCATGCACGACAAACGGTCGCCGTAAAACACGTCGAAACCGTCGGAAAGTCAGAAACTTCCAGCCTTCTATTCTCTCTTTACACTGAACAAAAAGACAAGACGCGACCTTTGGCCCGATGGCGATGGCAAAACCAACCGATCGGCACCAATGACAGCCCGGAGGTGGCAAGACCTCTGGAGCTTTCTGATTCGTTCGATCAAATATGCTTTTTATATACTTAACATCAACGGTTACAATTAAACGCTAATTAGAATCAACAGTTCAATTGCACCGCAAATTTCCTTTTTCATTAAATCATTATAATTCCAAAACTGTTTTAGAGAAACGGAATTGAGGGAGAATTGCTGTGTATTCTCATTGATAATAGGAGTCTCTTTATATAGAGGATTACAATGCATAGAATCTGAACATACAAGGAAAGTAATCTACATTGAATAAGATTTTAAATCCTTCTATAACCCTATTACCACTAGGTCAAGTAACCTAGAGTTTGGGCAAGACACATAATCTAGATTTCCTTGAACACTCCCCCTTGTGTCACTCAAACATGGTGCTTCTCTCGTTTCCTCATTAAAAACCTTGCCGAGTAACAAAAACCTAGTGGGACAAAAATAACCTCAGTCGAAAGGGGAAAAGAGCACAACATACCCTTCACATTTCGAGACCATACATGTAGACATCTCCCCCTGATGTCTGCATCTCCCCCTGTTGACTACGGTCATGGGAGTTCGGATAACTTCCGCAAACGATGCTACCAACATGTTTCTCAAAAGTGGAATTTAGGCAATGACTTAATGAGCAAGCCTGCCGCACTGTCCTCAGATTGAACCTAGTTCACTTTGATCTTGAGGAGAGTTTGTTGTTGCTTATTATGCTTGGTGTTGTCGCTTTTGATGTAGCCTTGCCTCATTTGTTCAAAACAAGCAGCATTATCTTAAATGCTTGAAGACTCATCTGTGGTAGACTTCAAACCACAATTGTTCGAACATGCGTAATTATAGATCCAATCCATATACATTCACGAACCACTTTGTGGAGAGTAATAATCTCTGCATTGTTCGAAGATATAGTGACTAGGGTCTGTTCTGTAGACCTCCAAGATATCACAGTCTTTACCTATGGTGAACACTTAACAAGTTTGGGAATGACCTTTGTGTGGGTCAGAGAGATACCCAATATCAGCAAAACCTTCCCAAACACACGTGTCGTTTTGGGATGGGGATAGAGGACGCAGGCCAGTGTCGGCGGCGTTCCTAGTGTGTGATGGGTCTGAATCCATCATCTCTCTGTAGGGATAGAACAAGCTCATATCGATCGTACATCTCAAGTGTCGAAAGATATCTTTTACACCAATCCAATGGCGTCGCGTTGGCGTAGAGCTATACCTAGCTAACAAGTTCACAACATATGAGATGTCCGGTCTTGTGCATTGAGCTAAGTACGATAATGCGCGTATTACACTTAAGTGGGGCACTTTTGCCTCTAGCACATCTTCGCCATCATCATTTGGACGAAGAGGATCCTTTTCAGGATCAAGACTACGGACGATCATGGGGGTGCTTGAAGGTTTGACTTTGTCAAAATGCCTAACCATCTATCAACACAATGCTCAAGTTCCAAACCGAGACATAATCGTGTTCTCCCAAAATCTTTCATCTCAAAATCGGATTTCAAGTGTTCAGTGGTTTTCCTTAACTCTTTAAGAGCTTGCAATGAAGGTCATGTCCAACATGAACCATGATAGAATCCGAAACTTGTTATGGAAACGCACGGGCATATCCCTTCCCAATCAAGTAGTCACTTTAGTGAGTGTTTCAACCTTATTGTAAACACGCTCCGTGATCTAGAGCCACTTAACTTGGGTAAATGAAGTTCACCATGAACCTTCATGTATATTATGTATCTAGATCCCCGTATAGATACGTAGTGACCACATTTGTAAGCTGCATGATCAGTTATTTGGAAACTACCAAACTGACAGGGTAGTGGAGTGCAATGACATCCATTACGAGAGAATATGTCTCATGGTAGTCGATTCCAATGTGTTTTTGTGAGAAGCCTTGCTCCATAAGGCGAGATTGCCATCTCTTTTTCTCATCATGCTTTCTAACGAAGACCCATTAGTCAACAGGTTTTATGATAAGAGGTGTTGGCATCACTGGATCAAAAAACCTTCCTCTTCATTAGAGAATTCAACTTGACCTGGATTGCATCTTTCCATTTAGGCCAAATTTTTCTACGTTCGTATTCATTCATCAACGGAGCGTGGTTCGATATCATCGGACTTAACAAACTCATGCGCAATGAAATGCGTAACTACATCATCAATTATGATGGAGTTTCTATCCCATGTCTCATGTACACTAGTGTAAGTTTCATAGAGCTCTATATTCTCAGGAATAGGTTCTAACGTTGAGGCGTCCCCCAACAATAATCATAACCCGGAAGATACTCATGAGACGGATTTTGAGTGTCGATGATCAAAGGATTGGAATGTGCCAAAGTATCCTTCGAACTCACGGGCCTCCCACGCATCCTAGCTGGGGCCATGGCCTATAACGTCATAGTGCCACTCTCTTTGGCGTTGGCGCCATGCCTACCTCCGTGTAGGGTGGCGCTACGTCCTCTCTTAGGGACGTCCTTCCTTGCAGGAATTTTTGCAGCATATTTGTGTGATCTCGTCACCTTAGTAGGGATCGAGATAAGACATAGTGGGGACAAGCCACGACAATTCCTGTCGTTAATTGTCACGCCCCGAATTTTAGAATAACAATTCAAAATCCGAGACATGAAAATACCACAACACAAAGTAATCATCCTGAAAATTTTTCTTTTCTTAACATGCTCACCACACAAAATAGAATCAAACCGAATTTAGTCTCGGTTAATTATTACAACTCAAATCCAAATGTAATGTAAAGCTCTAAATGAGCATACACACACATCACAACTAAATAAATAACATGACTGCTGTAACACCTAAGTAGCCCGGTCACCTCCCTGGTTATCCTGACCTGCAGGAATATCCGCTACACCATTGAATAGTGTACCGGGATTGCAACAACACAAAACCCGGTAAGCTTATGAAAGCTTGTATGAGTAAAAGAATGAACTGTTGCTTAATTTAATCTCATTTATTTCACACACAGCAACACTCAATTATTTCCACATATGCAAATAATAACAATCTCAATCAAACGCCAATTCAATATATCAAGACAACCCAACTCACAACTTTCCCCACAACTCTCATCATCGTATTTATAAAAATACGGTATTTGACAGACTAGAGCTCTAACTGAATCGTAGCCCGTCACCTGGCCTAGGTTATGGCATCCGACATATTTATCAATTATTGTATTTCATCAATATGTATACCTATATACATATTTAGAACGTCCAATAATTCCACATACTCAACCAATCGTATCCCATCATCCACACTAGGATTAGAGCGTCCGATTACCCACACCAGTCATTACGTCGACCCTAAACCCATCAATGAACACCACATATAATTTCACATACTGAAATCAACCCAACCAAGATACATCATATTATTATGAAATCACACAACTGAAATAAAATCAACTCATCAATTTCACTCAATCATATCATCAATCAAACAATCCACTCATCAATATATATTTTCCACGTAAATATATATATACGTAATCATCCACTCAGGAATGACCACTAATACCATCTATAGTTCACACAAGAAATTATGAAATTCATTTGTATAGTTAAAATTCATTTTACTTACCTATGGACCGTGGTAATTCAAGTCCATGAAATTTTAAAACAAATATTTAATCCGCAAATATTTTTCACACAATTACCAAAAATAAATAAATTAAATGCTCGGTTCGTAATATGAACCACGTGAGTTTTACTCACCTCGAAACTCCCGCTGCGTCTTCAATATAATTGTAAATTATAATTTATAATTAACGCCGAATAGCCCACGAAATTAAAATCCGTCAATCACCTAATCAAATGTGATTCGAATTTAGCCAACAAATTCAACTCATAATTTAACCACTAATTAACGGTCAGATTCTAATTTTCATTAAAATCCGACGAGCGGTTTCTCACGAATCGCTCCCATAATTACCGTTTTTCACATATACGAAGATCCAACGGTCGGATCTTCGCCCATGACCACACAAAGCCTCTGGGACAGTCATATGATCATCATAACAAATTTACAAGTTCATCCAACGGTCATAATTTCACAGATCAAAAATCTAACGACCGAAATCGATCGAAATCACAAAATTCATAACTAATTCATACGATATCCGAAAAATGCGTATAATACGCCGAAATGATCGTATCGAAACATAGGATCATAAAATGGACAGAAACCAAATTTTAGACCTCCGGAGGTGGCCGGAAATGGCCGCCGGAGTTAGGGACAGAGCCGCCACCGACCACCACCAATGGTGTCGGGGCCGAGCTTGTCCCCTTCGTTTCATCATTCTGAGCAACTTTCATAACTAGCACAAGACCTAAAAATGACCGGAAGGCATCGAAATTACCGATTTACAGTCGGCGGCCGGAAAAAATGCAGAAACCGGTGAGCTTGAAAACTGCAACCTCAGGCCCCGATCCCTTCTGGAAAGTTGTTCAGAACTTCCTTGCGAACTCAACAAGCTTGGAATCACAAGAAACGATCGTGTATAGCTCGAGATATCTTGATCGAAAGTTTCGGTATTTCGATCCGTTCGGGTCGAGCTCCGACGAACGTGAAAACGTTCGACCCAGTTCCGGTCCTTCTTGGTGCTTGTAGAGGAAGTTGAGGCGAGCTCAATGAAGCAAGAATCAAGTGAAATGATGGAGTGTAGCTCGAGATATCGAGATCGAACCGAAAATGGACGTTTTCGGTTCGGGCTTCGCCGCCGCCGCCACAGGCTGCGCCGCCGTGTGAGACTGCCTCCGGGAGCTAGAGCAGCTCGAGATGAACGCCTGGTACTTGGTTTGAGGTCGAGAGGTGGTCTGTGGAGGGAGAACAATTAAGGAGAAGTTTTTCTCCTCTTCGGCCGATCGCGTCTGTAAGAGAGAGAGAGAGAGAAAAAAAAACTGTTTTCCAGAAACGGAAGAAGAAGAAGAAAGAAGAAGAAAAAAAAAAAGAAGAAAGAGGAACCGGTAGGGAAAAAAAATTAGGGTTCCCAAACATTTTTCTATATATACTTGTTTCGGAAAACTTCGAAATTCGATAACTAATTCAGGAAAAATCCGATCTTCGTGTTCCGCACGTGTACGGACTCGTATCGACGAGCTCTACAACTTTCATGAAGGAAGTTTCTCCAAATTTCGTACGTAGAAAAAGTCGATTTCTCAACCCGAGTATTTCGAGCTTTTCGTTAAAATAAACGTTTCGAAACTTCGATAATTGTAAAAATGAATGATTATCGAACATAATCGTGAAATCACATAATAATCATTCGATACAATAACTCGAAATTAAAATGGAAATTGCGGGTATTACATTAATGTTGAACATCCATGTTCTTATCTCCCCCTAACGACAAGAAGACTGTCTCGTCAAAGTGACATCCGCAAATCTAGCGGTAAGGAGATCGCCTTGCAAGGGCATTAAGTGGCGGACGATTGTTGGAGTCTCAAATCCAATTTTCCTATTCGTCTATAAGGACCTATTATAGTGCCCTGTGGCGGCATAATTGGCACATAAATAACTCACTCAAATGTGCGTAAGTACAAAATACTTGTACCCAGTCACTAGCTGTAACACATAGATTGAGTGGTGGTAGGTCGTAGACGAATTAGTATAGCTGCATGTGATATTGCATCACCCCAAGCAGATATAGGGAGATTGGTACGCGTTACCAATGTCTTGACTACCATCGTAGTCGTTTCCGCGAAACCATTTGGGTGTGTTCATGAGAATGTGATGTCCAACATCAATCCCATTGCTATATCCATCGAAAGTCTTCGATGTAAACTTTCTAGCATCGTCAAGTCCAATTGACGGAATAGGATGATCCGGGGAGTGAGCCAGTTGTCATATGGTATTTGCTAGGAGGGTAGCAGAAGCAACATTTACAAGTGGACAATGGCACAACCCGTGACCAGCGTGTTTGCGTGTCAACCAATATCATGAGATATTTAAACGTCCGCAAGTTGGTTGAATAAGTCCACAGAATCCCCATAGATTCGATGTAAGAACATAATGAGTATTTTCATATCCTTTGCATAGGACGGTCTCAGTCCTAATTTCCCGAAGGAACAGGCATTGCAAAATGAGCGAGAGGCCTTGGAAGCAACCAATGAGGATTTTGGTTGGGCTTGAGCATCTGTAGCGCTATTAGAAGCAAAATGTGTGACTACATCTCCCATCATGGAGTTGGAGCCATGGGAATTAGTATGTATGGCGTCATGGCCATTAGGAGGAACAACCATGGAGTCATGCTCATGGTTGGCGCCATTTATGGCGTCATCACAAGGGATGTTGGCCGCCCTATGGTGGCCCAAGACAGTTGCAGCGCCAGAGGCTGCGGTTTGTTACGGTCTTGCTAAGTCCAAGAATCAACTTTTGATTCATGCTTCGTTTCGCTCGAGAGAAATGATGTCCATGTAAAGTCTTTTGTAGATGGATCATCATATCATAACTAGGATGACCTATCCTGTCGTGACAAAGCCAATATATGTCTAAATCCAAGATATCTTCTCTCATAACTTTTATTGGATTAATAGCTTGAATAGTGACATAGAGTCCACTAGAGAGACACATAAACTTCTCTAAGATGCGCATTTGTTCGCAATCATTAGAAGTATTGCAAAGGAACTCATTTCCGTTCTCTACATGCATATTCGCATGGTATCCGTTGGCTACTCATAGTTGCGATTTACGCTAGCAGTGTAGAGAATTTCTGTGACAGTAATCAAGGTGCCATTTGACAAGGGGAACTTGGGCTATTCCATATCCTTGAATTAACACTGATGGCCCAGCCATCGTAGTCATAAAGTCATATGATCTGAATCAAAATGGAGTCATAATGAAAAGAACTCGCAATTGTATTCATAAGCCAACGGAGTTACATCATTGTCTCTTTGACCAAAGAAAATCTAATCCAAAATGCTAGCTAATGCAAAACAATGGTAGTCGTCTAAGTTCTTTCTGTAATTCCAAAATAAATGTGACCAGGTAAGTAAAGAGATGTCGGTGGAGCAAGGCTCGCTTAAGTACCACTAATCTCAGAACCTTCCTAGACATCACAGTTACTTTGGGTGAGGCTACTTTGAAGAAAGATGAAACCATAGGCATTTACTATAAAAATAATATGGCGATTGCCTATTACATCTCTTGGAAAAATAAAGACTTAAACAGAATTGGCGATCTATTGATCCCAGCCAGATTTGTAGTCTTTAACCCTTCACTCTAGATCATCATCTTGATCTTCTTGTTTCACGTTGTGAGGTTCTCTTGCTTCATAATATGCTTTATAGGCGGTGACAATTTCTTCACGAGCTCTACAAATGTGTGCCCAATGATCGGATACTCCACATCAAGAACATACATCTCTGTGCTCAGACTCTATTGATTGAGGTGCTTTGAAAACATCATTTAGATGGCTCTTAGTGTTGGTGGCGCCACCAACATGGCCAGAGGCATTGTTTCCCTCTCTCTTTCCACGTTGACCTCTTCGGTTCTGTGTTCGCCTATTTTAGCGGTCCCCTTCCCAAATAGAGCGATTATATGGACCAGAACGTCCAAATGTATCCTTAAGATTAGGGTTTCACTCTTGACGCCATTTCTTTGGGGCGCGACTATAATTGGATTTCGAAATATGCTATGTTCCCACAGATCTCGAATTATAGTTCTTTACAAGGATGTTGTCATGCTTTTCAGCGACATTCATAGCTCCGATAAGCTCATGAAACCTTGTGATTCGTTCTGCAACAACATCGATTCGATAGTTTTTAGAAACCATCAATGCAGAGACAGGGAAGGTAGAGAGAGTCTTCTCAATCAACATCGCATTTGTGATCTCTTTACCATAGAATTCCATTAAGGATTTAATGCGAAGTGCTTCCGAGTTGTAGTCAAGAACTGACTTGAAAACACAGAAGCAGAGGCTATGTCATCTCACTTCTAGGTCAGGAAGCAGGGAGTCACGGACGTTGCCAAATCTTTCTTCGATTGAGACCCACAGCCTTCTGGGGTCTTCTTCATTCATACACTCGTATTGGAGTAAATCATCCATATGACGAGTCATTAGGATGATGGCTTTTGCCTTATTTTCCTCTAAGGCTACTCTATTTGCTTCCAAAGCTTGAACTTACTCAACAGTTAGCACGTCCTGGCTAGGCTCGAGAATCGTATCCAGGATTCCATCGGCCTTGAGATGCTGGCGGACATCACGAACCCACCTGTGATATCCAGAGCCAATTGTTCCCAATGGAGCAAAGTCCAATTTGTTCAGGTTACTTATCCTGAAAGAGAACAAGAAATTAGGGTTAGTTTCAGAGCGTAACGTAAAAAAAGGCTACCATGAAAACATGTAAAATTTCTGAGCGTAGTCGTTTCCAAGAAATTTAGGGATTTCTGAGCGTAGTTGCTTCTAAGAAATCCGATTCCAAGAGGAATTGGATTAGATCGAAACAATGATGTGTTTGCGGTCGATCATAACATCTCAACAAACTCTATGTTTGGAGGACTCTACAAGCTCCAAGCTTGGAGTGAGCATGAACCCCCACAGTTCAGCTTTTGGTCTCTCCTATAAAGAAGAAAGGGGGGTAGAAGAAGGGAGGTTGGAAGTCCCCGAGAAAAAAAAAAGAAAATCAATGAAAAACTTCAAAAAGGGAACTTTTAGAAAAGTTTACCTCGAAAAGATGCCAGAAATCTTGGCCGGAAAAGTTGTTAGCTTGGCAGTACAGGGATACTGCAAGGTCGCTGCAAGGATGCCGTGAGGCCGCGAAGACGCTGCAGAGATGCCGCGAGGACTGTTGTGGGGACTCGACTACTGCGGGGATGTCGCGAGGTCGCTGCAGGGGCAGCTGCGGGGTCGCTGCGGGGGCTGTGGAGATTTAGGGTTTTGGTTTTTAGGGCTAGGATTAGAGCTTGTGCTGATAATGTGTTTTAGAGAAACGGAATTGCGAGAGAATTGCTGTGTATTCTCATTGATAATAGGAGTCTCTTTATATAGAGGATTACAATGCATAGAATATGAACATATAAGGAAAGTAATTCTACATTGAATAGGATTCTAAATCCTTCTATAAACCTATTACCACTAGGTCAAGTAACCTAGAGTTTAGGCCAGACACATAATCTAGATTTCCTTGAAGAAAAAACCGAAAAATCCTAATAAATAAATCGAATATTCGAGAACTTCCCGGAAAATTCTTACAGGCTCATGATGTCATGTATTATAAAATCAAACCCTTAAGTTGAAGATTTCACTTCCTTGAAAATTCAGAAAAAATTTCCGAATATCCTTAACACTTATTGAGCTTACAAATTAAATTTCGCACAATTATACTTTTACTCCTTAAATATTTTCGCTGCTCAAAAATTAAGATATAGAGGGCAAAGATGATGAAGCTCTTTTGGAGGTTTTGAATGCAACACCTGCAAAAGTTAGGAAAGATAATATGGGAAAATCGTCCAAATAGTGTCTGAACTTTTTTAGATTATTAATTTTCATACCTATATTTTAAAAAATATCAAAATGGTACCTAAGGGTTTGAGCCCGACCCAATATTCATACCTAGCAACAGTAAAATCGTTAACTCCGTTAACTTTTCAATGATATTTTAGTCCGTTCAGTATTCATCCCAATATTACACACCAAATCTTCTGTAGCACAATTTAGTTAGCTATAACCTAGATTCGACTGGCGACAGCGAAGCTTCTTTTTTTTTTTGTCTTTGTTCTTTTCCTTCTCTTCTAATTTCCTGTCCTGGTTGAAATCAACATTATCACCAATCCTCCAAACCCATTAACGACCATGGCGGTGATAGTACCTAAAACTCTCTCATTCTTCCTTTCTCCTTTCACTTTCATACTCCCCAGCACCAACCTCCACAGCAAACCAAGCAACAACAAACAAGGGCTAAGCCCTTTTACAGAATGAGGAGAGGTGAATAAGCCAGAAGAAGGAAGGCTTGAGGTGACTAGCCCAACACTGCACCAGTTTAGTAGCTTAGACATGGATGGTTTATTACTCCAATCAACTGTGAGTTTATCACCTTGTAGGCTTCATCAACTGTGCATTCAAATGATGATGATTAAAGTACTGTGGTCTTTAGCTAATATGCATGCTCAAAGAAATCCTTCATTTTTGCTGAAGAAAGGCCATGATTGAGAGCCTGTTGTATATGGTTATACAACACAACCATGGACAAGCCCTTAAAGCTTTCCACTGCCGTCATTTGGCTGTGGTTCCGACGACCCACTTCGGCAATCAGTTGGTTCAAGACGCTCAGAGGAAGTTTAACATCTTTCACATGCTTTGAAATCCTTCATGGTTATTAACCCAAAAACTCAACAAAGAGGAGGCCCGACCAAGAATTTAGGGATGGAAGACAGAGAACCTTGAAATTGCAGCTGACCCAGAAGAAGAAGCCAACACCACCCCAATCAAACCCACTGAGAAAGATCATCTTGGTGGCCTCAATTGCTGCCAGAATCCAAATCGAATGGGCCACAGTGACTGCTACACCTCCCGCTTCGGCTGACACCTCCTTTCATCACCGTTGGCTCCTCTCTCGTCACCATCATCGTCTTTCTCACTCGGTCACCTCTTCGCGAGTCCCTCGACAAACCCACCAAACCACATGCCATCGCCGTCTTCAATGTCGGGTTCTAGATCCTAGCAAACATCTTTGGCTCCAACACCAAGAAGGGACGAAATTAAGGTTCTGGAGATTGATTCAGGGGAAAATGATTAGGATCCAAGTGAACGGACGAATATACCCTTAAAAAGTTAACGGAGTTAACAGTTTTACTGTTGCTAGGTACTAATATTGGGTCGGCCTCAAATCCTCAGGTACCATTTTGATATTTTTTAAAACATAGGTATGAAAATTAAAACTTTGGAAAAGTTCAAACATTGTTTGGATGATTTTCCCAGATAATAATGATGATTTAATTAAAGAAAAATAGTCCTACAATAGCTGATTTTTTGTCAATTATAAATTTTGGTACCTCAACTCTCAAAAATATCAGAATGCTACTTGAGTTTTTGACCTTGAAACAACATTTATACATGGAGCCGTTAACTCCGTTACGAAGATTGCCAACTGGCATATTTTGATCATAAAATGACCAATTTCTTCTTCTTCTTCTTCTTCTTCTAATAAGAAAGCCTAAAAGAAGAAACTTGATCATCACCTCCTCCTTTTGCCTCTCTTCAATTTGGGTTTTGTCTAATTTGGAAAATTCAAGAAAACTAATTTGGGGTGTGGTTTGGGATTTGAGAATTTGAGGCTTTCCTGTCAATCCAATTTTTTCTTTCACCTTCTTCTCCATCCCAAATCCAATCTTCAAAAAAGCATGCATAACATATATGTCGCTTAAGATTGAGCTTGTTGTTTATGGAGGGAGAGGCCGAGGCAGGGGATGCAAGAGCAGTTGGACCACCAATGCGAAGATAGCAATGAAGCTAATTCAATTCTTGAAACATGGAGTAGCCATTCAGCTAGGATCACAAGCCCAGAAACAAAACCACTGCTGGTCCAATTCAATGGCAATGGGAGCTGGAAAGGGTGCCTTAGGCTCAATGACCTAGCACCCATCATAGTAACCACAGTCCTTTCTGCTAAAATCACCTTCTTCAACACACCAGCATCCACATCATGCTGCCAACACATGATCAAGTCAATTAGTATCCGAAAAACCCAACTTCAGTTACAAACATTAGAACCTAATAGCTCAATAGTTTGCCCAAAGCAAATACCTTATGTCTTTGATATTGAATGAAATCAATCATAATCCAAATTCCATAATTCCAATCATTTATATCCAAACCAGATCAAATTCCCAAATTCTATTATTCACGTGAAGGCATGCGCTTTTTGAATAACCAGGGATTATCATCTTAAGACTAGGAATTGACAATATAAAAAAGGTCATTTAGTAAAAGTTTAATCCCAACTCTCTTATAGATCTGATTCAGAACCTGCCCTTGAGGTGTTGCCAGATTTCATCTCAAATCGAGCTTCATTTCTTCTTTCATTTCAAACCTAGCATGGGAGTTGGATTGAATTTCGCTCTATCAATTTTGTCACACTTATCTATGATAGCAGCAAACTCCACTTCTTAAATAAGTGAAAAGATCATATCGGCAATAGCAAATGAATTTTGAAATGCCTGAGAAGAAAGTGTCGCCTTAGCTATACCTTCTTACAAATGTCATACTAGACTATTATGACCTAAGGATACCCAAAGAAAATTTGAACGGCGATATGGGTGCCCAAAAGAAATTTTTGAGTGTCACATCAGATTCAGATCCTAGAAGGAAAAGAATAGATTAAGACATGAAAGGATGAAAATACCATTCAAAAATTGCCACATGGCATGCATCCCTAACAGAGCTACCGTTTCCAGATACGAATCTTCAGTCGAAGTCAAAATCTCAGGCACCATTTTGATATTGTTTTGACTTGAGGTACCAAAATTTATAACCAGTGAAATGTCAAGTATCGTACGGATGATTTTTCCTTTGATTAAACCCTACAGAAATGAAGAAATTAAAGCTGCTTTGTTTCAAATGCATACCTCAAAAAGCCTTGGACCTGATAGAGTGGCATTGCTTCATTCTTCTTTCAAAAGTATTCGCATGTGGTAAGTTTGGATGTTTGTGTTGCAATGAGAAACTTCTTAAAAACATGTGCATGAAATATGGGAGGAGTCCAACTTTACACATCTATGTCTTATCTTCATGATTAAAGACCCTAAAAATGCAACTCACTTTAGACCCATAGCCTTATGTAATGTGATTTATAAGATTAGATCTAAGGTGGTAGCAAACAAGTTGAAAAATGACGGCCTGAAATTATATCCCCTTTGTCATGTGCTTATGTGCCAATGCAACTAATCTCAAACAATACACTTGTGGTTGCTGAAGCAGCACATTCCAGCATCAATTAAGACATCAAGAAGATGGTTTTTTCACTTTAAAACTCGACATTAATAAGGCATATGATTGCCTTCAAATGAAAATTTCTGCATGCAGTGTTAACAAGGTTGGGATTTTTTCCTAAATGGATCAAAATGATTAGAGAAGAAATTCATCATCAGTCTCTCAACTTTGGTGCCAAGGTCAGTTTAATACTCACACTCACAACTCTACTAATGTGATACCTGAAGTCATATTTTCATGAAAAGATGATACTTCCATCAATTTTTTTTTTATCATATGTCCTTTAAAAATGATCATGTGCCATGCATGTGACTAAATATTCAAGGACAAATTTGTTGTTTTACACAAACTTATTATAAAAAATAATTAAAAAAATCTGAAGAAATAATTCATGGTAATCAAAAGGAAAAAAGAAAAAAGAAAAATCCTAAAGCCTAGAAATCCAGATCACGCTATTGAAGAAATGCTCTGAGCTCCAACAATGGCGATATATCTAGTGTTAGACACCGCGATCAAAGAATGGGTCCAGATCCCTCTCTATGTGGTCAGGGTCTTCAATTTTGATCCTACCAAGTTGAGAAGAAGCTCTGATGGCAATTGGGTCGAGCTTAGATTGCGTGAATAAGGCTGAAAGTGTGAGGGGTTCTTCTCTATGTTTCATTCATGCTAAAAAAACCATCGCAAGCATTCCCTATCCAAATACCACCATAATTTCAAGTTATTTTCTTCATAATCACAAAAACTTGAATTGGCATAAATTCTAAGTGTACTTTGCTGTCCATTAAGTTTAGGAACCACCATTAGAATTATGACCAGCTATAACCACTTCCTATTGAACATACAAATTGATCAAATTCATGGTGATGGATTTCTGATATGTTTGATGAGGTAACAAATTACTACAACCAAACCACATAAGAGGCCAAAGAGAAGAAAGAAGTAAAGTACTGCTACTGACCTTCTCTATGACTTACAAACTGCTTTGCGAACTGCAGCTGTATCCTAATATATAGATCATCTTTGCAAAATCAACACTGATAATTCGAAGAAAAAAAGTTTATATATATAGGATTTTTCTTAGGTGCGGACGTCCGTACCGAAATTTCGGTATGGATTTCCGGTTTTCACCAACTTTCCGATCACATTTTCAGATCTTAATCGTTCAGTATTTAGGTCCTAATGTATAGATCATCTCTGCAAAATTTCAGTCAATTTGGTGATCGTTAAGGCATCCAAAACTGTAATTTACACGAATGAACCGAATCTGTTGAACCGGAACCGTTCGTGTATATTGTTGTAATTTGTAGTTTTAGATGCTTTAACGATCACCAATTTGGCTGAAATTTTGCATAGGTGATCTATACATTAGGACCTAAAAACTGAACGACTAAGATGTGAAAATGTGATCGGAAAGTGGGGCAAAATGGGAAATCCGTATCGTCCGCACCTTAGCCGGACTGTATATATATATACAACACTTCTTGGCTGCGGACATCCGTACCGAAGGTTTGGTACGGATTTTCGGTTTTCACCCACTTTCCGATCACATATTTTGATCTTAACCGTTCAGTTTTTAGGTCCTAATGTATAGATCACCTCTGCAAAATTTCAGCCAATTTGGTAATCGTTAAGGCATCTAAAACTACAATTTACCATAATATACACAACGGTTCTGGTTTGACAGATTTGGTTCGTTCGTGTAAATTGCAGTTTTGGATGCCTTAACGATCACCAAATTGGCTGAAATTTTACAGAGATGATCTATACATTAGGAACTAAAAACTGAACGGTTAAGATCAAAATATGTGATAGAAAAGTGGGTGAAACCAGATATCTATACTGAAATTTCAGTACGGGCGTCCGCCCTTGAGAAAAATCCTATATATATATATGTTTATATATGAGAGAAAGAAGAAAGGAGTCATATTAGATCGTGAGGAGTATAATGATGAAAAAAAGAAAAATATTGTATGAATCTAAATTGAGCTTTTACGAATGAGATTTTTGGTTTCAAGTTTTAAGCTTTATAGACAGTTAGAAAGAGTCTTCTACCGAAATCTGGGATGTGAAAATGAAGAAGAAGAAGAAGAAGGAAGAACAAAAAATGAATCAATAAAAGAAAAGGGTAAATTGGTCATTTATCATTTTTTTGGTCTCCACATGCTTGCCACGTCAATTTTTTAGCAGAGCCGTCACAAAAATTGGATGGAGGCATGTAACATGTCGTCAATATCAAAAATGACTTCAGATATCACATTCGTAGAGTTGTGAGTGTGAGTATCGTATTGGTCTTGGCACCAAAGTTGAGGGACTGATGGTGAATTTTTCTCAAATGATTATGAATTGTATAGCTTCTGTCAGGTATGCTATTCTAGTGAATAGAGAGCCAACTGCAAAAGTAACACAAACAAAAGGGAAATTAGGCAAGGTGATCCACTCTCACCTTAATTACGTGTTCATCCTTCGTGTTGAAGGTCTTTTTGCTTTAATATATCTGAGCAATTGATTGTGAGGCAATCAGAGGCCTTAAAATGTGTCCTCAGACACCCACTTTACACATTTATTTTTACGAATGATAGCTTTTTATTTGAAGCAACTACAGTGGAGGAATGCTACAAATATAGGGAGATTCTCAATATTTATGAGAGCATTCAGACAAAAAATAAATTTTTAGAAAAGCAGTGTTGTGTTTAGCAAGAATGTGCAAGAAGAAGATCAAGCAAGGTTGGCTTCAATTTGAAAGTGAGGTGTGTTGATGAGAATGACCGGTGTCGTGGACTCTCATTACGAGTAAGAAAGTTAAAGTCAACCATCTTCGAATACATAAAGGAGAAGCTAACCCAGAAATTACTTCGCTAGAAGTCAAAAATCCTAAGTTTAAACAATTCCTCTTTATGCTATGAATTGTTATTTATTGTCTAAAGGATTGTGTGACAACATTCATCAATCATGTGCATCATTCTTTTGGAGAATACAAATGAGAAAAAGAGAATGCATTAGAGAAGTTAGGAAAAAATGTGTCTTACCAAGAATGATTAGGGTGAGGTATGGTGCTGGTGATAAAAAATTCTGATTGGACTTTAACTCACCAATAAATTTAGACTGGAGCAGGAGCTGACCAATTGTAATCAAGAAGCTTCGCTTGACCATTAACTCAAGAGGGTGGAGGGTACCAGGAGAAAATTCTTTGATGCCTTAGTCAGTATTTTTCTTAGTTAATTTTAGTACAACAAATTGGAATGTGATGTCTTACTTGGCTATCGAGCCTTCTAACTATAGGCAAATCATTAGTTTCCTGGGCTCCAAGTACTAACCTCTTAAACTTGTGCAGTAAGTCTCGAGCTCATAACTTGTATTGCAAGTCTCTAACTAATAACTTGCGCTGTACTCCTCAAGGTTGTACCTTTGGCCTTACTCCACTCACCTCAACTCAATGACATGCTGCCACTTGTCACGTATTCCTTGAATCGTGGTGATTAATCATTATCACATTTATTGCTGGCCCTCTGTTATAATTGCAAGTTCAAAAGTTGTTGATCGCCCCCACATATGAGCGGGGCTTTAAGAACATTTATACTTACAATCTAGCTATGCTAGCAAAAAAAGGATGGAGACTTGTTTCCAATCCTTAGTCACTTATTGCTAGATTATATAAAGCTAAGTATAACCTCAATATTTCTTTTGGGAGGCTGAGGTGTGTGACTTTCCATCTTTCTCGTAGAGAATTATCATGAGTGGTAAACCAGTTTTGGAAGCGGAAGTGAAATGGAGAATACAGGATGGAACACATGTGAATATGGATTGACAAATGGATTCCAAACGCCAACAGTATTTGATTCTGAGGCCTGCACATACTGAGTTTGAAAGAGTAGCCGATCTTATCAATGCACAAGAGCGGATTTCTGCAATAATTCATTCAATGTTTTCTCAGTATGTAGTTGAGCAGATTCTGAGCATACCATTGAGCAAGCGCCTCTGCCAGACAAGCTATGTTGAAGTTTGGTAAAAAAGGTTTCTACACTGTAAAAGCGGTGTACTGGGATTGTAAGAGAAAAGGTGCTTGAAAATTTTCTAACCTCTAAGTCAAGTGGTGATCCTTTTAAGGAGTTATGGAAACAGATTTGGAGAACCAAAGTTCTTAGCAAAGTTCACATTTTTTTATGGAGAGCTTGCAACAACTTACTGCTAACTACAAGGGAGAGACTGCTCACTAAAGGCTACACTGGTGACATAGATTGCCTATTATGCACTCATAGGTTCAAGGACACAGCACATGTTTTATAAGTGTCCTTCTGCAGTGGAAATATTGTCTGCACCTTCTTTTAATCTTTAGAATTGTTTACTGCCCTTCATTAACTTCAAGGAATGGATGTTGGTGTTGGAAAGGAAAGATCTCACGTTAAAAAAGTGACAAAAAAAATATTACCTATAAGTGGTGTTAAAACCCAACACCTATCGGGTGGTTAATTTGGAACAATACTTGTTGTTATTTAACATGGTATCAAAGCAGGTCTCCAATTGTCATGTGTGCCCGAATTTGGGTTCCTTATATTGCCATCGGAAAATTCTGATTGGATTGTTACTAAGTGTCCAATATGGGTCTTGGATTGTTATATTGACCAAGTTGCCGATATGAGACTTGTATCCCAATTTTCATTGTGAAAATTGGATTGTTAATTCATTTCACGCGCATACCTAGAGTTAGGTTGCACGTGATGGAGGACTATTGGAGAGAAAATATCTCACATTAGAAAAATGACAGAAGAAAATATTACTTATAATTGAGTGGCTCTTACCCAATTGTATCGAGGCGTTTTGTGTTAAAATTCAACACCTTTAACAGTTGAGCCTGCCTTGCATCTCAAGGCAGATGTGTTTGAAAGGTTAATGATGATTATTTGGGCGTTATGGAGAAACTGAAACAATAAATTGTGGTTTGGAAAAAATAGGTTTTTAATTTACAATGTAAAAGCGGTGTACTGAATTGCAAGAGAAAAGGTGCTTGAAAATGTTCTAACCACTACGTCAAGTGGTGATCCTTTTAAGGAGTTATGGAAACAGATTTAGAGCGCCAAAGTTCCAGGCAAAGTTCACATTTGTTTATGGAGAGCTTGCGACAACTTACTGCCTAGCTACAAGGGAGGGATTGCTCACTAAAGGCTACATTGGTGACACAGATTGCCTTTTATGCACTCATAGGTTCGAGGACCAGCACACGTGTTTTATAAGTGTCCTTCTGCCTTGGAAATATTATCTGCACCTCCCTTTAATCTTTAGAACAGTTTATTCACCTCTATTAACTTCAAGGAATGGATGTTAAAGCCTGCCTTGCATCTCAAGGCAGATGTGTTGCAATGTTAATGATGATTATTTGGGCGTTATGGAGAAACTGCAATATTGTGGTCTGATTCTACTCAAAACTGCTCAAGACATCATGCTGAGCTCCTGGCGTGGTTAGAGGAGTTTCAGAAAGCTAGAACATCTGAGAGCAGACCGGTGATGCAGAAGAAAAAGTGGTGGAGGCCTGCAGAAGGAAGCTCAATGTGGATGGAGCTTTTTTGCCTCAACTGACAAGGGAGAAGTACTTGGAAACTCAACTGGGCAGTTCGTTGTAGCATTTGCTTATTCTGTTCAACATGTAGCCTCAGCTAAGCAAGTGGAGGTTCTGGCTAAAAGAAAGTTCGTTCTTTTGTTTCAAAAAAGGAATATCATAGGATCAGTGGAGGTAGATAATTAGCGAGTGTTATTTTGGTTTTTGATTCAGTTATGAATGCCAACACACAATGATAAGATAGCTGGCCATTGTTTACACATCAATGCATGAGATCTATTCTCATAGCTGGTAAGAAAATAGAAGGAACAAGGCCATTGCCAAGGCTTCTTTTATTAAATATTGACGAATAAATATGACCATAAAAGTTAACTGGAAAAGAAGTTGCCCAAGCCAATCAAAACTACAACATATATTATGATACAAAAAAGACAAAAAGAATGATCATCAGAGTTCTTTTCACTCTCACTTGCTGCTATAACATCCCTGAAAAGGCTGATTGGATGCACAATGAGGTTGCTTGATCATCTCCTCTGGAAGTTAAGGTACTTGATACCATAAGCAAAGACAAAGAAGAAGAGGAGGACCCAACCAACATGAGCAACGACAACTGGTATGAGGAAGTCGTGGTCATAACCCCAAGTCGACTTAAGGAATAGATCCAATCTTACTCTGATTCCAGTAGAAAGTTCGACATACTTATCCTTCCGGTCACCGAATTGAGATGCTTGGACACCGTAAATTGTCCAAGCAATTGGAGAACCCCAGTAGTACCACCTCCACCATATCGGGAGTAGCTGCAAATTGAAGAATGAATATTGTCATACTCAATTTTACCTGGTTTACCAATTGAACGCCTAGACTTTCATGCATAAGAGAGACTCCTACATTAGCAAACTTTTTTCGAACATATTCAAATTTCTAGAAATCTATTTAAATTATAAAGAATGCCACCTAATTTGGTATATTCGAAAATTACATATCTTCAACATTCCTGGGTATGAGTAAGGACAATGAAAATAATAATAAAAAAAAAGAGAAGAAATTAAAACATACCGGTCTAGCAAGGAGGAAACCGGAGAACAAATTCCAGAAACTCATGAAGAAGGACATGACAATTGCAGCGATTTGATGGCCGGGAGTTAGGGCAACCACCATCATTCCATACATTGACATGTATGTAAAACACATGAATATAAAGTAGTAGAAATACAAAAATTTCTCAACTTTAAATTCATAGCCGATCATCGTAAATAGAAGAAGGGAATAAACGAATGTTTGTATAGCAACATAAATCGTCTCAATGGCCACCTACATCACAATAGTTCATAAAAAGTTAATAAATAAATAACAGAGCAGAACGTATAATTTGGTGTTTGGCAAAAACGAATACAAAAGTGAGTCTGTGTTCGAATATCTTACCTGAGCAAATGCATAAGGCAACTCTGAATACATTCCTGCTGCTCTTTCTCGGTAGAAAACTGTTCTCTCAATCGCCACCACAGATTGCACAGCAGAAGCATTTCCCGCTCCAAGGAAAAGAACAGCAGAATAGGTTGCTCCCAGAAGGTTAATAATATCTTGTTGTGTCTCTCTGTTGAAAAATGATATAAGTGGAGAACTCTAGGAGAGAACATTTACAGAGAAAGGAGTGGGATCCTCTACAATTTTATTCAAAACAAAAACAATTTTACGGAGGTCTAAACTCTAAACCCAAATTGGAGAAAATTTGTAACTGGGACGTCGCATATTAAAAGAACACAAAAAAAGAAATTGACAAATGGAGCATTATAATAAGTTGAAGTTCTTAAACTTACAACACGTTTCCTTTCTTCCAGAAGATGATACCAAAGAGTACGCCGATCATTATTGTGTTGAAAAACCTGATGGCATTGTAGTGCGAATTCCTCCAGTATGACCAGTGTTGTTTCCAAAAGCAAGCCTTGCATTGAGTTGGGAAGCTTTGCGAGTATTGGGTGGGGAAGTAAAGGTCCTTGGAGCCTGGGAGTGGTGTGCTCAATTCCTTGATAAGTTCTTGAACGCTCCTGGACAAGTCACCACAAAAGTAAGAATTAATACGGGATTTGGACAAATAAAAATGAAAAGAACATACTAATACACTGTACATACCTATACAGCTCAGAGTTCGCATATATTTCGGCAAAATCAACGTTATTTTGAGCCTCAACTGCAGCAGAGCTGACCTCTAACATCCATGTAGCAGGGTTGTAGCCGTCTTTTATCTTGGGAACTCCTGGAATGGCCTGCAAGAGGTTTTTGATATAGTAACTATTTCCTTCGCTCCAAATCATTATAATTTCATTCAGAGCAATTCAATCATTATAAAGAGACATCCAAACTATCGAGAATGCAGCAACAAAATAATTGTCGAGGACTAGGATTGAACTGAACACTAAAGGTAAAGCATGTATAAAGTTACCTCAAAATATTCAACAAGTTTGTGAGACCGATCACCAAGAGGTCCAGCATAAATCACTTGCCCTCCTCTTTTCATTAAGAAGAGCTGCAACGGAAAACAAAATCAAAGTGAAATATAGCACATGACATAGTGAACAATGTTAGAGATTGACATATCTTAAGAAATGATAATACCTCATCAAAAGCTTCGAAAATGTCAATGCTAGGTTGGTGAATGGTGCAGACAACAGTTCGTCCAGTATCGACGGTGTTTCTTACAGTACGCATAACAATGGCAGCTGCTCTAGCATCAAGCCCTGATGTTGGCTCATCCATAAAGATAATGGAAGGATTTGCGACCAATTCTACAGCAATGGTCAGCCTCTTTCTTTGTTCAGTTGAAAGTCCGTCAACTCCTGGAAGTCCAACTAAAGCATTCCTCAAGGGGTTAAGCTCCACCAAGTCCATAACTTCATCAACAAACATCTATAGCCAACAAAATCAGAGTCAACTACGTAGCAATCTCCACCAAGTCCATCACAAAAATTAATGGTTCAGCAAATGATATACCTTTCGTTTGCTTTTGTTGACATCCTTAGAAAGACGTAGCCAGGCAGAGTATAGCAGAGATTCATAAACAGTAACATATGGTGAATGAATGTCGTTCTGTTCACAATAACCGCTAACCCGAGCAAATGTGACTTGGTTTTTTGGATAACCTGAGATACTAATACTTCCTTCTATATATCCACCAGTCTTTCTTCCAGCTAAGACATCCATCAAAGTAGTTTTTCCAGCACCGCTAACACCAACTAATGCAGTGAGAACTCCTGGCCTGAATGCCCCATTAACATCTCTTAGTAGTTGCAGTCGGTTCTCTTCAATACCTTGGGTCTTCATCTCCTGATAATGAAGCAAATTTGTTACTAGTAATAGATACAAGAATGCCAATTTTGAGTCGCTGCTAAAGTTGATGGATGTTGAAGATGCATTTATTAAACTCAAATTTGAAGCCTTTACACTTTTTAGTTCTGTTTCTCTTTTGATACAAGTTATCACACTGATTTCCAGAAATTGAAAGCTTTGTGGAGATATAAGAAAAATGGTCCGACTTACCGCAGGCATATCCACATAGTAGTTCACATGGCTGAAAGCGAGTGAAAGGGGCTGGAAGGGCAACACCATTCCTCGCTTGGCTTGTCCATTTGAAGTTCCTTCTGCAGTTCTCACTTGCATATCAATACCTGAAGGAAATTTGCAAGTAGCCATGGTTATATTTGTGGGGTAATTCATAATTTAGAAATACAAAAAGAATCCTTTCCAGTAAATGGATCCATGTCAAGTTATACACAAGATATATAGTATTCCAACCTTCTGTCAATTGTGGCCTCCTCTTGGTTTCAGAATCATCCTCCACAATTAGACCTTTGTTGTCGCCAAGGGCTAAAATGGGTTATAAAGAGAACAAATGGTCAACACTTGAATCCATTATCATAAC
Source organism: Rosa persica (assembly GCA_025331145.1). Lineage (NCBI taxonomy): Eukaryota > Viridiplantae > Streptophyta > Magnoliopsida > Rosales > Rosaceae > Rosa > Rosa persica. The sequence goes on along the minus strand of WFKR01000005.1, from coordinate 43,200,339 downwards.
AATAGATAAATGATGAAATGAAATTTATTTTACTTACGGTTCAAGTAGGTGAGTGCTGCAATGAACAGCCCATTGAAAAGAAGAGAAAACCCAAAAAGCGCTCCAACACAAATCCAATACCAATATTCTTCAGTGTACAGGCCTCTTTCTCTGAGAAGGGCTTTCCCGAGAGTAGGCTGAGTGGAGGAGTTAGGGGGAGGCTGTTCCAAGGAGAAAAAAAGTTGTTGTTAAACTTGAGAACTTGAGCCAGATCATGGAAGATTGAACCTTAATTGTTATTAGTAATGTATAGGATGAAATCAACTGAGATTTAAGATGACTTACGCCGCCCCATCTTTTATCAAGAAATTCATTAATAGCAATTGCATTTTGTCCATACATCATAGGTGACACATAGTAGCCCCAAATCATCCATGACTGGATGTCATCTGCACAAGAAGATGAGAATAGTTTAAACAACTTGAAAAATTATAGCAGTCTAATTGATACAAGCATTGAATAGAAAAGGAGACTGACCTTTAGCAACAATAAAACCTCCTAGGATAAATACCAATAGCAGTGTAAATGAACCAATTGTGTTAGCAACCACATCTGATCTTCCAAGCGCTGCAATGAAACGGAAGAGGGAGAGTGCCATCTGACTTATACCAATGAAAGCCAATAACTGTTTGAAGAACCTGAACATATTGAACATACGTCAGACAGAAAAACAACCACTATTTTTAATTTTAAACCTCACATCTAGCCATATATAAAACATCTGCAAATGATACTAGTAAAGTAGTAATAGAGTAACACTCACCTACTAGGATCAGGTGCAAATCCTATGGTGTAATAGGTAAAAATGATCCATATCACAGATTCCAACACTGAAACAGGAATTCTGGTTACCCAAATGGGCAAGGCAAAAGCCCACGCTGGATAGAACAAGGCATCCCTCTGTTTAAAGAACACTGGAAGCCGGAAAACTGTCATTGCAAGCTCTGCCACTCCATTAAACATGACGTTAATGAGACTGAAAAACATTGCCCCCCAATACTTTGCTGAACCATCTAGTGCCCCAGGTTTCATTTCTGTTCTTAAGAATACGGTCAAAGCAATTGTAGCCATGATGGCAATCTGTGTAGTTTTGAATATGTACACAAAAGAGTTCCGCTTCATTAGGAGCCATTCCCTTGCAAAGCATGCCTTGAAGAGCTCCTTATTGGATATTCCATACTTTTCCTTGACCAAAGCAGCAGGATGGGCATGTCTTTTATCATAAGGAACTCTTAGTTCTTCCCCAAGCCGTTGGCCAACATGGAAGGAGCTGAACGCCCGAGCAAAATCAGATACTGTGACTAATCTGTAAGGTTGGTTCTTCTTACACCAGTATTGTTCCTGGTCCTTCCTTGAGGTCACTTCTTGCAAGAAGTCTGCAACACCTTTTCTGTCAGGGCATTTGAATCCCATATATTCAAAGAACTCGAGGACATTCTCACGTGGGCCTTGATAAACAATCTGACCCTCGGAAAGAAGGATAATATCATCAAAAAGATCGTACGTCTCAGGTGCAGGCTGCAAGAGAGAGATGACCATTGACACATCCATAATGTGAACCATCTGTCTCATGTATTTCATAATCTGAAAGGTTGTGGAACTGTCCAACCCCGTTGATATTTCATCCATGAAAAATGCTTTTGCTGGTCCAACCAACATTTCTCCTGCATTCAGTGAAACCCCCTCAAGTTATTACTGGAAATATATTTGACATTAGTTATCATTCCACCATTTCCATGCAAGCAAAAAATGGTCAATATGTATTCAGCGAAAGATAAGAAAGCATAATCATTATGGAACAATAGTCACATACCAGTCGTGACACGCTTCTTTTGTCCACCGGATATTCCCCTTCTCATGTCATCACCCACCATAATATCAGCACAGATGTCTAATCCAAGTATCTGTTAAACTTAAAAGAATCAGATACAATCAGGCTAGCTTGTACAATATACACCAGAGCAATAAACAATGAAGTCTTATGTTTGAATCAACAGACCTTGAGGACATAATCTGTGATCAAACTTGTTTCCTGGCCCGCCACAGATGTGGCTTTCATGTATGCATCAATCGCAGGATCTGGTTTGATACCTGCATCTTTCTCCCGTCTAGACAACTCTGCTAGTATATCATACCTTGTTCCAACTCCTAGGCAACGTCCGGAGAAATCAAAGGTTTCACGAACTGTCATCTCACCATAATGAAGATCATGCTGGCTAATATAAGCAGAGGTTCTCTGAGGTACAAATTCGTTAAATTCATGGCCGCAGTAAGTCACTTTCCCATTTACCTGGTTAGGAGGATAAGTTGTTAATACAGATGCAAAACAAGACTTGTAGGCAAATCACATAGGTTACATAAACCGACAAAAGCTGAGACAGAGAGAATGACAAATTACCCTAAGATCCCTATCTAGTTTGCCAGAAACTGCTTTTAGCAATGTTGTTTTTCCTGCTCCCGGAGGCCCAAGAAGAAGTGTCATCCTGAAAACAAACAAAACAACAAGCTCATGGATGGAGCTCAGAAACTAAACCATGTAACATCAAAGTTCTTTTTTTAGGATATGTAAACCGACTAGCTCTACAACTTTTGTCAACCATTATTTGAGATTTTTTTAACAAACTAATATGTGAAGTTTATTCATATAACAGTACAAGTGCAGCCAAGAGACTTAGATCTGCCAAATTCATGCGCATACCTTGCTGGTTTGATAATACCACTAACATTTTGTAGTATCTTTACAACTCTTTTCTTCGATGGTGAAAGTCCAACAAGTCCCAGTATTCCCTAATCACATCAACAGTAATTTAGAAATCTATAGATTCACAGCAGGCACCCTAGACAAAGAAGTAAAACTTTACTACTAGGAAATGTCTTTGCAATAATACCTCTATTGCGTTCAAGGTGGAATTCCACAGAGTCGGAAGTGCTCTGGTGCCTACAAACGCATCTCCCTCAATTGATAAATTCTGGAATCTAACCTCAACCTTTGGAATATCAATACCAACCCTGTTCCCCAAGTCATAAAACAAAATTTAGGCAAACATATAAATCACAACTTGGCTAGCAATAAAGCCAAGCAAAATACATCTCTGAACTAATAAGCTAACAAACTAAGAACATTCAGATTCAAAGTAACCTTAAATTCCGAATCATGGGAAAGAGAAATAAACCTGTCATTTCTGGCCCTGAGCTTCTTCAAGAACTTCTCGTTGTCGTCCTCAATAACCTTAAGTATGCTTTCCATCAACTGCTTCTTATCTTGATCCCCAAGATGCGCAACGTCAACTTCTTCAGCCACAACCCTTCCATTGCTCATCACATTCCTCAACATGCCTCTCCTCATCCTATCATAAGTCGGCAACCGCTCTATGGCCGCCCACTTGAGCTCCTCCTCCTCGTCCAGCACCGGCTGCCGGACGCTCCGCTGGAACACGTCCGGCGCGTTCCACATTTCCCGGACACTCGTCGACCGCCAGCTCCCCCGGCTGCTCGACTGCCTCATTATGTCTTCTCCGGCTAATGCCGCCGCCATTTTTTTGGCGGGAAGCAAATCAACTCACTGAAGTTGGTGCAACCCAAAATGGGAAAGTGATGATCAAACCTCAACAGATGCCGGAAACGAAAGTGATCAGGTTTTGTGGTCTGAAAGTTGTTCAGACTTTGGGAGAAGAACGAGAAAATGAAAGAAAGAAGAAGAGACGTGTTGTTGGTTGTGAGGAGTTTTGGGTGTGGATTATATAGAGAAATGAAACAAGGAGCGGGACTGCATCTCTCTCCGAATGGTTTTAATTTTTAAATTGAAAACATACCGAAAACTTCTTCACCGTACAGAGATAGTCCTCGGTCAAATAAGTGGGACTTGGTCTTTTTCGTTTAGGAGATTTTATGGACTCGAATAAAATAAAATTAAAAATTAAAAATCTCATAAATAATTCCAACTTTAGCACGTTGCTATAAGTCTATATAATAGAAACCTTTTCTCACTTTGATCGAAAACTTTTATCGAAATTATTAATTTATGATATGATATATTTTTTAAAACTCTATTAAAGTGTCAAATACTTAATCTAGACACAATCTAATGTTTTTTCTTTTTTATTACCTCAACAAACTCAAATTACACAAAATAAAAATTAATACATATTCAATCAATTTTTACGGGCAACGAGCAACAAAGGGTTGATGGCTGGAAGGTAGGGCCGGGGTCGCCTAGCCCTAGGGAGAAGCGTAGACAGCTTGGTGGGTGTTTCGAGATGGTGTCGCCTAATCGGAGATTGCCTGATGGTGATAACGGGGCTGTGGCATCGCTAAGATTCTCTGGGTTCTGATCAAATTGGGTTCATATAAAATAAAAACTTTTTTTTTTATTGTACTCATAAATCATTCCAACTTTAGCACTTTGCTATAAGTCTATAATAAATTGTTACACATAGAAACCTTCCTCACTTTCTTTTTTTTTTTTAATGCGGGGAGTGTCAGTCCATTAATAGTAAAGTAGGAAACATTACAACTATGACTCACCCGGACTCCGGGAAACGATAGAAGAGAGCCATGAATGAGTAATCTAGACCCTAGACTACACAAACATAATGTAACCATGAGATGAAGCTCAAATGATGCAGAACAAAATCCAATACTAATAGGATGACCTCCGATGACAATCAAGAGGCCATCCCAATTTATTCATGTTCTCAAACAACACCCTACTCTAAGGCACTCTTGAGAGTGCAATCCTCCAGCTCAGGAACTTTACTGGAGGACGAGTTCTCCTCTACAACAAGGGTTGGTGCAGCTGCAGGGACCTCTTCCATGCGACCTTCTCCAAGTGAAGAAGAGAGCTCAATTGCCTTGAAATTCCTCTTCCGACGAGGTTTAGCTTCCTCAATGTTCAACTTCCTGGGCTTCAAACCAGTAGATTTGGGGTTGTTCTTATGACCCGGAGGGCGGCCAACCTTCGCCTTCTTTGCAGGGGACACTAGAATAATCCCATTATTATTCTTCAAAGCCAGTTCTGGTTCAAAGTCCAAAACAACCGAGGTCGTGGGAGGGAGCACAGTATATGCTCTCTTACGCTTTGAATATTGCACCAAAGACACCGCAGCAGATCTCTTCTTCCCAGTAATGGGATTCTCAACCTTATCATCAACCTGCATAGGCTTCATGATAGGTGCAGTTACCGGAGACGAAATCTTGGCCAAATATACAGCTACGGCCGACGTGGAGATACCCGGAAGATTGAGCGATTTGGGCATAGCAGAAAACAAATTCGGTGCAGGAGATTGAGCCAACACTTCCGCTAACTTGGAACTTGCTGGCTAGTAGATGATGAAACCCTAGCTGAGTTAGGGTCAGGGTTTTGACCGACAGAGACTACCACCGCCTCTGAGGCCCCAGTACACCTCGATCGTTGATGCTTCATCATCCTGCAAACACAAGAGAAACCAACGAGTCGTTCATACTTGAATCTCACAGTAGCAGATGCTCCAGACGTAAAGTCAAAGGTGGAGGGAGGGAATACATGTCGTACCGGTGTCAACAAAACATGTCTGATCCGAACCCGTGCTGCCGTGCCCTTGCGAATTCCTGGCCTGTCAAGGTGCATAACCTCCCCTAACGTGGCCCCAATAAGAGCCCTCGCTCCCTGAGTGAGAAGAGCATGAGGGAGCCCCATTATCTCAACCCAAACCAGCACCGAGGAGAGTGGAACCTTAGCTACTTATTGCAGTCTATCAAACTCCGCCATAGCAAGCGCCCATTTGCTAAAGAACCACAGGCCGCCGTCTACAATCCTTGATCTGTCCTCCATTTGAGAAAATTGAAACACAAACCGGTCTTGGTATGCCAAGACGGATAGGTGATTACCAAGCCCCCAGAGAAAGGTCATGGTGCCCATAAACACCTTGGGATCGGCGCGGCATTGACCTGTAACAGAGAACAATTTACCCATCGCAAAATGACGGGAAGGCACGGCAGCAGCGCCCGCCGGGCCAAAGGACGTTCGACCATCCTCCGAGATAGCCAAGGCCGCAACAAGACGAGCGATAACGTGATCAACCATGGTGAGGAGGCAGAGAAAGTGCTGAGAGGAAGAAAAGTTTGAGAAAACCCTAGCCAGAAACCCTAGCAGAGGAATCCAAACCCGAAAACCTCTTAGGGTTGAAGTGTTTGATAAAGAGGTTAAATTGCTCCCAAGATCTTTCTAATTGCATTGAAGTCTTCCTCACTTTGATTGAAAACTTTTATCGAAATTGTTGATTTATGATATGATATATGTTCTAAAAACTCGATCAATGTGCCAAATTCTTAATCTAAACACAATCTAAACTTATGTGTTTTTTTTTTTATATTACATCAACAAACTCAAATTACATGTAATAAAAATTAGTGCAGATTCAACCAAATTTTTCCAAAGGACCCTAGGAGGCGCAACAAGCCTACCAGCAAGATTGTATGCCCGATTCAACGGCATGCCCTCACTGCGACGGCGTTGGATGGGCCAAAAGAGACCTTGTGTACGATGATGGATGGTCCAGTCGAAAAGCTGGTTATGGGGTGATGGTGTCCAGAGCACTTGCAGATTTCACGGCAATAGGCAGCGGAGAGTAGGAATGCTGGGCCGGGGTTGCTCAGCCCTAGGGAGGAGCGTGGACGTCTTGGTAGGTGTTTCGAGGTGGTGTCACCAAATCTGAGATCACTTGGTGATGATAAAGGCAATGGCATCGCTGAATTCTGCAGGGTTCAGATCGGATCGTTTAGATCCAATCTAGTCTTAGTGGTTTTGATTCCAGACTGACAAGGGGCAATGGGGCTAGATGGCAGGAGGTAGGTGGCGGTGGCGGGATAGTAAGGGACGCTTGGTAGATGAGCGTTGTGGTTTTTGCAACATGCTAATTAGACTTAGGCTTGTTGGGTCTTGGGTCTGGGCTCTGGCCCTAAACCCGTTTTACTTTTCTTTTTGGTTTTATTATTTTTAATTTTGAATAAAACGTGGCTCTATGCCAACAATAAATCCCTACCACTTTTTGGTAGGGCAATGTGGGTTTTGTCCCGGTATACGTATACTTAGTGTGCCTAGCTTGTCTGGTCTAGTGAGGCGATGAGCTATTGGCTTGATCAAATAGATGCAACCTGCTAATGGCAGGATGAAACAGAGGGTCGCTGAATTTGTTTCTATGTGACATCATAGTAGAAAATCTGTGTTATTTGTAATTATACTTCTTCGTGATAGAATTATCTTTCTGGTATGTCACCACTATGTTAAGGCAAATGAGTAGCCAATCGAACACTTTTTGCTAATTGTTGCATATTAGAATACATAAATTTAGTGGAGACTCCTGATAATATTTCAGGATGTTCACTTGATGCTTATTGTAACTTTGGGTTCAGGTTCTACGTCACCATCTTGTATTATGTAGTTTCATTAATCAAAGCTTGAGGGACAACCGGACCAGCCTCTCTTTTAAAAAAAAAAAAACTCAAATTACAATAACTTATCTTTCGTGAGTCAAACTCACAATATCTCATTAGAAATAAGAGATTAATGTCACTATATCAAATGATACAACTTAATTAAAATTTTATAGTTGTCATTACGTAAAAATTGTGCTATATTGCATTGAGCTACGTTATTTTTAGTCCGATAACTTTATTTTCAAAACTGGTAACATTACCAAAAAAAAAATTACCACGAGGTGACCGGTAAATATAAGCTTTCCAAAGCATTAAGCTACATTGAAGGTAGGAACCGTTGAAGCAAAATCGTCTCAGTCTATGGGAAAACCTTCTTCCAACGAAGGCTAGAATTTCAAACAAAATGGGGAAGCCGGCCATGGTGGAAGCTTCTCTATCCGTGTTGACATGAGAAGAGTCTTACAGTACTTAAACAATTATGTTTCAAAGAAAAACGGAATGGGATATGTGACATGTGATAATACGTATCACATGAAGACTAACAACGTAATTTCCCAAGGGATAACCCAACTAATTGATAGCACAACAAAATATCTGGAAACTGTCTCATTTATGGTCGCACAGGTTGAGCTCTTCTAGATGGTCTTTTATACGGTGGCTGTGGGTTGTACAAATGTTGCTAGCTGTAAATATCCATGACCCAGTTAGGATAATCATCCCAAAGCTAGGTTCCAATTCATTGATGGTACACTTAGACACAAGTCTTCCATCCAATCAAAGGGTGATCTTTTTTCAGAGTGACGTAAATTTAGACTTTATTTTGAAAGAGCACTCGTTTTTCTTTTTTTAATTGACTTGTATCTCGATAGACCCGATTAAAATACTAATCTTATGTTTTCGCATTTGAAAACATTGATTTTTGATATTTAAACTTGATTAAGAGCAACTCTAATACATTATTCATATTTTGAAGTTATTAGAGTTAGAAAATAAAAATTATGAAAAAATTTTAATTTTTACTTCTCTATAATACATAAATATAGAGAATTTATTGAAATTGCTTTAAAACCTTAACTGAGAGAATGCTGAGCGCTGACAACCGAGAAATTAAAAGCAAAAGGTTGGTCTTCAAAAGACTACCAACTGTGCATTAGCCTGGGAAAGATCTGCCAAAGGAAAAGAGTAGGTAACTTCAGGATGTTGGTGGCCTCCGAGAGAATTTTGTTTGGAAAAGAAAATAATAAAGAAATAAAATAAGCCGCCAAACTTTAGCCAAATGAGGTTCAATGAACCACGTCGGAACATAAACGTTTACTTTTCTTCTAGATGTGTTTTAAAAAAAACATTACTTTCAACGCGGGATTCCATGAGTGTGGGATTTCCACTCAGTAATAGAAAATTCATCCGACATTATTGGATTGGTTTTGGTTTTTCTTTGCCTCTTTTAACCACATAATATATCTAATTATTACTTACAAATATAATTACAAGACTAATGAAACTGTAGTTTAGTCGTAATTTTTCTTTTATCCGATAAAAATATAGTAAACTACATATACTCCTTGATAGGATTCTAAAACATAAAAAACTCCACAACATTTAGTTTTAAACATTTAAGGACAAAAGTTTACACTTAAGGACAGTATGCTCTCCACTTGCCACATGTCATAAGTTAATTTATTTTTTTTATCTTTAACTACTTATTTTAACTTGTAATCCCTTTATAAGGATTAAATCTTACAAATAAGGACAATTTACTCTCCAAGTGATTTTGTTTAGCATAGACCACTTAGCGCTTATAATATCATCATGAAGTAGTCTCTTATGTACCATTCTAAGCCATGTTTAAGGTCATATTAATACTATGAACCCTTTAGTTTTATATATATATATATATATATATATATAGGGCTAATCAAGATAGGACATCCTTACTTTAAATTTTTTTAAGGATTTTTACTATTTTACACTAGTATATGATCTAATTAAATGATTTCAACTATTGATCCTTTAGATTCCTACACAAAATTGTATCTACAAAAATCAACCAAATCCATAATCATTTGGTCACTCAAAATTGTATAAACAAATGTAGTCCGTCAGATAAAATTAATAAGAACATTGTGCTAATCAAATGGTTAAACATTTTACGATTTGGCTAATTTTTTGTAGGATTCATATGTGTATATGTAATAAGAGAATAAATGGTTTAGATTTATTAAACTACATGCTAAAAATAAAAACATCCTCACATTTCAAGTTTAAGGAGGTCCTCTCTTGATCTTCTCTATATACATACATATGTATGTATGTATGATCGTGATTTACGTTTCTAAACATGAATGGTTCAAATTGGATAGATTTGTTCGTCCATTGATTTGATCTAATTTAGTAATCATCAATTTGACTGAAAATTACTAAATGGGTGAGATGCTGAAATGTGATTAAAAAAGTGGGTCCCACAAAGAATACCTTAAAATGACAAAAAAAAAAAGGATCCCTTAGTGCATCTCTAACGGAATGGTTAAATCCACGTGGAGACCTTCAACAGTACTAAAACACATGTAAAACTATTTTAACCCATAAGTCATATCTGACGTGCAAATGACATTTTGACTTGGGCTGTCAAATTTAACAAAGCCAAAGTCATCTCTCTCTCTCTCTCTATCTCTCTCTCTCACGCCCCGATTTTCAATCACAAATAAAAGTACAATTTCAATCAATCAACAGTACTAAAACACATGTAAAACTACTTCAACACTAAATATCAATACTGAACTTTTCTTTAAACAAGGCAACCAATGATGTCCCGAATCCTCAATGTAAATACATACTCGTTCTTTAGAATCACATATTATATTACACAAGTTTACGAATTAAGTTGCATAACAAAATAATAAGTAAATGCTCATCTGAGCTTACTACATAGCTGAAGTCTTAACAACAGTAAAGCACAAAATTAGTTTCTTACCCGTACAGCTGCTACTACCATATCTCAGCTTCACTCACAATTACCCGGACCTATATGATTAACCCCTACATCATCGAATAGTGCACCGGGTTGCCACATAACTTATAAAAGCTCGTATGAGTAAACTCAAACACAAAAATAGAAACACTTGCTTAAACCATCTCAACCTAAACAAACAATAAGCATGTATATCACAGCTACAACCATCGGTTTCACAACCTTCCATATCATGCTTACATAAGTAAACTTATGACTAAAACCACATGCTCTGATTCTCAACATAGCATCCAATTACACAAATTTCAGTCAAATAAAATGTTTGAATATCATTTTAATACAAAACAGTGAATTATAAAATCACACTCCTTTCCTCTCGACCGGAAGCATTTGTCATCAACATGACATCAAAGGTGAAAATCAATGAATCACTTTTCGATCATCTCCACAGAGAACAATCATCACCACTATGGCCCTCCAAATCGTTCAAACCCTCAACAGTATTTCCAAGAAGAAAACAAGGCAATCAATTCATAGTAACTCCTGCGTAGAGTTTTAGTTCAGGAGGTTACATTAAAATAATCAATTCAAATCATAGTAATCCTGCATGTAATTTTAGTTCAGGAGATCACTTTAAGGCAATCAATTCAAATCATAGTAATCACCATAAACTCCATACTCTCACATCTATAGGTAGCTCCAATATTCATAGTTACCATCTCATTAGTTGTTAACTTAATAACAAACATACCTCCTTCATAGAGATTCATCACAGCAACCCCTCGATCGTTGTTAACTTAATAACAATTCAACCTTCTTTACAAAGCAATCATCACACAGATTTCATCAATCATTACACAGATATTCCCGCATCCTTTACACAACAATCATCATAAAGATAGTCACGCTGATCATCACGTATATTTCACTGATCATTACGCAGATATTCGTACACATGCTACCATATCTTAAATCACAAATTAAGATGGTCATGTTAGATCCGTGGTATCTCAAAGATTGAAATTCTACAATCACAACTCAATACTCAATTGCACCATATACTACTCATATCACAAGCAATGCACCAATACATATATATTTCATGTATACACACACACACACACACACATACGTAGTCATTCACTCAGGAATGCTATTAGTACCAACTATAGTTTGCAGTGAAATAAAAAACTCCCAGTACGATATGGTAACATTGTTCGTAAATGAACATTGTGAGATTTACTCACCTTTGAATCCCGCTGTGTCTTCACACGCTAATCAAGATAACCACAAATCGCCGCAATCTGCTCAACACAATTATGTCAAGTATCTAGTCACATGCAGTCTCATCTCAGTTTACAGAACATGAAGTGATTAAAGTTTGAAACCCCAGTTTGAACAAAAATCCAAAAGTAATGCCAATCAAGGTGGAACTTTATTCGAGACCACCCAGAGTCTCCAGAACACTCCTAAGATCGATATGTCAACACTACAAGTAGATCCAATGATCGGATCCTCACAGATCGAAAACCGAGCAAATCGAAATCACCAAAAAACCTAACATGCTCATATGATCTCCAAATGCTACAAACCAAATCAAAACCCTCGTATCGATGAGTATATGATATTTGGTGAAAGTACCTGCCCAATAATGGCCGGACGTGACGCCACATACTACTGCAGGTGCACCCCACGCGTCGCCCCGCCACACTCAAAACGAGCTCAATCCAACCGGCCAACATGGAGAGCTCAACACAAGGATCAATTTCAATACATGGGGTTTTGGCCGGTTCGGCCTAGATCGGTCGAAATCACGCTCCAAATCTGAAATCACTGTTCACTGTGAGTTGGTGCTCCTCCGGTGAAAATTGTTCAACACCACCACCAAGGATCGAAAGAAGATGCTGCCAGGAGCAAAACACGACCAATTTCGAGTCTTGACATCGCTGAAATTGGTCGGACCACCGCTACCCACTTTTGGCCTTCGATCCACCGTCGTGGATGAGAATCAGTGCAAGCCACCACCGTAGGGAGGACGGCGACACCACTACAAGCAGTTCTGGGTTGGTACCTTCTCCAGAAAATGCCTGAATTTGCTGGAAATGTCAAGTCGGGTCGAATGGAGGACAAGCAGATGCTAGGGTTTTTGAGGAGAGAGAACGGAAAGAAATTTGGTTTCCAAAATCTGATACTTTCCGAAAATATCCAAAAGTGATTGTCTAATTTCAGAAACTTCTATTTATAGTAGTTCCTCAAAATATCAGAAACTGCATCCCCGAACCACAAAATCATCCCAACAATCAACTTAATAATTTTTGAAAAATCATCATAAATTAATAACGAATTTCTGGGGGATCACACTCCCTCTCGTCTTCCCCCAAGGAGCTTCGTTCTATTTCTCTTTTTCTTTCCAGTTCTGCATCTTCTCATCTTCTCAAGTAATTGACCCACATCTCAGCAGATGAAGAAACAGAGAGGAGTAGAAGAAATCTGAAAAGAACCAATCTTGATGTTGGTCCAGGGTCCATATACAGAATCGTGATGAAATGCAATGCCAACATTCGATTTTGAAGGATGGACTGAAACTTGAAGGGAGTAGAAAGATGTTTTTTTTTCTTTTTTCTTTTTTCTTTTTTAAAGTTGAGGGTGGTAATTTCTGTTTGGAATTTGACCTAGAAGCAAGAAGACCTTTTTTTTTTTGGTTTTGGGAGAAAACCCCAGAAGCCTTTCTCTTCCTAATTCGGATGAGAAAGTGAGCCACATTGTCTTGTTCGACTAAGGAGTAGGTCATCTGAGTGGATAATGATCAAATTTTTTTTGTTCTGCCTTAGGCTACAGGAAGACTCTCTCATGATGGAAGAGATGATTGGAGATGAGGGTTTTGGTGGAGTGGTTTTGCAAACAAAGAAGAAGTAGAGTTAACCATGAGAGAGGAGAGATAGAGAAGAAAGAAGAAAAGAGATTTTTTTTTTGTTATAAAAAATCTGAAAATTAATAAAATAATATTTAAATTTAACATATCCGTTGGAATAGAAACTTTCCAAGATAACAACTAACACGTCAGCCTTCAAATTGGAATCTGCACAAGCATTTTGACATATCCATTAGAGATGCTCTTAGTTGAAAGGTCGTGTGCGTGTATGCGCGCGCGCGCGTGTTTGTGTGCGCGTGTGCAAGGCCCTTCTGGTGAGAGATCCATTTTTTTGGTCATTTAGGAGATCGCTCATTAGGCATACTTTTCGATCACATATTCACATCTTAACTATTCAGTTTTTAGGTTATGTATGAGTAGATCATCTTTGCAATTTTTTCAGCCAAATTGATAATCATTAAGGCATTCATAACTGCGATTTACAATTATGAACATGAATAGTTCATGTTGGACAAATTCGGTTCGTCCATTGATTTAATCTAGTTCAATACCTTAACGATCATCAATTTGGCTAAAAATTTGCATAAATGATCTATACATTAGGACCTATAAACTAAACGATCAAGATGCCGAAATACGATTAAAAAGTGCGTCCCATAAGGGATCCCTTAAAATGACCATAAGCAAAACACTCAAAATTGTACTTATTTTTTCCACCCAGCTAGGGGATTTCTCCAATATTTCAGAAAAAATATTTCAGTAAATAGCAAAATTATAGATAGGGAACTCTACTAGCGACCTACCTAATTTATTGTAGAAAATTTGGGGATCAATGATTGGACCATACAAAAAAAAAAAAAACATTTCATCGGTAAAGAAAGAGATTACTCAATCCATTTCCTTATTGCTCATGATATATGTAATAACTCAGGTACCCATTTCAAATGCCTCTCCCATTTTAGCACAGCAGGATTATGAAACCCACTAGAAGCAAAGAGTCGTATTATATGTGCCAATTGCCATTTAGCTAATAAACCCCTGGATATCGAGGTTTCACAAGCTACTTCCGGATACTATATTTGAAGCAATTGTTTGAATTCACTATGATCTACAAGTGAAACAAGTTCTTGCCAATGATAAAAAAAACACTGTGAATGTGGGGGCTGTTCTTATTTTACATGAGGGGTTTGAACTAGCCCCACCCGATCGTATTTCGCGCAAGATTAAAGAAAATATATAAAATCTGTCTTTTCAAAGTTACCGCACTACTAAAAACATATTATATATATATATATATTTCTAGGAGTACCTTTCTAAAATAAACTCTCACTGTTGTCGTTACCAAGATGATCAAATACAAAATAAGAATATTGATATTACAAGACCCTAAAAACCTGTATCTCTTTATCACTCTCCTGATCGATGCCAAAATGACAGAATGTGAGTCAGTTGCAAAACAGTGATAGAGATTTTAGATAAGGAGCAAAATGGTCAAACCACTTGGGCTTGTTACTATTCATCCAGAACTTAAAAAGACTCAAAAAATCTCCATCTCCATCACTCTTCTAATCAGTGCCAAAATGACAGGAGGTGAGCCAGTTGCAAAACAGTGATAAACGACAATTTTATCACTATTCATGGCTAGTAATGTGATAATAAGTTAATAACACAAGTGGGTCACACAGATTCCGTTGCATAACAACCATTTGCAGGAAAGGGGGCAAAACTATAACACGTGGGTTTGAAATTCATTTCGTTTGTTCGGTAGTACAATTTGCCTTTATTCAACTGATTGAGCCTTATTCCTGTCTATTTTATTCAGTATTGCTCTATATAGCCATGATTGAAACGCTTGCAATTGTTTAAAGTCAGTTCATTCTATTATTGAATAAAGACTAACAACACCGTGAAGAGCACTGTAATACATGAACGTCACCACTTATTGACCTTGCGAAAGGGTCGGCAGGTGAATATGGTCAGTTCCGGGATACCAAAGTTATTCAAATTTTAACAAACTTATTCAAAATTCTAGAAAGTGTGTTGAATAGTCTGTGTAGGAGATGTTGAAAAGTTTTGAGAAAAATTCATGCTACTATATTGATGTTAACTAGAAGAAACAACACATGCTGTACGTGACGTAATCGAAGTTTGAAAAGAAGGAGAGAAGATGTGATATAAATTAAAGATGAGAATGGGATTGAGAGAGAAGTGTTGCTGTGACACAGAAGTGAAAGGACCGGTATTCTGCAGTGCTATGGTTATCTAGCAATTTGAGAGGTACTAGTGCTTTCCCTTGATCGATAGAAAATACCAAATGCAGAGTTGAGATTGTTTTGCTGCATATGTTTTTGTTTGTATAGTCTGTTGTTTGGTTTTGAAGCAATCTAAAACCATTGCCCTATACGTTAGCAGTTTCAGATTGTGTTTTGCATTCCTGTGAAGACATCATGTATCAAAAACAATGTGAAGCTTTCATTGTAGTATATTTCAAGAATAAATAATTTTACACAGATGAAGGGAAAATGCATTTTTTGTTCTCTCAGACTGACTGCCCTATAATGTCGTAGACTCAACTAGCTATTTTACATTCTGAAGTTTCACTTCTGCACAATGAAGTTGTTTATCTTCTTTGGAAGTTAAGGTACTTGATACCGTAGGCAAAGACGAAGAAGAAGAGGAGGACCCAACCAACATGAGCAACCACTACAGGAATGAGGAAGTCATAGTCATAACCCAAATACTCCTTGAGGAAAACATTCACTGCTTGTTTTCCTCCGGTAGGCAAGTCGATCTCCTTCTTCAAGTCACCAACTTGAGATCCGAAGATGCCATAGATGGTCCAAGCAACCGGAGAACCCCAGTAATACCACCTCCACCAGATGGGGATAAGCTGCAGTATTGAGCATAAGTGTTAAAAGATGGTTTTTGGGACAAAACAAATGCAGTAAAACACATGCAATGAGTCCTGTATATTAAGTTAAAGTGCAAGGCATACCGGTCTAGGGATGAGGAAACCAGAGAACAAGTTCCAGAAGCTCATGAAGAAAGACATGACAATTGCGGCAATTTGATGGCCAGGAGTTAGGGCGACCACCATCATCCCGTACATCGAGAAGTAGGTAAAGCACATGAAAATGAAGTAGTAGAAGTACAAAAACTTCTCCACCTTCCAGTTGTACCCAATCATAGAATACAGAAGACAGGAATACACAAAGGTTTGGATTGCAACGTAAATCGTCTCAATAGCCACCTACAGCACCAGAAACACATATCAGATCCATGCGATTTCAATTTGATACAAAGATCAAATATACTGAGCTTAATTTCCAATATCTTACCTGAGCAAATGCATAAGGCAACTCTGAGTACATTCCTGCAGCTCTTTCACGGTAGAAAACTGTTCGCTCAACTGCCACAACAGATTGCACAGCAGAGGCATTGCTAGCTCCGAGGAAAAGAACAGCAGCATAGGTAGCTCCCAAAAGATTGATCAGGTCTTGTTGTTTGTTTCTGTTGACATTATAAAATGCAATTAATCATCACATAATTGAGAATGATAGCAAATTACATTGACTCAAACACGAATGTCTGGAAACAGAGAAATCAATCAAGTGGTTCACAAATTCAACAAAGCAATAAAAATAAATAAAAAAAAGTGTAGCTCATAATAAAGTTCTCAAACTTACATTTGGTCTCCTTTGCTCCAGAAGATAACACCGAATAATATGCCAATGCAAACCGTCATGAAAAATCTAATGGCGTTGTACCGTGAGTTCCTCCAGTATGACCAGTGCTGTTTCCAGAAGCAAGCCTTGCACTGAGTTAAAAAGGTTTGGGAGTACCGGGTGGGGAAGTAAAGGTCCTTGGTCCCTGGTTGAGGTGTGCTTAGTTCCTTGATAAGGTCCTGATTTCTCCTGAACAAGTGAAAAAAAATACGGAGTACAGTAGAACAGTAAGTACAACAGACAAATAGGTAGCAATAATATAACTAAAAGGAACAAGGTTTTTGGCTACTTACTTGTAGAGACCTGAGTTTGCATATATCTCTGCGAAGTCGATGTTTAGTTGGGTCTCAACTGCAGCAGAGCTGACCTCCAACATCCATGTAGCAGGATTGTAACCCTCTTTGATCTTGGGAACCCCTGGAATAGCCTGCAACATGTTTTAGATATTAGTCAAACTTGTAACTACCAAAACCATCAATATGTGACCAAATGGTTATTTCTTGAAACAAAAGGACTCTGTTTTTACTTTCAACACCATTCATACTTCTAAAAGTTATATGTCAGGAAAACAAACTCTTTGGATCTATTGGAAAGGAAATGGAATATAAAAAGTTAAAGTATAAATCTACCTCAAAATATTCAACAAGCTTGTGAGACTGGCGACCTAGAGGCCCAGCATAAGTCACTTGTCCTCCTCTTTTCATTAAGAAAAGCTGCAAAGGAAAGTAAAATGAATTAAGGTGAAAAATAGCACCTAAGATTTTAATAAACAGTTTTACATATTTGAAATCAAATCATACCTCATCAAAAGCTTCAAAAATGTCAATGCTAGGTTGGTGAATTGTGCAAACAACGGTTCGTCCTGTATCGACTGTGTTTCTGACAGTACGCATAACAATTGCAGCTGCTCTAGCATCAAGACCTGAGGTTGGCTCATCCATAAAGATGATTGAAGGATTTGCAACCAATTCCACAGCAATGGTGAGCCTCTTTCTTTGCTCAGTTGAAAGCCCATCAACTCCTGGAAGTCCAACTAAAGCATTCCTCAAAGGATTGAGCTCAACCAAATCCATAACCTCATCGACAAACATCTAAAAACAATGCCAAATATCAGTCAACCACATTATCCACATGATTAGTTTCTTTATAGGTAAAAAGATAGTTGCAGGTTGATATTGCAATTGCTAAAAATTGAAGTGTTTGATAAATAACATACCTTCCGTGTTCCTTTCTTGACATCTTTAGCAAGACGCAGCCAGGCTGAGTATAGGAGAGATTCATAAACAGTAACATATGGTGAATGAATGTCATTTTGTTCACAGTAACCGCTGACCCTAGCAAATGTGGCTTGATTCTTTGGGTAACCAGAGATTGTAATACTTCCTTCAATGTACCCGCCTGTCTTTCTTCCAGCTAACACATCCATCAGGGTAGTCTTTCCGGCACCACTGACACCAACCAATGCAGTCAAAACACCTGGCCTAAATGCACCACTAATATCACGTAGGAGTTGTAGTCTGGTCTCTTCAACCCTTGAGTCTTCATTTCCTGTTAAAGACACACAATTTATTGTTAGCAAGAACACTAGAGCCAGAACATGCCGTTGGCACCATATGAGCTGCATCATAATTTTGAGACTAACTCGTGTATTTGTTTTCAAAATTCAAACCACTTTGACAAATCTATTAACTGAATTTTTTGTTCTTGAATCACATGAGCAGAGACTGTTTCATTTTTATTTTTATTTTGAATCACACGAGCTGAGCTGTGAATAATAATTTCAGATGAAGATGCAATGTAGAAGTTACTTACAGCAGGCATATCCACGTAGTAGTTCACATGGTTAAAAGCAAGTGACAAGGGCTGGAATGGCAAAACCATTCCTTTTTTGGCTGGACCATTTCTCACTTGCATATCAGTACCTGTCATTATTCATTAATTTATATTAGACAAAAATACAATTTGATAGCAAATATAACAACTAGAGATAGTAAAAACATCGAAGTGAGGTTTCACGAAAAGTATATTAGTGTACCTTCTGGATTGGATCGTCGCTGCTTATTGCTTTGCGAGTCATCAGTTTCAATTAGAGTTTTAGTATCCCCAAGAGCTGCAATTGAATTAAAAGGAAACTAAATAATGAACACTTGAATCCATGACAAAAACAATAGCTTAGAACAAATGAAAATTCTTCACTTACGATTTAAGAAGGTAAGTGCTGCGATGAAAAGAACATTGAAGAGAAGAGAGAAGCCAAAAAGTGCTCCGATACAAATCCAGTACCAATATTCTTCAGTATAAAGGCCTCTTTGCTTGAGAAGTAGCTTCCCGACTGTGGGTTCACTTTGATTGATGAGAGGCTGTGTAACAGGATTAGTAAGTCGTTAAGCTCACATTTCTTTTAGTAATTTCTAGGGAGAATTCAGTTGACATTTAAGAGAACTTACAGCGCTCCATCTTTTATCCAGAAATTCATTGATAGCAATGGCGTTTTGTCCATACATCATAGGTGAAATATAGTAGCCCCATATCATCCATGACTCAATGTCATCTGTACACCAACATGTAAATATTTGAGCATTTTCAATGAACAATCTAACAGCTTATTATTCAAGATGTAGATAGTCCTGGCATCAAATAACTGATATATGCAGTAGTTTACTTTAGCAATTACAAACTTCTTACCCTTAGCAACAATAAAACCTCCAAGGACGAACACCATTAGCAATGTAAATGAACCAATGGTGTTTGCAACAACCTCTGTTCTTCCAAGTGCTGCAATAAAACGGAAAAGGGAAAGTGCCATCTGATGTATACCAAAGAAAGCCAAGAACTGCTTGAAAAACCTGAACAAAATGGTCATTATGTCAGATCACAAATAATTAGGTTGTTTTATCTTTCATAATTCATTTAGCAAAATAAAGGTTCCCAGAATTATATGATAGATAAACTTAAGCTTACCGACTGGCAGCAGGTGCAAATCCGATGGTGTAGTATGTAAAGATGATCCAGATTGCAGATTCCATCAATGAAATTGGAATTCTGGTTAGCCAAATAGGCAATCCAAAAGCCCAGCCAGGGTAGAACAAGGCGTCCCTTTGTTTAAAGTACACAGGAAGCCTGAATACTGTCATTGCAAGTTCCGCCATTCCATTAAACATGACATTGATGAGACTGAAAAACAGTGCCCCCCAAAATTTTGCTGAACCAGCTTCTGACCCAGCTTTCATTTCGGTTCTTAAGAATACTGTCAATGCAATGGTAGCCATGATTGTAATCTGAGTAGTCTTGAAGATGTACACAAAAGAGTTTCGCTTCATCAGCAGCCATTCCCTTGCAAAGCATGCCTTAAAGAGCTCCATATTGGATATTCCATATTTTTCCTTCACCAAGGCAGCCGGATGAGCAGTTCTTTTGTCATATGGAACTCTTAGTTCTTCAACAAGCTGTTGGCCAACATGGAAAGAGGTGAAAGCTCGTGCAAAATCAGGTACTGAAACATATCTGTAAGGTTGGTTCTTCTTAAACCAGTACTGTTCTTGGTCCTTCTTTGAGGTCACTTCTTGCAAAAAATCTGCAACACCTTTTCTGTCTGGGCATTTGAATCCCATGTATTCAAAGAATTCAAGAACATTCTCACGGGGGCCTTGGTAGACAATCTGTCCCTCAGAAAGAAGGATAATGTCATCGAAAAGGTCATATGTCTCAGGTGCAGGCTGCAAGAGAGAGATGACCATTGTCACATCCATAATATGAACCATCTGCCTCATGAACTTGACAATCTGGAAGGTCGTGGAACTGTCCAGCCCCGTTGATATTTCGTCCATGAAAAATGCTTTCGCTGGTCCAACCAACATTTCTCCTGCATTCAAAAAAACCATCACAAGTTAAATTTACAGAAATAATAACATACCCACAACAAACCACCAGTTGGCATAAGTTGCATGGGAGCTTAAATACTCAGACACATATATGAAGACATAATCATCAATGGGCTTTAAATGCAAAATGACATAAAAGAGTTACACACCGGTAGTAACACGTTTCTTCTGTCCACCAGATATTCCTCTCCTCATGTCATCTCCCACCATTATATCAGCACAGATATCTAAACCAAGTATCTGTCAGAAGAACAAAACATTGTTAGTCTTGTACAATAAGAAAGCAATGATCAATAACACTCAGATGAACAAACCAACGAACCTTGAGAACGTAATCTGTGATCAAACTAGTTTCCTGGCCTGACATGGATGTGGCTTTCATGAATGCATCAATCTCAGCATCTGGTTTGATACCCGAATCTTTCTCCCTTCTAGACAACTCTACCAGCATATCATACCTGGTTCCAACTCCAAGGCAACGTCCGGAGAAGTCCAAAGTTTCACGAACTGTCATCTCACCATAGTGGAGATCATGCTGACTAATGTAAGCAGAGGTCCTCTGAGGAACAAATTCCTTAAATTCATGGCCACAGTAGGTTACTTTCCCATTTACCTGTTTTTTAACCCAACTTGTGTTAATACATGTGAAAACCAGAAAAACTAAACATGTATGTGGACTAATACAATCGGAAATAAAACTGATTAAAGTTAAGGAGACAGAAGACAAACCCTTAGATCTTCATCAAGTTTGCCAGCAAGTGCTTTTAGCATTGTTGTTTTTCCGGACGCAGGAGGTCCAAGAAGTAGTGTCATCCTATTAAGAATCCAAACACCAAGCTCAGGGACACAAGTCATACAAAACTAAAACAAGTGCAGCAGGGATGTTAAGTGTGTCTGCAAATTCATAGGCATACCTCGATGGTTTCACGATACCGCTCACATCTTGGAGTATCTTGACAACTCTTTTCTTTGACGGTGAGAGTCCAACCAATCCAATTAAAGCCTAATTACAAGCATAGAAACAAATTTAGAAACCATGAATTCACTAGCAGATAGCTAAACTAACAAGATGCTTGCTATCTAAGAAATGGAAATGTTTTCACAATACCTCCAGTGCGTTTAAGGTGGAATTCCAAAGCGTTGGAAGTGCTCTGGTTCCTACAAATGCATCCCCCTCAATAGAAACGTTCTCGTATCTAACTTCAACTCTAGGAATATCAATCCCAACTCTGTTTCCGAATGCAAACCAAACAAACTAGTTAGCCAAAACATTCAAGAACCAAATCCCTTCTTCATCAACATCCAAAAAGTAACCCATACAGGAGAAAAGCAAACAACAAACCTGTCATTTCTGGCTCTGAGTCTCTGCAAGAACCTCTCATTATCATCCTCAACAACCTTGAGTATGCTCTCCATCAACTGCCTCTTATCTTGATCCCCAAGATTCGCAACATCAACTTCTTCATTTACAACCCTCCCATTACTCATAACATTCCTCAACATGCCTCTCCTCATCCTATCATAAGTCGGCAACCGCTCTATGGCCGCCCACTTGAGCTCCTCCTCCTCATCCACCGTCTGCTGCCGCCCGCTCCGCTGGAACACGTCCGGCGCATTCCACATTTCCCGGACACTCGTCGACCGCCAGCTACTCCGGCTGCTCGACTGCCTCATTAAATCTTCTCCGGCCAATGCCGCCGCCATTTTTTAATAACCCGAAAACCGATCAGCCGATCAGCTCACTCCCTATCTCAAAACTCCAGAATCTGGGTTGTTAACTACAACCAAAATCTTTGCTACCCAATACCGGAAACCGACTGAACTAAATAGTCGCCGGAACTTGAACCGTTCAAGTCAAAAGAATAGAAATAAACCACTAAAGAATGAAACTTTTGTCTTTCGAAAAATGAATTCTTCACTCTCGGAGTGATGGTATTCTCACCGAAGAAGAAAAAAAAATGGGAGAGATATTGCGGAAACATGACTTGGGTGAGCTCTTATATAGACGAAGAAAATAAAAAGCCATGGAGAGATAGGAGGAAGGTCACAGCACAGGAGACTGATTTTCCAATGGGAAAAGAAAGCGAGAACTGCACGTTCTCACTCTATGTCTCTTTTTTATTTCACTTTCTTTAAACTATTTCAATTCCTTGATGTTGCAACAGAAGCAGATGGGGGAGTCACTGGTCAAAATGGGACTGCTTCCAGTTCATTGACTATAAGCAGATAGGTACCGTTGAATATAATATCGTGGAAAACACACAAGACGACGAATCTAATGCTTCTTTTTAAGGTAGAGAAATGGTGATGTGTACTGTGAACAGTACGGTAAAGATTTTTTCCTCGCTTTTTCGTCATCGTTGAAAAATTGGAATGTGTACAGAAATTGACCGCGGAAAACTGACGTGTTGTAATATGCCGACCCAATGAATAATAGAAGCTTCTATTGCACCTGTAGGCACGGGCACCGCAATTTTCACGAGGGAAGTAGTATTATATAGTTGGTACTGGGTTGTTCGTTCTAGGTTCACCTACCCTTTTTTCACGAGAAAGCTAGCAACAATCATTTAACAAGCTTTTCTTTTCTTAATCTTTTTTTGTTAGACAACTTCGATAGGATTCGTTAGTGGTGCAACCTTTCTTATCCTAACTTTTGTACTTAAAATTGAATCCAAGAACCAAAACGAAGAGATTCTATCATCCAATAATATCACATAATATAAGTTGTCCATAAACAGAATCTAGATTGTAAAAGAAGGTGGACTGAATCAAACTAGGATATGTGCTTGAAGGAAAAAAAACAAAAAGACAAAGATACGAGAGATGATGAGAGTTGGAGGTAGTGGGTGAAGGTGAACTTGCCTTAAGAGAATTGTTGCGGAAGATGTTGAAGAGTGAAGGAGATGTGGAAGAGGTTGGTCTTAGCGTATTGGAAGTCCAGAGAGCAACAAAAGTACTGTGAGGGTTACTCTAAGAGCAAGTTTATTTGTTGAGTCTCTAGGTCTCAGGATCACCTATTCACTAATTTTTTAGATTTGTTTCCACCTGCACTGTTAATTCAATATGCTAATAATTTATGTGAACCCCGAAAAAATTCAACGAACTAAGGGTAGATCATTCGGAAATTAGTTTAAGATCTCGGTGATTAAAAATGTGCTCGAGAATATTTTCTTAAATTTTTCTCTAGGTGAAATCTTCAATTTAAAGTTCCAATGCTAAAATATGCAACGCGATGAATTCGTGAGAATTTTGGGGGAATTCTTCGGACAACCGAGCTGTTTATTATGATTTTCAAATATTCAAGATTATAGAAATTATTTAATATAAAATAAAAATAGAAGCGATGTAATCTGGACTGTCCAAATTACTCACCATCGAATATAGGCAGTTGGATTAGTTCCAAATTTTGGGTATAATGACGGTTCAGATGATCCAGATCGTCCTAGACACTTCAAAGCTCGAGACCTGGTTCCTCGACCCAACGACCTGAGAAGACGACCTGGCTATAACTTCGTCGTCAGGCCACCGCTGGCCAGTGCATCGGTGTCGTTCGGTTCACCTTGACATGCTGACGCGCCATTGCCCACGATTTGTCCGTTCATCAAGTGTCTAGAGAGAATCAAATGCCGAAAGTTTAGGTAGCTCCAGCGATTTCCTTATAATACCTGAGGTAATTAAAATAATAATAATAAATAAATATTATAGGGAATTAGTAGAAATTTTTGTTAGTTTTCTTGATGTATAAATAGAGGAAGGATAAGATAAGATTGTTAAATGATTATTTTACGATCTCAGTAACTAGATAATGCTCAGGAATATTTTTCCAAATTTTTCATTGAGGTGAAATCTTCAAATTTGTGGACTCGATAATAAAGCACACGAAGCGATGAGTCTGTAAGAATTTTCGGGAAGTTTTTCGGACACCTGAATTATTTATTATGATTTTTCGGCACTTCAAAATTAAGAATAATTAATCAAGAAAAAGAAAATAAAAAGAAAAAGTTTGTGGTGCAATCTGGGTAATAGAAATTAACCATCGCTTGATCACAGGCGTACATTATAGATTACTGGGTTACTTTTCTTATGTAAAATATATTCTTAGTATGTCCCCTCTCGTGTAATATAATACTTTACAATGATTCACAATGATTGATTTCAATTCAAATTTCGTAATTAAAATACCTAGAGAGGTGGTTAAAATTACCGTTTTAGTCGGATATCATGTAAACAACAATAGCGATATTGTTTCAAACTTAATCACTTTCACTCCATATAGAGAGAACTCTTATCCAATTTTTTTTTTTCAAAATTGACTTTGATCATAACACCCATATCTATTTAGTAGAATATGGTATAACATGTGGCTTCTTTCGAGCCTAAGCTCTTATGTATGTGTAAACATGATATATGGTAAATGAATTCTAACAACTTTCAAATGGATCGGTATCGGGAAGAATTTCTGCAGTTTCATCTCAAAAGCTAGTGGTTCTAGCATTCCGTCATTGTTGAGAGCTCTATCTCGTTAGGATCACCATGAGAAGTGGTGGGGAAGAGAGAGAGAGAGAGAAAAAAAAAAAAAGAGGAATAGTGGGGTTGGACTTTGAGAATCAGTCCCCATGTTGGACCCATAATATGTTCACGGACCTAAATGCTTTTTGAATTTGGATCCCAATTTGTTCCCCATCCTAACTAGGCTAGCTAAATTTTCTCCTATCTTTCCCATTGAATTAGGTTACCATGCACTTTACAGCTTTTGAAACCTAAATCATTTTTCCTCCAGTGCGTCAAATTTATGCTGTTGAAGACCTAAATGTCACAATGTTACAGCTCTGGACCGTACTTATTTATAGTTCAACATAATGTAAGACGTTCTAGTTTGGCTGCTCCCAACAGGTACTCATTCATAGGTTCAACCGTACGCAAGAAGAGGTCAATTTCTTTGTCCCATACACATTACTGGTTTGGATGCTCTCCGGCCAGTGCTCCTTACTTCTTCCTCAAGCTTTCTTATGTCAGTTACTGGCCATTACTTTATCAGCAGCCTCGCTCCAATCTTCTTCTCTTCGGTTACTTCATCAAATTGATCGATCCACATCATCATTATCCTCGAACTTCTTCAGCAGCGGACCTGGAGGAAGTGTTGTAATTGCTCGATGCCACAGCCTTCTCCAGAGGAAGGGGAAGGAGAAGGAGTCCTCGACCTGCAACAGATAGAGGAGGATTTGATCAGCTGCAATTGGACTAATTGTATTACTAAGATGCATGCATTTACATATTCAGATGATGGAGGCTTGGACAGAGCTGCATGCACACTGAGATCATATCCTTCGAAGCCTGATTGCCTGAACATACCAAGAGATGTAACTGCGAGTAACCCAAGTACTGATCCAATTTCTTCAAGCCAGAAACCGAGTTGATCGATGCCATGGAATGTGACGGCCATTAATTGCTTGGTATAAAATATACCTCACTGGTCGACCTGCGTGCTCGGTGAAGACGATAGAGATGAAAAGGCCTATTTGTTGTGCTTGATTGCTCATTTAGTAGGTGTTGCTGCCTAGAAACAACTTGAAGGAAAGCAACTTGAAATGAGATAACATGCTTTTGCGTGCAATCTTTAGCAATTGAAATGTACGATAGTTTTGGTTGGTTGTATATGCAATTAGATAACCCAAAAAATGAGGAATGTAACCTTCCCACGCTTGAAAGACAATTCAAAGCATAACTTGAATCAAATTGCAAGCGAAGTTATGTAACAGGCACTACTCAAGGAACTATAAAGCTACAACTTGCCAGAGATCAAGTGACACAATCCATTTATACTTGTAAACTGCAAAAATCTGAAACACTTGGCCTTTCCACATTCAAATTGCTTGCAAATTATGGAGAAGGAAAACAAGAGGTTGGCTGTTTTGGTGGGCTGCAATTACCCGAACACCCGAAACGAGCTCCATGGTTGCATAAATGATGTACTCACAATGCGCGACACGCTGGTGAATCGGTTTGGGTTCGATCCGAACCGCATTGAGCTATTGACTGATGATGGATCTGCACCAGTCTTGCCCACAGGTGCAAACATTAAGAAGGCACTTAATGCAATGGTTGACCAGGCTGAACCAGGTGATGTACTCTACTTTCACTACAGTGGGCATGGAACAAGGATTCCATCATTGAAACCAGGCAGACCCTTCAGGCAGGATGAGGCAATTGTGCCTTGTGATTTCAATCTCATCACTGGTGGGTGTGTTTAATCAATTATTCTTGTTATTTGTTACCAAGTTAACATTTTAACTTTAATTGGTAACTTCTTTGTGTAGATGTGGATTTTAGACAATTAGTAAACCGCTTACCAAAGGGAGCAAGCTTTACAATTCTGTCGGACTCATGCCACAGTGGAGGTCTCATTGACAAAGAGAAAGAGCAGATTGGACCTTCTCATGTCACAACTGAAATTAGTGGCACATTATCCGTTTCCTATAACAAGACCAAGGCAATTCCTTTTGAGTCCATATTGGAGCACCTCACCTCATTAACTGGCATAAGCACATCTGATATTGCAACCCACTTGTTAGAGTTGTTTGCAGCCGACGCCAGCCTCAAGTTTCGCTTACCGCTACTCGAACTCAACTTCTTTGAGTCGTTGAAGCCGGACGAGGGAATTCTTCTGAGTGGGTGTCAAGCCAATGAGACTTCAGCTGACATGATGAACTCGGTTATGACCGGTGGAAAGGCATGTGGAGCATTCAGCAATGCTATCGAAATGGTTTTAAAGAAGCATGAGTCTCCTCTAAGCAATAGAGAGGTCGTGATGCTGGCTAGAGTAGTTCTTAAAGAACAAGGCATTGAGCAGCATCCTTGTCTCTATTGCAATGATGAGAATGCCAACGCTACTTTCTTGTGTCAACTAGCTGCTCGGAGCTCAAGTTTATAAGTTAAGCAGGGTTGGAAAATTTCAAAAATATTGGAAGTGTGTGTATATATTGAAGTGGGTGCGTGTATCTAAAGACGCACCTGAATGAATTGAATAAATGGTTTTTTTTTTTTTTTTTAAGGTTTTGTGATGTAAGACGAGAATGTGTCTGGTTTAGCTGAAAATCCATAAAAGTAAAGAAGCGGCGTAGAATAAAAAAGAATGACTGCAAAATAGATAACTAATGCATAATGAGGTTACTAGCTGCTAGTATATTCAAGAAGATTTGGTTTTGGACTTTTCGAGTTGCTCGTGCGAATAGTCAGGTTCTGGATTTGAATCAGATTAGAGTAATTTTATGCCAGAATGTTCGTTTCAGACGCATGATACATTTCTGGAATTCAAACGACGAGATCTACAAGACTCACTTTAGTAAGCCCTAACATATTTAGGCCAATATATGTCGTCTTAATTACCCGATTCGGGATTTAATATTTTTAGGCTAGTTTTACATTTATTTTATGATTCTTTGATTTTTAGGTTCTTAGTTTCCTTTTAAATTTGGATTCTTTAAGATTTCTTGTTAGATTATGATTTTAGGTTTTGGATATCTATATAAGCACCATCATGCTTTGTATTAGAATCAATTTTATCATATCAACTTTAAATAAAATGAAAGTTTTTCTCAAATTCTCTAGTGGACTCTAGATTTATCTTTTTAGGGTTTATTGCTTGTAAACGTAGGTTACTTCCGACTGCGTCAGGTGGTGTCAGAACAGGTCTTCGTTGTCTCTTTTATTTACCTTTGTAGCAATGGGAAATGAACATGCTCCAGTTACAAGAGCGGATTTGAATGCCCTTACCGCTCAAATGATTGATCAGTTGACTGTTGCCATGAATGCTCAAATGGCAGAATTTCGTGGGTTTAGGGGTGTCTTGAAAGCTTAAGAACACTACTGCTTATTAGTGGGATTAATACACCTAAAATAGGCATATAAATAAATCCCTGCAATCTCAATGGTTATCGATTGTAGTATAGGAAAGAGAGTGTCTCTCGCAGAGGATTGTGGCTCAACAATTGCAAAATAAACTCTAAAAATTCGAAATACACACTAGACAAAGGCGAAATTAAAAACTATACCTAAACTCAACCAAAAATTATGAAATTGTTTAAGAACATCTGATTTATGTGTCTGGCCTAAACTCCAGTGAATTTTCCAAGTTGTAATAGGGTTAGTCTTACAGATATCCTCAAAGATATCATATTCATTGTATGATTCAGTTTCCATGTCAGACTTTTATTCTTTGGTTGTAATCCTTTATATAAAGAGATCCCTATTGTTAATGAAAGCACAGTACATTCTCTCCAAATTTCTGATTTCCTAAAACACGTTAGCCCTAACCCTGATACCTTAATTTCGTAACCTTCAAACCCTAACTTTCACTGCCGCACAACTTGAAGTCCTCGATCCCAGGAGTCCAATACCTACGAAACCACCAGAATCAGCCCGAAAATCCCCGAACTGGCCACCGAAAGTCTCGAACCGGCCGGCTTAGGCTCACTTCATTAGTCTCACTTCACCTTTCCTGCCGCGCAGCACAGATCACCCTTGTGCCTATGTTAGCCTCGCCTCTGCCCAGCTCTAGGCCTCGCACAGCCTGCACGCCCCTGCGCCGTCAGCTAGCCTCGCTAGCTTCTGTCCCCTCAGAGCCCCAGCACTTCGTGCACACCTGCCGACAGTAGATAGCCTCGCCCAGCACAACGCTAGCCTCACTTCCTTCTGCGAGCATTAGCCTCACTCTTTGCCTGCACGCTAGCCTAGCTAGCATCTTTTGCACTCAAGTGCAGGCGCACAGCACACATGCACACAAAGGCACACAACACCCAACACACATAAGTAGCCTCAACGCGCATCAGTAACCTCGGCTAGCCAGCTCCGACCTCCGACAACTTTTTTCGGCCAGATTCTGACGACTTTTTTGGCAACCCTATTTCAAGGTACTTTTTACTAAAAGTTCCCACTTTCAAGTACTTTTAATTCTTTTTTTTTTTTCTCTGGGACTTTCAACCTCCGTTCTTCTACCCTTCACTGCTTCTTTTATGGGGAGACCGAAGACGAACTGTAGCAGTTCGTGCTATTTCCAAGCTTGGAGCTTATTGAGATCTTCAAACTTAGAGTTTTTAGAGAATATACGATCAATCACACACATCAATCTTTCGATCTAATCCAAGATTTCTTGGAACTAAATTTCTTGGGAGCGATTACTCTTAGAAATTTCTATTGTTTTTGCGGTAGCTTTTTCGGCTCTGAAATTAACCTTTTTCATGTTCTCTTTCAGGATGAGTAACCTGAACAAACTGACTTTGCTCCATTGGGAACAACTGGCTCTAGATATCACAAGTGGATTCGTGATGTCTGCCAGCATCTCAAGGCCCAAAGAGTCCTGAAAATGATTCTTAAGCCTAGCCAGGACATGCTAACTATTGAGCAAGCTCAAGTTTTGGAAGCAAATAGAGCAGCCTTGGAAGTAAATAAGGCGAAAACTGTCATACTAATGACTCGTCATATAGATAATTCACTCCAGTACGAGTATCTGAATGAAGAAGACCCCAGAAGGCTGTGAGTCTCACTCGAAGAACGCTTTGGCAATGTCCGTGACTCCCTACTTCCTGACTTAGAAGTGAGATGACATAATCTCCGCTTCTGTGATTTCAAGTCAATTTTTAACTACAACTCGGAAACACTTCTCATTAAATCCTTAATGGAGTTACGTGGAAAAGAAATCACAGATACATTGATAATTGAGAGGACTCTCTACATTCCCCATCTCTGCTTTGATGATTGCTAAAAGCAATCGAATTGATGTTACTGCAGGATGGATCACAAGAATTCATGAGCTCATTAGAGCCATGAATGTCACTGAAAAGCATGACAACATCCTTGTAAAGAACTATAATTCGAGACCCGTGGCAACAGAGCCTATTCCGGAATTACAGTCAATGCCGAAAGAGAGAGGGAGGCAACGCCTCTAGCCATGTTGGTGGCGCAACCAACACTAAGAGCCATCCTTATGATGCTGACAAAACACCTCAATCAAAGGAATCAAAGAAGTCTGGGCACAAAGATGTATGTTCTGGATGTGGAGCATCCGGTCATTGAGCACATATTTGTAGAGCTCGTGAGAGTATTGTCACCGTCTACAAAGCGTATTGTCAAGAGAAGCTCACTATGTGGAACAAGAAGATCAAGAAGGTGATCTCGAACTAAGGGTTGAAGACTTCAAATCAGGCCAAGATCAAGAGACTGGTATTTTTGAATAATTATTTATTTTTCCTAAAGATGTAATAGGCAATTGTCATATGCTTTTGTACTAAATGCCATTGGTTTATATTTTCTTCAACTAGGCTCATCCAAAGTGAGTATGATGTCTAAGAAGGTTTTGAGATAAGTGGTACTTAAGCGAGCTTTGCTCCACCGACATCTCTCTACTCACCTCGTCATATTTATTTTGGAGTTACCGAAAGAAGTCAAACGACTACCTTTGTTTTTCATTTGCTAGTTTCAGATTAGATTTTTTATATGGTTAAGAAATAATGATGTGCACTGTTAGCATATGAATAAAATTTTGAGTTTTTTTTTCATTATGACTCAATTTTAATTCTAAGCACATTCCTCTGTGACTACGATGGCTGGGCTATCAGGATTAGTTCAAGAACATTGAATGGCCCAAATTCCTCTTACTAAATGGCACCTTAATTACTATCACAGAAACTCTCTACGCTCCTAGTGCAAATTGAACCCCATTGAGCTATCCGAGCCAACATATTCCATGCTGAAATGCATATAGAGAGCGGAAAAGAGTTTCTATGCAGTTCCTCTAATGATTGCAAAAAAAGGTGCATATTAGAGAAACTTATATGTCTCTCTAGTGGACTTTATGTCACCACTATTCGAGCTATTAAATCTAATATAATTATGAGAGAAGATCTCTTAGATTTAGACACATATTGGCTTTATCACAACAGGATAGGTCATCAAAATCATGATATGATGATCCATCTACTAAAGACTTCAAACGGACATCCATTCTTTCGAGCAAAATGAAGCAAGAATCAAAGGTTAATTCCTGGACAAAGTGTGACTGCCGCTGCTGCCTCTGGGGCCACCTTCCACCGCTAGCCTAGGATTGACGCAGTCCATATCAATGACACCATGGATGGCATCATCTTGGTGATGGCGCCCCTGGTGATGCTGCAATCACCAACTTTGCTTCCAATAGCATTTAAAACGCTCAGGCCCAACCAAAATACTCATTGGTTGTTTCTAAGACCCTCGCTCGTTCTGCAAAGCCTATTCCTTATGGAAATTAGGACCAAAACCATCCTACACAAAGGATACGAGAATACTCATTATGTTTTTACATAGGACCCGAGGGGATTTTGTGAATCGATTCAACCAACTTGCAGACGTTTAAATATTTCATGATGTTGGTTGACACGCAAACATGCTGGTCACGTGTTGTGCCATTGTCCACTTGTAATGCTGCTTATACTACACTCCTAGCACAAATTATATAGCAACGGGCTCACTCCCCGAATCATCCCATTCAATCAATTGAACTTGACAATGCTAGAGAGTTTACATCGAAATCTTTTGATGATTATTGCATTGGGACTGATGTTAGACATCATATTCCCATGTACACAAGCAAATAGTCTCGTGAAAACGACTATGATGGTAGCCTGGACATTGGTAATGCGCACCAATCTCCCTATATCCACTTGGAGTGATGCAATACCGGATGCAGCTGTGCGAATTCGTCTACGAGCCACCGCCACTCAATCAATCTCTGCGTTACAACTAGTGACTGAGAACAAGTATCTTGTACTTATGCATATTTGAGTGCATCATTTATGTGCCAATTGCGCTGCCGCAGCGCACCATGATGGGTTCTCATAGACGAATGAGAAATACGTTGGATATGAGACGCCAACAATCGTCTGCCACTTAATATTATTGCTAGGTGATCTCTTTATTGCATGTCTTGCGGATTGTCACTTTGATGAGATAGTCTTCTTGTTGTTAGGGGGAGGTAAGAACACTGTTAGACAAATAGTCACCCTCAAGTATAAGGGCCAAGTTATAGTGTAGGGATTATGAGTAGGGGATTTTGTACCCAAGGGATTGGAAAACCCACTCTAGCTAAGGAAAACCTAAAGGATGCTAGATGAATATGCAAATGTACAAATTACAAACAAGGGCTCACAAATGAACCAAAGTTCATGGTGATTATATGCAAGATGGGGTAGTGTTTTGATTTTAATTTTAGAGATGATTTGATTCGGAAATAGCTAAATGAATACTTGAAATGTAAAATAGTCTAAGATAAATTAGATATAATAAAATGGATGAGAGTTAGGACTTAAGGTTTTCACCTCTAGCCTTTCTTGCAAACAATGATACTTCTATAATGAATGATGTCATTTTAATTAACCAATTTCTCTCTTTGCATCCCTCTCGGGTATGACAAGGGACATGCTCCTTTGATGATATCAAGCAACCCCTCTCGGATGTAGTACTTAACTACTTAAATCATGCATTTCAATCCGGTTAGGTATCTAATGCATATACCTAAGTGCATAAAGCTTGGAGATGAAGAAATTATGCAAACCAACCAAGCTTATCTCTAAGTGATTGTAGTTCACAACCTTAACATGCACATATGATATGCTATCATGCTTCAAACAACCAAGGTTAATCAAGCCTTAATTATTTCTCATGTCATGGCAAATATTCATACCCAAATTGATTAAGTTTAAGCATAAACATTCAACTCTTGAACTAGCATGTTAAGGTGCTAAAGAAAAGTGCATCAACCATAATATTTACATCAAAGTCAAACAAGATTGGCTAGGGCTTTCAACCCTAGCCCCAACAAACTAACTACTCACTCATAATCAAATAAATAAGCTCCAACATATTTATGAACATCAAACTAAAAAGTAGGGATAGAGAAGTGACTAGTGATGGTCAAATTGAGGATGATGTAGATGAACTCATGGAGGTTTTGTCATAGTGATGATGATTCCTCAAGTGATGCTAGACTCCTCTCCTTCTTCTCCAAAGATTGATGATGGAATATGAGAAGTGAAAATGATCAAGTTGTGAAATGGTATAATGGTGAAGCTTTATGTATATGAAATAGAATGGGTAGATGAGAAAGATGATGACTTTGGTGGTGGTGGTGGTAATAGATGTTATGGATTGATGGTGGTGGTGATGGAGGTTTTGTGGATGAGATGATAGTGGATTGTAGAGAATATAGAGAGAAAAAGATCTAATGAAGTGGTATATGGGGTGGTCTCCCAAGAGTGTAATGAAATGATGCTTATATAGAGAAGATAAAGAGAAGCATGATAGTGAAAGTAATGATGAAAGTAGAATAAATGAGGTGGAATATGATAGTGGAAGTATGGAGGTGGAGTATAAGTGGAAGTAATGATTAAAGAGAGTTGAAAAACATGGCTAAAGGAAAAGAGAAGAGCATCTAAACTCTATTGTGAGTGGGAGACATGAAAATGATAAGTGATGGAGATGATTTTTGGTCACTTTCTTCTCCTTTATTCCTTCAATTATATCTCTACCAAGAGTTCATAATGGGCCTTTGACTTCTTCATATCAAATGATCCACCATGAGTGTAGATCATTCTGGTAAAATTTCAGAGCTTACTTCCATGTGGTTGGGCCGGAAATGCTTCTGGACTCCTTACAGGTCGGGTTTTCCAGTGTTGTCTTTCAGAAATTTGGATTGATTGTTTGAAGGTCTTCCACTCTAATATAGCTCTTGCACTATTCATAAGAAATAATCCTTGAGATGTCTAGAATGGATATGGAAAATTTTATCTCATTTAGATTTCGTTTGGTTAGTCTGCAGCCCCTCCTTCCTTGTTTAGCTCGGTTTCTCCTAGCCGAAGTAAGAAAAAGTGCTAAAGTTGACTTTTCATTTCCATACTTCCATCATTTCCTAGCATGATAAAGAAAACATAATAAATATTTATAAATAAACACAAATCTTAAGCAAAAGTATAAGATTAAGAAAATAATGAAATTGGATTAATCAACATTAAATTGGACTTTAGAACAAGTAATTTCCATATTTTAGGGCAACAAATATGTAAATGAATTATGACCCAACAAACACGGATGTTCAGCAGGAATGATAGGAATTGTCGTGGTCTGTCTCTACTATATCTCATCTCGATCTCCACTAAAGTGACGAAATCACACATATCTGTTACAAATATGCCTGCAAGGATGGGCGTCTCTACGAGAGGACGTAGTGCCACCCTAACGGAGGTAGGCATGGCACAAACGCCATAGAGAGTGGTACTCTAGCTTCACAGGCCATGACCCCAGCCTAATCCTTGCATGGGAAGCCCGTGGGTTCAAAGGATACTTTAGCACGACTCAATTCTTTGACCATCGACACTCAAAATCTGTCTCATAATAATATTCCAAATTAAGGTTATTGTTGGGGGAGGCCTCAACGTCAGAACCTATTCCTGAAAATATAGAACTTTCTAAAAATTACACTAATATACATGAGACGTGGAATAGAAACTCCGTCACTATTGTTGATGTGTTCGCACATTTCATAGCGATGAGGAAGGTTTTTTGAGTAGTGATATCAGCACCTCCTAATATAAAACATGTTATCTAATGAGTCTTTGTTAGAAAGCGTGATGAAAAAAAGATATAATAATCTCGCCTTATAGTGCAAGCCTTTTCTCAAAACACCATGGAATCGACTATGAGGAGACATATTCTCTCGTAATAAATGTCATTGCACTCTACTACCCTGTCAGTTTGGTAGTATCCAAATAACTGAACATGCAGCTTACGCATGTGTGATTACTACGTATCTTTATGGGGATCTAGATACAAAATATACGAGAAGTTCCTGGTGGACTTTATTCACCCAAGTCAAGTGTCTCTAAACCATGGAGCGAGTTTGCAATGTGGTTGAAACACTCATTAAAGTGACTACTTAATTAGAAAGGGATATGTAAATGCCCGCGAGTTTCTATGACAAGTTTTGGATTCTATCGTAATTCATGTTGGTGACATGATCTTCATTGGATGCCCTTAAGGAGTTAAGGGAAACCGTTGAACATTGGAAATCCGATTTTGAGATGAAGGATCTTGGGAGAACATAGTTTTGTCTCGGTTTGAAACTTGAGCACCGTGTTGATGCTTAGGCATTTTAACAAGGTCAAGTCTTCTGCCCTGTTAGTAGCCGCTTAGATAGGAGGTCGGTAGGCGAAGTTGTGGCAGGTTGAATGCTAGTCCTTAGGCTGATATTGTGTTAAGGCTTTGAAGCAAAAAAAATATTGGCTGTTACTGTGTAAAATTGTAAAAAAGTAAAAGGGAATACGGTGTGTCCTTAATTGTATAAGGAAAAAGGTTGTGGACTTTTATGTTAAATGAAAGCTTGTCTGGTAGTCCTTTGTAGTTGTCTATAATTAATTTTGTAACCCATGGATGCAAATATTTTTTTTTTGGTTATAATATAGATGAATATTTTCGCAACTAGGTAACACATTTCAGTTTTTAACTAAAAATAACCTAACTAGAATGATCAGCAATAACGCGCGTGCGCTATTTCTACTGAGGAAGAATGATGGGCCCTTGGTATCTGCCTGCTGGTGTAGCTTAAGAACAGTCATAATACTTTATTGACGATTTTGCCCTTAGTATCTGCCTGCTCTTTTACGTAATTGCCCACTCCAGTCCAGCTGTTCAATTCCTAGAGGTTGACAGACTGTGTTTGCTGCGTTTCTTCTTCTTCTTCTTCTTTCTTCGTCTTCAATAAATAAAACCATCAATGCTATCATGGCATCAGAGCATCTAGGCTCACCTTCAATTTCAAGCCCTAGCTAGCCCCCAAAATTCAATTTCACCTTCCCCGGCTCGATGTGGCCGATCTAGATGAGGCTGCTGACGGCGGTAGAATTCCGACAAGAGAATCATGCTCTCGATCGAGGACACGGTGATCGGAGACTCTCCAAGCTTCAACTTGTTTCAGCTCGGACGGTTCATCGTCGTCGTTTCAATTCAGGCCTGGCCTCGTAATTGCTTACTTCACTCATCGGACGGACATGGAGGATTCTCTGGTATTCTAATGCAGATTCATGGAGCTTCTGGTATGCGTTACTCATCTCTGGAATATGATTATGGATTTAGGAGCTTTGCTAATCTGTTGATTCATTAGCCTGAGAAGAGCAATTCCTAGTTTGTGCATTTTATCAAACAGCTGCTATCTATATATTGATAGCCTAGACTTCGATTGACATTTGGTGATATAAGGATCTGTTCTTCTGATAATATGATCGTGATGATTGTGGATTCCTTCATCTGCCCGCCTGCTTGCTGCATTGTACTGCTTTATATAGCTGCTGAATCTTTTGGTGACATAAGGTTGATAGCTTTTGCACAGTGTTTTCCAGCCACCGAGTGTGTTTTACGTCTCACTGATTATAAAACAAACTAAACAATACAATATGTTGGAGATGTTCAGTTCTGGTGTTTAACATACCTTTTGGAGATGTCACTTCTGCGTTTGTGGCATAACATAACTTTGGAGGTGGTCCTCCGTACAACAAAACTTTGAACAGGTCTTGTTCTCCTAGAACAAAATCTTTCAGTGATTCAAAATCAGTGGATGGAAACATTATCGTGCAGTGGCTTAGAAGTATATGCAGTATATGATTAATTAGGTAATGCCCAAGAGTTGGAGGTTTGCACTGTGATTGTTCATGCAGGCACCCAAAGCAGGAATTAATGGTGAAAGACAATGCTGTTCAGATTGCATCTGGAAAAGGTCGTAAGCGTGTTGCTCTTTTCCTTTCTGGCTTGCAGCAGGCTCTAGGAAACCACTGTTTAAAGTTAATTTGCGATGGGAAGATTGCAGATATTGGTTATGCTCCTATCTTGTTGTGCACAATTATCATTCAAACAGTTCTCTTTATGAACCCTTCTACATGTAGAACTTGGACTTGATAAATCACCAGGCTTTGAAGATGAGTCTTGGAGTGCTCACTGCCTTCTGCAGTGTGGCTGTTCTGCTCATGCTTTTGATTTTGGATGACGATATCTGCGGTGAATGACTTGAATATCTACCTTGTTAGTCTATGGTTTGCATGAGGTGAAAAGGTGTCTCTGCTTCATAATACATACTCTTGGTTATTTGAAGTGCGAGAGAAGCTACAGTGCTAGTGTTCTTCTTCTTCCCGCCCATTTGACATTTGACATGTAAATGGAAGTTTGTTTTTCAATGGATGCTCCAGTTTACTTATACAATTGAATCAACAAGGCTGCTTTCAGTGACCTGCTCTGTGACAGATCTTTTTTCCTAACTTGGTATAGTTGTCATCTAATCCATTACTATTGTTGTTTGCAACTATTGCTATACCATATCAGAGGGAGTTGATTTTCATTATTGATGATTGGGATATTATCATTGGAGAAAAACCAGCTCTGGTGCATTTGGTGACTATCTTGGTGTGAAAGTTCATGCTTATGAAGGTGGGACTAGTGTTCGTAAGGATCAGCAAATTCTTCAATCTGGTGTGCGTGTGGTGGTTGGCACTCCTGGACATGTGTTTGACATGTTGCGGAGCCAATCACTTCGTGCAGATTACATTAAGATGTCTGTATTGAATGAAGATGATGAAATGCTATCTAGGAGTTTCAAGGATCAGATCTATGACATTTTTCAGCTTCTGCCATTAAAAGTTCAATTTGATGTGTTTTCTGCTACTATGCACCTGAAGCCCTTGAGGTCACCAGAAAGTTTAGAAACACACGTGTTATGAGTTTGGTTAAGTGTGATGAGCTCACCCCTGAGGGAATCAATCAATTTTATGTTAATGTGGATAATGAAGAATGGAAGCTTGAGACACTTTGCGATCTCTATGAGACCCTTGCAATCACTCAGGGTGGATTGGCTTACAGATAAGATGCGAAGCCGTGACCATACTATCTCTGCTACCCATGGTGATATGGACCAGAGCCAGCGTGACATTGTCATGCGTGCATTTGGGACTTATATCATATGTTCCAACCATTATCGTGGAAAGGGTATTTCTGTCATTCTGTCGTTAGCTTACTAGTCATATATATAGGTATTGGTGTACTGTTGAGATTAATAAGAAAGTCACAGTTTAGTTGTTCATTCAACTCTGCGTTTATTTTCCTTTGTTTTCCTTCTTTCTTCGTCTTCAATGAAACCATGAATGTTATCAAATAAAGGCCTTTCTGAGTGGTGTTATTGATTTTGAGAGTGCCTGCAGATAACTCTAGAGCTTCTGGGAATTGAAGGAGGAAAAGCGTAGTAATACAAATTAATTGAGGTATGAAGCTCTGTTTTTGTTTGCGGTTGCGATTTACAACTCCTCTATCTGGGTTTTGTTAGAGTTTGGAGGTACAGATTTTATTAGTGTAGAACTGAAATGGGTTTCAGGTGCAGAACCAGATGCAAAACAAAGGAGGAGAAAAGAAGCCTGCTTTTTATACCCTAGAGGAAATTCACCTTTGCCTGATGACGCAATACTAACAAATATATAGGTACTTCAGTTGAAATTGACAAAGAGTCTCAAGTTTTAATCTTTTCCCTAAGAAAGTTACCCCTTTTGTTTTTCGGGTGTTTGAAATTGAATTTGATAGTTTTGTTGGGACTTAATCTGTTTTGCAGGAACAATGTGAGTCTGGATTGCCATCCCTTTTAAATTAAATCCTGGAGGATCCTCTTTGATGAACACCAAATACTCCCGTCCAACTGATATGGCAACATGTGTTTCTCAATTCTATTTTTTTGTAGGGGAAAAAAAAAGTGAACTTCTTACCTCTTTTTCCCTTTTTGTGTTCTTTGAGCATTACATACATGCAAAGGAAAGCCTTCTTACCCAGACTATGGATATCTAATGTATTAATGCAAGAATATCTAATATATTTAGTGGTTGCATCTTTTGTTCTTATACAAGAGTGTTGCTGCATGCATTCTTGGCTCATGTTTACATTAGTTATTAATTTAAATGAGTGAATATTTGAATCCAATCTTAAGCGTTTGTTCTATCAGATTTAATTCATGCTCAGTTGCTCATAGAACATTTTATGCGTAATTTTAAATGAAAGGAATTGGAATTCATAGACAGAAATCTATGTGAGATATAGAGTTACAATGATCTGCCACTTTTATGGTGGCCATGTCACCATGTCTGCATTCTAGAGTTTCTGCAAAGTGCAAACCCCTCATTTTGCGCTTTTTATTTTAATATAACTCATGTGTGATACATGTCATGATTATGTCTTGGCTTATGTCTATTGCTTTGAGCTGCAGTGGTGGTAGCTATGTGGCTTATGCTCGAGCAAACTCAAGACTCCAACCTGATCAGTAGTGCACCTGATGTGGAAAGAAAGAAGGTGGGCTGGAACAACTTTCTTAAGGAATCTGAAAAGTTCCTCATAAGATGTTCGTGTTGTATCTCCTTGGAATTACTTTGCCTTCACCCCTTTACTACCAAGTGTTACTTGTGGTACTGTGGAGCCTCGGAGCATTATTGAACCAATTCGTAACATTGTCAGAAAGGTAATTCACAGTAAGATATTTTTTTTTTTTTTTTAACCCCACCCCACTCCCACCCTTGATGGGGCTCGAACTCCTGACCTCTCATATGAGAGACCAAAGCCTTACCACCCCACCAAACACACACACACACAATTGAACCTCGGAGCATTATTGAACCAATTTGTAACATTGTCAGAAAGGTAATTCACAGTAAGATAATATAAGCAAGCTGTTGTATATCTATCTCTGTTTTCTGGTAAACATTATTTTTCTTACTGTTCATTAACTGTTATCAGAGTCTCTGGTTGACTACATACATGCCAGCAATCTTTTGATTAGATAGTAGTTAGATAGTAGCATACAATGAAACTTGAAGTTAATGTTAACAAGGAAATTAGGTTCATATCCCTGCAGATAAAATCCCTATTATTTTTATGATCGCAATGCCATTTTGTGCCAGAATTCAATTGCTTTATCCCATGTATCTACAAAATCTGTTATGTTCTTATCTATTATTAATCAGTATGAATGCAATATCTTTGCAGTATTGTTTCCTTGCTTAGTTTCTGTTCACAGGTTGTTTTCCCCAAGAAAATACATTCACCTGATTGTCAAATAAAGGAATGAATGGTAGATAATTCTTTTGGGTACCTATTATTACAATGTTGTTGATCTCTATTGTTGCTATGACCTTTGCCGTTTGCAAAACTCTCAAGCCAACCAAGTATTAAGCTAAAATTTTCAGGTAGTGACAATCTACATAGTTCAGGGAGGTGAATGATATTTTCAATCATGCGAGCATGTTTGGAGTGGACAGACTCGATGCTATTCTTCTCATCAAAATTCGATTGATATAAGAAGTACAGATAGAGTCGGCTGAAGTTAATCACTGAAGGAAATTCAGTATATACTGTTATTATGCCCCTGAAGTCTAGTGAACTTTCGAAACAGTCTTTCAAGTGATTTATGGGAAGAAAGCAGAGCATTAAGTAATTTACACTTCTAAACTTCTAACATTTTGTATTTTGTTTTGAATTGGTTTGGCAATCTGGATTCTTTTCGTTATGAAACTGTGAACTTCATTCGATTTCTGTTGTCAGTTCAGTTAGAATTAAAGCAATTGATAATTGTTATACGGCTTGAATGAAGTTATAATACCCGCGCTTATCTGTAACTAGTGGAAACTAAAAAAAATTGCTTCAACCATGCTCGAGTGTAACCTTAACGTGTTGAAGCAAAATGCTCAAGCATGGTTGAAGCAATTTTTTTGTCAGTTTTCCACTGGAGATAGGGCTGTTGCTTCAACCATGCTCGAGTAAGGCTGTTGTTAGTTCAGTATACCCGCGCTTATCTCCAACCATTTTGCCAGATCTACTTGTGGTAGCTTATCAGAAAAAGGTTCTGGTACTGGTACATGTACCTTTCTCATACGTGTACTTTAATTGACGATTTTACTACTCAAATTCACTCACCTACAGTATCTTTTCACATAAGTAAGACTGTCTTCGAGTATGGCTGTGGTATATCCACCTTTTGCATACATGTTGTATAGTATATTGTACTACTTTCACAAATTCATCATCCACAATGTCTTTTAACATAAGATATCAAAACAAGCCAACAAAATATAATGGATAAGAGGTCGTAACCGGCCTGACAAACAGAACTCCTCATTCCATGATCGACTAGAAGACGATAAAGCTCCAGCCGTTGCCATGGGAAAAAGAAACTGAGCATCCCATCCAATTGCTTCGGCATCTACAATAGTTTCAATTCAATCATCAGTTACTATTAGATTAAACACAAGCTTTTATAGTTGGCAACAATGCAAAGAGGTGCATACAATTTATCCGTCGACTCCCCAAGGCATATGTTGATCCATGTGGTTGTATGCATTTCTGGAGAAATCAAGTGCCCCGATCACGGTGGTGAAATAGCGTGGAAGACTCGGGTCATCAAAAAGCCTCTTAAAACCAGCACACATGTCCTGAATCTGCTACTCAGTAACACCAGGTATGACGTATTGAATGTCATCAAGAGATATTACATCCATGCCTCTTTGGATAATCTGCTCGATGTCAATGGACCTTGATATGAGCATTATATGTGACATTTTTAATGTTATTCTCTCTACATTTTACTGTGTTATTGTCTTAACATTATCATTTCTAACTTAGTTTAGTGTTTTACGTACTTTTGAGTCTAAAAAGGAAGGTAAAGAGGAAATGGTGCAGAAATGGGAAAAAATTGAGAAATGATGCTTTTCTAATCCTACTAGGAAAAGGAGTCCCAGTTGAAGCAGGAATCCTGAGTCAGTTAGGAGTCAAACTTGTGGAAATAACAAAAATGACAAAATGACAAAATCCCAGTTGGATAAGGAAACCTAATCCTGCTAGGAAAAGGAAACCTAACAAGACTAGGAGTCCCTGTTGAACAAGGAGAACTCGAGAAGATTCTGGAAGGTTCAAGAATATTTCGACATAAGAGTCCTAAATCGATTAGGAAACCTGTTGGCATTAGGAGTCTTGATGATACTAGGATACCTGTGGAAGCTAGGAGAGCATAAAGAATAATCATGAAGCTTCGAGATGATGTCATGGACGACATGTGCATTGCATGTGGCGGCAAAGCAATCAAGATTTATAATTGGACGCAAGATACGCATCAAAGCTAAATCCGTTTCAAATTAGGAAATCTTCTTGTGCAGATTCAATAGAGTCCTGAGAGCATCTCAGAACGAACCAGATGATGATCCTTATATGGTTGGAAAGTACGGATGTATAGTTTCCAAAACTTTTTATGGCTCGTCAATATCACTTTTCTAGAAGAAGTTATGGCTGATTTAGTACACGAAGATCAATCTGCAAGTGAATCTGTTTTGCGCAAATAAGGAGAGTTTTGAACGTGAATATCTTTTGGACAAGTATGGGAAGGTCTCCACTCCATATTTGATTTGATTTTGAGGATATATTGCAGCCATGAAGACGTGGATCAATGAGAAAATTCAAGAGGAAATCTACATCAACACAAAGAAGAAATTGAATTAGATTTGAATAAGGAGGAGATCTAGGGTTGACGTCTAAAGCTTCCTCTATATATACTCACCAATGCTGGATGTCCTACCCACCTTCCTTCACCCTATTCATACCATCTCTCTCCCTCCATTTACTTCCATCCATTCCACAAACTCTAAAAAATCATCAAAACCCATAATCAAACTCGTAATTCCTCCCATTTATTCTCTAAATTTCGGCCCCTCTCCATTGTTCAACCATTGAAGCCATGAAGTATCTCCACATCCTTTCCATAGTCATCATCAATGTTTTCCATCCTCTTAAAGTCTTTCTTGCGTTCTTGAAGCTCTTCAAATGTGTAACCATGTCATTTTTTTTTTTTTTTGTTTCTTTGCCTTGTAACGTTAAAAAAAACTTCACTAGCATTCTATGTTTTTGTTTTAAATGGATGTTTCGAAAATATATGAGAATAAAGAGTATGTTTTGATATTTAGTTTTTAATAGCCTTGAAGCATGAAAACATTTTAGGATTTTCAGATGCATGATATGTTGATGAACATTTTAGGATCAATCCCATCTTTTATTTGTTTATCTTAGTTGGTTCGAAACAATTAGGATTTGCATGTAATTGATTCCAGATTAAGATATGCTAGTGTTTTAGGTCTTAAGTGCTAAATGGAAAACCTGTAGTTGCTTAGGTAAATCAACAATGAGCTTTGTATGATAAGATTAGTGTTCTAACTTGTTGTCTTTGCTTAAATTGATCAAACTTCAATATGTGCTTAATGCATTGATTTTGTTCTTGTTAGTGATTAGCTACCACTAGTAATTGAATGCTTAATATGCTTAACTATGATGCGTTCATCTAGTAAATTTAACTAAGAGAAGTAATAAGGACTTTGTATGCGTTTATCTCTGTTCTTGATTGACATATTTTATCTACATATTTTGATTCGTGATTTATGATTTGATATTCTGTTTCATGTTAATGTTTGACAACTACATC
Organism: Rosa persica; assembly: GCA_025331145.1. Taxonomy (NCBI): domain Eukaryota; kingdom Viridiplantae; phylum Streptophyta; class Magnoliopsida; order Rosales; family Rosaceae; genus Rosa; species Rosa persica. The sequence goes on along the minus strand of WFKR01000005.1, from coordinate 43,155,884 downwards.
TTACATCTTTTTTGTCCCCTACTTCTACCTTGTGTTAGGGTTGGAGCCCTAACCGAGAGAAATTGCAAGAGAAGCGAAAGAAGAAAAAGGAAATTAAACAACTCTAATATTCAAGATGAGAATAAGGGTTACATTTCTGGGTTTATATATCCCAACTGACAAGGACACGTGTCCAACATGTAGCGGTCAGCACTAATTAAACCCTAATGCATGTGATTAACACATAAACCTAACTTAACGATAATTAACTACTCACGTGCACAACACACGCTGATTACTAACTTCTCCTAGTCCCAGCAGGATAACTATTTAAAGGCAATTTCATAACATTTCAGCCCCCTAAACCAGAAGCTTGAGGTCAAGCTTCAAAATCTGGAAAACGCTTTAAGATCTCATCAGCTTCCTCCCATATGGCTTCTTCTCGAGATGTACCTAGCCACTGAATCAGCCATTTAGTTACTGTAAATTTGAACCGGGTACCACCTTAGGTTATGAGGATCCACAGTTGGTGGTAAATAAGCAGAAATACCACTACTACATCACAGTGTAGTAGCCATGGAATCTTGGAGGGATGCTTGCAAAGAAGCTTGCATTTCATCGAGATGTGCACTGGTTTCATCACGGTGCGCTTGAAGCTCAAATTCCAAATGAGATAGCTCAACCGAAACGTGAGGCTTATCCGCAGAGAGGGGTTTCCCTCCCCCTTTAAGCTTCCCCATGAACGCCTGGCTATGATACCAAATGTTAGGGTTGGAGCCCTAATCGAGATAAATTGCAAGAGAAACGAAAGAAGAAAAATGAAATTAAACAACTCTAATATTCAAGATGAGAATAAAGGTTACATTTCTGGGTTTATATATCCCAACAGTCCCAAACTGATAAGGAAACGTGTCAACATGTAGCGGTCAACACTAATTAAACCCTAATGCATATGATTAAAGCATAAACCTAACTTAACAATAATTAACTATTCACGTGAACAACACACGCTGATTACTAACTTCTTCTAGTCCCAGCAGGATAACTATTTGAAGGCAATTTCATAACACCTTAATTGATGGTTTGATTGATCATTTAGATGAAATAGTCAATATTAAATACAAATTCTTATCAATTCCCCCTTATCTTGTAATTTTCATAAATATATATAGGAACTTGCTCAGGAACAGAGGTCTGTTTCTTAGTTAAGGAACGGATTTCCATTTTTTCACCACTTTTTGATCACATATTCAAATTTTACCCGTTCAGTTTTTAGGTCCTAACGTATAGATCACTTACGAAAATTTTCAGCCAAATTGATGATCATTAAGGCATCCAAAACTGCAATTTATACGAACGGACCGAATCTATCGAACTGGAACCGTTCGTGTTTATAATGGTAAATTACAATTTTTGATGCTTTAATGATAATCAAATTGGCTGAAAATTTGCAAAAGTGATCTATACATTAGGACCTAAAAACTAAATGGTTAAGATGTAAAAATGTGATCGAAAAGTGGGCCAAATATGGAAATTTGTTCCTTAGCTAAGGAATGGACGTCCGTTCCTGAGATAGACTGTATATATATATATATATATATATACACTTTTTTTATTTTTGTTTTATACTTTGTGAATAATACTAATTTGTTGAACTTTTTGACAGGAAGTATACCCCAATTCCCGGCTTAGAACAATTATTACTTATTCTACACTACTATCTGATGCAAGACTAATTTAAGCACTCATTTTGAGTGTACCAAACCTATTTTTGTAGTTGTTTGTGTAGTCAGTCTCCCACTTATAGTAACCAACATACTGAACGCTCAACATGGCTTTATCTATAAATCTCATTCTGTCTTCAGAGAAGAGCATTAGAAAAGGATGTATCGCAGCTATTCGAACTCGAATATGGGCGAGTCATAGTCAAACATGTCTCAAAAGTGACATAGCTCCAGATAAGTGCAAGTTGATAAATTCAATTCTTGATCTCGACTCAATCCAAGTAATGCAGGCAGTAAATCTTGAACTTGCATCCTATAAGTTGGCATGTTTGGGCCTTCAAGAGGGAGAGTCCTGGTACAGATGCCAACCATCTCTATATTATCTAGAGTCAAGCGACCATTCTTCTTGTTTGCCCGCTCAAACCGAGAGATCTGGCTAATCAAATCCCTATAAAGGAAAAGATACACTATTAAACGCAAGTTAAAAAACGAGAGGGCCTCAACTAGAAAACTAAGTACAGTTCTTGAGATTAGTTTGCATGAAATAAGTTTTGAGTCTAACCTGATTATTATCTTATGAAGTATGGAAAACTCATCTCTAATCCATGCTCGGTCATTCTCCATAATAAACCTCAATTTTCTCCACCAACATTTGTCCTTAATGAAAACCATATGGTTATATATATCAACAGGGTTCTCACTCTCATTCCAAACTTCCTTGCTGGGAGTGGAAGGGGGTCATTTGATCCCTACATATATAATAAATGCACAAACATACATGTACAGTAAAAAGTCAAATGCACACTTTTTGTACTATGTTGGAGTGCGTGAGATAGACCAAGTAGATGCACAGTTTAGAGTTTAGACATACATTGATAGAAGATTGATGAAGAAGAGGTTTGGGATCTTGATCTTTCTATTTTCCTCCATTATTTTTCTTTTTCTTCTGTTTGTACGCCTTTTGTGCCTGAACGATTTCCTTCCCTCCTTGCTTGCTGCTACTTCCTGAATTTGATTGCATCTCCCCTTCAACATCATTCATCGATCAGCGACTCAATGCTCCTTGCATCTTCTCCGGGGAGACACTCAATCTTCTGAAATAAATGTGATTGTGTTAATCAAGTATGTACATAGGTGTATCGTGAGCGTGCAAAAAGTAACAATTCATGTTTATAGGACTACTTGGTACTTACAATTACTTGATGTTTTGATTTCTTTCGCAACTGTGTTTTACGACCTTGCTCCAATACTCTAATAATACGCGTGAGTCTTAGATCACTGTTGTAATTTTTCTTACGCTCCAGCTCCTCCTGGATTAATTATGGATTGTAAAAAATTAAAAAACGTGTAGGCAATAGATTGTGGAATGTTTTGCAAGAAATTAAAAGGTACCTCAAACACAGCAGAGAAACAAAAAGTGGTACATAACATCTCAGATATTCTATACTTTCCCATAATCTTCTCCACAATTTCAGTGATGCAAGCTTCAAATAACTCGGGCTTTTCAAGGGCGTGACTTGTCAATGCAAAGCTCTAACTACTCCTTTGGTTTTGTTTCCATCTCTTGGAAGAACATTGTTGCTACAGTTTTCTATACATAATTGACTATGCAAGTTTAATAAGTGCCTTCACTAAAAGTGTATGACGAGTCGTACTTTGCAATATGCTCGCTCATAAATTACACAATTATTTGGATTATTAATAACGTATCGATTGAACTAAATTTGATCTTATGCTCTATGTTTCTTTAACTGTGAGGCCCGTTCTAGAGAGAACATCTTCAAATTCAAAATTTGAGTACTTTTTCTAGTTTTCACTATTATGTAACATAATTTAACGATTTCAACTATTGAGTTAGGTTACATAATTTGACTATGATCTCCCTGTGTAATATAAACGCACTTCGTGATTATAATAAATTTTAACTCGATGATTTTGATATTATTTGTATTATGAGATTGGAGGATGTTTAGGTAGCTTTGAGTGGTGTATTTAATAAAATGATAAAATAAGAAATCAAACAGAGGGTGTGCTAAGTAAGAGATGTGTATTAAGTATTTAGAGATTGTGTGAATAAAATTTCTCATTTAGTTTCATCTGTTTTGAAGTTGCACTAGCATGGAGTCACAGGCGTGTGGTAACATTGCAATTATACTACTTTTTGAATAAGTTTTTTAGCAAGTCTTTCAGGTGTGGCGTTTTGATAGATTACTTCTTCGTTTTGGATATCAAAATAGCTTAGTTTTGCTTATTGGGGCATTTCATTGTACATAAATAAATTCTCATTAAGTGACATAGAAAATAAAACATGTTTTTGTCAAAAATTTCTTAATATGCTACAAGCTCTAAACAAATACACTTGATGAACCAGACCCTTGTTTGAAGCTCTCGTAATCAATACCTAGATCGAGGTTTATATCTGATTTTTTGTGGTATGTTTTTTCTATATAAAAGGTATGTTATTAGGTTAACAACATATTATACAGTTGTTCTATTTGTAAGGTATATACAGAAAATGTACCTGATCATTAGAATACTTTTTTTTTTCTAGATAATTTGATTTTAGGTATGTATCTAACATATGGAGGCTTAGTTTTTGGTTTATACATTCGATTACATCCTAAATGTTAATAGGTTTTATATAACATCTCTGTATTAGAATTTATTATTATTTTTTGTATCATACCTCTTTGGTAGGTTTTCTATTATATTATACCTATGATTGTATAAACAAAAATGTTATACCTATGATTGTGGTATATATCATTGCGAGTCGATCTCTATTAAGCTTGAATGTTTCCATTATTTAAGCCCTACCTACATATACATATTTAGTAGGTACATCAGACATATATGATTTGAGAGAATGTAAAAAGGCAAATTAGATAAACATAAAAATAAGGAAAAATATTGATTATAGGTATACAGTCTATATGGAAGGTTTTCTTTTCATTTTTTTTTTAATATTTTTTTATGACTCACTATATAGAAGGTTTATTAATGTGATTTGGGTGTAAATTAAAAGAAAAGTATGTACTGTTTTAGGGAATCAGAAATTGAGAGAAATTCGTTGTGTATTCTCATTGATAATAGGGGCCTCTTTATATAGAGGGTTACAATGCATAGAATCTGAACATATAAGGAAAGTAATTCTACATTGAATAGGATTCTAAATCCTTTTATAACTCTATTACCACTAGGTCAAGTAACCTAGAGTTTGGGCCAGACATATAATCTGGATTTCCTTGAACACTCCCCCTTGTGTCGTCCAAACGTGATGTTTCTCTAGTTGCCTCATTAAAAACCTTGCCGAGTAACAAAAACCCAATGAGACAAAAATAACCTCGGTCGAAGGGGAAAAAGAGTACAACACACCCTTCACGTTTCGAGACCATACATGTATACATCTCCCCCTGATGTCTGCACCTCCCCCTGATGATTACGATCATGGGAGTTCGGATAGTTTCCGCAAGCCAATTCTTGCCACATGTTTCTCGAACGTGGATTTAGGCAATGACTTAGTAAACAAGTCTGCCACATTATCCTCAGATCGAATCTGGTTTACTTTGATCATGAGGAGCTTCTGTTGTTGCTGATTGTAGAAGAATTTGGGCGATATATGCTTGGTGTTGTCGCCTTTGATGTAGCCTTGCTTCATTTGTTCAATGCAAGCAGCATTATCCTCATAAATGCTTGTTGGCTCATCTGTGGTAGACTTCAAACCACAATTACTTCGAACATGCATAACTATGGATCATAACCATATACATTCACGAACTGCTTCGTGAAGAGCAATATCTTTACATGATTCGAAGAGGTAGCGACTAAGGTCTGCTTTGTAGCCTCCAAGATATCGCAGTGTTTCCCATGGTGAATACATAACCAGTTTGGGAACGACCTTTGTGTAGGGTCAGAGAGATATCCAGCATCAGCAAAACCTTCCAAAACACTTATATCGTTTTGGGATGGGGAGAGGGAACGCAGTCCACCATATGTGGTGTTCAGGTTATTTGATGGGTCCGAATCCATTATCTCTCTGTAGGGATAGAATAAGCCCATATCGATCGTACCACTTAGGTATCGAAAGATATCTTTAACACCAGTCCAATGGCGTCATGTTGGCGTGGAGCTATATCTAGCTAATAAGTTCACAGCGAATGAGTTGTCCGGTCTCTTGCATTGTGCTAAATACAATAATGCGCCTATTGCGCTTAGATATGGCACTTCTGCCTCTAGCACTTCTTCGTCGTCATCTTTTGGACAGAATGGATCTTTCTTTGGATCAAGACTACGGACGACGATCGGGGTGCTTGAAGGCTTAATCTTATCAGTATTGAAATGCCTAAGCATCTTTTGGGTATAAGCTGATTGATGAATCAGAATACCATCTTCACGGTGCTCAAGTTTCAAACCGAGGTAAAACCGTGTTTTCCCAAGATCTTTAATCTCAAACTCGGATTTCAAGTGTTCAGCGGTTTCCCTTAACTCTTTAAGGGTGCCAATTATATTCATGTCATCGACATAGACCGCTACTATTGCAAACCCGGAACTTGTCCTTTTTATGAACACACATGGGCATAGTTCATTATTGACATATCCCTTCCCAATCAAGTAGTCACTCAGACGGTTATATCACATCCGTCCGGATTGTTTCAATCCATATAGTGAGTGTTTTAATCTTATGGCCAACGCGCTCCGTGGTTTAGAGCCACTTGATTTGGGTAACTGAATTCCATCTGGAACTTTCATGTATATTTCCGTATCTAGATCCCCATATAGATACGCTGTAACCACGTCCATAAGCTGCATGTTCAGTTTTTCAGAAACTACCAAACTGATAAAGTAGCGGAACGTAATGACGTCCATTACGGGAGAATAGGTCTCCTCGTAGTCGATTCCAGGGCGTTGTGAGAAGCTTTGCGCCACAAGGCGAGCTTTATACCTTACAATCTCGTTTTTCTCATTACGCTTTCTAACGAATACCCATTTATGACCAACTAGTTTGGTGTTAGGCGATATTGGTACAATTTTGCCAAATACCTTTCCTTTCGTTAGAGAATCAAGTTTTGCCTGGATCGCATCTTTCCATTTTGGCCAATCAGCTCTACGTTGGCATTCATTAACGGAGCGTGATTCGATGTCATCGATCTCAATAATCTCACGCGCTACTGAATACGCGAATACATCATCAATGATGATGGAGCTTCTTTCCCACATTCCATGTACACTAGTGTAATTCACAGAGATCTTTAAGTTCTCAGGGATTGGTTCTGACATTGAGGCGTCCCCCAATGATGTCTCTTGGACATAACCATAATCCAGAACATTCTCATGGGACGGATTTTGAGTATCGATGATCAAAGGATTTGTTTGTACCTCATTCGCTCTTTTATAGGGCGAGTATCCTTCGAACCAATTGGTCTACCGCGCTTCCTTGAGGGACCTGCGGCCATAAATGCCACATCATTGCCATGCTGGGTAATGGCGCCATCTCCTGGTGTCACGGGAGTGGCGTTATGTCCATTATTAGGGACATCAATCCTTGCAGGCACGTTTGCAGCAGGTATGTGTGATCTCGTCACTTTAGCAACATCAGAAAATGCATCAGGCAGAGTGTCTGCTACGTTCTAGAGCTCGATTATTCTTCACACTTCAAGTTCGGACTGTGCGGTAGGGGGATCGAGATGAGACATAGTGGGGACAGACCACGACAATTCCTATCGTTCCTGTTGAACATTTGTGTTCTTATCTCCCCCTAACGACGGGAAGACTGTCTCATCAAAGTGACAATCCGCAAATCTAGCTGTAAAGAGATCGCCTGTCAAAAGTTCAAGATAGCGGACGATAGTTGGAGATTCATAGCCAACATAAATGCACATTCGTCATTGTGGACCCATCTTTGTACGCTGTGGCGGCGTAATAGGCACATAAATAGCACACCCAAAAATGCGTAAGTGCGAGATATCAGGCTTGTACCCAGTCACTAGCTGTAATGCAGAATAAGATTGAGTTGCAGTAGGTCGTAGATGAATGAGCGTCGCTGCGTGCAATATTGCATATCCCCAAACAGAAACAGGGAGACTGGTGTGCATTACCAATGTCCGAGCTATCATTTGTAGTCGTTTGATAGCAGCTTCTGCGAGACCATTTTGGGTATGAACATGGGGAACTGGATGCTCAGCATCAATCCCCAATGACATGCAATAGTCATCGAATGTTTTCGATGTAAACTCCCCAGCATTATCAAGTCGAATTGACTTAATTGGATGGTCGGGGTAGTGAGGCCGTAAACGGATAATCTGGGCAAGGAGTTTAGCATAAGCAGCATTGCGAGTGGACAACAGCGCGACATGTGACCAGCGTGTCGACGCATCAACCAATACCATAAAGTATTTAAAAGGTCTGCATGATGGTTGAATTGGTCCACAGATATCCCCTTGGATTCTCTCTAAGAACGGAATAAGTATTTTGGGATCCTTTGCATAGGACGGTCTCGTTCCTAATTTTCGAATGAACAGGCTTTGCAGAATGAGCGAGGGGCCTTAGAAACAACCAATGAGGATTTTAGTTAGGCCGGAGCATCTGTAACGCTATTAGAAGCAAAATGTGTGACTACATCTCCCATGATGGCGTTAGAGCCATGTAAATTCTTGTGTGTGGCGTCATTGCCACTAGGAGGGATAATTATGGCGTCATGCTCATGGTTGGCGCCATTTGTGGAGTCATCATAAGGGACAAAAGCGGCCTTGCGGCAGCCCAAGACAGCAGCAGCGCCTGAGGCTGCAATTTTTCCGGTCTTGGTAAGTCCGGGAATCAATGTTTGATTCTTGCTTCTTCTCATTCTGAAGAATGGATGTCCGTGTGAAGTCTTTAGTATACGGAGCATCATATCACGACCAGGATGTCCTAGTCAGTCATGCCAAAGCCAATATGTGTCTGAATCTAAGAGATCTTCTCTTATGACATTATTCGATTCAATTGGTCGAATTGTAGTAACATAAAATCCACTAGACTGACAAGTAAGCTTCTCTAAGATGCACTTTCTGCCGCAATCATTAGAGGTAATGCAAAGGAATTCTATTCCGTTCTCATTATGCGTTTCCGCATGGAATCCGTTGGCTCTTATATCTTTAAAACTCAATAAGGTTCGATTTGCCTTAGGAGCGTAGAGAGCTTCAGTGACTTTAATCAAGGTGCCATTTGGCAAAAGGAATTGGGCCATTCCATGTCCTTGAACTAAACCTGATGGCCTAGCCATCATAGTCACAGAGGAATATGTAGGCAACATCTCTAAAAATAATTGCCTGTGTCGTAGAATGGTGTGCGTAGTCGCACTATCCGCGAGACATTGTAGTTCATCCATTCCTTAAAAAAAAGTCATAATTAAAAAGGAGTCATAAAGAAAAGAACTCAACTTTTATTGATAAGACAAACGGAATTACATCATCGTTTAATCAAAGAATATCTAATCCAAAAAGAAACTAGCTAATGCAAACAATGGCAGTCATCTAACTTCTTTCAGTAATTTCAATGTAAATGTGACCAGGTGAGTAGAGAGATGTCGGTGGAGCAAAGCTCGCTTAAGTACCACTTATCTCAAAACCTTCCTAGACATCATATTTACAAGGAGTACACCTACTTTGAAGTAAGATTAAACCATTGGCATCTACTACAAATAATATGGCAATTGCCTACATCTCTTGGAAAATAAAAAGACTTAATCAAAATCGCCAGTTTCTGGGTCTCGATCTTTGTAGTCTTCCACCCTTAGATCGAGATCGCCATCTTGATCTTCTTGTTCCATGTAGTTGGCCTCCCTTGCTTCACGATATATTTTGTATGCGTTCGCAACGTTCTGGGATGCACTACACTTCTTTGCCCAATGTCCACTTGATCCACATCGAAGACAAACATCTTTATGGTCAGGCTCCCTTGATCGAGGTGCATTTGATGCACGAGTTGGACGACCATTGTTCTTGGTGGTGTCACCACCATGGCCGGAGGCTCCGCCTCTCTCTCTCTCTCTTCACACATTGACCTCCACGGTTCCTTGCACGCCTATCTTGGCGATTTCCTTCCTCTTTAGGGTGAGAATATGGACCAGAACATCCAGAATTGTCCCTACTCTTAGGGTTTCGCTCCTTAAGTCCTCCCTTGGGGGCGCGACTATAATTAGACTCCGAAATAGACTTTTATAGTTCTTCACAAGGATATTGTCATGCTTCTCAGCTACGTTTATGGCGTCAATGAGCTCATGAAACCTTGTGATACGTCCTGCATTCATATCAATCCAACAATTCTTCGAAATCATCAGGGCAGAGACGGGGAAGGTAGAGAGAGTCTTCTCGATCAACATCGTATCAGTTATTTTTTGTCCACAGAATTCCATCCAGGACTTGATACGAAGAGCTTCGGAGTTATAATCAAGCACAGACTTGAAGCCACAAAAGAGGAGGCTATGCCATCTCACTTCTAAATCAGGAAGCAGGGAGTCACGAACGTTGCCAAATCGCTACTCAAGTTCCACCCATAGTTTTCTGGGGTCATCCTCATTGAGGTATTCACTTTGGAGAGCATCATTCATGTGCCTTGTCATGAGAATTATGGCCTTGGCTTTATTTGCTTTGAAAGCACGAAGTTGCTCTACAGAAAGCACGTTCTGACTAGGCTCTTGGATGGTTTCCATAAGTCCATCAACCTTAAGATGTTGGCGCACATCTCGGACCCACCTATGGTATCCTGCGCCAGTTGTCTCTAGTGGAACAAAGTTCAACTTATTCAGGTAACTCATCCTGAAAAACAACACAAGATTAGGGTTAGTTTCGGAGCATAAAAGGCTACCACGAAAACAATAAGAATTTCTGAGCGTAGTCGCTTCAAGGAAATTAGGGATTTCTGAGCGTAGTCGCTCCCAAGAAAATCCGATTCCAAGAGGGGTTTTGGATTAGATCGAAACAATGATGTAATTTGGTCGATCGTTTTTCTTCTCAACAAACTCTAAGTTTGGAGGACTCTACAAGCTCCAAGCTTGGAGTGAGCACGAACCCTCACAGTTCGACTATTGGTCTCCCCTATGAAGAAGAAAGGGGGGTAGGAGAAGGGATGATGGAAGTCCCCGAGAAAAGAAGAAGAAATTGAAAAAAAAAAACTTCAAAAACGAGAACATTTAGAAAACATTTACCTTGAAAAGTGGTCGGAAATTCTTGACCGGAAAAGTTACTGTAGATGGCGGGAAAAGTTGCCGGAAAGTGGCCGGAAGTCACCGCAAAAAGGTTGACCGACAGTTGTCCGACAGTTGACCGGCAGTGTTGATCGGAGTTGACCGAGATGCTGAGGTGGCACCTGTTGCTGATGTGGCAGGCTGACTGTGTGCTGATTGGATGCCTGCGTGGATGCTGACGTGGCAGATGACATCAGTGGGCTTCAGGCTGTTGGACCTCTGGGCTTCAGACTTTGGGCCGAGGTCCTGTTTGTGCTTCTGGGCCTAGGGTTTCTTCCAAGCTGATAGCTTCTGGGTTGGGCTGAGGTTGACCGAAGCAAGGTTGACTGAAGCAAGGGAGATGCAGGCGGCAGTTCGACGGTTCAGTTACTTCAGGCAGCCGGTTCGTGTGGTTCCAGGCCCGTTCCGGTGGTAATTTTTCGGCACCGGTGATCTGGGGTCAGGCTGCAGCTGCTGGTGAAGTTTGGTAGCAGTAGGCAGGGAGGAAAGCTTCGAACCGGGCAGAGAGGATGTCGGTATTTTCGGGGGCCGGTTCGGGTATTTTCCGGCCAGTTCTGGGGACAGCGTCGCCGATTCTGGGCTTCTGGAGGTGAGAGCTTCAAGGTGGGCGGCGGAGGTTTCTGTGATTTGAAGGCTACGAATATTAGGTTTCAGGGTTAGGGCTTCATATTGATAACGTGTTTTAGGGAATCAGAAATTGAGAGAAATTCACTGTGTATTCTCATTGATAATAAGGGCCTCTTTATATAGAGGGTTACAATGCATAGAATCTGAACATACAAGAAAAGTAATTCTACATTGAATAGGATTCTAAATCCTTCTATAACCCTATTACCACTAGGTCCAGTAACCTAGAGTTTGAACCAGACACATAATCTGGATTTCCTTGAACATGTACGGATTTTTTCTAATAGAAAGTCAAATTTTTGGGTTTAACATATGTGGAGGGGAGGGAATAACGGAAGGAAGAAAGGACGACCCAAAGAAATATATAGGACAGAAAAGAAGGTGATAACTGATAAGCTTAAGCTACCATCATCAACAATTTCCTGCCTTTTAGTTTATTCTAGGTGTTGATCAATGTGGTATCATCACTGCCAAACTTGAAAAGAGCATAACCATAGTATTTCATCATAAGAGGAATGAAGACAAACTTTATTTATTAAATTTTTCAAGAATAAAAATAGCTATACAGAAATAAAATGAAAAAGTTAACCAAACCAATCAAAACTACACAAAGATTGAAAACAAAAAGAGAGGGCATAGTTTTGTCTCTCTAACTAAAATGTTTTACACTCAACTATCTATTTCACACTTTGAAGGTAAACTGCTGCACAGTGAGCTTATCGCCTTTGGAAGTTGAGGAACTTGATGCCATAGGCAAAGACAAAGAAGAAGAGAAGGACCCAACCAACATGAGCAATGACAACAGGGATCATGAAGTCATAGTCATAACCTAAATAATCCTTGACGAATTTGTTAATTGCTACTTTATCCCCAGTCGGCATATCGATTTCAGCTGTCATGTCCCCAACTTGAGATCCGAAGATACCATAGATGGTCCAAGCAACTGGAGAACCCCAGTAGTACCACCTCCACCAGATGGGGATGAGCTGCAATATGGAGCATCAAGCGTTAAAAAGATGATTTCCTTGGACAAATAGATGCAGTAAGAGAATATTGGATGAGTGTAATGTATAAAAATAGTTGAACGGCAAGACATACCGGTCTAGGGATGAGGAAACCAGAGAACAAGTTCCAGAAACTCAGGAAGAAAGACATAACAATTGCAGCAATTTGATGGCCAGGAGTTAGGGCAACCACCATCATTCCGTACATTGAGAAGTAGGTAAAGCACATGAAAATGAAGTAGTAGAAGTAGAAAAACTTCTCCACCTTCCAAGTGTACCCGATCATGGAATACAGAATACAGGAATATATAAAGGTTTGGATTGCAACATAAATTGTCTCAATAGCCACCTATAACACCAAAACATGAATCAGTAAACAAGGAGATGAGACTTTAACACTGTACCAAAAAGTAACCCAGTGTAACTTGCAATATCTTACCTGGGCAAATGCGTAAGGCAACTCTGAATACATTCCCGCTGCTCTTTCACGGTAGAAAACTGTTCTCTCAACTGCAACCACGGATTGCACAGCAGAAGCATTGCTAGCTCCAAGGAAAAGAACAGCAGCATAGGTAGCTCCCAAAAGATTAATCAAGTCCTGTTGCTTGTGGCTGTTGACAAGATAATATGCAGTTTCACAATGTAAGTAATTGGAGGAAGCATGCAGCTGGAGCACAAACTCAAAATGACAAAAAATAAAATAAAAAATAATACATATATATAATAACTCTATCTCATAACGAAGTTCTTCAACTTACATCTGGTCTCCCTTGCTCCAGAAGATAACACCAAATAATCCACCAATGCAAATCGTCATGAAAAACCTAATGGCATTGTATCGTGAGTTTCTCCAGTATGACCAGTGTTGTTTCCAAAAGCAAGCCTTGCATTGAGTTAGATAGCTTTGTGAGTATTGGGTGGGGAAGTAAAGATCCTTAGAGCCAGGCTCCGGTGTGCTTAGCTCCTTGATCAATTCCTGAGTTCTCCTGAGCGAGTGAAAACAAAAATGGTGAGAAAACTTATTACAAACTGACAAATGGGGGGAAATAACAGAATATAAAAGGAAATAGTTACATGCCGCTTACCTATAGAGATCAGAGTTCGCATATACTTCTGCAAAGTCAATGTCAAGTTGAGCTTCCATTGCTGAAGAGCTGACCTCTAACATCCAGGTAGCAGGATTATAACCATCTTTGATCTTGGTAACCCCTGGTATAGCCTGCAAAACGTTGTAGATATTGGTCAAACCTGTAACTACAAAGATGTATGTTGCAATATTATTTTAATGTTTCTATAAATTCTCTCATTGAAGTTCGGACTCGAACGTGATTTTTTGGAATTCACTGGAAAGGAAATTGAATATTAAAGTACAGTATAAACCTACCTCAAAATATTCAACAAGCTTGTGAGATTGGCGACCTAGAGGTCCAGCATAAGTCACTTGTCCTCCTCTTTTCATTAAGAAAAGCTGCAACGGAAAACGAAGAAATATGAAAAATGGCACTTGAGATAGCGAACTCTGTTACAGCTAACAGATTTGAAATAAATCATACCTCATCAAAAGCTTCGAAAATGTCAATGCTAGGTTGATGAATCGTGCAGACAACAGTTCGTCCTGTATCCACAGTGTTTCTTACAGTACGCATAACAATGGCAGCTGCTCTAGCATCAAGACCTGAGGTTGGCTCATCCATGAAGATGATAGAAGGATTTGCAACCAATTCCACAGCAATCGTGAGCCTTTTCCTTTGCTCAGTTGAAAGTCCATCAACTCCTGGAAGTCCAACTAAAGCATTCCTTAATGGATGAAGCTCGACCAAGTCCATAACCTCATCAACAAACATCTAATAACAAAAAAAATCAGTCAACCACAGTATCCACCTCCTTTATAGGTAAACAGATAGTTGTAGATGGATTTCATTGCCTACAACCCGTGTTTATATGTTGCAATTGCTACAAGATTGAAGTGGTCGTACCTTTCGTGTATCCGTTTTGACATCTTTAGCAAGACGCAGCCATGCAGAGTATAAGAGAGATTCATAAACAGTAATAAATGGAGAATGAATGTCATTCTGCTCACAGTAACCGCTGACCCGAGCAAATGTCTCTTGGTTCTTTGGGTAACCCGAGATGGTAATACTTCCTTCAATGTACCCCCCTGTCTTTCTTCCAGCCAAGACATCCATCAAGGTGGTCTTTCCAGCACCACTAACACCAACTAATGCAGTCAAAATACCTGGCCTAAATGCACCACTAATATCTCTCAGTAGTTGCAGTCGGGTCTCTTCAATCCCTTGGGTTTTCATTTCCTGGTAAGGACACAAAAAGGTGTTACTAAGGAAGCAAGGAAGATTGCCATAGACCATGACACGTGTTTGCCTTGGCATCATATGATTGGGGTGATAATTCTTAACTACAACTTTTGAAAAAAAAATGCATTTAAGGGAATATTTTTTTCTTTAAAGACAATGATAGCATATACCGTCTCATCTCATAGATACTTTTCTAATTAAAAACTCAGAAGGAAAAAGAAGCTGTTACTTACAGCAGGCATATCCACATAGTAATTCACATGGTTGAAAGCAAGTGAAAGGGGCTGGAAAGGCAAAACCATTCCTCTTTTGGCTTGACCTCCTTGAGCATTTCTCACTTGCATGTCAATACCTGTAATCGTTCACAATATGTTAGACTTCAAGATGTAACATCTGTGCGGTAGAATTTGTGCTTCACCAAATCTCTAGCAACATGCCATCTTGCAGAAGCAGAACACACCCAAGTTAAGATCACAGGAACAAACAGAACAATCCATATTACCTTCAGGATTGGATCGTCGCTTCCTGTTGCTTTCAGCGTCATCATTCTCAATCAAAGTCTTAGTTTCACCGAGAGCTGTAATTGATATAGAAGAAAACAATGATCAGCATCTGATCCATTTACCATAACAATGACTAATGGCAACTGAAAATTAACCACTTACGATCTAAGAAGGTCAAGCATGCGATGAAGAGAACATTAAACAGAAGAGAAAACGCGAAGAGCGCTGCAACACAAATCCAATACCAATACTCTTCAGTATAGAGGCCTCTTTGCTTGAGAAGTAGCTTTCCTACTGTGGGTTGACTTGCGTTGACGAGAGGCTGAGCAAAGATATTAAAATTTTCATTAGTCACACAACTCAACCTATATAGAAGACGTGAAAAATTAATACTAATGTAAAGGAAGGTTTCAATTGACATTTAGGAAAACTTACAGCACTCCATCTTTTGTCCAGAAATTCATTGATAGCAATTGCATTCTGTCCGTACATCATAGGTGAAACATAGTAGCCCCATATCATCCATGATTCAATGTCATCTGCACATAAAGATTGAATATTTGGATATTTTAATACATATGAAAGGATCTAACAGGCTATGAGTTGAATAACTTAAAAGTCAATATAGTTCTTAATCAAACTATTAATATGCATTAGCATATATTGACCATAAAAGAGAAGGATTTCTAACCTTTAGCAACAATGAAACCTCCTAGGACAAACACCATTAGCAAAGTAAAGGAACCAATTGTGCCTGAAACAACCTCTGATCTCCCAAGAGCAGCAATGAAACGGAAGAGGGAGAGTGCCATCTGATGTATACCGAAGAAAGCCAAGAACTGTTTAAAGAACCTAAAAAACATATTGGACATGTGTTAGATCACCAAATAACTAGGTTGCTTTGTGTTTTATCATTTCTTTACCATCACCAATCTGAAGTGTCCAAGAATGGATATCACTGCTAAACTGAAGCTTACCTACTGGCTGCAGGGGCAAATCCGATGGTGTAGTATGTAAAAATGATCCATATTCCAGATTCCAACAGTGAAATTGGAATTCTGGTTAGCCAAATCGGCAAGCCAAAAGCCCAGCCAGGGTAGAACAAGGCATCTCTTTGTTTAAAGTACACAGGAAGCCTGAAACCTGTCATTGCAAGCTCTGCCATTCCGTTAAACATGACATTAATGAGACTGAAAAACAGAGCTCCCCAAAATTTGGCAGAATCTTCTACAGTCCCAGCTTTCATTTCCGTTCTTAAGAATACAGTCAAAGCAATTGTAGCCATGATTGTGATCTGGGTAGTTTTGAAGATGTACACAAAAGAGTTACGCTTCATCAGCAGCCATTCCCTTGACATACATGCCTTGAAGAGCTCCATGTTGGATATTCCATACTTTTCTTTCACCAAAGCAGCAGGATGTGTAGTTCTTTTATCATAAGGAACTCTTAGTTCCTCCTCAAGCCGTTGACCAACATGGAAAGAGGTGAAAGCCCTTACGAAATCAGGTACAGAGACATATCTGTAAGGTTGGTTCTTCTTATACCAGTACTGTTCTTGATCCTTCTTTGAGGTCACTTCTTGCAAGAAGTCGGCAACACCCTTTCTATCTGGGCATTTGAATCCCATATGTTCAAAAAACTCGAGAACATTCTCACGTGGGCCTTGGTAGACAATTTGACCCTCAGAAATAAGAATAATGTCATCAAAAAGCTCATATGTCTCAGGTGCAGGCTGCAAGAGAGAGATGACCATTGATACGTCCATAATATGAACCATCTGTCTCATAAACTTGACAATCTGAAAGGTGGTGGAACTGTCCAGTCCTGTTGATATTTCATCCATGAAAAATGCTTTTGCTGGTCCAACCAACATTTCTCCTGCATTCAGAAAAAACACCAACAATATAAAATTTAGGGAAAACATCTGCGCATTAACATTATTCCTGAATTGATAGTAAACTCTTAAGTAAAACATGCAAAATTAACATGGTCAGTATCTTACTCTCATTCAAGGGCAAATAGAAAGCAAAACATCATGAAACCCAAAGCTGTTTTATGTAATATCTAATATGGCATATAGTCACATACCAGTAGTTACACGCTTCTTTTGCCCTCCAGAGATACCCCTTCTCATGTCATCACCCACCATAATATCAGCACAGATATCTAGTCCAAGTATCTGTCAAAATAATTAAACATGTTAGGCTTGCACGGATACAATAAAAGAACAAGAATACAACCTTAAGACTCAACACACCTTGAGAACATAATCTGTGATCAAACTGGTTTCCTGGCCCGACATAGATGTGGCTTTCATGAATGCATCGATTTCAGGATCAGGTTTGATACCTGAATCTTTCTCCCTTCTAGACAACTCTACCAGCATATCATACCTGGTTCCAACTCCCAGGCAACGTCCGGAGAAATCCATTGTTTCACGAACTGTCATCTCACCATAATGAAGATCATGCTGACTAATGTAAGCGGAAGTTCTCTGAGGTACAAACTCCTTAAATTCATGGCCACAGTAGGTAACACTCCCACTTACCTGTTTACAATCCCAACCAGTCAATACTAATGAAAAAATTAAACATGTACACTAAAATTCCCATTTAAGTGTTTATAACATTCCTAATAGAATACACACGAACTGCATGATAAAAGGTAAGGAAAAAAAAGTAGATGACAAACCCTTAGATCTTTATCGAGTTTGCCAGCAAGAGCTTTTAGCAGTGTTGTTTTTCCTGAAGATGGAGGTCCAAGAAGAAGTGTAACCCTGATGACAAACAACAGAACAAGCTCAGGAAGGAAGTTCAGAGACAAAACTATACTTCAATACAATATTCTCATCTACTTTTTAAAGGCATACTGAGTTTAGTTCACTTTTAATGCCAGGCAAATTCATTCTGTGAGTTTTATTCATGCAAGAATATTACTACTAATTCCAGTCCAGCAAAGAAAATAGATCTGGGAATTCATAAGCATACCTTGATGGTTTCACAATTCCGCTCACATCTTGGAGTATCTTAACAACTCTTTTCTTCGACGGTGAGAGTCCAACCAATCCAATTAATGCCTATATTCACACATGTATAGAAACTTTAGAAAACCAGGAACTCAACAGATTAACTTTTCTAGTCAAAGTATTAGACTTTGGAAAATAATACCTCTAGTGCGTTCAAAGTAGAGTTGAGTAGAGTTGGAAGAGCTCTTGTGCCAACATATGCATCTCCCTCAATCTTTAAGTTCTGGAATCGAACCTCCACCTTCGGAACCTCAATACCAACCCTGTTTCCGAATAAGTAAAACAATTAAGCAACAAAAAATTCCAGATTCAAAACCTCATTCCTACTGGTCGTCCAAAATTCGAAACCACCGTAAATAAATCAAAGATAAGAGAAGCAAAGCAAACCTATCGTTTCTGGCTCTGAGTCTCTGCAAGAACTTCTCGTTATCATCCTCAACAACCTTGAGTATGCTCTCCATCAACTGCTTCTTATCCTGAGCCCCAAGATTCGCCACATCAACTGTGTCATGCATAATCCTACCATTGCTCATCACCTGAGTCAACATCCCCCTCCTCATCCTATCGTAAGTCGGCAACCGCTCGATGGCGGCCCACTTGAGCTCCTCCTCCTCATCCACCGCCTGCTGCCTCCCGCTCCTCTGAAACACGTCCGGCGCGTTCCACATTTCCCGCACACTCGTCGACCGCCAGCTCCTCCGGCTACTCGACTGCCTCATCAGGTCTTCTCCGGCCATTGCAGCCGCCATTTTTACCTCCTCCCGATCACACCTCCCTTAAAAGTCAAACTCCAAATTTTTGATCCAAAACTTCAACGCAAACACGACGATCCAATATATCCACCCACCTCGACGAGAAGCTGACTTTGCTCCCCTATCCTCAAATTTCTTCACAGTGTTTACTTCGCTTTGGTGAAGAATGAAAAAATGTGTGTGAGAGAGAGAGAGAGAGAGATATTTTTGTGAGGAGCTTTGGTTCAGCCTTATATAGACCGAGGACGAAGTTGAAGGAAAAAAAAAAAAGGAGGGAGTAAACAAATAAGAGAAAAAATGAGTCCGCCATCTCTCTCCAACTGTTTTTTGTTTTACTTTCCGAATTGTTTTTTTTTTCTTCCAAAAAAAAAACGTGTGCGTTGGACGGTCGTTGGTCAAATTGGGACTACTTCATTTTCGCGGTTGGGTTCCGCGAATCAACGTGGAGGCGCAAACCGACGAGGGCCCCGTACCTTTATAATAAGTGTGAAGGCGACTCACCGTCAGGATTACTGCCAGGGTGTTGATCGGACGGGTGGTAATTGTGGTGTATGGTGATTGGGTACAGGTGGATTATACCGGACGGGGGAGGAGCTATCGTCCGCTGAGTGTTGACTAGGACAATGTCCAAAATGTTGTATTTCTCTGACCAAATCGAGGTTTCCGCCTAAATAAATTAAGATTATAAATGCTTGTTTTTGTCGTTTTCTACTCATTTGGACATTATTTTTTATCTGAAATGAAATGCTGGTTCTTGTCCGGGTGGGAAATAGGTTTAAAATCTTGGATCCACGGCTGTTTTGAATTTTGACGGAGCTTTGAGGCTGAGCTCTCGTGGGAATATTCCGTTTGTGGTCGGGCGTCAACTGCGTGAGACCTAGCTACTGCTGTACTTTTTTGAAAGGAACTACTGCTTTACTTTATCTGTGTGTTTACTATCAAAATTTAGTATTTCACTAAAATTTTTGATATTTCGTATTTAGACATATTAATAAAATACTGATACTTGAAAGTTTGTTTCAAACATATTTAGAATATCGCTCAAATACTACTTAAGTTAAATGAAAAAAATTTCGATGAAAAATTCACTGGTTTGGAAGAAATTTAAACTGTTAATTATTGTTGAGATACATCAGAATTACATTACATAATTATCATTGCAGGTAAAAATAATTCTTGCCATAAAACAAAAGATAGCAGAAATTCTATGTACTATTATTTGAGTCATATTACCTTGGAATAAAATAGCAAATATTCCATTTTCAACGCTAATAAAAATTGGCTAGACAATAAAATAACAACAAATTCTACATACATTACATGAGTGATTTACCATTGAATACAAATTTTTTTTAAATAATTGTATTAGGTTTTTTTTTTTGAGAGAAATAACTGTATTAGGTTTGAATAATATTTGCAATATTCTCTTCTCAGAAAAGTTTTTAAATGGCATTTTATTCTAACCGGTACTGTTTTATTAGATAAACACGGCTGTTCAGTCAGTTCTTATTGGTCATTCACTAAAGTGGTATAGTACCTCGACAACTAATCAATGTGAAACTTGAAGAGCCCAAAAAAAGGGAAGACTTAAGACTTGACACTCTTGCCCTTTCCCACTATTGAATTTTATTACCACTTCATGCATGAACGGCTAAAGAAACTTAGACATAACAATAAAAGTGTAGGTCAAACATTGACTAAAAAAATGGATATAGGAAAATAATGAGAGAGAAAACAATGTAGAAAACCGGCTGATGTTCAGGATTTTGACTCCTTCAAGTGAATTTTGGTATGACTAGGACAGAAATTTCGAAACATTATTGAGGATCTCCCATTATATATTTTCGGTCAAGAATATGGGTAATGTCCTTGGTGGACATACAGTATTATTAAAATGATGAGTTTTTTTATCTTCAATGATTCACTTACTTGGATTATAAGTTTCATTTTATTTGGTCAGCTTGTTAGATAATATAAATACATCAAACATATAATTCAAGAAAGCTATCTCATAAATTAAATCAAATGTTGTTATAAACTATAACAGATCAAGTAAACTGACTTGGTTGGCTGGTATTGGAATCCATCTAATCTTCTCCTAGATTCACACTATATCTTCTCGGTTTTCGTTTGATGGGACAAAACCATACGAGAATGGTTTTGTGTTCTAGCAGGGATCACAATCGAAAAGTCAATATATTTAAACTTTTAAATATGACAATTCCTTCACACACACAGAGCTAAATCATGTGTAAATAAGGGTTGCTCGTTAGCAAATTGACCAAAGAAGTAAACTGAATATTAACTTGTCTTCAAAAATGACACCACAACTGATCCTCTCCGACCTTAAATGAGTAGGGACTTATTTGACCTAAATCAAAACTAAAATTTAAAACCCTTAAAAATAATTGAAAATAACCACCACAACCGACTTCCCCTTTGCAAAAGTATTTCAACATAATTCTCAACGGTAATTATATATATATATATATATATATTTGGTACACTCAACGGTAATTATTTTTAGGCTTCACTATATTGCATTACTATTTTTCCTTTTGGCAATTAAGATTACTTGGATGGTAACTATTTTCATTAGTTCAATGAAGATACCATATTTAATTCATAGACACGTCTTTAATAGACATTTAATTTTTTTCGACTAGACAAAATAAAACTACAATACAAAAACTCCTAATACAACCGCAACCCAAATTATCAAAATGGAAGGCTTTGTCACCATGATCGAACTCCAAGACGATGTACATTTAATATTTGCCTTTCCTGCTGCTAAAGTTTTCTACAGAATTTTACCGAAAAAGGACCAGTACCGTACCTAAGAGAAAGTACAACTGAAGTCTTTGGCAGGGTAAAAGTAGACCGGAAGTTCGCACACCCATTTACTCACTAACCAGAAAACTTTCTGAAAAGTCTAGTGCGGACAAAGACGCGCTTACCCTTTTTTTTGTACTTGTGCGACTAAATCAACGCTGGCAGACTCGCTCTCCATTCCAGTGATTCCGTATACCCTTCAGTTTCAACGCCTTCCAGAAACACAAATCCATCCCACACATGCCCCCGATTTCATTGAACCCCAGGCCACCAGGCGGGCCCCTCTGTCTTGGCAAATTACAATTACCCCCCAACATATTAGAACAAATCCACAAAATTCAAGGCGGCTGCTGTTCTATATCCTGACTCCTGAATAGTAACTTGGCTTGCTGGATGGATGGCCTGGAATCGTATTATTTGTGGGACCCGACGCTATTATCCATAATTCGGCAACTTGATAGATAGAGAAAAGAGGGAGGCAATTGGTGGTGCTACACTTTTAGTCTTTATAGTCGGTTAAATTCAAGGGAGGATGGGGATGTGCAATTGTGTATGAAAGCTGTGTTTGTGTTCAGACGTCCAAGTCCAGGCACTCTAGGGAGAGTCACATCCTACGTTACTCTTCGTTATTTGGTTTGTAAAGTTAGGCACTGCATGGCCAACCATGGCGTTTCTATATATTCATCAATCATTAATTAGCTAGGCCACCGTTTGTTTTCAAATAGGGGTCGTCAACGGGCCGGGCCGGGCCGGGTCGGGCCTTGCTAAATTTTTTAATAATGACGGGCCGGGTTTTATTAAAAATCGAAGGATTCAAGCCCGTCCATATAAAGCGGGCCTTGCGGGCTTTTTCGGGCCGAGCCGGGCCGGGCTTGGCCTTGCGGGCTTTTCGGGCCGGGCCTTGCGGGCTTTATTTATAAATAAATATTTAAAGACACAAATTTTTTTTTTTTTAATCAAGCTTTGGAAATTCATTGGATAATGATCAAATACAACCAAAGATAATAGATCTATATTGTACCAAAAAAAATCTATATTTATATATAGATACTGATTTATTGATAATTAAATTTTTAAAGACACTAATTTTTTTTAAATTTATATTTATACATCATACACTCCAAAGAGCAACATATAGCAATTCAAAGAAAATGAGAAAACCGACCGTTGGATGTGATTATTACAATAAATTATACGTGTGGTTAAAAATTTAGTCAATTTTACCGTAGTTTCGAACTCAATCGGATTAGTCAACCGTAGTCACTTGCATGTTTTCTTGGTTGACTGATGGCGTGATAACAGCAAAAATTGCTTATTTTTTTGCATCACGTTTGTAAATATTTCATCGATAGATGTGAGTGGACATAAGATAAAAATTTCAATTTTAATTACAAAAACATTGACCAATACCAATTTACCTCTTAAAGTTGTATGACTTGTACATTGCATTTAAATTGTTGAGGTTCATTCTAAAGCAAACATGCAGTGGAAAATGAATTTGAAAAAACCAACCGTTTGATGGAGAGACTGTAATATTTTATGGTGGTTGTAAAAAATCCAGCTAATTTGGTTTTCGTTTCGAATTCGATCAACTAGGTCAAACCTAGTTACTCTTATAAACTTATATTTATATATCACACACTCCAAAGAGAAACATCTATCAATTCAAAGAAAATGGGAAAACTGACCGTTGGATTTGATTATTACAATAAATTATGAGTGTGGTTAAAAATTTAGTCAATTTCACCATAGTTTCAAACCCGATCGGATTGGTCAACCGTAGTCGCTTGTATGCTTTCTTGATTGACCGGTGGCGTGATGACCGCAAAACTTGCTTATTTTTTTACATCACGTTTGTAAATATTTCATTGATAGATGTGCACGGACATAAGATAAAAATTTCAATTTTAATTACAAATACACTGACCTATACCAATTTGCCTCTTAAAGTTGTATAACTTATACATTACATTTAAATTGTTGAGGTTCATTCTAAAACAACCATGAAGTGGAAAATGAATTTGGAAAAACCAACCGTTTGATAGAGAGATTGTAATATTTTATGATGGTTGTAAAAAATAAAGCCAATTTGGTTCTCGTTTCGAATTAGATCAACTAGGTCAAACCTAGTTACTCTTATAAATCTATATTTATATATCACACACTCCAAAGAGCAACCTCTATCAATTCAAAGAAAATGGGAAAACCGACCGTTGGATGTGATTATTACAATAAATTATGAGTGTGGTTAAAAATTTAGTCAATTTCACCATAGTTTCAAACCCGATCGGATTGGTCAACCGTAGTCGCTTGTATGTTTTCTTGATTGACCGATGGCTTGATAACCGCAAAACATGCTTATTTTTTCACATCATATCTGTAAATATCCTATCGATGGATGTACGTGTACATAAGATAAAAATTTCAATTTTATTACAAAGACGTTGGCCTATATCAATTTGTCACATAAAGTTATATGACTTGTACATTGCATTTAAAATTATTGATGTCCATTCTAAAGCCACCATGAAGTGGAAGATGAATTTGGAGAAACCAACCGTTCGATGGAGAGATTGTAATGTTTTATAGTGGCTGTAAAAAATCCAGCCAATTTAGTTCTCATTTCGAATTCGATCAACTAGGTCAAACTTAGTTACTATTATAAACCTATATTTATATATCATACACTCCAAAGAGCAACCTCTATAAATTCAAATAAAATGAAAAAACCGACCGTTGGATGTGATTATTACAACAAATTATGAGTGTGGTAAAAAAATTAGCTAATTTCATCATATTTTCAAATCCGATCTAATTGATCAACCGTTGTCACTTGTTTTTTAGAATATATATGCACATATTTTCTATAAAAATATGTGAATTTTCACACACACACACACACACACACACACATATATATATAGATATATAAATATAAACACACACATACACACATCTATATCTATATATATATATATAAACACACACACAGTGCACACACATGTCTATATATATATATATATATATATATATATATATATAAAAGCACACACACATATCTATTATATATATATGTGTGTGTATATATATAAACATACACACATACACATATATATTAATATATATATATATATTCACAAACACACACAAATATATATAATATATAAAAAATAGGTTACGGGCTTTTACGGGCCGGACCTAGGCGGGCTTTTACGAGCCGGGTCTAGCGGGCTTTTGACGGGCCGGGCCTATGGGTGGGGCCGGGTTTTTCCGGGCTTTTTAGCGGGCCTCCATCGGCCCACCGAGGCGGGCTTTTGCGGGTTTTTTGACGGACCGGGCCGGGCTTTTGGCCCTCCGGGCCGGCGGGCCTCCATCGGCCCACTTGATCCGCGGGCTTTTTGATGAGGCCTATTTTCAAAGGTTCTTTTCCTATTACATCTTAATTAGCAATATGATTGCCGTACGTCATTATTTTCTATATCAGACTGGTACAACTACAGGGTGTTAAAGTTAGTTAGTTAGTTAGTTAACTTTATTTTTAAAGTCATGGATATTTTCACCGAAAGATCCCCTTTTTTGGTTGCCCTAAATGACTTTTCTCTTTAATTCTTGTAAAAACAAATCAACTAAAAATACACACACATAAGTACGTATTTCGCCTCTCTCAAAAAGTACCAAAGATGGGACTAAAAAATTTCTTAGGTGATAAACCCAATAAATTTTCACCGAAAGACACCTTTCTTTTTAGATGCCCTAAAGACTTTTCTCTTTAATCAAATAAAAACACACACATAAACAAGCATGTATTTCGCGCCTCTCAAAAATACAAGGATGGGACTAGGAAATTTCTTAGGTGATAAACCCAAAACTGCTGACGACAAACCAAGATCACACCACCAACCAAGAGAACCGAGATCAAAGAACAAAACCATCTCCTCACCTTATTTGAAAAAAGTGATATCGAGCCAACAAAACTTCCGTCAATCCACCGCCACTACAAGAAGTGCGCTGAATTTAACATAGTAGTAAGAGACGACCTTCAAAGCCTATGTCCGAGCAACACTGACCCAAAACCAGGAGAACCCGACGTCACACGTTATTAGGCTCGATTGGATTCGATCCCAAGGTTGAGAACCAACACTACTTCAGAAACCCTAGACCTACAATAAAGTTCAATAACTTTAATAAATAAGTTTTTCAATGTAACTATTTTTTATTTATTTCGAATGTAAATATTATTTTGTCACTTTTTAATTAATGGATGAAAAATTAAGAAAATGAGTAGTTTGACCAAAATATCGATAAGTTGTAACGAAAATTTTGACCTGGGTATGAAAATGTCTAATACACGCGGTTGATTTGTCCAAAGAAAAAAAATATAATACAAGAGGTCCTTAAGCTCAAAACATCAAAAACGAGAACACTTCAAACCCTCACCACGACAACCTCCACTAAAATTTCTCAAATTGACCTACCATTAAATCACTGAATGTATGCCAACCACCACCCAATTCACCCACCGGTGCTTCCACAATAGCATATCTCCACCGCCACTTATCAAACCTCGCAGAGGAGAGCCAAAGTAGAGGGAGGGATGGCGATGGTTATCTGGGTTTGGTTTCTCTCCTTGATGGTTAGGTCGGCGGTCTGGTTTGGTGTCACAGGTCTAGAGGCTACCTGGTGGTGGCGTGTTCATGGCGGCGCGATTGGAAACTAATTTGACTGTTTCGATTTAGATTGGATCTCTTGGATCCAATCTGAGAAGGGCCTGGTTGGTTGAAGTGGCGCTTATTGTCACAGTCCAAATTTCGAATAAATGAAATTCAAATCTAAAACGTGATAACTCAACAAACGCTCAAATGCTTAGGATTATTTTTTCTATTTAAACTAAGCAACAACTAACTGAGTCCACACATGTCAATACAGACTCAATTACTAGAATCATTTATTACATTACACAAGTTTACGAATTAAGTTGTATAACAAAATAATAAGTAACTGCTCCTCAGAGCTCACTACACAGCGAAAGTCTTAACAACATTAAAGCCACAAAAATAGATTCCTACCCGTACAGTTGCAGTTAGAAACTCAGCTTCACCCGCGATTACCGTGACCTGCAGGATTAACCCCTACACTATTGAATAGTGCATCGGATTGCCACACAACAGCCCGGTAAGCTTTTGAATGTTTGTATAAGTAAACCTAAATACAAAACCACACAACTCACACGAATAACGAGAAAACCTTTCAACTCGAAGAAAATAACTCACACCAAGATCACGAGGAATCCACCGATTGAATTTAAGGAAGCAACACACACAAATTCCTTGGAAAACCTTTCAACTCAAGGTAAAGAAACACAAACCATAATTCCTTAGAAACCCAATATTTTTTTTCCAAAAGAAACAACACAAGTCACTCCACAAAAAAATCATATAAAATGTTAACCTAACAAATCAATATGAAAATCTTGTCCAACCTAGACAATAAAAGAAAGTACACCTGAAACTCTCTTTTAAAAACATATACCCACAAGTGTCATAACACAAAGTTATGCCCCATGACAGTATGTTGGCAGACAGACTAGAGCTCTAACTGATGGTAACCACTCACCCAGTCAAAGACGTGATTCTCGATATATTGCCTAAGGTCACTACTTGCGACCCCGAATCCTTAGGCCAACCTGACCCTTATATCAAAATATTTAAACGAGTTACACTGGACCCAAAATGTATCCTAAATCACCAAAAAGGAGAAATCACAACCTATGACTCCCAAATCTTCAAACACTTTTTAAAATAATAGAAAATATCATTTCCCATAATATATTGTTTCTCGAAAGTTATACCCCAAAACAATAAATGAACACACTCACACATATTGCTTGTATCACAACAAATGCCAATACATATATATTTCACGTAAATACACACACACACACACAGTCATTTACTCAGGTTTGCCACTAATACCAACTATAGTTTGCAGTTAAATAAATATCTCTCAAAAACGTTAAGGTAACTCCGTTTGTAAATGAACATTGTGAGATTACTCATCTTTAAATCCAGCTTCGTCTTCTCTCACAGCCAAGATCAAGTACATAACCCTTTCCGTCAAGCACTTAAGTAAAATAAGGTCTTAACTTAGTATACAATTAAAAAGAAAGTGGTTACAATTCAAACCGAGCACTTGAACAAAAAATCGAAGATTTCGTCAATTGAGACAAAACTTCTTCAGAAACCTCCCAAAGTCTCCAAAACACTTCTAGGATCAATATGTCAAAACAACATGTCAATCCAATGGTCGGATCCTCACGGATAGAAATATGAGATAATTGAATTACGAAAAACCTAGCATGCTTCAAATGATCACAACTTGACCTCATACTATATCAACATGCTCGTATCGACGAGTAGATGACAACCATGAAAACAGACACCCAAAACTGGCCTGACGCGCCACCGGTAGTCCCCAAAATGGGTCATTGAAACTTATGCCAAAATTTTCATCTCAACATGTACAACAACATTCACAACTAACACAGTTAGAATCTAAGCCATTTCGCGAAATTTACCTCGAAAGCTCAAAAAATCAGTAAAACCCGAATTTGGATTTTTGATCGATTCTTCCTCCTAGCTGTGAATTGTTTCAAGCCACTTGGAAGGATGAATGTACGTCTCCTGGGCTTTCCAACTCAATCGGTGCTACGCCAGAGGTGGCAGGAGGATGGAGAACTCACGTCAGACCAAAAAGCGTCGCCGCTCTTGTTGCGTCATCCAGGCGGCGATTCGGTGTGAACCACCACCGTAGACCTGAAGAGGATGAAGAGGCGGTTCAAATGAGACCAATGGCGGCCGGACGACAAAGATATGGCCGGAAGAAGAAAACAGGTCGAAGGGCGGCTTGGGGGAGAAATCGGATCCAGATTTTGGAAAAGAAAAGTTAGGGTTTTTTTTCTGATTTTTTTTTTTCCAAATTTTTCTATTTAACCAAAATGAAAATTTTTCTGATGGCCATAACTTCTTCATACGAACCCTGATTTTCGCGTTCCACATATCCACAAACTTATATCCACGACTTTCGTGAAGGAAGTTTTGAAGAAACTCAACTAATAAAAAGTCAACCCCTTGACTCCTCGAAAATAACGCGATTCGACTAATTATGTCCGAAACACTTTCACTCCACCCTCGAACCATGAACTCTTAGTAACGAACACTTTATTAATTCCAGAAAATTTCAAGAAATTAATAACGAATTTTCGGGATCTTACACTTATATCCATGGCGCAACATGAATGGCAAAATGTTGATGGCGACGGTTCAACAAAAGCGGTGGAGTGACGTAGTGAGTGGTCTGTCGACGGTGGTTGTGGTAGGGTTGGGCCAGGCTTGGTTGGCAGCCCATGGTCATCTTGTTTTGAGGGTTGAGGCTTGGGCTTGGGCCCGATCTGGTCTAGCTTTTTTATTTTTGTTTTTATTTTCAGTAGTTGTTTATTTTTGTCTCGCCTTTAGCATGTAATAAGTCCGTACATGTATTTTGTAGGGCTAGTTGGGCTAAATGCATGTGTGTGCACTCTAAGTGTTTTGTGTGGCCTAGCGAGGTAACGATCTATTGTGGTTAAGTGGTTGCAACCTCCTAGTGGCAGGATAAAACTAAGTGTCGTTTGAGTTATTTTCCAAAGGCAACATAGTAGGAAAGCTGTGATATTAATAATTATGCTTCGTTGTAATCGAGTTATCTTTCTGTTATGTCATCGCTATATCAAAATAAATAGAGTAGTCAGTAGAACACTCTTTGCTAGTTGGTGCATGTTAGAATACATATATCTTGTAGAGACTCTTGAAATCATTTCAGGATGTTTTCTAGATGCTTATTGTAATCAGGGGTTTATACTCAGTCTTCCTCCATTATATTCGACAGTTTCATTAATCAAGGCTTGATAGCAACTACATTAGCCCTTTATTAAAAAAAAAAAAAATCTTACAGATTCATTTAATGCTTTTTTTTATTTTTTATTTCGGACTCATAATTATTTTGAGTAGAGTATAAGACTGCTGTCAACTTTTAAGAAAACCGTGTTTCAAAAGATCAATTAAAGCGGGAAAACCGTGACAACAATCATTTCTCAAAAGCAGAATAGAACGACCCTAAAAGATGAATATAATGACCAAAAGTGGATAGAGCATTAATTAGCAATGACGAAAAGGAATTCCTTCGAAGGATGGCAAGAGAGTCTAGCTCACATCATTCAAAACAGATAATCCTCTCTCATTCTCAAGTCTCTGGCCATCACCCTTACAGACATTACAGATAGACTATAGAATCTCGATTATGATTGGTGCTTAATTAAGGCCATTAGTTACTAAAATATTACTTTAATAGACACATTATGTTTAGCTTTATCCTAAGTGGGCCTCTATGGTGGAAGAGAAGCATTCAATATTAATACCTCGTCTCAATAATTCAGATTAATCTATGATCAAGTGTCACTAAAGTTAGACTTTGAATGGTTGAAGACCTGTCAATGGGGTCAAATATATATGACTCATACTCCAATTACAGCAATGCTGGTGTTTAAAATTAGCCCTACTGTACACGTGATAGATTGTTAGCAGATTCAATCGTTCTTACACCGAGAAAGAAATTGTTTTCCTCAGAAAGGCGACAATCTTCTTCTACAGGTTGGACAGTGAAGCACATGGAAAAGAAATATAGTATTGAACATATAAGACAATTTAGTCTTCAATCAAAACCGATGCATTATCAATCCCCCTTAACTGTCTCTAAACTAGTGAGTAAATGTATACAGGCACACATTAACCGTGCGCAATAGAAATGCTTAAGGACCGATTGACCCTAGTTGATACATTCTCAAGATTCTATTCCCTAGTGATAAAGTGACAAAAATATTTCATGGTGAAGATGTGTTTTCCATTTGTCTTTTCCGCTCATGCATAAAGAGATTGAAGATCAGTTTGGAGTTTCTTTTGGAGATGCCTAGCTAAAGTGCTCAAATTGAGTGCGATAGGACGAGAATCTACGCAATTAATTTTGTCTAAATATTTAAAGAGATTTAATTTAAAATAAGCTGAA
This sequence comes from Rosa persica, assembly GCA_025331145.1. Classification (NCBI taxonomy): domain Eukaryota; kingdom Viridiplantae; phylum Streptophyta; class Magnoliopsida; order Rosales; family Rosaceae; genus Rosa; species Rosa persica. The sequence goes on along the minus strand of WFKR01000005.1, from coordinate 43,124,813 downwards.
TCAGTGAAATACCTTTATAATTAAGTTTTTTATTTAATGTGACACAACACTTCACATTCTCGCTTAACTTCGTACATTATGTGAACCTAAAACCTTTTTTTTTTTATCCAATTACAAGAGGAATTGCATTTTTTTATCCAATTACAGGAGGAATTGTATTTGATAAATGAAGATAATGCTTGTTTATATGAGTCCGTCATTTTTGAAGAATCTTTGTAAAACTAACCGGTGGTAAATGTACTTGGTCTTTGTGAGTGAACTGAGGTCAGTTTCCTAGCTTTCAGTTCTTATGGATCGTTGTGCGGCATACTTTTCTCTGCAGGAGCATATATAACGATTTGTTTTTCCATGAATATGCACTTATTTTTTTGGTTCTAGCTATAGTCATATTAATATTTACTATAACATGTTAATATATATATATATATATATTTTTTTTTTTTTTGATCAAGAAGAACTTCATTAATAATGAACTGCTTGCAACGAGTTTTAGGCAACATCTCATACACAGAAATTGCCTATAGACTTCACACTGGAACTCTATAATGACTGACTCAATGGGGCTAACAAAGCCCCGACTCTAAACTTGCACTACAGCTATATGACAATGACAATAAACGCAGGAGTAGTGATTCCTTGATATCTCACCTCTCGTCCAGCCAATGAAGCTAAACAACTCACTCGTGTCAACACTAACTCGCCACCCAGAGTCCACCTGACCAGCTTTTGATCGACTAAGCCTACACTCATTGAGACCTAAACCCGACCAAAAGATTGCCGGACATTTAGACCTGAGACTAAAGTAACCCAGCACCGTCACCACCCTGTTGTCAACACCGTCAATTCACAACTGCTCCAAATCACCATCGCCACCGACCCAAAACCAGACAGGAACGATCCACTAGAAGGCCAATAATGCTCGTCTATGGTACAACAAGCCAATATTAACATGTTAATATATTAATGTCATACAACTTGATTGCCATATTTAATCATATCCATATATAGCAGCCATGATCCACTTGATATCCCGGTCTTTGTTTTTTTTTTTTTAGAATAAAAAAAACTGTCAAGAAGACAAGAATATTAACCAAGCAGCTCCGTAACCTTTAGTAGTCTCTTCTGTTATATATCACAGAGGCTTACAGCTATAGCTCCGGCACAGAGCTTTCTGCGCCTTCTCATGGACGAGGGAATGCTTCTTTTCAGAGGCTTATCGCCTGACATTCTTCTTTAGTACTTTTCATGAATCTCATCAAGCCAGCTGCATGGGAAGCGAGGGCTAGAACCAGAAGTACTACTCAATCCTCGCAGGTCAGCCAAATGCTCCAGTCCATCGATATCAACCCTAGCTATCCCCGCAGGTCTGATGTTAACCAAAATATGTGTAGTTTTGTTAACTAAATGTTGCTTGCATGCATTTCATACCATATATCACCGCAAATTATGATGAATGATGCAAGAGTTGTTCATGAATCATTGATATCACGCATGTAGCTTCTTTTCCTGCCGTATTTGCTAGGAGCCTAAGACGAGTAACTTTGTTCTTTCCAATTAATTGGTTGATCGAGCCTTAAACTCGTATGTTTTTTTCAGTTCCATCATCTACATGGCTATTTTTCTTGTAGATTTTTCGCATTAGTTAATTGAATTGTGCTCAAATTGTTTCTCTAGCTTCTAGGTTGTGAATTGATTCCCCTTTTTTGTCTCTCTTTTGATTAGGATATAATAAGCAAATATTAAATTGTAGTCTATATTTTCACGTTAGAGTACGAATATTATTCATTAAACCAATCGACTATATAGTCACATCCTTTTTTATGTTTGATATTATTTGTATTTTGACAATATTGACTTTAACTATTTAACTTTTTATCAAGGCTTTTAATGCTTATATTAGTTATATATCACTATTGTCCATTTTGGTTTATTGTTTTGCGGTTCGCGCTAACGTCCTTACTCCTTAGTGTTGGCTAGAACCGCTGTCAACAGGCAACATGACGGCCATTCATCCATCAAGCACAGGAGAAACTTTATCCATCATCAACTTTTTTTCGTAGTCTCTCTTAAAACAATGTCATTTTATAAATTTGCTATTTCTACTATTTTTTTTTCTTCAGGTTTTAACACTTTTTTTTTTTTTTTAAAAGCTTCCATTCCTTTTACCAAAGAAAAGTGATGCATGTGGTAGATAGATTAGCAAATTTTGATCTTCAGGATCGTTTTGCAGTAGTTTAATATAATTGTCTTCCTCTTTCTGTGTCTCATGCGTTGCATTTGGATCAGCTAGGTGGGAGAGTAATTAGATCAAGTTCACCCTGTTCGGTCACCGAGTCAGTTACTATTTACTTTTTTAGTGTTTATTTCCATCACTTGGGTCACAGGCACAATTTCCAAACTGACCTGGGTCACCGGGTGAGTTTGCAGGTAACAAAATTGACCCAAAAAGTGACCTAGAGTGACCCAGGTCAGTTTGAAACTGTGTCTGTGACCTAGAGGGTGGAAATACACATAAAAAACAGTGAATAGTAAGTGACTTGGTGACCGAACGGGTGGACTTGCTCTTAGAGGTTTTTTTTTTTGTAGTTTGTGTTCTTGTTTTATTTTTGTCAACAAAAAAGAAAAAAAGTGATGCAAATAAATTTTCCTGTGCCTTTCTGCCTCATTCGGTGAGTTGGTAAGTTTGGCTCGGCTACGATATGAAAATTTGTATATCGTCATTATACCAGTCAGTTTGGTATACCGACAGAGTATACGTATACATACCAAATAAATATTGTATATATATATAAACAATATATATACAAAATGAATTTTGTTGAAGGGGCAACTTGAACCACTCTCCTCTTAGACCTCATTTGGTTCGTGGAAAGTAAGTATTAGGAAAGGAAAATCGTTCATTTCTTGCATTTGGGATGCAAAAGGAAAGGAAATACTTTCCTTAAGCAAAGGAATTTTTTTTTTTTGGGGGGGGGGGGGTAGAGGGGAATAGTTCCTTCCATACTCCAAAAGAATCATTCCCCTTCGTTCCCCCCCCCCCCTTCTTTTCTTACATTTATTATTCACAACACTTTATTTTAGTGCATTAATTACAAACTTCTAACAATTTTCGGATAACTTTTCTTATGTTACCAAACATCAGAATAGAAAGTTCTTCGGAAATATCATTTACATTCCTATGAGAAAGATAAGATAATTACTTTCTTTTTCATAAACCAAACGAGGCCTTATATAGAGGTTTTGATCCCAACCACTGAACAACGAGTTGCTCTCATAATATTATGTACATATTTTATATTTATTAGCATCTTACACAATATATATACAAAATGACTTTTTGTTTATATTTATTAGCTTTTTATGCAATAGAAGTTAAAAAAAAAGAAGTAAAAAGTAAAACCTTCGTGTTCCATTAGATCATCTCTTCCTTCTCTTTCTTCTCTCTAAATAGTTTCTCCAGACTTTCCATTTCATTACAGAATTTCTTTCTCCCAATCACACCAACAACCATTTCAACTCTCACAAATAAAAACCCAAATCTCCAATATCCTGTTTTCACCATGAATTGTTAGTTTTGTGATATGAATTTTTTTTTTGTTCCTTCACTGGCACCATCCTCAATGACGGAGCTGGGCGTGGAGTAGTGGGGATTGGCGTCCGAGTCTCTATGCTGGGCTCGAAGCATGAGCTCCAACTGCCTCTGCTAATTCGATGGAAGTTGAAGAAGAACAAGCCCTCCAAATTCTTCTCTTTCTTCTTTCTCTTCCCTGTTTTTTCATCATCTTTCTTCTCCTCCAAATCTGCTAGCCAACTTTCATGGGGTTTGCTCGCGGTTAATGGTTACCAATCGATATCGATTATTCGAATCGGTAACAGTTTGAGAATTTGCATATCAACGTACAAGAGTCGGATTGGCAAACGGTTGACCGAAAAATGGCATGAATCTGAGGATTAATTTGGAGTCAACATTAAGTGATGATAGTACAAAAGAGAACTTGAATCCTAAATTACATCTATCATCTTATCGCATTTTGAAGAAATCGTGCATCTAACTTAAAATTTAGTGATCATAGTAGAGACGTCCTTCTAAGCTCTTATGTTAGTATATATGTGGCGACACACTCCTTTATGTGTGGTGATACTCCAGCTGTTTGACCTCACGCACATGTAGGTGATCTTAACTGCTTTCTTACTATGAAGAAATTTTGACATCCAACTCAAAACCAATTAAAAAGTAAAAGCTAGGATTCCAAATGGACAGGCTGAATAACATCAAATATATATTTTTATTATTAAAAGAAGATTGCCTATAAATATTAATGTTTAAGATCTACTGAATTTAGTTGTTCACTTGCACCGCCGGTGCATAGAAGGATATTATGTATATGAATATTAATTTTTTCGAAGGAAAGACTGAACTCTAGAGTTCATCAATGATGATGATTAATGTATATAAACACATAATTTGTTTATATGCGTCTTTATCAGTTGTTTTGAAAAAATTCAACCTGTGGTGTATCTTCGTGGTCTTTGTGAGTAAAACCAGGTCATCTTACTGAGTTTGTGTTTAATTCTCTGCACGAGCATATATTCTAGTGTTAGCGTTGATTTGCTTGAATCAATTTGTGTGTACCGCACTGATTCGCTGTATAAAGTCATATTAATATTCCAAGCACTTGAACGTACATGTGTGATTTTCATATTTAAAGATGTTAATCATTTATGATCATCCATTAATTACTTAATTAAAGCTAGCAGGCCCGCAGTCATGCTGGACTTGGTGTTTGGTCTTTGTTTTTCAATATTTTTTTTTTCTTTCTTACAACGAAAAATACTTATTTACTTATTTGATATGTCTGAACTTCGAAGAAGACAAGAATATTGGTGAAGTAGCCCTTTATTCTGGTCTGTTATCGTAGCCAAGCTATAAGCTATAGCTCGGGGTCTAGGAAAATCGACCAGGATTTATGATAGAAATAAGGAGAAGCTCTTGTATACGTAGCCCAGGATTTGTTTACACATACTGTTTGTCTTTCGAAATATATCGAAATACTCTCACCCCTATTTATGCTTATTTACGTGACAACACGAGAGAGATGGGTCTTTATGTGAGTCGAATAAAGACTCTCTCAATCACAAATAAGGAGCACGCGCGTAGAGTAACCAAGTAGTAATGTGATGATCAAGAAAGATCTGCCTGGGGACCTGACAAACTTTCTAATTAAGCTAGCTGGGAGAGCTAGAGGTAGAATTACTAGAAGTACTTCATCAGGTAGCCAACAACGTACTCTCAAACGTTATTTCACACATTAATTCCATATTTAAGAAGACTTTGATTCCACGACGCACCATGTACAAAATTAATCGAGTCCCAAAAAAACCTAGAAAAGAAGAAGAAAAATGAGTAGTCGATCATCATCTGGACTAGGTTGTGCATATTTTGTAGGCTTCATGTAGAGCAGTGCAATCTACTTGCATCAACTACCACATTAATTAATTATCTTAACTTATTTATTTGTAATAAAATTTAGAAAGATGAAGGTTATGCTACACCTCCATAACATGATAGATCTCCGGAAGACTGGACGTGTGACACACACTTGTCTCCACAGCCCCCAAGTATTAATTATCTTAACTGGATTTCGGGTTCTTTATTTTTTATTTATTCAACTACTGCATGTTTATTTTAATTTTTAAAGAAACGACCATAACGCAATTGTACTCAAATTAAGATTATTAATTGTGCTCATCACTTTGAGCACATTATATTATCCGATCTTACTTAAATGCACAGTCTGTGTGGTGTAAAATACGTAGATTCTATTCATCAGGACCAGACTAGCACATGTAGTTGTTTCCGGCCGGCATACCGGTTCAAATGTTTAATCATTGACGAATTAATTAAGTCGATGGTTGAGGCCGACTAGCTAGCTAATTCAGCAACTCTCCTAAGCAAGGTTTCCGTTGTTTTAGGAGACTTTAACGCCAATTAGCTTTGACCATAAATATCAAACAGTATAATCTATATATATAGGCCACGTTTCGCCCAGATCTCACACATGACCTTTTTTTTTTTTTTTTCCTTGTGTACTTTGTACGTATACTTAGTCTTGGTCTTAGAGGAAGCTACTTAAGAGGATAGAGAGAAAGAAAAACAACGAATCGAGTAAGCGAAAACAACCTAAATGTACGTACAACAAGAATTCAATTATTAGGAATAAAAATAAACACTGATATTCAAATGTAAGAATGTAGACATGACTTGAATGATTTTTCTTTATAGTATCAATCCACTCTCTCCCTTGTGCCCTAACCAGGGTTAGTGTTTGTTTAGCCGGCCTTGTTTTGGCACAGTTGATGGCATTATGCATGTTGTTCATTGATCCCGTGACAATCCGACTGGGTTTTACGTACGTTGAGTTAGGCTGATGGGAATATGAAGCTGTGGATCTCGGCAAAGCCGGTGGGAGTGCGGCAATGCGATCCGATTACAAGTGGGTCGTCTTTTGATCCACACCATCGACTGTTCCTTGCAAGTGCATGTTCTCCCGTTCTTTATTTGGCCTAGATGGCGTTTGGTGTAGACAAACCAAGTGTTTGCGGTGCTTCCTCCTTGGTGAAATACTTTTGCCGTTTCTTATTTGAAAAGGAGCTTGAACTAGGAGACTGGAACTGAGATTAATATATGTGACGTAGGCACGTAGCCAATTAGAATATATGAACATATATATATTTTGGCGGCTCGATCTCCAGGCTACCAATGATATTGACAAATTGCTAATAGTCAAAAACCTAACATGAGTAATACATTCAAGACAATGAAGCAAATTAAGCAATTATATGAACTAGAACTGTCATATGATCTAAGCAATATCAAATTAAAAGTCCATATATGCTGATCATGAAGTCTATATTCATATCCAAAAGCTGGAAGTTTGACAAATTAATTCCTAAGTAAATAATAATGTCAAAGCCTTATTTCAAATTAAGAAGGTTCACATCTTCATAATTTTGTTGCTAGCTACTTGACAAGGTTAGAGTTTGCATCAATTTTCCTCAAATTTCTAGTCCCTTATCCATCTTGTTGGACCAATAGAGTAGTTTGACAACAATAGATAGTTGCACCTTACTTGACCAGTTGACGAATCAGAATTTATGGACCAAGGATTTGATCGAGTACTAGGATTGGTTTCTTGAGCATTGTGTGATTTGTAGATAGCATGGCTACCACTATATGTATGTTGGAGAGGATTCCAAAACCCTAAAGCAAATGACATATATGAACCCCATATGTTATCGGGGCCAAGGTGAGATAGTAGGCCAGATTTGAAGTTTTAAAGGCCTAAAGCAAATGACACTAGATGGGCACCACACACACTAGGTGTGTGAAAATTGATTATTGTTATTATTTTTTTAAATACGGAGTGAGAAGTATTTTATTGGAGTGGATAGTTTTTCATGAAATTAATAGTTTTTTTTTTTAATTTTCAAGTATTTATCTGTTTCTCACTTTTACCTTTTTTTCTATTTTATGTTGATTTTGTGATTTGACTATATTACCCCTATCTGTTTTTTGACTTGTAAAGTTTTTTAATATTTCAGGGTCATTTTGGTACATCTTTTCTGTTTTGGTTAACAAAACATATTCTTTTAATAATAGTATAAATATATGAACCCATATGTTATAACTAGAAAGAGAGAAAAAAATTATTTTTAGAGAAAAAAAAGATAAGAGAAAATAAGAAAAATAGCCCATACTATTCGAATGCCCAAAAAAAAAAAAAGCTGTAAACTAAAACCTTTACAACAACTAACTCCCAAACTATCCACTAAATAAGCCTGACAAGCGGAAAGGGGTGAGGCTCGGAACCAACGCTGAGCTTGAGTACCATGTCCAATTTTAGCAATGACATCCGCCAGAAAATTAGCCTCCCTCTTAGTATGATGGACTTGCAAGCTGCTTAATGTCTTCTACCACATGCTTAATAGAAGCAATTCAGAATCACCCTCAACTTCAATATTCATATAGCCATGTAGCCAAGCTGCATATAATCCCGCTCGTAAAGCTAAAGCCTCAGCTAAAAGAACATCCTAAGTACCAATTCTATTACAGGCTGCTAAAATAGGTTCACTGGTAGAGTCTCTAAAGACAAATCCCGCAGCTGCACTTGTATTCAAAATAACAGAACCATCAAAATCAAGTTTTAGAAAATCATCTTTTTGTGGAAGTCATTTAATAACATGTTGAGAAAGTTTCTTGACAGGAGATAAGTGATAAGCACTATAATTCTTCCACACTCTTGCCGCAGCGTGCACCACTTTAGAAGGAACAAACAAATGGTTCCTAAAAATCATATCATTCCTAGGCTTCCATAATGAATAAGCAGTAATGAGAGCAATACTAAAATAATTATTCTTAGTATAACCAGCATTAAAGCAAGGAACTCAAGACAGTGAATGAAAGAAGATTGCCAGTTCTGAATTTGAGGAAAGGTAGAAAGCCAGATAGTCTTAGCAGCTTGACAATGTAAGAAAAAGTGCTTTTCAGTTTCAGTGTGGATGCCACAAAGAGGGCAATTATGATCAATATGGTGCTTAGTAAACACACTATCACGGGTAAGTAAACGTCTTTTGAGAAGTTGCCAAGCAAAGATTTTAACTTTAGGGGGTAGGGGTTGTTCCACATTTTCATTAGGAGTTTCGATTTAGAATGAGCAGTCACATTCTGAACAAGAAGAGAAGAAGCAGACTTCGTAGAAAACTTTCCATTACTTGTAGCACCCCAAAATTTTTCATCTAATAAGAGAAAAAAGGAAGAGGAATACGTTCAATTTTCTGAACAATTTCACTAGGAAGAACAGCAGAAAGCTTAGTAGAGTTCCACTTTGAGTTTACTAAGTAATCTGCAATAGTACTGACAAAAATTTTCTGATTATTAGGAAGAAAATTAATCACAGAAAAAGGAAAGGTCTAATTAGACAGCCAGAAATTAATTGACTTACCATCTCTAATTGACCATCTAATACCTAATGAATGTAACTGTCTAGAATCCAAAATCCCACGCCAAGCTAATGAAGAGCTGTTTTTTTTTTCTTTTTCATTTTCTTGGATACTTAGCTTTAATAAGTTGAACCCACCAATTCTGTGGTTTAGTGGTCAAAGGATCGAATACCTAATCCACCTTTATTCTTAGGAGTACAAATGGATGACCAAGCTATAGGAAAATGGGAAGGACTACCCCTGAAAATTTTTCTACATTCAGCATTAAGAGCATTAACCATAGTTGAAGGGCATTTAAAGCACAAAAGAACATGGTTTGGCATACCAGTAAGATTAGCCTTGGGTAAAGTGATTTTACCACCTCTTGATAATGAGTTAGCCCTCCAGCTTTAAGAGCATTAACCGTAGTTGAAGGGCATTTAAAGCACGAAAGAACATGGTTTGGCATACCAATAAGATTAGCCTTGAGTAAAGTGATTTTACCACCTCTTGATAAAGACAGCCCTCCAGCAGTCCAGCCTGCTAACTTCTTTTGCATTTTCAGGATTAAATCTTTTGAGTTAATAGGATCATTCTGTAAGACAATATTATTAATGCCTAGATACCTACCAATAGTAGTCTTATGTTGGATTTGAAGAATGTCAACATTATGAGAGAAATACATAGTAGATTTATGGTAATTAATTTGCTGGCTGTAGCCTGAAAAAAAAAAAGATTCAAAGTATGTAAAATATGTCTTGCAGCAGTGGCAGTAGCCTTAGTAAAGATCATGCAATTATTCGTAAAGAAAAGGTTGAAAATCCTAAGTCCCCTAGGAACTTAAAGACCAACCTGATTCTTTGTTGATAAATTGAGATTATTTAGATTTGAAATAAGTGGCTCAATACAAAGTATAAAGATATAAGGCGAAAGGGGATCTCCTTGTCTCACACCTCTAGAAGGGGAAAAGGCAGGCTGGGGCATGCCATTAAGTAGAATAGAAAAGTTAACATAAGTAATACAATTTAGGATTAGATTTACCCAAGCTCTGTCAAAACCAAAATTAGTCAGACAAAAAGCAATATAGTCCCACGGCAAAAAAATCATAAACCTTTTCAAGATCAAGTTTCCAAGAACAAAAGCACCCTGGTTTTGAGAAATACATTTAGATAGAAGAGGCCACAATATTTTAATAATAATTTTGAAAATGATTTTGTAACTAACATTACATAAAATGATTGGTTTGAAATGGTCCACAAACTTAGGATCATCATTTTTAGGTATGAATACAAACCCTTGACAAATAATCTCTTTATCGCTAGATTTATGGATTATCAGTTTGATGAGATAGTAGGGGGAGATAAGAACAAGAATGTTCAATAGGAACGACATGAATTGCCGTGGTCTATCCCCACTTTATCTCATCTTGATACCGGAACTGCATAGTCTGACATTGAAGTGCAGAGAATTCTCGATCTTCAATGCCTGATGCGTTTACTGATATCGCTAAAGTGACGAGTCACATACCTACTGCAAACTTGCCTGCAAGGATTGATGTCCCCTAAAAATAGAGGACATGACACAATCCCTAAGGATATTGGTCACGACACCGCCATCCTTCATGGTGATGGCATTGTGGCTTAGGCCGGTACTCCTGCAAGGAAGCACGGGTGGCCCACAAGTTTGATGGATTCTAGCCCAAGAAAGAAAGCGAGTTTGGCACAAAATGATCCATTATTCATCGATATAAATAATCCGTCTCATGAGAATATTTTGGATTATGGTCATGTCCAAGAGACATCATTGGGGGACGGTCCAATGTTAGAACCAATTCCAGATAACAGAGATATCTCAATAAATTATACTAGTGTACATAAGAGGTTGAAAAAAGATTCTATTATCCTTGATGATGCCTTTGCATATTCTATTGCTCAAGGGAATTATAGAACATGATGATATCGAACCTCGCTCTATTGAAGAATATCAACGAAGAGTAGATTGGCCTAAATGGAAAGATGTGATCCAGGCTGAATTGGATTCACTAACAAAGAGATAGGTATTTGGGCTTATAACGCTGACACCTCCAAGTATAATGCCTATTGGTCATAAGTGGGTCTTTGTTAGAAAGCATAATGAGAAAAATGAGGTTGTTAGATATAAAGTCCGCGTTGTGGTGCAAGGTTTCTCAAAACGCCCTGAAATCGACTATGAGGAGACACATTCTCCCGTAATGGATGTCATAGCATTTCGCTATTTTGTTAGTTTGGTAGTTTCTGAAAAACTTAACATACAGCTTATAGATGTGGTTACAGCATATCTCTATGGGGATCTAGATTCAGATATATATATATATATATATATGAAGGTTCCAGATGGACTTCAATTATCCAAATCAAGTGGCTTTAAACCACAGAGCACATTTTCAGTAAGATTAAAATGCTCACTTTATGGATTGAAACGATTCGGATGGATGTGGTATAACCGCCTAAGTGTACTTGATTGGGAAGGGATATGTCAACAAATAAATATGCCCATGCGTGTTCATTAAAAGGACAAGTTTTGGATTTGCAATTGTAGCAATTTAGGTTGATGACATGAACCTAATTGGATCTCTAGATGAGTTAAAGGAAACTGCTAAGTATTTGAAACCAAATTTGAGATGAAAGATCTTGGAAAAACACGGTGTTGTCTCGGATTAGTACTCGAGCACCGTAGTGATGGGATTTTGATCCATCAGTCAGCATATACTCAGAAAATACTAAGGTGCTTTAATGAAGATAAAGTGAAGCCTGTGAGTACTTCATGATTGGCCGTAGTCTTGAGCCTGAAAGGATCCGTTTTGTCCAAAGGATGAGGACGAAGACATCTTGGAAGTTGAAGTGTCTTATTTAAGTGTAATAGAAGCATTATTGTACTCAGCTCAATACACAAGACCGGACATCTCATTCCCAGTGAATTTGTTAGCTAGACATAGCTCTACGCCAACACGCCGCCATTAGATTGGTGTAAAGAAAATCTTTTGATTCTTAAAAACTACGATTGATATGGGCTTGTTTTATCTCTACAAAGAGAAAATGAATGACGGAAGAATGGGATCAGACCCCATTAGGCGAAGTGTCGCTATCCACCAAGACGCAATGACTGGCAAAGCCGTAGGCGCCGGGGCCATCCTTGATGGTCGGCGACCGGCGTCACTCTCCTCCCTCAATCAAAACGATGGTGATGTTTTGATAAGTTTTGCTAATGCAGGGTTCCTATCTAACCCATAGAAAGGCCATTCCCCAAGGGTTATGTCTTTACCATGGGAAGCACTGCGATATCTTGGAGGTCTACAAAACAGACCATTGTTGCTATTTCCTCGAATCATGCAGAGATTATTGCTCTATATGAAGTTGTGCGTGAATGCATATTGCTAAGGTCTGTAATTAGACATATTCGATGAACTTGTGGTTTGAAGTCTACCACAGATGAACCTACATGCATTTATGAGGATAATGCAGCTTTTATTGAACAAATGAAGTTAGTTTCATCAAGGGTGACAATTCCAAGCATATATCACCTAAGTTCTTTTACAATCAGCAACAAGCACTTCTAAATATTAAAGCGAATCAAATCCAATCAGAGGATAATGTAGTAGACTTATTTACTAAGTTGTTACCTAAATCCACCTTCGAGAAACATGTGACGAGCATCAGATTGAGAAAGTTATCTGAACTCCTATGAATGTAGCAATCAGGAAGAGATGTCGACATCAAGGGGAGGTATGATGTCTACATGTTAGATCTCGATGAGTGAAGGACGTGTTGTACTCTTTTTTCCTCCTCAAGGTTGTTTTTGTCCCACATGGTTTTTATTACTCGAGCAAGGTTTTTAACGAGGCAACATTTGAAGCATCATCACCAAGTTTGAGCAGCACAAGGAGTGTTGAAGAATGTTGATTTTAGTGTGTCTAGCTTGTCAAACTAGGATTAGTTCTATAGTTGTAATATGAGAGAATTCCTACTTCAAGTTAGAATAGGAATCCTTGTACTCCAAAAAATTATACTTTGTAATCCTTATATATAGGGCTCCTATTATCAATGAATAGACACACAATTTCTCTCATCAATCTCTCTTGCATCTTATTTCCTTAAACAAAAACCTAATTATCTGTGACTGATTGGTAATAAAGAAAACAAAATTTACAAAAGTTGTATTTCATTTGAAAGAAAAAGAAGAACTGGATCTTCATTAAGCAACCGCCATCGAGGTGCCAAAGAAAGAAGTTTATACTTTTACACTCTGGATACGTGCCATCAATAGCTTATGATGCGGCTGAAATAGTCTCACAATTTAACCCTGCAAAATGTAGTTGTCAGTATAGGATAAGCAGGGATCGTTCAGTCCGGGGATTGTATGGTACACCTACACAAAAATGTCAATTAACAAATAAAAGAATAAAATGGGGGGTATGAGATTTGGTTACTAATCTACTTAAAATAAAATAAAAACAAAATAAACAAAACTATATACAATGATCGACTTCCCTAACCTAGATCAATACCACTCGGAAATTACTAAGTGTAGAAACAGAAAATCCATTTCAACATGGTACAAAAGCGTGCCCATCTTAAATGCCTAGATAAAAGCCCAAATGAAAAGCCTCAGTGGATCAATCCATTTATCTAATTCGTTCTAATATGGGCTTGGATCAGAAGAGTCCTTATCATGCCCAATACTACTAATTTTTTAGAACGCTCAGCGTAATTCTCTTAATCAGTAGCATTATCTAACCCCCGAATCGACTCACACATGCAAATTAACCATTACACATAGAATTTAACACATAATTTCCAGAATCGTTTAACCATTGAAACATGATTTTTACCACTTTAGAACTAATTATTACTTGTTTAACTCAGCGTCTTAACAAATAACAATTATTCTTAGCAAATTAAGCAAACAAACAAGAACACTCAGCGTGATTCTAGCATGGGAACTTATTAACCTAACTTTGTAACTTACCTAAACACGTAAAAGGACACAAGATTGTCACATGCATCATCAAAGAATTCTCGAATAATGGGGCAATTCCTTTAATTTCCCAACTGAAACATCTTTCTCCTTTATTCCCATTCTTCATTACTTGGTCAAATGTCTTAAATTTCCTACAAAAAGGTGGAGAATATCAGAATTTTTTTAGAGAAAATAAAGGGAATTAAAATGTAAAGACCGCAAAAACATCGACGGTAAGGAATCCTGATCCTGTTAGGATTTTTTCATAAATTTTTCATTTTCCGCCTATTTTACTCCAAATACTCTGCAAGACTCTGAAAATGACTTTAATGACTCAAAACACAAATCTAAGGAAGAAATAAGGCTAGAATGGAGCGTATACTCATGAAAATCGTTGCACTTTGTGCTTTTATCAGCTTATCACTCCAATTCCATCAACACCTATTAACAACACAGGTTAATTAACAGACTCAGAAAAGTAGGGCTATCACTCAGTCCGTTCGAATCTGTTATAGGTGTTACAAACTTCAAAACTACAGCTTTCAGTTTCAAAATTGAGCTACCAATTACCAACCAAAATTTTCGATTTTTAATCATATCTATCAAATTCGGTATTTCGGTTTCAATATTACCAACTATAGGACAACTAATTCTTTGTAATATAGATTAGAATAAACAAAACTAGGTTTTTCAATTTTATAGTCGTAAACTTTGTATTCATCTACTAATTATAGCTTTATTTTGTATATATGACATTAAGTTTTAGCCATTTTCAATAAAACTAGGTTGTTTAACCATCTTTGACTAGATTACTTAAAATACATATCTATTAATGTAGTCTATGTAGTAGTGTTCATACTATTATTATAAAGATTAAATTCTGCTTACTCCCTTGTACGTTCAAGGGTTCATCAGTTTAGTCCTTGCACTTCTAATTTAATCAGAAAAGTCCTTGCACTCTCTAATTTCATCAAATTGATCCAATCCGTCACTATTCCGTCAATTTTCACTGTTAAAATGCTGACATGGGACCTTCTCACAGGGAAAATTCTCAAACTACCCATCACTAGGCAGCCCGCCGATGCATCAGTGTTGTGAATGCAAATGAGTAGTTTGAAAATTTTTCCCGAAAATTGACGGAGTGGTGACAGATTGGATCGATTTGATGAAATTGGAGAGTGCAAGGACTTTTCTGATTAAATTAGAAGTGCAGAGACTAAACTGATGAACCCTTGAAAGTACAGGGTAGTAAGCAGAATTTAGTCCTTATTATAATTTTTATGTTTTATTTCTTAATATACATGTTTGTGTATTGAAAACCATAGTATATAAAGCTAATATTTAGATAATCGGTAGATTCGGTATTTATCAAAACCAAACTAACTTTTTCTATAATTTTCGATTTCGATTTTATTGGTCTAGATTACCAATACGTCAGTTTACCAAACCTAAAACATCGGTTGGTTTTCGATCAGTTTCGTAATTACTAAATCAAATGGCAGCCCTATGAAAAAGAGAGGGGTAGCTCCGCACGCCTGACTCTAGTCCATCATCAACAACAAGATGTATATAGTAAGCATATTTTCCAATTTGGTCATATGAACTAGTAATTAATTGAAAGAAAAATGGAAGAATCGTGAATGTGATCGTGTTGATCGTATTAAATACAACGGCGAATTGACAAAACGTTATGGCCTTTCCATCTTTGGCATTGAGCTTCTCACAATGTCTATGTCTCACTTTTCAAACACTTGGCATGGAGGGGAAAATGTTAACAGTGACCCCCGGCTTCTCTTCTCCTCCTATTACCAAACCAAACACGCAAACACTGGCATCTGCTCCCACCAAACTGAAGCCCTATCATATCAGGTAATTATCCCATTCTGAAATTGTTCAATGTTTATTCTTTATCTTTTCTCTGTTTGGATACACAGGAAACCCAGAAACTAACAAGAAAGATTACCGCCAAAGTGCCAAATCTTATAATATTTGCTTTTCAATGGAAACCCAAAGAGCTCAACTTTTTTTTCGTTTCAATTCAGAACTGACAGAACAACAAGAATTTTGGGTTTCCATTGAAAAGTTTCTTAACAACTTCCTTTAGGTTATTGTTTTTGGGTACATTTTCCCTGAACTCGAGCGTAGGTTGTATGTGATCCTCCTTTTCTTTGCCACATTCATATATGAAGCAATTTTTTCTCCATTGTAACTAATCTAGAAACCAATTGTTGCAAAAAGGATATCATGGAATAGTGTCTAATTTCGACGGATATACCCAAACTTAGATGATACATTGATTCTGAAGCCACCGAATTGACTTAGTTGTTTCAGTTCTGAGGAGTACCACATCATGCTTTTCAGGAAGGTACGTATTACATAAAAATGGGGTCAAACTCGAAGCGTCCAAAAGCATGCATTGAAGATAGAATCAGTGAATTGCACCACACTCTTTCCTTTCTTCCAAGAAGAAATGCTGGACAGACCTGCATTTTAACGCACAGATGGGAGAATACATGGGCTTATGTTCCGAATTTAGACCTGTTTGCAAATTCACCTAGCTAGGACTTGGATAGGTCTGCAGGGTTTGTGGATCGAGTACATCTCTTCCGTGGCTGCTCAGATATTACCAGACTCCGTCTTCAATGTAATGGAATCAAGACTTATTTTTCTCGTTGGATTTGCAGTGCCATTAGGCATAATGTTGTCGAACTCGATCTTGATCTTTTTTCAGGATCCAACTTCCTCTTTCTTGGGCCAATGTCAGCATGGGTCTTCAAAGAACATTCTTGTGTTACTTGAAAGCCTATTTTTGTGCAAAACATCGGTGGTTTTGAAGCTGAACTTAGATTACAATGCTATTGCCATTGTTCCCAACTCTAAACTGCTTTCCAAGTCTCAAGTCCCTACATGTTAGAGTCTGTTATCCTATAATTGTTAAATCAGTGGAGGAGTTGTTTTCTTGTTGCCCTGCGACTTGACTATAGATGGACATCTTGGAAGACTTGAAAATGGTTCAGTTTGACTTTTGAGTATGACTGTCTCAGCACCCAAACTGAAAAAAACTACGAATGTTGTAGTATAAATGTATAATACTATGTATGTCTATATCATGTAACAAATATTGTAAAGTATTTGGATAGGTACTTGAGTGTATAATCATAGGTACTTGAGTGTATGAAGACTTATGTAACATGCTTTACCAAAGAGCAACAAGCATGGCAGAAAATCATCATCAAGATGGTGATCATTTTGGTTTTCTCTTTGAGCTTTCACATTACAATTGTATTCCTATAAATACCCCATTGTATGAGATGAATAAATACACTTGAAATCTCCATTCTCTTTGAAATATTACTCTCTCTTTCTGTGTGTCAATTTAGTTTTTCCTTAAACACGTTATCAGCACGAGCTCCTAGCCATTGCTAGCCATACTGTGCGCTGCCCCTGAGCTCGTTCCTGTGCAGATCAACCTGCTTGCACGTCCCGAAACATCTTGTTCAGGACCTCTGATCAAAATACTTTCTTCATCAAAGTTGTTCATCTATGTCGCCTCTATCTGACCTCCAAATTTCAGCCCTAGCGGAATCTTTTTGAGACCTGTATACCATTTGAAGTGGGATTTGTTCAAAAGTGAATTTGCTCCGAATTTCAACAAGTAAGTTTTAAATACTAAAAATTCCCGTTTTTGAGTTTTTATTCATTTTCTCTCATTTTTCCTTTTTCTCGGGAACTTACAATCAAAAGCGGAATTATAGAAATTCACGCCAAACGAACTAAGAGCGTTCGTAATCAATGAACTAAGAGTGTTCACAATGATTCTTGGAAATTGATTTCTTGGTAGCATAGCTCAGAAATCTTATTATTTTTCGTGGAAGTTTGAACTCCGAAACTAATATTTTCTTCTTATTTTCAAGGATGCCGAATGAACCTAGACTCGATTTTCAAATCCTTGACTCAATAGGTTCGTATTACCATAGCTGGAATACCGACTTTGAGAACCATCTCACATCGAAAGGGATATTTCCAATCGTCCATGCACCAGACCCGGCCCTTGCGTTCCCTCGAACACCCAAAAGGCATGCACAAGCAATCATCTTGATGCGACGTCATATGGACAAAGCACTCAGATTAGAGTACATGTCCATCAAAGATGCAAATGATTTATGGAGGCGCTACAAGAGCGCTTTAACAATATCCAAGATTCCCTCCTCCCTGACTTGAAGGTTCAGTGGAACGATGTACGCTTCTCCGACTTCAAGTCTATTGCTGAGTACAATTCAGAAGCTCTTTGTCTCAAATCCATGTTCAGGTTCTGTCAAAAACCCCTCACAGAAGAAGAGCTAATTGAGAAAACTCTCTCCACCTTCCCCGTTGCAGCAATCTTGCTATCAAAGCAGTATCACACTGAAGTAAATGCTGGACGAATTACGAGGTTCAATGAGCTCATTAATGTTTTGTCGATAGCCGAAAAACACGACAACATTCTCGTAAAGAATTATAATTCAAGACCCATTGGAACCAAGAGCGTTCGTGAGGCAAATTATAATGCACCCAAGAGAGGGCACAAGTAGTGGTACCCTAGCAATAGGGGACATGTGTACCCTAATAATAGAGGACATGAAGGACGAACAGGTCCATATAATAGCCCCAATAAAGAAGGAAACCGCAACTTTAGAGCAGGCACACGTGATGGCAACTCTACACGTGGAAGAGAGAGATATGGCAACACTGGCTGTGGAAATAGCACCATGAGCCGTGGAGGTCGCACCATGCGTCGTGGTAGTAGCAGCAAGCCTCCTAGAGAATATCCACAATGTGCACAACGTGCACAACCTGTACCTCAAATAAAAGGAGGGAACCACAATGACATGTGTCATCGATGTGGATCAATCGAGCATTGGTTTAAACAATGTCATGCAAGTACCCAATTAGCTACACACTACAAGGAGTACAGGGAAAGCAAGAAGCTAACCTTGCCGAAGATGAAAATAGTGAAGATGTCAATCTCACCGTTGAGGACTTCAAAGCTATAAATGAAGAGCACGAGGATGCCACAGACTTTGATTAGAATAATCCCTTTCTATTTTCCAAGAATGGAAAATATGCCTTAGTCAATAAATAATAATTGTATTAAACTCCTTCTTATGTGGAGTACCCAATGAAGTATGATGTCTAGGAAAGCAATTGAGATCGGGGTATTTAGCGAGCCTCACTCCACCAACATATCTCTACTTTCCTGATCATATTTCATTGGACTTACCAAACGGATTGAGTGATAACAATTTGTCTAAAGTTTGATATTTGGAATAGACTTATGAATAACTTTGATGTAATCATTGGCTATTTTCCCTATTAATAAAGTATCGCATTATCATTCAATGTCATGGACATGTGTTAATATTCCGAACTTTATTCATTTTCAGTATGTTTTCCGGAGAATTGGAATACCTTCTTGATAGTGGCACCACACATACTATATTGCGACATAG
The DNA here is from genome assembly GCA_025331145.1 of Rosa persica. Taxonomy (NCBI): domain Eukaryota; kingdom Viridiplantae; phylum Streptophyta; class Magnoliopsida; order Rosales; family Rosaceae; genus Rosa; species Rosa persica. Next base: position 43,105,350 of record WFKR01000005.1, on the reverse strand, counting down.
GCAATTATTTTTATGGATGACACCTAGTCGATCCTCAGTAACTACGATGGCGGGATCATCACAATTGATTCATGGTCGAGGACCAGCTCAATTTTTGTTACCAAATGGCACAAATATTAATGTCGCCGAAGCTCTGTATGCTCCAAGGGCTGGAAGAACCCTATTAAGCTTTAAAGACATAAGAGCCAATGATTTTCATGTGGAAACACATTGTGAGAATCGACAAGAGTTCATTTGCATCACCTCTAAAAACTACAGAAATACACGAGTTTTAGAGAAACTTATGTGTCGCTCTAGTGGATTGTATGCAACCACTATTAGAGTCATTGAATCCAACCATGTCATGAATGACAATTTATGGGATCCTGACACATACAAGCTTTGGCACGACCGTTTCGGACATCTAAGTCGTGACATGATGCTCCGTATATTAAAAACTTCACACGAACATCTATTCTTCAAAACGAAAAGAAGTACGAACCAAACATTGGTTCAAAGAGTTACTTCTAAAGCATATAATTCGTTTTGCAAAGCTTGCTCTTTAGCAAAGGTAGGAGCAAGACCATCCTATGCAAAGGACACTAAAGAAAATATATCATTCTTACGAAGAATACAAGGTGATATTTGTGGACCTATCCAATCAACTTGCGGACCATTTAGATATTTTATGATGTTGGTTGATGCATCGACACATTGGTCACATGTCATGCTCTTATCCACAAGAAATGCTGCATTTGCTAAACTCCTAGCACAAATCATTAAGTTAAGGGCTCACCACCCTGATCATCCTATTAAGTCAATTCGTCTTGACAATGCTGGAGAGTTTACATTAAGAACCTTTGATGATTATTGAATGTCCATTGGGATTGAGGTTGAACACCCTGTCCCTCATGTTGGATATGATTCTCCAAGCATTATCCGTTACATAGAACCCTTGGTAGGTGATCTATTTACCGTTAGATTTGCGGATTGTCACTTTGATGAGACAGTCTTCCCATCGTTAAGGGGAGACAAGAACACTAATGTTCAGCAGAAAAGACAGGAATTGTCGTGGTCTGTCCCCACTTTGTCTCATCTTGATCCCCGAACCACACAGTCTGAAATAGAAGTGCAGAGGATTCTCGATCTTCAGAACGTAGCAGAATCAATGCCTGATGCGTTTTCTGATATCGCTAAAGTGACAAGATCACACATACCTACTGCAAATGTACATGCAAGGATTGATGTTCCTAAAACTAAAGGACATGACATCCCCTCTATGGGTGATGCAGTGGCTAGACCCATGGCTCCTGCCAGGAAGCGCGGGAGGCCTATAGGTTCTATGGATTCTCGCCCAAGAAAGAAAGCGAGCTTGATACAAAATAATCCATTAATCATCGATACAAATAATCCATCTCATGAAAAAATTCCAGATTATGGTTATGTCCAAGAGACATCATTGGAGGACGCTCCAATGGTAGAACCAATTCTAGAGAATAGAGAGATCTCCATGAATTACACTAGTATATTATGGACAGAAATTCTATGGCTATTGATGATGCTTTTGCATATCATATTGCAAAAGGAATTATAGAATACGATGATATCGAATCTCGCTCCATTGAAGAATGTCAACGAAGAGCATATTGGTCCAAATGGAAAGATGTGATCCAGACTGAATTGGATTCACTAACAAAGAGACAGGTATTTGGGTCTATAACACTGACACCACCAAATATAAAACCTGTTGGCCATAAATGGGTCTTTGTTAGAAAGCGTAATGAGAAAAATGAGGTTGTTAGATACAAAGCCCGCCTTGTGGCGCAAGGTTTCTCACAACGCCCTGGAATCGACTACGAGGAGACATATTCTCCCGTAATGGACGTTATAACGTTCAGCTACTTTGTCAGTTTGGTAGTTTCCGAAAAACTTGACATGCAGCTCATGGATGTGGTTACAGCATATCTCTATGGGGATCTAGATTCAGAGATATATATGAAGGTTCCAGATGGACTTCAATTACCCAAATCAAGTGGCTCTAAACCACGGAGCACATTTTCAATAAAATTAAGACGCTCACTATATGGATTGAAACAATCCGGACGGATGTGGTATAACCGTCTAAGTGACTACTTGATTGGGAAGGGATATGTTAACAATGAAATATGCCCTTGCGTGTTCATTAAAAGGACAAGATCCGGATTTGCAATTGTAGCAGTTTATGTTGATGACATGAACCTAATTGGAACTCTAGATGAGTTAAAAGAAACTGCTACATATTTGAAATCTGAATTTGAGATGAAAGATCTCGGGAAAACACGGTTTTGTCTCGGAATAGAACTCGAGCACTGTAATGATGGCATTATGATCCATCAATCAGCATATACTCAAAAGTTACTAAGGCGCTTTAATGAAGATAAAGCAAAGCCTGTGAGTACTCTCATGATCAACCGTAGTCTTGAGCCCATGAAAGATCCGGTTCGTCCAAGGGATGAAGAAGAAGATTTATTAGAGGCTGAAATATCATATCTAAGTGCGATAGGCGCATTATTGTACTTAGCTCAATGCACAAGACCGGATATCTCATTTGCAGTAAACTTGTTAGCTCGACATAGTTCTGCACCAACAAGCCGCCATCAGATTGGTATAAAGACAATCCTTTGATACCTAAAAGGTACGATTGATATGGGCTTATTTTATCCCTGCAGAGAGAAAAGAAATGTGAACGCCGGCAACACTATCCATAGTGACCGACATTCTCCTCCTCCCCTCCATCAAAATTATAATGATGTTCTGACTGGCTTTGCTGATGCAGGGTATCTCTCTGACCCTCACAAAGGTCGCTCCCAAATAGGTTATGTCTTTACCATGGGAAACACCGCGATATCTTAGAGATCTACAAAACAGACTCTTGTTGCTACTTCCTCAAATAATGCAGAGATTATTGCACTACATGAAGCCGTGCGTGAGTGCATATGGCTAAGGTCTGTAAATAGACACATTCGAGGAACTTGTGGTTTGAAATTTACCACAAATGAACCTACATGCATTTACGAGGATAATGCAGCTTGTATTGAGCAAATGAAATTAGGTTTCATCAAGGGCGACAATACCAAGCATATATCGCCGAAATTCTTCTACAGTCAGCAACAACAAACACTTCTAAATATTGAAGTAAATCAAATCCGATCAGAAGATAATGTAGTTGACTTATTTACTAAGTCACTACCAAAATCTCCTTTCGAGAAACATGTAAGGAGCATCGGATTAAGGAGGATATCCGAACTCCCACGATCTTCAAAGGGAGTCTAAATCAGGGGGAGTTTCCAGAAACATACTTCACACTCAACGCGTGTTGTGCTCTTTTTCCCTTTCGACCAAGGTTGTTTTTTCCCACAGGGTTTTATTACTTGGCAAGGTTTTTAATGAGGCAACTTCGAAGTGCACCACCAACACAATACTATTGAACATGAAATATCCAAGGGGGAGTGTTGTAGTATAAATATATAATACTATGTATGTCTATATCATGTAACAAATATGTAAAGTATTTGGATAGGTACTTGAGTGTATAATCATAGGTACTTGAGTGTATGAAGATTTATGTAACATGCTTTACCAAGGGGCAACAAGCATGGCAGAAAATCATCATCAAGATGGTGATCATTTTGGTTTTCTCTTTGAGCTTTCACACTACAAATGTATTCCTATAAATACCCCATTGTATGAGATGAATAAACATACTTGAAATCTCCATTCTCTTTGAAATATTACTCTCTCTTTCTGTGTGTCAATTTAGTTTTTCCTTAAACACGAATGAATTTGTTTGCCCAAGAGGAGGAAGAAGGTCATGCATACAAAATCTTTATTAATGCTGATATTCCAAATCTTGAAAACCTTGATCTCAAGGAGGGTGTTTTGGCGAGCTTTCCTCTGAAAATGCCAAATCCCCAAGCAAAGTCAGGACTAAAATGCAGTGATTGCATTCATAGGCTTTTTGCAGCAGTGTTCAATGTCAAATATCTGAAAGTTTCAGGTCCCTATATTGGGGTAAGTATGCATGCTATTATTTCCTTAGAGGTTGGTAGGCTTATTACATGCTCCAATGTATCAGTGCAATGCCATTTTGTGCTGAGGAAGTGTTTAATGTTGGTGAGTCCTTGATGTGATTCATGCTTCTATCATTTTGAAGGATCCAGACATTGTATACCTATATCGTCTGCCTATATCTCATAATTTGAACCACTTGGAGATACATCTTCAAAGTTGCTGCTATTTTCAGTTACTGACAAATTTCCTCAATGTATTGTCCAATCTGGAATCTCCTATATTTGAAAATGTGACTTTGTCCATGAATGGTGTCCACCAGAATCTGTGCATATATGTTTGTTGTCATGCCTCAAGAGAATCTGCAATCGGGGATTTGAAGGAGGGCCAGATAAGATGGAAGTAGCAGAGTACTTATTGAAGCACGGAGTTCTTTTGAGTAAGGTGACAATCTATACTTGTAGTTTCCTTAAAGAATTTGTGACAGAGTTCTTCCTTAAATTTTCAAATTTCCTAAGAGGTTCAAAGACTTGTCACATTGAATGGATACTGGGGACGACCAAAGGGTAAAACAAAAGGAATGGATCCTAGCTATAGCTGAAGGATGGTGAGGTTTTGTCAATGGATCCTTGTTGCCTATAGAAATTGAATGTACTATACTGTCAGCTCCATGGTCTTCACTTCCAGAACTCACTTGTGATTGTGAGTTTCTTGCTCTAATTATTCTTGCTGTATTATCGGAGCTATAGTTGCTATTGCTGGTGTTTGTTACCTCTTTAATTTTCTTTAATAATGTACGTTGAAGTCTCTCTTTGCCTATCGATTTCCTAGTGTTTTAGTGGTAGTCTGTAGAGCAAGAACACATAGGATGATGTATTATTTCGATTATTTCACCCTGCCATCTTGTTCAACTCATCGGTACTCTTTGATGACTGCGGCCATTTTGGGTACCCAAGATTAAAGCTATCAAATTTGATTCTGTTGGAGTTGACCAAAATGAAGTCATAGACAGATTAACCGTTTACTGTTTACTCTTGTTAGGAAACTTAGCTTTGACCGACTGCAGAATATACATGTCATATTTGTCCCGTACCTATTTGGTGTGATCATGAATGTACTAATTAGAATGCAAAAAGAAAAGGGAAAAGGGGAATAGAATTGATTGCTTTGCTGCAACTTCACGCATGTAACTATGAATTGCATACTTACACAATACAAGCTTTTTTTTCAAAAGAAGAAGCACCATATTCCTGGGGACCATGATAACCATATTTTTCCCATATGAAAACCAGATACTTCATCCACATCCGAACGCCTTCTCTCTTTCTTTCTCTTTGTCAGCAATGTCAACATGAATCATGCGGGGCGTAGAATCTCTTTGGACTAAGAAAGACTGATAGGGGAATCCGACTGTTATATAAGCATAAGTACCTTCCCTTTTCTGAAGGAACAGTATCCGAATGCTTCCTCCGTTTTTTCTTTATTCTTCACTCATTCATTGCCAATATGTATTCTCAAACACCCTGTACCACAAAACATGATCTCATTTGATATTCCCTTAACTTAGTAGTAAGAAACTTGAATTTTTGGGTGAGGAAAGTTCAACAATGGCGGCTGCAGCATTGGCTGGAGAAGGCTTGGTGCGATCTGGAAGTAACATGAATTGGCGGGCAACAAGCATGAAAGACATGTGGAATGATCAGCCAGATGCATTCCAGAGGAGTGAGAGGAAGCGAGAGGAGGAGGAGGAGGAGCTGAGGTGGGCTGCGCTAGAGCGGCTGCCCACTTATGATAGGTTGAAGAAGGGGATATTGAGGCAGGAAATGTCAGATGGAAGGATAGTGCATGATGAGGTTGATGTTACAAAGATTGGGGCTGATGATAAGAAGAAGTTGATGGATAGCTTACTAAAGGTTGTTGAGGATGATAATGAGAAGTTTCTCAGGAAGCTCAGGGACAGGACTGACAGGTTAGTGTGTTCATGTCTAATGTGTTTCTTTTTAATGTAGCTGGTCTCCCAAATTTAGGAGGGTTTTCTTTGGGTTAGCTATACTAGGAGATTATATTGATGAGTACTTGGTTCCTTATAAATATACAGCTACTCAGCGTAGGAGTAAATCTGTATGGACCTCTCAGTTTGCTCACTAGGCTCACCAGTAGAATTTTTCCCAAAGCTGCTCATTTCACCCTTAAATCTTGAGTTCAATCAGTAGGCAACCATCTTCCACTGAAGAGAGTTCAATGTATTTGGGGTATGATTCAGTGACTTGATGACATTTATTAACTAGTTTTTGTTTTTAAAATTAGGGTTGGAATTGACGTTCCAAAGATTGAAGTGAGATTCCAGGATTTATCAGTCGAGGGAGATGCATATGTTGGGACCAGAGCACTTCCAACTCTGTACAATTCCACATTAAATGCAATAGAGGTACAATTTTTAACTTCAAAAATTCTTCTCTGAGAATGGAATGATTAATGGTCAATTTAAATGAAACTGGACTCGGGTAAGAGAAGTATCTTCTTCAAAATTTTAAATTGCATAATATGAACCTGAAATTTCAGATTTGTAGCTGTAGGTTCTTCCTTACGCATATGTTTCTACTTGCTAAAGGGGGTTCTTTGTTTTTGCATTATTGTTTTTCAAATTCTATAGGGAGTTCTTGGACTTTGTGGGCTCTCTCCATCGAAGAAAAGGGTGGTGAAGATACTTCAAGATGTGAGTGGAATAGTGAGACCAGCAAGGTACATATCTGAAATCTTCATATAGTAGTGTTTTCACTATAGACAGCATACCAGCTTTCACGATGGAATTTTACATACAGTATCTGCAAAGTAAAACCTATTGTTACATATGGTTTCTGAAGTTCCCTTTTGGTTTATTGTTTTTTGTTTTCCAGAATGACTCTACTTCTTGGACCTCCTGGCTCAGGAAAAACAACATTTCTAAAGGCACTTTCTGGAAAACTTGATGATGATTTAAGGGTCTGTCGTAATTTCCTTCCCTCTCCTTTACTCTGATTATGTCTTTAAGTATGTTGTTGTGTCTACAACTTCATGTTTCCTTGCTGGTACTTTGGGTGAACAGGTAACAGGAAAAGTTACCTATTGTGGTCACGAGTTCTCCGAATTTGTTCCTCAGAGAACTAGTGCATATATTAGCCAGCATGATCTTCACTATGGTGAGATGACAGTACGCGAGACTCTTGATTTCTCTGGACGGTGCCTGGGAGTCGGAAGCAGGTATGAAATGCTGGCAGAAGCATCAAGGCGTGAGAAACAAGAAGGCATACAACCGGATCCTGAGATTGATGCATTCATGAAAGCCACAGCAGTGGCTGGCCAGAAAAGTAGTTTGATGACAGATTATGTTCTTAAGGTTTGCTTGCCAGACAAGAAATCCATCAATTCTTTCATCTTGCTTGATAAGCATAACATCTATTGATTCTCTAACAGATACTTGGATTGGATATTTGCGCTGATACTATGGTGGGTGATGACATGAGGCGGGGCATCTCTGGAGGGCAGAAGAAGCGTGTAACTACTGGTATGTATGATTTAATGTAAAAGGAATTTCTATACCATCATCTATAACTGAGGCACTAAAGAAAGCAAAGATTTATTCACCAATTCCTTGGACATGCGTGGTTACTGAATCGTAAATGCTACAAATTTCGTTATGTGCAATGTTTCTAGTATCTCTTCCTCTCTATGTCTCCTTACACACGCACATATTTACACTCTCACTTACAAACATGTATATGGAACGAAAACAGCATCCTTTTGTCCATGACAATTTAGGTGCAGCCTATAGATATCTCTTTCTTTTGGGTTAGTGGTTATGCTACTTAGGCTGCACTATCATTCGCTTAATATCAAGTAAATAGATTCATTTTTATAAGGAATATGTGTATTAGCTTTCAGAGAGGATTGATTCAATCATCATTTTTATTGGATGTAGGGGAAATGTTAGTTGGGCCAGCAAGAGCCTTTTTCATGGATGAAATATCAACAGGATTGGATAGTTCCACCACATTTCAAATTGTCAAGTACATGAGGCAGATGGCTCATATTATGGACATGACAATGATCATTTCTCTCCTGCAGCCAGCACCAGAGACATTTGACCTCTTTGATGACATTATCCTACTCTCAGAGGGTCAAATTGTCTATCAAGGTTCCCGTGAGAATGTTATTGATTTTTTTGAACATATGGGCTTCAAATGCCCGAAAAGGAAAGGGGTTGCAGACTTTTTGCAAGAAGTAACTTCCAAGAAGGATCAAGAACAATACTGGTTTAAAAGGAATCAACCTTACAAGTATATCTCCGTACCCGAGTTTGCTCAAACCTTCAACTCCTTTTATATTAGTCAAAGGCTTTCTGAAGAGCTAAGAGTCCCTTATGATAAGTCTAGTACCCATCCAGGTGCTTTGGTGAGAGAAAAGTATGGAATCTCTAATTGGGAACTCTTCAAGGCATGCTTCTCAAGGGAATGGCTACTGATGAAGCGCAATTCATTTGTATACATATTCAAGACCACCCAGATAACAATCATGGCTGTAATCGCATTGACTGTGTTCTTAAGAACGGAAATGAAAGCTGGTCAAATACAAGATGCAGCAAAATTTTGGGGTGCATTGTTTTTCAGTCTCATCAATGTCATGTTTAATGGAATGGCAGAGCTTGCCATGACAGTTTTCAGGCTTCCCGTGTTCTATAAACAGAGAGATGCCTTGTTCTATCCCGGGTGGGCTTTCGGGTTGCCCCTTTGGATCCTCAGAATTCCCATTTCAGTAATGGAGTCAGGCATTTGGATCATTCTTACTTATTACTCCATTGGTTTTGCACCTGCTGCAAGTAGGTAGGTGCTGATTTATCTAGTCTTGGTGCATTTACTTATCTGCTCCTGTTGATAACTTATATTATTTGCAGGTTTTTCAAACAATTCTTGGCTTTCTTTGGAGTGCATCAGATGGCTCTCTCCCTCTTCCGTTTCATTGCAGCTGTTGGAAGAACAGAAGTTGTTGCACAAACAATTGGAACTTTTACCTTGCTACTGGTCTTTGTGCTTGGAGGTTTTATAGTTGCCAAAGGCAAGGTTTCCTTCTTTGGGGTTTGGAGTTTTCTCGACTTGAAGTAAAACTGTCACATATTTATATGTTGATCAATATGTTCACAACTCAAAAAAAAAAAAAAAAAAAAAAAAACAATGGTAATCTTTTCATGTTCTTTTTAGCAAATATCAAACAGATGCTACTTTTACTTGTGCAGATGACATTAAACCATGGATGATCTGGGGCTACTATATTTCTCCTATGATGTATGGACAAAATGCCATTGCCATTAATGAGTTTCTTGACAAAAGATGGAGCAGCGTAAGTTATCAGATCTATTAAGGCCTAGAGGAAGAAACTCCTTCATATTTCTATTGAAATTTGGTAGCCTCCTTTTTTTTGGCTATTGCATAAGTATCATTTTCTTGTGCACAGCCCATAACTGGTTCTAGCCAACCTACAGTTGGAAAGACCCTCCTTAAGGAAAGAGGACTGTTTGTAGACGAGTACTGGTATTGGATTTGCATTGGAGCACTCCTTGGATATTCTCTCCTCTTTAACGTTCTTTTCATTGCAGCACTAACATTTTTGAAGCGTAAGTTTCTCACTATTTCACCTAGTAATTCTGTGCTTTTTAATTAGGAACCTCTACTAATTGTTCTTTTCCCGAACTCAATTTCAGCACTTGGTGATTCTAAAGCGGTAATTTCGGACGACCACTCTGATCTCAATACTAAAAAGCAGTTAGCATCCAATTCAGAAGGTTGGTGTGGTTTATGCTACTTGTTCTCCTATTTTGGTGTCCATGATACTTTATTTGATGATGACAGTGAGGGAAATTTTAACTAGTGCATAACGTTTTATTGATTACTGTGTTCTAACTGTTTGCTATCTCTATATGTAGGCACTGATACTCCGGTGAGGAATACCAGAGAGACTACAAGCTCAAGCATGAGTTCTTCAAATACTGAATCTCGAAGAGGAATGGTGTTGCCCTTTCAGCCTCTTTCACTTGCTTTTGACCATGTTAACTACTATGTGGATATGCCTGCTGTAAGTCACTTCATCCAATCCACCATGCAATATGTATCAAGACATTTTTCTGCCAATTTCTAGTGTCATACTTTAAAAGACATGTAAACAGGTAATTAAACCTTGGTTATGAATTGGCTTGAAAACTGAAATTTCAACTGGACATGTCAGAAATCACAAACTTTTAGGAGAGTAAACCACCAGATGCATAGTTCAAGTTGTATTTTTTTTTCTTTTCCAAATTTAAAGTTGGAAATTACTGGCTTATAGTTCCAGATGTAGACACTAGATCGATCCAATTAGTGCGTTCTCATACCATCAGGAAATGAAGAGTCAAGGGATTCAAGAGAGCAGATTACAACTGCTACGAGATGTCAGTGGTGCTTTCAGGCCAGGTGTCTTAACAGCTTTAGTAGGAGTCAGTGGTGCTGGAAAGACAACCTTGATGGATGTTTTATCAGGAAGGAAGACTGGTGGGTACATTGAGGGTAGTATAAGCATTTCTGGCTACCCAAAAAACCAAGCTACATTTGCTCGAGTTAGCGGTTATTGTGAACAAAATGACATCCATTCTCCTTATGTGACTGTCTATGAATCCCTTTTGTATTCTGCATGGTTGCGTCTTGCTTCAGATGTAAAGAAGGAAACACGAAAGGTACTACTTTGATGATATTGTTTTATGGACAAATTTATGTTCTTAACTGTAACAAAATTGCAACTTTTCCAGCTCAGAAAATATTTAACTATTGACATAAAATTCATCATGATGTGTTAGTAATGTTTAGACAACATTGAGCTTCACAGAACTTATCATTTATCATATAGATGTTTGTTGAAGAAGTCATGGAACTAGTTGAGCTTAACCCACTGAGGAATGCTTTAGTCGGACTTCCAGGAGTAGATGGTCTTTCAACTGAACAGCGGAAGAGGCTCACAATAGCTGTAGAGTTGGTAGCCAATCCTTCCATGATCTGTATGGATGAACCTACATCAGGCCTTGATGCTAGAGCCGCTGCAATTGTTATGCGTGCTGTAAGGAACACAGTAGATACTGGCCGAACTGTTGTGTGCACAATCCACCAACCAAGCATAGATATCTTTGAAGCTTTTGATGAGGTATGGTTTATCTCTTGATTCAATCCTTAGCACACTTTATGCTGTTCTAATTATATCAACATGATGTTGTTTCTTTTGCAGCTACTTTTGATGAAAAGAGGAGGAAAAGTTATTTATGCTGGACCCCTAGGTTCTCATTCTCACAAACTTGTTGAGTATTTTGAGGTGAGTTTTATTTTTGTAATATGCTCGACTGGTTAGACAATGAATTCCAAATTCACAATATATGTGTGATATGATATGAAAACCTAAGTTCACTGGTAACTAACACTCATGACCACAGAAACAGTAGTTAATATAGAACATAAAGACAGTGAGTCTCCAAGACCAACTTAATTGAGAAGAAATTTGTGAGTTGCATGGAATAGTAGGAAATGGAAGATGAGGATTCCTGTGACCTAGTTCAATGAATAATAAGGAGCATGGTGATGGTGAACGCTTATCCAAGTTTGACTGATGATTGGAACCTCTTGTAGAGTATTCCAGGGGTTCAAAAAATAAAAGACGGGTACAATCCTGCCACATGGATGTTAGAAATCAGCTCCACTGCAGTTGAGACTCAACTCCACATTGATTTTGCAGAAGTTTACGCCAATTCGGACCTCTATAGGTAAGGAAAATACAACATCACACTCTTCAGCAACAACATTGTGTGGGTTGTGAAATTTTTCTACATACTTTACCAATTTTCAGGAGAAATCAGGACCTCATCAAGCAGCTAAGCACTCCACAACCAGGTTCCAAGGATCTCTACTTCCCAACCCGCTACTCACAAAGTTTCTTAACTCAGTGCAAGGCTTGCTTCTGGAAACAACACTGGTCTTACTGGAGGAATTCGCACTACAATGCAATCCGGTTTTTCATGACAATTGTTATTGGTATCCTATTTGGTGTAATCTTTTGGGGAAAAGGAGACAAGATGTATGTTCATGTTCTTTAGCAGTAGATACATTATTTTATGTCCATGTTCATGTTTCTGAAAATAGATGCACTAAAGTAACACATGGACGTTCACAAGAAACTATATGACTATTATATTGTCTACAGACACAAACAACAAGACTTGATTAACCTGTTGGGAGCAACTTATGCCGCTGTTCTTTTCCTCGGAGCCTCCAATGCTTCTGCAGTGCAATCTGTAGTGGCAATTGAGAGAACAGTATTCTATCGTGAACGGGCAGCAGGAATGTATTCCGAGTTGCCTTATGCCTTTGCTCAGGTAATAGATAGGTGCATATCTGTGTCTCACATTTCCTCTGCTCTGAGGTTGTTAGTCATTATATTTTTTTTTGGAGTTGCAGGTGGCTATAGAAACTATTTATGTTGCAATACAGACCTTCATCTATACTCTTCTGCTATATTCCATGATTGGATACCAGTGGAAGGTGGTCAAGTTCCTGTATTTCTATTACTTCATATTCATGTGCTTCACGTACTTTTCAATGTACGGTATGATGGTGGTTGCACTAACTCCTGGCCACCAGATTGCTGCCATTGTTATGTCCTTCTTCCTGAGCTTTTGGAACTTGTTTTCTGGTTTCCTCATCCCTAGACCGGTACGCTATTAGAATTACTAATTTTTGTTTGAAATTAGATATGCAAGATCTAAGGATGGAGTCCTAAAACGAAATGAAAAGACTAGAGCTTATAGTTATGAATTAGAAATTGTTCAGTGCCAAACATTTCACAAAACAGATGTGGGATTTAGATGTACTATCAAAGAAAGCTGACACTGATTATCAGTAATGATTCAATCAATAAAGTTGTCTAGCACTGCACTAGTGTATTAACCAAATAGTTCATGCTCTAATATTGCAGCTAATCCCAATATGGTGGAGGTGGTACTACTGGTGTTCCCCAGTCGCTTGGACAATCTATGGCATTTTCACATCTCAAGTTGGTGATTATAAGAGTTTACTCGAAATTCCGGGTGCAGCACCAAAGGCAGTTGATGCATTCCTTAAGGAGTATTTAGGCTATGACTATGACTTTCTTGTACCAGTAGTCCTTGCTCATGTTGGTTGGGTATTCCTCTTCTTCTTTGTATTTGCCTATGGTATCAAGTTCCTCAACTTCCAAAGGAGATAGAGAAACTTCCATGTCTTTTGAAAATTAGATCTAGAGATTAACACAGCTACTTGTATTCATCAAAGGGATCTGAAATCTTGTGCATGGTTTCTCCTCGTGTTTTGTTTGAATCAATTTTTTTTTTTTGGTCTAGAACTGTGCATGCCAAAGCTTTTGTTTTGGTGAAATTTATGAAGTTTTAATGAAATTTGAGATGATTTGGTCATTCTTTTGATTGAAATTAGCTTAATTTTGTTGTAGTATAAATCGTATATATACCGTATATGTCTATATCATGTAACAAAATACGTAAAAGTATTTAGATAGGTACTTGAGTGTATAATCATAGGTACTTGAGTGTATGAAGACTTATGTAAACATGCTTTACCAAAGGGCAACAAGCATGGCAGAAAATCATCATCAAGATGGTTATCATTTTGAGTTTCTCTTTGAGCATTCACACTTCAATGTAATCCTATAAATACCCCCTTTGTATGAGATGAATAAACACATTGAAATCCCCATTCTCTCTGAAATTTTACTCTCCTATTCTGTTTATCAATTCCTCTAGTTCTTAAACACGTTATCAGCACGAAGTTGCTCTAGAATTAGAATCGAAAAATTGACGAAAGAAGAGTTCTTCATCGATAGAAGTCATTTTTCAAAACCTACAAAAAATCCCCAAACCCTAGCTCAGATTAAAGCCCTTGATTCCAGGAGCCCGGAACCGGTCTCAGATTCACCGGAACCGGCCGGAAAAGGCCTGAACCGGCCACCGGAAGCCGAAAAACCGAACCGGACCGCTGCCGGACCGCTGCCGAGACTTGCCGAGGTGTTGCCGAGGTCCTGCCGAGACCTGCCAAGCAGCTGCCGAGGTGCTGCCGAGTCCTGTCGAGTCCTGCCGAGACCTGCCGAGAGCCCTGCGCAGCAGCTGCCGAGACGCTGCCGAGAGCCCTGCGCAGCAGCTGTCGAGAAGCTGCCGAGGCCCTGCGCAGCAGCTGCCGAGACCCTGCGCATCAGCTGCCGAGCAGCTTCCGAGACGCTGCGCAGCAGTTGCCGAGCAGCTTCCGAGATGCTGCGCAGCAGCTGCCGAGCAGCTGTCGACAGATTTGCGCGGCGACTTTCCGACGACTTTTTCGACACTTTTCCGGCGACTTTTCCGGCGACTTTTCGGACGATTTTTCTCGACTTTTTCCAACGATCTTTCCGGTCAACTCCGATAATTTTTCCAGTCAAAAATTTCCGGCAACACTATTCCAAGGTATTCTTTACTAAAAGTTCCCGTTTTTGAGTTTTTATTTATTTTCTCTCCTTTTTTCCTTTTTCTCGGGAACTTACAATCAAAAGCGGAATTAGAGCAATTCACGCCAAATGAACTAAGAGTGTTCACAATGATTCTTGGAAATTGATTTCTTGGTAGCATAGCTCGGAAATCTTATTATTTTTCGTGGAAGTTTTAACTCCGAAACTAATATTTTCTTCTTATCTTCAAGGATGTCGAATGAACCTAGACTCGATTTTCAAATCCTTGACTCAACAGGTTCGGAGTACCATAGCTGGAAAACCGACGTTGAGAACCATCTCACATCCAAAGGGATATTGCCCATCATCCATGAACCAAATCCGGCTCTTGTGTTCCCTCGATCACCCAAGAAGCATGCAGAAGCAATCATCTTGATGCGACGTCATATGGACAAAGCACTCAGGCTAGAGTACATGTCCATCAAAGATGCAAAGGATTTATGGGAAGCACTACAAGAGCGCTTTAACAATATCCAAGATTCTCTCCTCCCTGACTTGAAGGTTCAGTGGAACGATGTACGCTTCTCAGACTTCAAGTCTATTGCTGAGTACAATTCAGAAGCTCTTCGTCTTAAATCCATGTTGAGGTTCTGTCAAAGACCCCTCACAGAAGAAGAGCTAATTGAGAAAACTCTCTCCACCTTCCCTGTTGCAGCAATTTTGCTATCAAAGCAGTATCGCACTGAAGTAAATGCTGGACGAATTACGAGGTTCAATGAACTCATAAATATTTTGTCGGTAGCCGAAAAGCACGACAACATTCTTGTAAAGAATTATAATTCAAGACCCATTGGAACCAAGAGCGTTCGTGAGGCAAATTATAATGCACCCAAGAGAGGGCACAGGGAGCGGTACTCCAGCAATAGGGGACATGTGTACCCTAATAATAGGGGACATGAAGGACGAACAGGTCCATATAACCGCCCCAACAGGGAAGGAAACCGCAACTTTAGAGCGGGCGCACGTGATGGTAACTCCACACGTGGAAGAGGGAGATATGGCAACACCGGCCGTGGAAATAGCACCATGAACCGTGGAGGTCGCACCATGCGCCGTGGTAGTAGCAGCAACCCTCCTAGGGGATATCCACAACGTGCACAACCTGTACAAACTGTACAACCTGCACAACCTATACCTCAAATGAAGGGAGGGAACCACAATGACATGTGTCATAGATGTGGATCAATCGAGCATTGGTTTAAACAATGTCATGCAAGTACCCAATTAGCTGCACGCTACAAGGAGTACAGGGAAGCAAGAGAGCAAGAAGCTAACCTTGCCGAAGATGAAAATAGTGAAGATGTCAATCTCACTGTTGAGGACTTCAAAGCTGTAGATGAAGAGCACAAGGATGCCACAGACTTTGATTAGAATAATCCTCTTTCTATTTTCCAAGAAAGGCAAATGTGCCTTAGTCAATAAATAACAATTGTATTAAACTCCTTCTTATGTGGCGTACCCAATGAAGTATGATGTCTAGGAAAGCAATTGAGATCGGGGTATTTAAGCGAGCCTCGCTCCACCAACATCTCTCTACTTTCCTGGTCATATTCCATTGGAATTACCAAACGGATTGAGTGATAGCAATTTGTCTAAAGTTTGATATTTGAAATAGACTTATGAATAACTTTGATGTAATCATTGGCTATTTCCCCATTAATAAAGTATCGCATTCAATGTCATGGACATGTGTTAATATTCCGAACTTTATTCCTTTCAGTATGTTTTCCGGAGAATTGGAATGTCTTCTTGATAGTGGCACCACACATACGATATTGCGACATAGGCAATTATTTTTATGGATGACACCCAGTCGATCCTCAGTAACTACGATGGCAGGACCATCACAATTGATTCATGGTCGAGGACCAGCTCAATTTTTGTTACCAAATGGCACAAATATTAATGTCGCCGAAGCTCTATATGCTCCAAGGGCCGGAAGGACCCTATTAAGCTTTAAAGACATAAGAGCCAATGATTTTCATGTGGAAACACATTGTGAGAATGGACAAGAGTTCCTTTGCATCACCTCTAAAAACTACGGAAATACACGAGTTTTAGAGAAACTTATGTGTCGCTCCAGTGGATTGTATGCAACCACTATTAGAGTCATTGAATCCAACCATGTCATGAATGACAAATTATGGGATCCTGACACATACAAGCTTTGGCACGACCGTTTGGGACATCCAGGACATCCATTCTTCAAAACGAAAAGAAATACGAACCAAACATTGGTCCAAAGAGTTACTTCTAAAGTGTATCATTCGTTTTGCAAAGCTTGCTCTTTAGCAAAGGTAGGATCAAGACCATCCTATGCAAAGGACACTAAAGAAAATATACCATTCTTACAAAGAATACAAGGTGATATTTGTGGACCTATCCAACCAACTTGCGGACCATTTAGATATTTTATGGTGTTGGTTGATGCATCGACACGTTGGTCACATGTCATGCTCTTATCCACAAGAAATGCTTCATTTGCTAAACTCCTAGCACAAATCATTAAATTAAGGGCTCACCACCCCGATCATCCTATTAAGTCAATTCGTCTTGACAATGCTGGAGAATTTACATCAAGAACCTTTGATGATTATTGCATGTCCATTGGGATTGAGGTGGAACATCATGTCCCTCATGTACACACCCAAAATGGACTCGCAGAAGCTGCCATTAAAAGACTTCAAATGGTTGCCAGGGCATTGGTTATGCGCACCAATCTCCCTATTTCTGCTTGGGGCTATGCAATATTACATGCAGCTGTGCTCATTCGTCTGAGACCCACTGCCACCCAACCCTTTTCTGCGTCCCAACTGGTGACTGGGTATGAGCCTAATGTCTCACACTTACGCATATTTGGGTGTGCAGTCTATGTGCCAATTGCGCCGCCACAGCGCACAAAAATGGGTCCTCAAAGACGCTTAGGCCTTTATGTTGGATATGATACTCCAAGCATTATCCGCTACATAGAACCCTTGACAGGTGATCTATTTACCGCTAGATTTGCGGATTGTCACTTTGATGAGACAGTCTTCCCGTCATTAGGGGGAGACAAGAACATTAATGTTCAACAGAAAAGACAGGAATTGTCGTGGTCTGTCCCCACTTTGTCTCATCTTGATCCCCGAACCACACAGTCTGAAATAGAGGTGCGGAGGATTCTCGATCTTCAGAACGTAGCAGAATCAATGCCTGATGCGTTTTCTGATATCGCTAAAGTGACAAGATCACACATACCTGCTGCAAACGTACCTGCAAGGATTGATGTTCCTAAAAATAAAGGACATGACATCCCCTCTATGGGTGATGCAGTGGCTAGACCCATGGCTCCTGCTAGAAAGCGCGGGAGGCCTATAGGTTCGATGGATTCTCGCCCAAGAAAGAAAGCGAGCTTGACACAAAATAATCCATTAATCATCGATATAAATAATCCATCTCATGAAAAAATTCCGGATTATGGTTATGTCCAAGAGACATCATTGGAGGACGCTCCAATAATAGAACCAATTCCAGAGAATAGAGAGATCTCCATGAATTACACTAGTATACATGTAATTATGGACAGAAATTCTATGGCTATTGATGATGCGTTTGCATATCATATTGCAAAAGGAATTATAGAATACGATGATATCGAACCTCGCTCCGTTGAAGAATGCCAACGTAGAGCAGATTGGTCAAAATGGAAAAATGCGATCCAGACTGAATTGGATTCACTAACAAAGAGACAGGTATTTGAGTCTATAACACAGACACCACCAAATATAAAACCTGTTGGCCATAAATGGGTCTTTGTTAGAAAGCGTAATGAGAAAAATGAGGTTGTTAGATACAAAGCCCGCCTTGTGGCGCAAGGTTTCTCACAACGTCCTGGAATCGACTACGAGGAGACATATTCTCCCGTAATGGACGTTATAACGTTCCGCTACCTTGTCAGTTTGGTAGTTTCCGAAAAACTTGACATGCAGCTCATGGATGTGGTTACAGCATATCTCTATGGGGATCTAGATTCAGAGATATATATGAAGGTTCCAGATGGACTTCAATTACCCAAATCAAGTGGCTCTAAACCACGGAGCGCGTTTTCAATAAAATTAAGACGCTCACTATATGGATTGAAACAATCCGGACGGATGTGGTATAACCGTCTAAGTGACTACTTGATTGGGAAGGGATATGTTAACAATGAAATATGCCCTTGCGTGTTCATTAAGAGAACAAGATCCGGATTTGCAATTGTAGCAGTTTATGTTGATGACATGAACTTAATTGGAACTCTAGATGAGTTAAAAGAAACTGCTACATATTTGAAATCTGAATTTGAGATGAAAGATCTCGGGAAAACACGGTTTTGTCTCGGAATAGAACTCGAGCACCGTAATGATGGGATTATGATCCATCAATCAGCATATACTCAAAAATTACTAAGGCGCTTTAATGAAGATAAAGCAAAGCCTGTGAGTACTCCCATGATCAACCGTAGTCTTGAGCCCATGAAAGATCCGTTTCGTCCAAAGGATGAGGACGAAGATTTATTAGAAGCTGAAATACCATACCTAAGTGTGATAGGCGCATTATTGTATTTAGCTCAATGCACAAGACCGGATATCTCATTTGCAGTAAACTTGTTAGCTCGTCACAGTTCTGCGCCAACACGCCGCCATTGGATTGGTATAAAGACAATCCTTCGATACCTAAAAGGTACGATCGATATGGGCTTGTTCTATCCCTACAGAGAGAAAAGAAATGTGAGCGCCGGCAACACTATCCATAGTGACCGACGTTCTCCTCCTCCCCTCCATCAAAATGATGTTTTGACGGGTTTTGCTGATGCAGGGTATCTCTCTGACCCTCACAAAGGTCGCTCCCAAACAGGTTATGTCTTTACCATGGGAAATACCGCGATATCTTGGAGATCTACAAAACAGACTCTTGTTGCTACTTCCTCAAATCATGCAGAAATAATTGCACTACATGAAGCCGTGCGTGAGTGCATATGGCTAAGGTCTATAAATAGACACATTCGAGGAACTTGTGGTTTGAAATTCACCACAAATGAACCTACATGCATTTACGAGGACAATGCAGCTTGTATTGAGCAAATGAAATTAGGTTTCATCAAAGGCGACAATACCAAGCATATATCGCCGAAATTCTTCTACAATCAGCAACAGCAAACACTTCTAAATATTGAAGTAAATCAAATCCGATCAGAAGATAATGTAGCTGACTTATTTACTAAGTCACTACCAAAATCTCCTTTCGAGAAACATGTAAGGAGTATCGGATTGAGGAGGATATCCGAACTTCCACAATCTTCAAGAGGAGTCTAAATCAGGGGGAGTATCCAGAAACATACTTCACACTCAACGCGCGTTGTGCTCTTTTTCCCTTTCGATCAAGGTTGTTTTTTCCCACAGGGTTTTATTACTTGGCAAGGTTTTTAACGAGGCAACTTCGATGCGCACCATCTACACAATACTATTGAACATGAAATATCCAAGGGGGAGTGTTGTAGTATAAATCGTATATATACCGTATATGTCTATATCATGTAACAAAATACGTAAAAGTATTTAGATAGGTACTTGAGTGTATAATCATAGGTACTTGAGTGTATGAAGACTTATGTAAACATGCTTTACCAAAGGACAACAAGCATGGCAGAAAATCATCATCAAGATGGTTATCATTTTGAGTTTCTGTTTGAGCATTCACACTTCAATGTAATCCTATAAATACCCCCTTTGTATGAGATGAATAAACACATTGAAATCCCCATTCTCTCTGAAATTTTACTCTCCTATTCTGTTTATCAATTCCTCTAGTTCTTAAACAAATTTCAAATTTTCAATAAGCCAATAAGGGTTAAGTTGTAGTATCTGTAATATCGTGACCTCATATATAATCAAACTTTCTAGCAGACTATCACCTAAGACTTTCATTTAGTGGTATGTATCATCCTCAACCAAAGTAACGACAAGTAATACTAGCTCAGCTGAAAATCCTTGAGCCACATTCTTGAAATCTACAAAATTCAATCAACTGAATTTTAGATTATGTGCAACAGCTGCATAGAGTAACAGAAGGATGCTCTTCACCCCAGTATGCTTCTTGGTTCCCAAATCAAGTTCATCGCAATCCTCTGCATTTCCCAGATAACCATATTGACAATTTCCCAGACAAGTTGCTGAGGCCAACAGAACTGAAATACCACCACTCAGCCTTCCAATGTTTATCATTGGCAAACAACCAGTGTAGCTTTTCTGCTTCTTCCAAACCAGAAAACGTAGGCTTAACCTTCACCAATCACCACCACGATACTCCCATCGGTAGGTGTCCCACAGTACACATGTCTTCCCCACAAACAAATCCTATTCCTGCAATTTAGTTGAAAGAAACTACCCATAACAAGAAATGAAGAGAAACAATAGATTAAGAAATAAAAGAAGGCGAGAGAGAGAGAGAGAGAGAGAGAGAGGGAGGGAGCAACAGAAAGTAAAATCATTATTTCATTGAATCTATTTACAAAAGAAATCACAAAAAAACCACCTAAATTCTGTGAATAAGATTAGTATACAATTATCTCACTCAGCAAATTCAAATCAAAACAACTCTAAATACTATTATACACATACGTACATCTTAAGGTGGTAATTGAGCTGATATATGACTGCTAAAGCTTCTATATTTGGAAGAAAATACAAACTAGTAACAGTGCAGCGAAGTTAATAGTCAAGGCTAGGAGGAAAATATACTTATGGTGAATGTGCTATACTGCTTGCTCAGCAATCTATTCATGGCAAGTGCCAATATCTGAATAAGTTCATTGACTGCTTCAATGACATCTTGTCCTGCATCACCATGCTTTAGCTTCCAGCTTCTAGAATTTATCAGCAGCTGTAAAGGAGGAATATAAATATCAATAAGTTATAAGGCAGTCTAATCTCATTTCAAAAAAAAAAAAGGCAGTCTAATCTTTCTTCGAAGTAATAAGTCCAATTCCACCACCATAGACCATTGCAAGACCCGAAATGCAACTGACTATAAAGTCATAAGGCAGTTTAATCTTTCTTTGAAATAACAAGTCCAATTCCACCACCATAGACCATTGGAAGACCCAAAATGCAACTGACTAATTCCCAAAGACAGATAGCAAACATTTATTATCAGAAGTATAAACTGAACACTATACATGCTTTAATCACGTTTCTGATCTAGAGGGGAAAAAAAAGATTATCAACTAAAATAACTCCCCAATATCCAAAGAATGAAGAGCGTACATTCACTTTTTCCTTCAGAATCAACCCCAGATGAAGAAGTGTGAGGGATAGCTGCTGCATCAAGTATGTCTTCAAAAAGGGATTGCGAGGAAGGCGGATGCAGTGTGCTTCTTGCAGCTGCTGCAACTACAGCAGCAGATAGAACCGGATAGTTGTCGCGCTCACCATCCTCTTCATCATCGCTAACAGTAAACCCAGCCATAGCAGCTGTGGTGAGAGAAAGATCCTCCCCTCCCTAATAATGTGCAAAACTCACCTCACAGTATTTCCCACAGCAAGCTCTGCAATCATGTTTACAAAACATTACAAGGAAAATAGATAAGTAAGCCTCTGTCCATCGGGAAAAAAAGAAATTACAGTACTTCTGATGCGATACTCTGAATTAGAAAATCCCGGCATGAAGTATATTAGCGACATAAGTAGTCTTTCTACCTTGAAAGTATATATAATAATTCAGTATACTTGCATGCTTGAATTAAAAATATCCAAAGTGAACACAAATTTAAAACCGGTCAGAGAATGCTCTATAGAGAAAGTTATGCTGAAATATTTTAACAAAACTAGGTGGTTATATCTCTTTCTTTTTTTTTCACATTTGTGGGAAGTATTACTTAGTAGAAAAGCCATATTACTAGCTTCCTGAACCCAAAGATATGAAGCCCTCAACTTGTTCGGACTCCTATAGGCAATACCCGTCTACAAGTTATGAACAAAAAAATAAGTTTTTCAATTTACTACAATTTCCGGTGGGCAAATCAATAATTTGGAAGGGTGCAACGCCACTCATATACATTTCTCAGATGGAACCATTCAACCTGTAATTGTAGATATAACTAACCAAAAATTCCAGATATAACTTCACCCATTAGAAAAAACAGGCTTGATAAAAGTAAACGGTAAAAAACATCTGTATAATAGATACTTGAGAAGAAGAAACATAAGTTATACTAAAACAAAATGATGTGATTACCAATTTCTTTCCCAAGAAAGCCTGATCAACATTTGTTATCAAGGCCTACAAGAGACGTGGCATTGTCAGTTAGACATGTTAAATTCTACACACTCATAAATTAGCTCAGATGTCTTTCCAAACAATAACGAGGACAAACAGAAGGCCAATTAAATAATGGATAAACAAATAATAACACATACCACAATAGAGACTTCAATGAAGGGCAATTAAATTCCTTGGACTGAGAATTAATGAATCCGAGTTAATCAAATCGCATTGTTTGCTTGGTTGGACTGAAACCTTTCACATACATAGCTTTTAGCCATCTATTTGCCTCGTCTGTCCTCCCATGCTTAAGAAAACCTTGTACTAAGATTTCATAAGTCCATCGATTGGGCTCATACCCTTTCTGTGACATCCTATAGAACAATGCACAAGCACGGTCCATGTTGCTATTACTGAAACATCTAAGTAATAAATTGTACGTGTACACGTCTAGCGGAAAGCAGCTAGCAATTACTTCTTCCAAGTTCTCAATCTGTTGGCTCACCCAAATACGACCAGAAAATGCACCAATAAGCAGACCAAGGATTGAATTATCAGATATCTCGATTTGCACCTCTCTTAGACGAACCCAAGCCTGGTACAGCTCTTGACTTTTCAAAGAATGCAACAGAAGTATGTTGCCAATAAAGGATGTAATGTGGCGGCCAACTTTCTCTAAGTCCTTAATGAGGATTACTGCTATATCGTATTCTTTATTCCAGCAGAGCAACTGTATAAGAAACTCATAGCAGTCATCGCTTGGAACCACTCCCTTTTCTCTCATTTCCCTAAGAAAATTAAGTGCAATATCTGCTTTTTTAGCCTTGCACATACCAGTAATCATGGCACTGTAAAGTCTTCTCCCTATCTTTCTTCTGTGACGCAGATCATCGAAGTAGTTCAAAGCATCCGAATATTGTTCACTCTTCAAATAACTCTGCAACATAAGAACATCAGAGCTCAAATTAGGTTCAATCCCACTACGCTGCATCATCTCTAATACTTTTCTAGCCAAATCAGGCCTTTTGGCATGCCCAGCTCCATAGATGAAGAAGTTGTATATACGACAAGTAGGTTGCTGGCAAGACAACTGCATCTCCAATAAGGTGAAAAATTGGTTGTCTGGATTTACCGGATCTCCCGTATCAAATAAAGAGCAAATTACATCTCGGAACAGCTTATGAGTTGCTGAGTGACCATGTTCTTGCATTTCAATCAGAAGTCTAGCAGCAATATCACCCTTATTTAACTTGCAAAAACCGTCAATCAAGTTGATGTATGTACTCTCTCTACGAACTTCACTTATTCTGTTAAGTTCCTCATGTATCAAATAACCATCTTCTACCCTCCTAGTTTTGCAAAGAGTTGTAATGAACTTGTCATAGGTGGAACCACTCGGCATAAGATTCCGCTCTAAAGCAAAAATAACCAACTCCTTCATCTTATCAAGCTTTCCCTCTCTGCACAAAGCATCTGCCAATATAGAAAATGTTTTCCTACCTGGAAAATAACCTTGGTCAAGAGAAGATTTCAAAACGCTGTATGCTTCGTCAACGCTGCCATCTCCGCAGAAAGTATTGATCAAATAGTTGTAAGCCATACTATTGGGCGTGAGCCCAAACTCAGACCTTGAATCATACAACTCAATCGCGATATCCAGCAT
This sequence comes from Rosa persica, assembly GCA_025331145.1. Taxonomy (NCBI): domain Eukaryota; kingdom Viridiplantae; phylum Streptophyta; class Magnoliopsida; order Rosales; family Rosaceae; genus Rosa; species Rosa persica. The sequence goes on along the minus strand of WFKR01000005.1, from coordinate 43,080,812 downwards.
TCCCACTTTGCAAAAGAAGCACAATGCAGCATTCATAGTGACCGTATCGGGAGATATCTCACGCTCCTTCATCTCCAACATGAGATCACAAACCTCCTCGAGTCTAGCCTCCCTCAAAAGTTTACCAATCAAAATATTGTACCTAAACACATCGGGAACATACCCTTCCAATGACTTCTTGCTCTGTAAAAACTCCAATGCTTGATCCAACCTCCCGGCCTGAGCAAGGTCTCCGATCCACACAGCATAAGCACTCTCCATAGAAACCACCCCCAAGTCCCGAAACTCATCCATCAACTCAGTAGCACGCTCGAACATCTTATGCTGACACAATGCACGAACAAGAACCCCCACCGCAGAGCCATTGGCCTTTCCCTCAGTCACTAATCTTCTCAAATACCCCTCCGCCTCATCCAGCAAGTTCTGCTTGCAGAACCGCTTGAGCATCACCGAATGCGTGATTTCATTCTCGAAACCCCTCATCGAGATCTGATTAGCTACGACCTCAACGGCGTCGAAACACTTCTCCTCCACCAGAGCATTCAAAAGCACATGGTAGCCAAAAGCATCCAAGTCGAGTCCCTGGAATCGCATTCTGCCGAACAGCTGCAATGCAACCTCAGGCTTGCCGGAGACGGCGTAGCCCATGACCAATGTATCATGAAAGCGAACGCCGTGGTCGTACTTGTGCCTGCGGAAGTTGGCGAGGAAGTCGAGCATGAGGGACATGAGCTTGGCGCGTGAGAGGATCTTGAAAATGGCGTTGAAGGTGGCGCGCGTGTGGCGGAAGCTGTGCTGGCGGCCGACCCAGTCGAAGAACTTGAGGCAGGAGAGGACGTCGTGCTCGTGCTCGTGGCCGTAGCGGAGGACCTCGAGCACTAAAGCCTCCGAGAGGTGGAGGTCGAGATGCGAGAGGGCGAGGTCGGCGGCGGAGTGGTGGTGGTGGGGGTGGTGAAACGACGTGTCGTTGAAGTGGTCGCCGTCGGAGGTGGCTTTGAGGATTTGGAAGATTTGGTGGAGGAGGAGGTGGTTGCCGGACTTGAACCATTGCTGGAAGGAGAGGACGATGTCCTTGGCCGGGATCAAGCACGTTGTAGTGGTGGTTGTTGCGGTGGTGAACGGAATTGAAGTTGAATCAATGCCGGTGAGGATGCCAAGTGACTTGGTCCTATGAGAAGAAGAAGATTTGGCTAGATTTTTCAGTGAAAAAAGCATATCTAAAATCTCTATCTGATAAGGGCTGAGGGGTTACTAGGGTTTATAGGGGTTTTGGGGATTTAGGGGCGGCCTGGCTGGGCGAGGAGGAGGTGAGAGAGAGATAAACCAATGTGATGTGGAGGGCAAATTTGAGGAGGTAACTTTGCCCACATTTGCAGCACTGATTTTTGACGTAGGATTTGGAAATCCAAGAGACACAGACGGCAAGTTCGACTTTTTTTTTTTTTTTTTAAAGAAAGAAATTATGCTATAAAATTAAAAACATAAAAATAAAAATCTCTTTCATACATTCAATGCTATAGAACACGAATTCTGTGATAGAAGATGAATTTTCATATTTGGGTTGACATTGCATGACTCACTGAAGAATCATCGAAAGTATGATAAGCACTTAAGGCCCGTAGGACATTATTAATCGAATGAACAATTGGTGGGCGTGAATACAAATATACAATTGCGCTAGAAAGACGCACAAAAGAACACTAATTTAGTGCATTGCCCGTTAGAAAGGCCCTAACATGCTCTTAGATATCTAGTTAGTGATTTTCAGAATGTTACAAGAAAATCAACCCATTCAGCAACAAACTTATGCTACTACTATGTTGTTAAACAATGCATTAATGACGGCGCTCAGGGTTACCTCAAGTGGTAAGGGAGGATTGTGAATTAGATTAGGATTATATTAGGTCAAGAGTTTGATTCTCCACTAATATAACAAAGTAAAAATAAAAGTGTTTGAATGACAGAGATCCAACCGAACCGTGTTCAGCCTATACATGTCTGTAAATGGATCAATAATTTTTGGGTTGCAAATATAGTTTTTATATTTTGAGACACTAGACTTTTGGCGTCGACAAATTAGCTTTCGACTCCGAATCAGTTGTTTTAAAATTTATAGTAGCTTTTGGTGTTAGAGAGTTGGTAATATTCTTGTTCTAACTTTTCAGTTCAATCAATAGTTCTTTCAAGAAAAACCATAGTTTTTTTTGGAGAATTTTAGTAGATTTTGGATTTGGGTGAACAGATTTTGATGTTATAGACTTATAGTTAGTAGCTTTCAAACACTGTGCTTTTTTTTTCTTTTTTCTGTTTTTGGGATAGTGGGGGAGGGGATGGGGGGATGGACTTCGACGATTTCTAATGTATCGTGCACAAGAGCCTCTTCCGACTTTAACTCTATCAGCCAATGACCTTTTCTGTTTCTCTTATTACACCGACTAACTTAAGCTTAATTATCAGGGGCCAAAATAAAAATGAAGAACTCACCCATCTGAGAAACCTTAACAGGAGGATGACCATGCGCCTACTCATATACCAAAAGGAACAAAAACAATATATATATAAATAATATAAATAAATAAAAACTTTTAGCACAAAGGCATTTAAACGCTGAAAAAAAAAAATCAAAACTTGTCTCAGATATATAAATCTCTCTCTTGAATCGAGTGCTACTTCCCAACCATTCTCATATCCTCAAATTTGATAAAATAAATAAACCAGAAAAGCCATGAACAAGAACCGCAAACCGCAGTTATGGGCTCACTGAAAAATTTCTCTATGTAATTGGCTCAACTTCTCTTTGTTTTTCACATATGCCATCATGTAAAGTATAGATGTTAGTATCGGCTTGCGGGCATGTAAGCATTGCCTTGTACAAAACCTCCATACTCCAACATCATCTGTTTGCAATCTCAGGTAACTTTAATTTGTATTGAAACTTTATCGCAGACCATCTCTAGTGGTAATTATCATCCTCAACCAAAATAACCACAACTAATACTATCTCAGCTTAAACTCCTTGAGCCCCATTCTTGAAATCTACAAGATTCGATCAACTCAATTTTAGATTATGTGCAACAATTGCATAGAGTAACAAAAGGGCTTTTCATTAAGTTGCACATAATATCATATGAGTTACTGTCGTTGATCCTTCATAGCAAAGCATTTGCAATAGCCTTGATTTGTTTCTTGCTCTTCACCCCGAAGTGCTTCTTGGTTCCCAAGTAGAGTTCATCCCAATCCTCTGCATTTCCCAAATAACCATATAGACAATTTGCTTCATCAGCCTCCAAGTCTTGCTTTCCATTGCTGCTGTTGCCGAGGCCAACAGAACTGATAGACCGCCACTCAGCCTTCCCATGTTTGTTATAAGCAAACAGCTTGTGAAGCCTTCCTGCTTCTTGCAAACTAGAAAATGTAGGCTGAAACTTCACCACCATGACACTCCCATCGGTAGGTTTCCCACAGTACGTATTGGCCTTCCTCCCGACAAATCCTATACCTGCAATTTAGTTGCAAGAGACTACCCATAACAAGAAAAGAACAAATACAGATCAAGCAAATAGAAAAAACATGTCATTCAAAACAAACAAACAAAGCATTTGGCCGAGAGAAAGTTCAACTACCAAAAGTGTGTTAAAGGGGGCATCAACTTGGTTTTTAAAATGTAAAAATGCAACTGTGCTGCATAGAAAGTCCGAGTAGAGAGTCCACAGTCAATCATCAAGATTCATTCATATTGAAACTAATGGATGCGGATCAATACTTTAAAATTTGGAAAATCATTCCTCTTCCCTGAAGGTTGTACTGATAAAAACAATATTAGCAAATCATTTTGATGCTATGAACAAATCAAGAGTGGAAGAAACGCTAATTTAAAAGAGAACAAAAAAAGGTGGACATCATGTCACACCTAGCTCCTATAGGATCCTGAAAAATCATTGAAATATGTGGGAAAAACCCTCGGTGACTTAATGACACTTACTTGTAAGAATAGCCTCAAGAACTTCAACATTTACCGTCAGCCTTTCATCTTCAGGATTTTTATTTGCTACGGAACTATTGTGTATGACAACAACAGGAGACCAGATAACTAGGTCCTCCTTCAGAGCCAAGGTTTCTGCATCTGGTAAATTCCGCTGAACCCACCTAGTGTTTGAGACTGTTGTACTGTCCCATCCCAAGAGCACACAAAGTGCTTTATGAAAACCCAAGTGCTCTGCTTTGAAACCAACCTTTGGTGACAAGAAGGCATGCCTTGCTAAGGTTGCTGTTTCTACAAACTCTTTGGCATTGCTGATACAACAGAAAAAAGATTGAGTTATCATCAAGGCAATCCATTGAAGCCTACCAACTAGGTACAATGACTCTGTGATTTCAACATTATGTTGCAGGACATGAGGTAAATGGGAATAACTGACCATCTTCATTACTCAAAAATGAGAAATATATCCATGTGGGACTCATGTAGTATAAGCTTCCATTAAAGCCTACATGAATTACGTAGGATGATAGAGCCTGTTATTATAGTTTAGCTGTGAAATTATGTTGAAGCCTAACCATATCACTTCAGTATTATGTGGCAGGACTAGGTAAATGGGGAATAGCAGACCAACATCATGGTTCACAAATTAATAACATATCCCTAGCATGTGACTCATGTAGTAGTGCATGCATGAATGAAGTTCAGCTATTATCAATATCACTTTCTTAAACAAGTAGCTTTCTAAGCTGACATAAAACCTGGACAAATGAAGACTTACTAGGTTACAAGATCTGAAAGTGCCAGAAGCTATAGATTTAAGTACGCTGAGATTTCCACGCTCCGCCCCGCGGATAAAACAACAAGCAAGAGAGAGAGAGAGAGAGAGAGAAAGAGATTGCCAATGGAGGGATTTCTTCCATAAAGGTATTTCAGACTTCAGAGTACTGAAAGGGGATGGTAAACCTACAGTTATCATATCTGAATATCTTCTACCAAAAACATTCAAGGTCCAAGGAACTTCAACTTCATGACACTTGGAACAAAAAAAATAAAAAATTAATAGATGCAGCAATGGAGGGAAGAGGGGAGGACATTCTAACAAACTAATGGTAAGTAAAGCATCTATCAAAAGAGTCATCAAACAAAGGAAAGCTTTTCTCATAAGCATCATAATGCATGAGTATGAGTTCTCTATGCTCTAATATCAAATTCTATAGCAAAACTTTTGGCATTAACCATTCAACAGCATATTTTCCCTCGCTTCCGATCCACATACAGGGAACTCAATACCAATTCTGGGAGCCAAAGAAAATGCCTTAATTCAGTCCTAATTGCTCATAGATGCATTTTCAACAATGTGGTTACTACAAGAGGTCATAGGCTGCCAAAATTTGAAAATCTCGCTTTCTAACAGGAAGAGTTAATCTCCGTTTCTCTACTTTTTACAATGTTCACTTTCCATCAACCTTTTACATCATCTTTTCAACTTGTAAGCTGTTAATGGGAGTTTATACTTGGTCAGGTCGAGTGAGCATTATGAAACTAGATTGAAACAATTAAAATATAAAGGTTCCTCCCAGCCAATCATAAGGAATATATGATGTACTGACAATAAGAAAGCCTGTAGAATCTAGATATCCAGAAGCTACTCTAGGCCAATTAAATTTATCATTCTCATGGCAGAGAGTTCAAATCCTCTAACCTCCTTGAACCCAAAAATTAAGAGTAACAAGTCAAAACCTCCAAGACAGACCAATATTCTCAGATAGTCCCTCCAAGAAAACCCAGACTCCAAATCAAAGTGTGGCTATTTGTCTTGTTCAGGAAGATAACTATAATTTAAAACCAAAACCTAAATGCACTTTATCAGAGAGTATCAAGTCAAAACCTCCGAAACAGATCAATATTCGGACTCTGCCAGACTCAAATCAAGGTGTAGCTATTTATCTTGTTCAGGAAGATAACTATAACTTAAAACCAAACCTAAATACACTTCTATCAGATATTAAATTGCTGTAAGTTAGAGTTAAAATTTAAACTTAAGTACATATAATGACTTAGATGACAGACCTGGCACACACGCAACACTTTCCTCCTTTTCCTTCCATGATTTTCCTTCTTTGAGGTGGGTTCTCAATTAAAACATTAATGAACTTAATAAAGGCATCATCTACCAGCTGCATGAACTCCTTAGAGTCTTCAGGCGGTTCTTTCTTTGCAGCTCTCACATCAAGTTTTGAAAGACTACCCCCTTGAGGACGAACACTTCCATTAAAATCACCTTTCTTAACATTTGGAATGGCATTCCCTTGAGGATGAATGCTTCCAGTAGCATCTGTCTTAACTTTTGAAAAACCACCCCCTTGAGGATGAATGCTTCCACTAAAACCATCCATCTTGACTTATGGAAGAGCACATCACTGAGGATGATAGTTCCCAACAGCAGCATCAGTCTTAGCTTTTGGAATACCATCCCCTTGCGGATGAATACTTTCACTGAAGTCATCTGTTTTTCTTATTCGAGATTTGTATTGTTCTCGATGTTTGAAACCTAAGATGTTGATATTAGGATCATTTGGAGAAGGCCCCAAACGCATCTTCACACTGCCAGGTGATTTCATAGGTGGTCTCAAACGCTTTTTTATGCTTCTAGTTGATAATGTGGGAGGTCCCAAACGCTCCTTTACATGTATCCTAGCAGATTTGGATTGTTCGCCATAATGCTCTTGCGTAGATGCTGGCAGTTCAGAATTTGGTAACAAACTGTCAGAATTCAGGTTGTTGATATGCTCAGCATTCCATTGATCCTCTCCATAGCACATACGCCATTGCTGCTCTCCAGAGGTTGTGATGCCTTGATCATTGTTCCATTGGTCCTCTTGTTGCTCTCCGTCGGTTATCCCACCTTGATCATTATTACATTGATCCTCTCCCAAGGTCAAACCTTGTGCAATGTTCCTTTGATCCACTCCACGGGTCACACCTTGGTCAATGGAACCTTGTTCGGTGTTCCTTTGATCCACTCCACGGGTCACACCTTGGTTAAAGTTCCATTGCCCATCTCCACATATCACATTTTGCTCCATGTTCCATTGATCCTCTCCACATGTTGCAGCATATTGTTGAATATCTTCATTAGCATATTGCTGCTGCATATCTTCAGTAGTAGTCAACTGCATGTCAACTTCATAGCTCGAGTTCCGTGCATTACAAGAGGGGTTCAAATCAGGAAAAACTTAGACTTTGAGTGATTGCCAGATTGTTGCTCCTTCATGGCAACTTTTCTCAATGCCCACCTACCCAGAGGGGTCATGGATGCCAGGCTTTCGGCTGCTGCCAACCTCTGTTGGCAACCACCATAAGCCTCGAGCAAGCCTTGATCTTCATCAGGCAGAGCCAATCCCTGTAGGTTACCTTCATATGATAAAGGTTTAACCACTCTTTCATGATCAACATCTACTCCTAATCTGAAGCCCTGGGTTTCATTGCTCCGGCACACCTCTGTTCTTGAATTAGAAGGATCCAAAACTTCATCATAGCAGGGGATTGATGGTTCACTTGTAGATTGATGGTTGGGGAAAACATTTGTTGGTTCCATATAATCATGATATTGGTCCAACTGGCAATTCTCATGAGTGCCTGCTCCAACAGAGCTATTGCTACCACCAACCCTGTACACAACAGAATCAACAACGCTTGGCGTCAAATGACTTGGAGGCCTCGAGTCTTCTCCAACACCGGCCATCTTTTTATAAAGCAAGTCAAGAAGGAACAAGGCATCCATGTCACCATTGTCATTTCTTTTCATTCCAGGAACCTTGTAGTCCCTACCCATTTCCTCTTTCGGACTCTGCTGAGCCCACCTGGGGTGCATCAGCTCATTCTTTCTTGGTGTTTGACCATGAGAATATCCACCATGGCCAATAGGCCCCTCAGCCATTGCTCTGCTTTTGTTAAACTCATCTGAACAGCAAAAATCCTCATTCAAAGCAATTGGTGAACTCCCATGTAAGTGTCTTGGTGCAAGTCCTTGAGAATATTCAGCATGGCTGCCACCAGGCCCCTCAGCCATTGCTCTGCTTCTGCCACGAAAAACCTCATTCAAAGCTTCTGATGAACCACCAGCATTGTCTACCAACTCATCGTGTCTCGCTGTTTGACCCTGAGAACACCCACCATGGCCCATTTCTCTGCTTCTGTTGAACTCGCCGCGAAAACCCTCACTCAAAGCAATCGATGAACCTCCATAGTCCACTATCTCATTCTGTCTAGGTGTGTAACCTATGGGCAACTCAGCCATTGCTCTGCTTCTGTCATATTCATCTCGAATGCCGTGAAAACCCTCCTTCAAACCCATTGATGAATACCCAGTTCCAGAAGTAAACTTGGGCTCGTCTTCCAGAGTAGTGTATGGGATTAGACCATGGTCCTCTTCATTTTCTTGGAGACCAAGAGGGGATTTCAGCACTGCCGACGTGACGCCACGATGATCAAAATGCCCATACTACTTGCTCTAGTCCACACCCAAACCTCTTCCGCCATAACCCATTTCATAATCCAGTCTATAATACCCACTCAGGTTGCTATAATCCAAGTTGGGTCGGTTCAGACCCGGAACATTTCTCTGGTTAGAACCCGGATTCGGATTCGGATTCTGGGCCAGCAGATTGTTCCACTGAAACTTCATCGACAGTGATTTGCATTGACGCAAGCCGCCGCTCAAATGTGTCTGCGACGGTTTCACACGGTTGCCTATCTGTATCGCCGTCGTCTTCATAGTACTCTCTTTAGGTTTGGTCCGAACCCGAAACCTGACCCGAGTACAAACGTCGGTATCCTTTCGTCATCTCACTGTTGTTAGTCGAAGACCGGCCCGCAAAGTCACAATACCTCTGCTTATTCATCCTTCGTAATCCGACGACAGAATATACGCCGGAAACCACGCCGTAGAGGAGTGATCGAGTTTTCCGAAGCGAACTTGAAAAGAGAGAAGGTGTGGAAGAAACGGCAGCATTTTTGGGGGCGTGACGGCGGTGGAAGTGGCGGTGTGGGCTTGTTTTCTTGGGTACTGGGATAATGGAGATTCAGAAGTGCCGAGAATTTTGTGAGAGGGAATGGAACGAGTAATAATTTCAAGTTTATTGTTGACCATTTTTTGGGGGTTGTGGGCGCTGATCGGGTGCAGGCGGATTTCGTGAAGCCGGTGAGGTGGCGAAAGATTAAATAGTGTTTCTATGAAATACTGGATTAATTTTGTCTTATTAATTTTTCTCATTTATTTGAATTTATATTATGGTTCAAAGAAAGCTTGAACTATTGATTTCACTTGATTGCTTATAGATCAAGACATTGACCAATATTGTTATGATATATGTTAATCGGCAAAACCAAAATTGATGAGAATAATTAACCATAAACATCAAGTGATATATATTTTATCTTTATGTTGGTTGGGAGATTAGAAATGAAAAAGTACTAGCTAGACAGAGTAATGAACATTCATTTGAGTCAATTTCTACTAGAAGATACTTGACCATTGAAGAGGCAACGTTTTATTATCTTGTTTTACGTATGGACTGCAATGATTTTGTTTTTTGTTTTTATTTTTTGTACGTGCTAAAAAATCTATAGAAGTCGTTTATAAAGTATATAGATTTTCATGAATCAATAAAAGTCTATTGTTAAAATCAATGATTTTAAGATATCAATAGTAGTCTATCAACTTTTTAAATAGTATGTAGACTTTTTTTAAAATCTGTCATTTAAAAAAAGTCTATACAAATCAAATACAATATACCCCCCTAATGACAATGTCCTGCCCCACAAACCTGACCTAATGGGTGGTAAAAAACATAAAATAGCAGTAAATAATGTTCTGACCTAGAGACTCAGTGCCTCAGAGACCTAACCTAATGTTAGAAAGGTCAACATAAAAACTTTTCTGTTTTGACTAAGTCTGCTCACAATCCGAACTCACCGTTTTATTTAACCAAAATGCACCGTCTCATCACATTGGGCGAATAATCTCCTTGCTGTCACGTGAAGGTGACTGCATTCCTGTAGTGATGCCACGTGTCTAGTCTATCAGCTTTTCCAGCTATATATTGCAATTGCTAGGATAAACGATCATGAATATTGATAATTGTTGTTTTCTTCTTCAATTTTCTCTTCTAGATTTACACTTGCTCTTCTGTTAGGGTTGGCTCCCTAACAATCTGGTATCAGAGCCCAGAAATGGTAAACAGAAGGGCAGGTGGAGCTCCATCGCATACTTCTGGTGAGCTAAGCAGCTTGGAATTTGATTTACAGGTGCATCGAATTGGGGGCGATGCAGGACTCTCTCTCTCTCTACTCTACGCACTAAAATGTTAGAGGAGCTGCGTCTCATGAGGCTAGCTACCCAGAAGGCAACTGAGGCCCCTCTAGTCACTTAGCTATCCTTTGGATCTTTACCTTGCAACAGGGGAGAACTCTAATCCTGGTGTGCTATCGGGATCGACATCCTCTACCATGGGTACTAGCACTACAACGACTACTGTCAGTGATGGTATATCTTCTAAACCCTCATCTTCAACTCCTCGTAGCCTTACAAACAATGAAGTACTTCTCGATTTTGTTGGTGATAATAGTACTGGTATGAATATGGTATCTGCCCCAAAAATACATCTATCTCTGCTTGCACATATAGATCTGATGAGTTGGATATTATGAGGGACAGGATGAGTAGCCTCAACAAGAGCTCGATTAAATTCACATATCCAAAAGCACTACTATTAGCACATTGATTTTGGATCTCAGCCCTCTAATATTGTCCGTGGACCTGTGTCCATGGCTGGTTCAACATATAATCAACCTGCTTTTGCTCTAGCCTCAACCTCACATTTTAGTGATACTGATCCTTATGTGATTACCTATACTGGACCCTATTCCCACACACCATACCACTTTACCACCCAAATTACACCAACACACCTTTTGCAATACCTGCTTATTTGAATGCTCAGAATCCACCCCAGATGGTGAGTAATGTTCCTGTCTTGAGTTACCTTATAAACCAATCTCAAGCACACATGCAACAGCACATGCAGGGCCTTGCAATGGTAACCACACCACCACAATATCATAATCCATACCCTTATAACCAGCCTCATATGTATTGTGACCCTTCTCTGCCAACCATGAAACTAATAAAGTTAGAATTTAGTAGTTTCAATGGAGGAGATCCAGTTGAGTGGTTGAACAAAGCTGAACAGTTCTTCGACTTCTATCAGATACCAAAGGATAGGAAATTGGCTATCGCCACTATGCATTTGGCTGATAAGGCTTCTGACAGGTGGTATATATTCAAGCACGAGTTCCCTTAAACTTGGGGTGGCCTTGCTGATTTTTTTATGAGAGAATTCAGTGGGTATAATGTGGTTGATTACCAGTCAGCTCTAGCTAAAATGAACCAAACTAGCACTTTGGAACAATATATGGAGCAGTTCACTCGATTGTCGAGGAGAGCCCCAGGGTTTTCCTAGCAAGTCTTGCTTTCATGCTTTCTGGGAGCATTAGAAGGTGAGATTAGAGCTAATGTGAAGGCACTCAAACCTAAAACATTGTATGAGGCCTTCGAGTTGGCCAGGATTTATGAAGACAGAGATAACTCCCACAAAAACCAAGCTAGAGGTCAGATTGCTGCTAGGAATGCTCTTGGAGGACCAGCTAGCAAATCCATGACTAGGTTGTTGCGAAAGGAGAAGGAAGCCTTAATGGTGCAACTTAATCCTATTACACCTTCTGAAACACCAGTGGGAAGGCAACCTGAAATCCAAAAACTAGTACAGCAGTATGCAGATGTGTTTCATCAACCTACTGGGCTGCCACCTGCAAGGGCTCATGACCACAGGATTGAACTACTTCCCAACACACCGGCAATCAATGTAAGACCTTATAGATATCCACATTTTCAAAATTTGAAATTGAAAAATTTGTGCAGGAAATGTTAGACAATGGTATTATAAGGCCTAGTGTTTCCCCATTTTCATCGCCTGTATTGCTTGTAAAAAAAAAAAAAAAAAAAGATGGTACCTGGAGAATGTATGTGGACTATAGGTCACTCAACTCTACAACTGTGAAGGATAAGTACCCTATCCCTGTTGTGGATGAACTCATTGTGAGGTGCATGGTGCAACCATATTTACTAAGTTAGATCTTCTGTCTGGTTACCATCAAATCAAGATGAATGAGGCAGACATCCAAAAGACAGCTTTCAGAACTCATTCAGGCCATTATGAATTCCTTGTCATGCCATTTGGCCTGACAAATGCTCCTTCAACATTCCAATCGGTTATGAATGATGTTCTAAGAAAACAACTGAGGAAATTTGTGTTAGTTTTTTTTTTTTATGATATCCTGATCTATAGCCCTATGCTAGATGCTCACCTGACTCACTTGCAGATTGTGTTTAAGTAGTTACAACAGCATAAACTCAGGGTCAAGGAGAGTAAATATAGCTTTGGAGTGCCACAGGTTGAGTATTTGGGATACATCATCAGTGCTTTAGGAGTGGCAATGGATCCAGCCAAAATAGAGTGCATTAGGAATTGGCAAAAGCCTAAGCCTGTCAAGGGATTGAGAGGGTTCCTTGGTTTGGATGGCTACTACAGGAAATATGTAAGAAACTTTGGTTCCATTGCTAAACCTCTCACATACATGCTCAAGAAAGACGGATTCCTTTGGAGTGACACATCAGATAAAGCTTTTGAAGCACTGAAACGTGCAATGATTTCAACACCCGTCTTAGCCATACTTGATTTCACTAAGCCATTTGTGATCGAGTGTGATGCATCAGATAAAGGAATTGGGGTTGTCCTTTCACAGGAAGGGCATCCAATAGCATTCTTGAGCAAGGCACTGGGGCCAAAACACTCATCTTGTCTGTTTATGACAAGGAAATGATGGCAGTGGTCTTTGCGGTACAACATTGGAGGCCTTATCTATTAGGACGTCATTTCACCATCTGCACGGATCACATGACTATTGAATACTTTCTCAAACAAAGAATTACTACACCTGCTCAGCAAAAATGGTTATTAAAACTTATGGAATATGATTATTCCATCCATCACAAAGCTGGGAAAAATAATGCGACCCCAGATGCATTATCAAGAAAGTTAGAATTGGCAGCCATCACAAGAGTTTCCCTGCCAATACACAATTTTGTGTTGGAAATGCAGTAAGCTTGTTTGAAGGATCCTGAAGCTACAGCTCATATGCAAACCTTGCAGTCAAACAGTGGCATCACCAAGCATTATTCTCTGCAGAACAACCAATTGTTCTACAAGGGTAGATTTTTGTACCAAAAGTGGACAATTGGAGGATTAAGATTATGCAAGAGTTGCATGAAGGTGTTACAGGGGGCCATACAGGAAGGACTAGAACATACCAGAGAATGAAGAGGACTTTGGCTTGGCCTGGAATGTTAGGAGATATAAAAGAGTATATTTCTAGGTGTCACGTCTGCCAGCTCAATCACTATGAAATCATCTCTCTCCCAGGTTTACTACGACCAAACTCTATACCTGAAAAGGCTTGGACAGAATTTCCATGGATTTTATAGATGGTCTACCTGCTCCAGATGAATAAATAGTAATTTGGGTGGCCATAGACAGGTTGACCAAATTTTCTCACTTCATTCCCATGTCTCATCCATATACAGCAATTTTTGTTGCTCAGCTATTTGTCCAAGAAATCTTTAGATTACATGGAATGCCTGAAAACATAATCTCAGATAGGGATCTAGTTTTCTTAACCTTGTTCTAGGAATCTTTTTTTAAACTCCAAGGTACAAAACACAGTATGTCTACAGCCTACCACCCCAGACTGATGGTCAAACAGAGAACCTGAATAGAACCTTGGAATAATATTTGAGATGTGTGGTTGGAGAAAAGCCTCACTCCTGGGTCCAAGCTCTACCTTGGGCTGAGTGGTGGTATAATTCAGCATTTCACTTTGCAATACAGATGTCTCCTTTTCAGGCTTTGTATGGGTATGCCCCTCCATCCATCATTCCTTATCTACCTAGATCTACTTCAATGGCTAAGGTGGACCAGCAGCTGCAGGGTAGAGATGAACTCCTAGCCCTGCTCAAAAGAAATTTACAACTTGCACAGGCAAGAATGAAACTCTTCTATGACAAAAAAATACAGAAAGGGAGTTTGCAGTAGGTGACTGGGTCTATCTAAAGCTGCAACCATACAAGCAACAGTCCCTTCAACAATAGGAATTCCACAAACTATCTTCTAGGTACTATGGACCCTATGAGGTGCTGGAGAGAGTGGGAAAGGTAGCATATAGGCTGAAACTTCCATCATCTGCAAGAATCCATAATGTGTTCCACGTTTCCTTGCTCAAGAAAAAACTGGTGAATCAGTTACTGTCACATCTCAGCTACCACATGTGGTTGATCCTGATAGCCCTAGGTGGGAGCCTGCTGCAGTGCTGGAACAAAGAACCATAAAAAAGAAAGGCACTACTGTTAACTAATGGCTGGTACACTGGGTTGGGACCACACCAGAAGAAGCAACTTGGGAAGATACTGAAATGAGGGCTAGATTCCCAACTTTTGACACCATTTGCCAAGCGTCCTCATCATCTTCAAGTTCTGATGCAGATACTGTAAACTTGAGGTCAAGTTTTAATTCAAGGGGGTTCGAATGTTAGAAGGGTCAACATAAACTTTTCTGTTTTGACTAAGTCTGCTCACAGTTCGAACTCACCGTTTCATTTAACCAAAACGCACCGTCTCATCACGTTGGGCGAAGAATCTCCTTGCTGTCACGTGAAGGTGACTGCATTCCTGTAGTGACGCCACGTGTCTAGTCTATCAGCTCTTCCAGCTATATATTGCAATTGCTGGGATAAACGATCATGAATATTGATAATTGTTGTTTTCTTCTTCAATTTTCTCTTCTAGATTTACACTTGCTCTTTTATTGGGGTTGGCTGCCTAACACCTAATGGGTGGGTAAAAACATAAAATGACAGTAAATAATGTTCTGAGCCGGAGACTCAATGACCTAACAGGTGAATCAACTTGTTTTTTAGTACTACTTTCGTGATCTCGAAGATCCATCTTCTTAATTTCTTGATAGCGCTCTAGTGATATCAAATTCAAAGGTATAATGCCTATCTCCCTATTATGACTCTCGTAATACCAAGTTTAAAATTTGAATACCCGTTGTTGTCTACTTTGCAACCTGAATACAACATAAATTTCTCGTGATGTTCACACAAATGTGTTCATATTTACCTGAGATTCTGTTCTATGTATCAAACACAAATGCACAATATCAAATTGTTTTGCAGAATCTTTGGGTGTATTTGGGGGCCAATGCCATCATTCTTAAATTTGGCATACCCCAACAGCCATGGCTACCAGATTGGCTAGCACATTTTGAAACTGCAAACCTACAGTGGATGTAACAATGGCAATCATTTGTCCACATGTCTGGGGTGTAAAAGAAGAACGGCTTAATCATTTGCTCGAAGAGAGCATATATATATATATATATATATATATATATATATATATATATAGATATATACTTACGTATACATTCCTACATTCATCAAAAACATTCAACTAATTAAAGGGACCATATATCAGGCTGGAAAGTCTTCTTTAGCTTGCATGACATGTACTTCGAATTACATGTATTGCACATACAACTTACGTACCATATGGTCCCAAATCCTTGCATGATGCATATATGCATGCCTAGAAATTTTGAACAAGAACAGAAACGACTAATCCTCTTTACCTTCACAAATTGCATCAGACCCTAATAACAATCACAATCATATGAGATTCTCATTACATGTTGAGTCGATTTGACTCAAATCATTTTAAGTGAAGAACTCGTTTTAAGTGAAGATATAGCTTATATTCTCCAATAACAATCACGTAAAAAGACTCTACACATGATAAAGAGCCTCATAAAAAGCATTGAGAGAGAAGAAAAACAAAATTTATTTGTGACAGGTAGCTGTAACTGCTTTTGAGTCTCTCCTAATCTGTCTTGTTCCCTAAGGCTTCCACTCCTCAACACAAAACTTCCACCCCAAGCACCCCTTTCTTGACAGACACAGGTTAATCACCACTGCTCTTTTAAACCTAGCTGTCAACAGATTTTCAAGTCATATCTAACAGAAGTGAACCTCATTTTAGAATTATTATGAAAAAGTACATGTATTTCTTCATTTGTACACCAAGAAGTGAAGAGTGCACTAATATAGTATGTGTGTAGTTTTGTACATAAAGGAATAAGAGCTGGAATTAGTTACCTGAATTTGCCAATACACCAACTTGAGAAAATAGCTATCTTACCAACACAGACAGATCCATTTTCATATTTATTGATAACTAGAAAAAGAAAAAGAAAAAAACTGTAGCCTGTAGGTAAGAACAGTACTGTGCATTTGCAATAACTTTGCTACAAAGAATATCAATTTACGTGTTATCAAGTAGGCTTTTAAGTAAAGGTGGAAAGAGGATTAGAGGGTTTTGAGTGAGTCTTGATATATTCAACAAAGCTAAAATCTACTATTAACTTTTTGAATGTAAAGTAAGTAGCTAGGCATTATGGTCATTCAAAGTCATATTGTAATACAGTTAATGTTGTAAAGCAAGCTGTGTTGATGGGTTTCATACCTTTAAAGCTAGCCTTTCTTATAACCCACCTACAACAGGTGAAAGACAACCATCATTTAAAGGAAAAGGAGAAACTAAGAGAGGATCAATAAGAGTGTTTCAAGGGAGAGAATAGGGGTTGAAGAGGAAGCAATGGCAACGCCGAAACAGTTATGGGAGCAGCAGCAATTGCAGATGCAGCGTGTCAAGAACTCCGGTGCCATTGTTAGTTACAATGGGAGTCCGGTTGATGACAAGGAAGAAGAGATGTCAAGGTCTGCATTGGCTATTTTCCGTGTCAAGGAGGAAGAGATTGAGAGGAAGAAGATGGAGGTGAGAGACAAGGTTCAAGCTCAGCTGGGACGAGCTGAAGAAGCAAGTAGGCGCCTAGCTGAGATTCGCGAAGTAAGTAAACTGCAATTGCCACTAAATTATGATATTGTCCCCCTTTAAAGCTTACAAATACCTTCTTCTAATGCAATTTGGAATATGGAAAAGTAACTCAAGAGTTGATGGAAGTTTCAACTAGCAAGTGAAGGACTAAATTTTTATTGAAAATGTTAACTAGCCATGATTTAGGTGCTTTGTTGTTTAACTGGCTAGGATTCAGAGGATGTTCATGTCACAATTTGATATTGGGAAGAACAAGAAGTTAGAGATTTCAATTTGTGTGAAATTATATCATTCTACATTTAAATTGTTCATCCGAAACTTTTCAATGAAGTTATAGAGGTTACTTCACTTCAAAACTACTCAAATCTTTCAGGAGCTTGAAGCACTGACAGATCCCATGAGAAAGGAAGTTGCAAATATTCGGAAGAGAATAGATATAGTTAACAAAGATTTAAAGCCGCTGGGACAGAGCTGCCAGAGGAAGGTGGAACTATTTTGGCATCAATCTTTACACACACACACACACACGCATATATATTGTCGCTGTTATTTATAAGAAACGAAGGTTAATCATCACAAGGCATTTGATTTTATCTTGGAAAATCAAGTACTTGGTCTTGTTTATGCATCTGTATGATACAAGTCATTCAAATTCAGTTGTTCTGCACAGCTACAAGATTATAATCGCTCATTCATATGGTATTATTTTCTATAGGCAGTAAATGCCTCAAACAAGCTTCTAAGGTTCAAGCTAATATTTTGTATTTTGTTTCTGTTAACTTTCCGGAGTCGTCTGATGGATTTGTATAATGGTCACAGGAAAAGGAATACAAGGAAGCAGTTGAGGCTTTGAATGAGAAGAACAGAGAGAAAGCTCAACTACTTTCCAGATTGATGGAGGTAAATTTACTTAATTTTTGGAAAGAGCTTCATGATATTGAAATACTCAATCTTGTTCAGGTGATCTCTAAACTAGTGTATCTTCCTTACTTAATTTTGTAACCTTTTTCACATACATGATTTCTTTCAGCTTGTGGGTGAAAGTGAGAAAATGAGGATGAAGAAGCTGGAGGAGTTGAACAAACATGTTGAAACTCTGCGTTAAATTGGACTGTGTTTTAACATGTATTGAAATGTGTTGTGCATGTGTGCTCTAATTAGAAGCTTAATTTTTCTTGGTTTGTGATTTTCGTTTGTATATTTCACTGGCCATGTATTCATGAAGAAAGGTTTCTTCCACTATGTCCTAAATTTGGTAGGGTTATGTATCTTTGTGTGCTAATGAAATCATGACTTGAAAAGTGAAGTGTCATTCGTCATCTGGTTCAGCTACTAATCTTATATCACTGTGTGACACACCAAGAATAATGGTATATGTGTAGATCGAAGATATATCTTCGACTAACTTTAATTTGTGAATGCCTGGTCAACGTTTTAAGTACTAAACCTGCTAGAGTTCTTTTTCTTCTTTTAGTAAGTACTGATAGATTAAATGGAAGGAAGAAGTCCGACGGAGATATTCGTGATGGGGGTACTATTGGACATCTACATTTGACTTGGGCTTCTCGTTTCCATGCTAGTTTGGGAGCTGGAATAAATTTTAGAATCAAAATTTTGAGACACTATTTATTCAATGGTCTACAAATAGCTTGGCAAAGTAGCATTGCTGACAGCCTGACATTGACGCTGAATGTGATTCTAAAAGTATGTGTTGTAATTGAATCAACTATTGCAAAGTGCTGATTGTGGGCGACTGCAATTCCAGACTGTCGCATACAGATCGTGAATGAAACCTATTGCTGGTGGCCTTGGTCATGCTGCTGATCATGTCTAAGAAGTTTCTCCTCCTTCTGTTATGGAAATGATAAGTGCTGATGCGCTGGGTCTTTTAGGCTGGAATCGAGAGGAGTTGTAGTGTACTTTCCTTTGCTGAATCTCTATGTACCAAAACTCCAAATGAATAGACAGATATTGGAGCAGCACTAAAAACTTAAAACAAACAGCTCACATATACAAGCCTTGTATATGTGCATTCTCCTCAAGGTAGAGTGGCACAAGGGCATAAGATTAGGAGCCAGTTTAATATGGTTGTGCTTATAAGATAAGTCACCTTATGATGTGATGTGATGTGATGTGATGTGATATGAGAATAAGTGGTTGTTAAGTAAAATAATCGAGTGTTTGATAAATTAATTTTTTTTAAAACAGTGGCAGGCAGAGTATCAGATAAACTTAAAATTAAAAGTAAGTAAGCTGCTTTCATAAGTTAGGCTCTAGGAACTCATGTTTTGGGTTCTAAATTTAAATGGCCTTGGCTTGAGAGAAAAAAAAAAAGAGCTTTTTTTGTAGTTTTACCATACACGCTACTGATCATTGCTTTAAATTTAGAGAAAATGTTAGGTAGGACAGACGTCCCACGTGGCTAGTATGCCAAACCAATTAGTTCCGATGTAGGAGAGTAGTAGGGAATGTTTTGGGTACGGGTCATCATGGGCTGGGTTAGGGTCGGCCCTATCCTAAAGTTTAGGGCTTAGAGTCAGGCCGAGCCGGGTCTAGTTAAAGTCAACAAAATTTAGGACAGGGTAGCGTAGGGACGGGGCTTAATTATGATAACCATTACCCGTCCGAAAAGCCCGAGCCACTAGGGTCGAGTCGGGCCGGCCTTCCGAATATGGCCAAAAGGGCCTTATTTTGTTTAACAAAAAGAAATACATTATTTTTATTTTATTTTTTTCTCAAATTGTTGGTCAATGGTTATATAAGTAATACAAGACTCATTGTTTTTTGTTGATCATATTTTATAAATATATATATATATATAAATATATTTATATGTATTGAAATTAACATATAAGTTATAACATTTAGGATTAAATTCTGCTTACTATCCTGTACTTTTTATGGGTTTGTCAGTTCAGTCTCTGCACTCTCCAATTTCATTAAATTGATCCAATTCGTCACCACTCAGTCAATTTTTGCTATTAAAATGCTGACGTGTGACCTTCTCACAGGAAAAATTCTCAAACTACACATCTCTAGGCAGCCTGCCGACGCGTCAGTATTGTGAATGCAGATGGATAGTTTGAGAATTTTCAGCAAAAATTGACGGAGTGGTGACAGATTGGATCGATTTGATGAAATTGGAGAGTGCAAGGACTTTTCTGATTAAATTAGAAGTGCAGGGACTGAACTGATGAACCCTTGAAAGTACAGGGTAGTAAGCATAATTTTTTCCTAACATTTATAAATATTAGTTAAAGCGGTTGTATTCAATTAACTACCTCTCTAAATCTCTCTAAATTAATTGTTGTTTAACAAAGGAAACAAAAATAAAGAAAATAAAACTTAGGAAATCAATTACCAAAAAAAAAGACAAGTTGTATGTTACAAAAAAAAGAGAAACATATTAAAAAAATAGAAAATTATTAGGGCTTAATTGGGTAGGCTTAAAGGGTTGGGCTAGGCTTGGCCCTAAAGGGTTCAAACCGGTCGGGCCTGGCCGGGCTTAATTTGCATGGCCCATACCCTACCCTATTTGAGAAAGGGTCAGGCTTCGGCCTACGGGCAGGGCGGGCTTAGGGCCAAAGGGCCATATGATGACCCCTGGTTTTGGGTATTTATTTTAATAAAACAAGGGTGATTTCATAATACAATTAAGAGACAAAGAAACATGATCGATTGGGTGTACCAGCCACGTAGCACGCCTACCCTACCTACAAATTTCTTTTAAATTTATGTTGCTTATAAGCTTTCCTTAGAGCTATTATATTTTTTTTCTTTCCTTTAAGGAAAAGGTCAGAAATTTAAGAGTCACTTACCAATAAGTGATTTTGTGTTTGTTTCTTCCTATGCGCAAAGTCTTCTGCGCAATTAACCATGCGGTCACTTAATTAATATAGAACCCAGCCATCTTATTAAAGAATATTAAAATTAGGGCTAAATACTGTTTAGTCCTTGAGCTTTTGACCATAAAACACTTCAGTCCCTGACCTTCTAATTTCACACGTTTAGTCCTTGTACTTCAAAATTTCATACCAATAGGTCCTTGCCATCTAAAAGTCGCTGTGAAATGTCTATTATGCCCTCAGTTTTTTTTTATAATAAATTTATTCCTTTCTCTCTTTTTTTTAATTCTTTTTTCTTTATTCTTTTTTTTTTCAAACAGAAAGAAAGAAAGAAAGAAAAACAGAAAAAAAATAAATAAAAAAACAGAAAGAAAGAAAGGGAAAAAAAATCCTTTTCCAAAAAAAATAAAATAAGTAATTAATTAAAAAAAAGAACTGAGGGCATAATAGACATTTCGCTGTGACTTTTAGACGGCAAGGACCTATTGGTCTGAAATTTTGAAGTACAAGGACTAAACGTGTGAAATTAGAAGGTCAAGGACTGAAGTGTTTTTCGAGCAAAAGTACAAGGATTAAACAGTATTTAACCCTTAAAATTATAACCAAATTACGATATTGTCACCGCACTTTAGTTTAAGCAAACTAACACCTTAAAGTCAGAAATAGGCCGAAACATTACAGCATTTAATACTTTCTAGCTTCCAGTTAAGCTGGTAGAATGCTTTTAATAATTCATCATAAAGAATTACAAGAAACTCTTAAAAATAAGAGAATAATTAAGCTAATACAACAATAATTCTTCATCATTTCATTCATCAATGACTCTTCTTGGCCATGAGTTTTATGCTTGTTTGTACTTCCATGACTTGCGTTTTTATCTTATGAACATTTCTTTCTATATGCATTGTGTGAAGCTCCAAATAATGAAAAGCTACTAAGTGTTAGACCAAGCATTAAGAATTCACCAATTCTTTGTTCACAAGCAAGTGTAGTTAAACCAAGCATCAAGTTAATAACACTAGGGCAAAGCTACTAAGTGTTAGTAGCATTTGGATAAAGCCACTGAGGTTTAGTACTTGCTAGTAATCGAGTAAAGCTATTAAGGGTCATAAGCAATCGAGTAAAGCCACTGAGGGTCGGTAGTAATCGAGTACTAGTATCAAAAACACAAATTCTAAAAAATAAATAAATAAACTCACACATAAATATCAAAGAAAAAATTGAAATATAAAAAGAATATTATAATTTGAGTCTTAATCAAAATAAAGTTTTAAATCATGCAGAGAAACTTATTTTGAATTGAACATACACATATCTGAGAAATTCAAGGTAAAGAAGTAAATATGGTTGAAGTTGTAAATCTAAGTTGAAATTTGAATGCTGGATAAAGATCCCTCTGCCTTGAATCTAAAACACGAACTTGATCTCGTTTCTCTCTCTCTATCCAACTCTTTCTCTCTCTAATTCAGTAAAGAGATGAAGATAAATGGAAAAATTTGAATCCTGCAGAGAAACCCATTTTGAATTGAATGAGAAAATCAAAGTAAATACATTTCATGGTTAATGATCCATCTGCCTTCAAGTAATAGATCTGCTCGTTCAAGTTCTCTTTGACAAAAAAAAGTTATAGATCTTGTCTCTCTCTCTCTCTCTCTCTCTAATTCAGTAAAGAGATAAATACAAAAGGATAATGGTTCATCCTTATCTATTATACCCGAAGGGATATTCTTGTCATTTCATTCCGCACACAAAAATTAGAAAAATAAAAAAAATTCTCCCGCACGGACTTGAACTTTCTGCTTGGGAAACTTTTTTGTTTGTATGGATCTTCTAGATCCAAGCCCTGCTTACGACACTTATTTCTCAAATAATGTATTTTATGGTAATTTGCTAGAAATTTAATGCCTCCTGAAAATCATGCACTCATGTTTCAGACCATACATGACCTTTCATACCGAGAATATCATTGAAGTCTCCAACGGTGACCCTAGACAAGGTATTTTGATCAATTAATGGACAAAGCAATTTCATGATAAGCAGTGATCTCGTTTGCGTGGATGGCCATAAAAATTTGTTAACCACCAATTTGTTCTCTAGGGCTACCCTTAGCCCTCTAAATATTTTACGATGTTTTAATAAATGAACAAATATAGGCAGTAGATTTTTTTTTTAAATTTTGTTTTATTTAGTGGAAGACACAGTCCAATGTCTACCAACCAACAAAATCAATGGAAAAAATCTTCGGAATTTGAAACAAAAATGATGCATAAATAGTAAAACAGGTTATTGAAGAACATAAGCTTGGGATTGAGTTGCCAAAGGCAATAAGGTAATAAGCAAATAATAATCTTTTTATTGCATAAAGAACAACCTTGAGCAAAAGAAGATTCTTAACGGGAGCTAATAGAGTAGTGACATACATGACCCTATAATTCCAGCATGAAGATTGATGATATACAATAAATACTCTCAAAATTACCAGATAACTCAGACAATGGGATATCGTCATGGACATAATTTTTTTCTACAGTTGACCTTTCAATAGTAAACACCTCGTTGAACTTAGTGTCAGGATTTGGTGAGAATTAACAAGGAAAGGTAAGTCTGAGTTGGAATTGGTTTGTCTTCCTAATTGGACATGGTTTATGTTGAAGTTTAATCCTATCGGGAATAAGATATTTTCTCCTGTACGAGAATGTTTGGTTCTTCTATGACCAATTGGATTGTAATTGGGGTTCCTATATATAACATGCAATGGTAGTAAACCAAGGTATGGTCGATACAATCATCGACAAGAGAGTGGTCTCTTGAGTAAGGGAGCAAAGATGTTAAGAGTAAGTATAACTCTTGGGAAAGAAGGTGAGTTCTTAGGAAATTCTATGAGTGTGGGTGTAAAAGGTTACGAGTAACGGTTTAAGTTATGACGATTTATCTCAATTATATCTTGCACTGTAATTATTCTCATACTGAAGAACATGTATCTCTTGGGAGGATGTAGACATGGATTTGTGTTGAACCACGTTAAATCGAGGTGTTCTCTTGTTGCTTGTCTTGTGGTTTGTTTGCTTTTCTATCGATATATTCTATGAGCCTTGATGGTAGAGATTGTAATTCCCTATCAAGTGGTATTAGAGCTGAAAGTTCAGCTGAGCCACTCATCATAAATGTGTTTGTAACAATCTATTATGACAAAGCTTAAAAAAAAAAAAAAAAAGGTACGAGGTCAGATCAATAGCCATGTAAATTATAGTCAAAATTAGACTCTAATTCTAGACCATTGATCAGATAACAACTAATGGTAGAGATTAAAAAAAGTATGTTATTTATTTTTTAAATAATATCTCCCATTATATCTTTAATCACAAACCAAGATTTTTTTTTCTCAACCTCAAAACAAATTTTACTCTATGTTACATGAAAATTCAAAACTAGTTTTTCGATTGATAGTTTGATATCGTGCAATGAATGAGAGTAGAGAATAAAGTAACTTAATAGATAATCTTGATTGGTTTGGTATTCCAAATTGGGTTTTGTTTATAGTAAATGAACGATCGAGAAAAAAAAGAGGATAAACATCTGCTTTTTATTTTAAAATATACATTTATTACAAAAAAAATGATTATTTCATCTCAAAAATTAGTTATTATCTAAACTAATGGGTAAGGATTAGAATATAATCTTAACTATAAATTGTGTTGTTATTTATTTATTTTATTTTTTTTAGAGAAAGGAGGTTAGCTTTTATTGAAATAATTAGTGTTAATGTTTAATATTCAGCGGTAGCTAAATTATGATCAACGCAGGTCCGGTGGGCAGACCGTTACTTGGTATTCAGTATTCCCGCTACATGTCAAGTGAAATACAAAGAGGGCATCAGAGGGAGACCGCGTCGGGCGGTCTTCTCTTCTCCGATGCCTAAGTTAGTCAATGTATTTGTGTTGACACGATAACAATAGACAAGTAGTAGATGCGTAATTAATGAGGAGAGAGGAGAGAACCTTTTATAGGTGGGGAAGGAGCTGATCTTCTCCATGTTTTCAATGTGGGATTGACTTGCTTCAGTTCCCAGTTTCTGGAGCTTCTGATGCTGTGTTGGCGCGGCGCGTGGCGGCACGTCAGTGGTGATCTGGGGGTAAGCCGGGGCCGAGGCAGTAGCCTACTTGGCTGTATTCCCATACGTGACTCCTATGGCAGGAGCTGGTATTTCTGGCGATAGTATGAGCGTGGCTCATTATAGCTAATTATGCTAGACAAATGCTCATGTAAGTACAATTAGAAAGCTTATAGATTACAAACTTCATCTGCTAAAGCAGCTTATATAAAAGAGGGTGCTAAGAACTAAAAAATATCATTTGGAGCTGAGGTACAAGAGGCTGCCACAAGGTGAGCCACCTTATTTGCAGTCCTTTTGGTATGAACAACCCGCATATTTGGGTTAGCTGCCAAAATAACACCCAAATCATCATATATACATCCCAGAACTGATGTATTAGGTCCATTCTTATTGACAAACTACTGCTGCGCCAATATATAATCAGTTTCAATAATAGCTGGCAAGAAGGATTGCTCCACCACAAACTTCACCGCCTGCTTATAGGCCTCTACATCTGCATGCTCCAGAGAGATCATGCCATGCAATGGCTTACCACCACCGACAAGCATAGCACCTAGCCAATCTCTTACAACAAAGCCTCCACTTCTTTTTGTAGTTGCATGGTTATAAGAACCATCAACATTAACCTTGAACCATCCAATTAGAGGAGCAACCAATCAAGTCACCCTCACTTCTCTAGGTCCACTTCTACCTAATTTCATGTTATGAAATCTGAAATCTTGTAGTTTAGAAACTGTCTTGAGCAACACATCACTGACCGAGCTAGCTTTATCATCCCAATTATGACAATTTCATTCTTTCCAGACAACCCACAACAAGTACACTAACTCACCCAAAGTTTTCAACGAGAGTTCACAAGTACAAGCACTTAATCATTCCAAAATATTATGGTGAGTAAAATGGAGATTGTAACAAACCTGAGCCACTACAACAATGGTATGAAGGAGCTGCTTAGTAAACGAGTAGTCACGACAAATATGAATAGTACATACCACTGCCATAGAGCACAATAGACAAATCATTGATTCTAAGTCAACCCTTTTCAAAGCCAATCTCTCCAATGAAGGCAAAATGTCATGAGACACCCTCCAGATATGTATCTAAGCA
Source organism: Rosa persica (assembly GCA_025331145.1). Classification (NCBI taxonomy): domain Eukaryota; kingdom Viridiplantae; phylum Streptophyta; class Magnoliopsida; order Rosales; family Rosaceae; genus Rosa; species Rosa persica. Next base: position 43,054,695 of record WFKR01000005.1, on the reverse strand, counting down.
GAGTTAGGTATATCAACCTTCCATATTTCTTCCAAAATTGTACACCTACTGACAGATCAAAAGGCCACCTAGAAGAGGATGTAGAAAAAGAAATTGATAAGCATTTTTTATTGTAAACTTACCATTTTTTTCAAGTCTCCAAGTCTCTTCATCATCCACCTCCCTTGACGACAATGAGATAAAAAGTGTTGCTTCAACTTCTACCACAGGAAAAATTCATTGAATCAAAGTAGCATCCCAAAAGCCAGTTGGATTCATCAATTCACTCACCAAAGTGATAGCACTAGCTAGCCACACTATTCCTAGCATGGGTTACAACTAGGAACACCTAGAATCCAAGAATCAGTCCACACCTTCACAGTTGTTCCAGTACCAACTTGCCAATGTGTTCCTTGCTATAGTAGGTTATGTGTACCAAATATGCTTCTCCAAGAGTAGGACGGGAAACGATGAGGTTCCACATTCCAAAAAGAATCCTGTGGAAAATATCTGGCTTTAAATATACGTGCACACAAAGACTTCTGATTATTAACCAAAGGCCACGCTTGCTTTGCTAACATAGCTGTATTAAACTCACATAATCTCTGAAACCCTAAACTCCCTTCTTCCTTAGGGTTATAAAGAGCCTTCCATGTCTTCCAATGGATTTTTTCTTTTATCAAGAGTACTCCCCCACCAAAATCTAGCACACATATACTCCAAATCGTCGCAAAAATTTTGTATAAGTGAGTAAAGCTTGTGCTACCACCCTAATTAGAATATCATGGCCTGCACCACTCAACAACTTCCCTTGCCAGTTAGCTTCCTTCTTAACCAGATTCTCCCTAATATATTGGAACGTAGCTGTTTTCTTTCTACCCGTAGAAGTAGGTAACCCTAAATATTTCTCATGTGAAGCAACAACTTTCACTCCAAAAAAACTAGCAATCTCATCTTGCATATAATCTGTAACATTCTTGCAAATATACCACCAAGCTTTTATTAAAATTCACCAATTTCCTAGAAGCTGGCTTGTAAGTTTCAATAACATCTTGTATTTGTGGACTCTAACGAAGCAAATAACAAATGACTTACTGAAGCAGCTTTACTACAAATATCAATCTCAGGTAATAGACCTGACCTTTGTTTATGTTGGAGTAAAACAGAAAAGCCTTCAGCACCAATAAGAAACAGATGTAGATATAATGGGTCCCCTTACCTTAAACCTCTACTAGGAGTCACAATGCCACGAGGCTTACCTTGTAATAGGCTTTCCACGTAGTAAGAAAGAATATCTAACAGAGCAGACACATTGCATCACCATTTCAATCCATGCAGAAGCAAAGCTATATCTCTCCATTACCTTCTGAAGAAAAGTCCATTCCATTCTGTCATAAGCTTTACTTAAGTTCAATTTCAGGGTCATCTAGCATTCATTTCCCTCCTTTTTGTTATGGATAAAATGGGCTAGTTCATTTGCAATCAGAATATCACCCATGATCAATCTGCCTGGAACAAAGGCACTTTGAAAAGGGGAAATCAACTCTGGCAAGATAACTTTAAACCTGTTAGCTATAACTTTCGACTAGATTTTGTAGATAACGTTACACAACTCAATGGGCCTCAAATTAGACATATGTTCTGGGTTGGATACCTTTGGAATTACGCAAATATGATTGAAGTTTATTTGTCTAAAAAGTTATCCTGACTGTAAAAAGCTCTGTACTGCTTCAGTGACGTCTTCCCCAATAATATCCTAGTAATGTTGGAAAAACATCAGAGACATCCCATCTGGACCTGGGGATTTAGTCAGATACATTTGGAAAATAGCATATCTTACTTCATAAGTAGAGTGCTCAGCACATAACTATTTATTCATATCCTGATACACTCATAGTTGAATTGCATCCAACGTTGTATGCATAACCTCCAGGTCAATATTAGACTCAGAGAACATAGTATTAAAGTAGGAAACCACAATCCTTTCCATACCTTCATCATCCTCACACCATTCACCTATTTTGTCAAATAAACTAGTTAGAGTGTTCTTCCTCCTTCTATTAGCTACCTTTATGTGAAAGTAACCGGTATTTCGATCACCTTCTTTCAACCAGGTAACCTTGGATTTTTTTTTCTTTTTCAAAATGACTCATCTTGAGAAAGTAGGGTTTGTAGTCTCTCCATTAACCGCCTCTTCTCAGCTAGTACAGGTTCAGTAATAGTGACATTGATCAACTCATCTAGGGGTCATCATGGGCCGGGCTAGGGCCGGCCCTACCCTAAATTTTAGGGCTTAGGGTCGGGCCGGGCCGGGCCTAGTCAAAGTCAACAAAATTTAGGGCCGGGTAGGGTCGGGCCGGGACTTAAATATGCTAACCATTACCCGCCTGAAAAGCCCGATCTGTTAGGGCCTCAAGGGCCGGGTCGGGCCGGCCCTCAAATAGGGCCAAATAGGGCCGAAAAGGGCCTTATTTTGTTTAACAAAAAAAAAACATTATGTTTTTCTTCTCAAAATATGGCTTAATGGTATATATTGGTGATAAAAGACTCATTGTTTTTTATTGAACATATTTTATATTCATATAATACTTGTAACTTATAACATTTATTAATATTACTTAAGGTGGTTATATTCAATTAACTATCTATATAAATCTTCCAATATTAATTGTTGTGTAACAAAGAAAATAGAAATTAAACAAAACAAAACTTATGAAATCAATTACAAAGAAAGAGATAAATTGCATATTATAGAAAAAAGAGAAACGTAATTAAAAAATAGAAAAATAAAAAAAATTATGGCTTATTCGGGCAGGCCAAAAATTTCAAAATGGAAATTGATCAATCTGACAATGCTCATGGAGGGTAACAAGCCTAATAAACTAGTTATACTACATTACAAGGCATATAAGGATTATGTGTGATCCAAAAATTTTGAAATAAAAATCGACCAATCTGAAAATTCTCATATGTTTATACAACATTGATAGGTATTGTGTAAAGAAATTAGGCCGATCTGCCGTCAATAAGGCGTCCAACGTAGCGGTCAACCCTTTGCACAAGCAAACTTCCCTAAGGGGAGCGGCACCATGCGCGGACAAACGTTGCGGAATTTTGACATTCGTAAGTAGACCCCCTACCCATGAGAGTGTGGGAGCTGAAAGATCGAAAAAAGTGAATTGCCAAGGACCGGTTAAGAGCATATTTGTTTTATGTTCTATTTAGGGTATTGAGTTGACCGGGTAGATCCAATCTGAAAATTCTCATATGTTTATACAACATTGATAGGTATTGTGTAAAGAAATTAGGCCGATCTGCCGTGAATAAGGCGTCCAACGTAGCGGTCAACGCTTTGCACAAGCAAACTTCCCTAAAGGGAGCGGCACCATGCGCGGACAAACGTTGCGGAATTTTGACATTCGTAAGTAGACCCCCTACCCATGAGAGTGTGGGAGCTGAAAGATCGAAAAAAGTGAACTGCCAAGGACCGGTTAAGAGCATATTTGTTTTATGTTCTATTTAGGGTATTGAGTTGACCGGGTAGATCGAGGTCCAACCGAAGGCGGAAATTGTTGAAATTTCTACCACTAACATATATTCATATGAAAACAACATCCAGCGGTTCATTTTAAAAAATTCCATTTCATCCCCCATTTTGCTCATGGAGGGTAACAAGCCTAATAAACTAGTTATACTACATTACAAGACATATAGGATTATGTGCGATCCAAAAATTTTGAAATGAAAATCTACCAATCTGAAAATTCTCATATGGTTATACAACATTGATAGGTATTGTGTAAATAAATTAGGCGGATCTGCTGTGAATAAGGCGTCCAACGTAGCGGTCAACGCTTTGCACAAGCAAACTTCCCTAAGGGGAGAGGCACCATGCGCGGACAAACGTTGCGGAATTTTGACATCTGTAAGTAGACCCCCTACCCATGAGAGTGTGGGAGCTGAAAGATAAAAAAAAGTGAATTACCAAGGATCGATTAAGAGCATATTTGTTTTATGTTCTATTTAGGGTATTGAGTTGACCGGGTAGATCGAGGTCCAACCGAAGGCGGAAATTGCTGAAATTTCTACCACTAACATATATTCATATGAAAACAACATCAAGCGGTTCATTTTAAAAAATTCCATTTCGTCCCTCATTTTGCTCATGGAGGGTAACAAGCCTAATAAACTAGTTATACTACATTACAAGACATATAAGGATTATGTGCGATCCAAAAATTTTGAAATGAAAATCGACCAATCTGAAAATTCTCATATGTTTATACAACATTGATAGATATTGTGTAAAGAAATTAGGCTGATCTGCCATGAATAAGGCGTCCAACGTAGCGGTCAACGCTTTGGACAAGCAAACTTCCCTAAGGGGAGCGGCACCATGCGCGGACAAACGTTGCGGAATTTTGACATCCATAAGTAGACCCCCTACCCATGAGAGTGTGGGAGCTGAAAGATCGAAAAAAGTGAATTGCCAAGAACCGGTTGAGAGCATATTTGTTTTATGTTCTATTTAGGGTATTGAGTTGACCGGGTAGATCGAGGTCCAACCGAAGGCGGAAATTGTTGAAATTTCTACCACTAACATATATTCATATGAAAACAACATCCAGCGGTTCATTTTAAAAAATTCCATTTCGTCTCCCATTTTGCTCATGGAGGGTAACCTCAATCATTTAAATGCAATGTATAAGTTATACAACTTTAGGAGGTAAATTGGTATAGACCAACATATTTGTAATTAAATTTGAAATTTTTATCTTATATCTACGCACATCCATTGATGAAATATTTAAAAATGTGATATAAAAAAATTAGCACGTTTTGCGGTTGTCACGTCATCGGTCAACCAAGAAAACATACAAGTGAATATGGTTGACCAATCCGATCGGGTTCGAAACTATGGTGAAATTGACTAAATTTTTAACCACACACATAATTTATTGTAATAATCACATCCAACGGTTGGTTTTCTCATTTTCTTTGAATTGATAGAGGTTGCTCTTTGGAGTGTATGATATATAAATATAGATTTATAAAAAAATTAGTGTCCATTCTCTTTGGAGTGTATGATATAAAAATTAGATTTACATAAATTAATTGGGTTCAAATGTTCAATCTAATACCCATTCTCTAAAATAACATATTTCTTATTTCTTTTTATGTAAATATGTAATATAGAAAAATAATAAAAATAAAATATAAATTTTAGGGTCGGGCCGGGCCGGGCTTGGCTCTTTCGGGCTCAATCGGGCCGGGCCGTAGGGTAGGGTCGGGTTTCATTTACATGACCCTTACCCTACCCTATTTGAGAAAGGGTCGGGCCGACCCGCCCTAATAGAAGGGTCGGGCCGGGCGGGCTTAGGGCCCAAGGGCCATATGATGAGGCCTAAACTCATCCAACCTTACCATAATACCCAACATCTGCTGCTGCCTACCATTGAACGTTATTTTTTCCTGCCATTCATCTAAAGCCATTCTTGTGTGAGTATTCTTCTTGGCAGCTAGAAACATGGGGGATCCAGAGACATCAGTCCTCCACGCTTCAGCCACAACACCATCACACTCACTGTGTTGCAGCAAATATTCCTCAAATTTAAACTGATGGTGTTTAGGTCTTGCACGTAGAGGAACCGTACTAGTATGCAGAGGTATTGGAACATGATCAAAATCACTAGGAGAGATGTTTCAGTCTTACAAACCCAAAGATGTCGCACTATGATTCCGTACACACTGCTCAATCTGTCCAGTCTAAGTTGAGTTTTAGAGCTCCACCAGGTCTATTGCGGCCATTGAAATCCCAAATTGAGCAATCCATAGTAGCCTATTGCCTCTCGGAATCCTCTCATTTGACTTTCTATCCTAAGTGGGCCATCTTTTTCTCTCCATTGTTCAAGATCTCATTGAAGTCGCATATGAGAGAATCAAGATCACCTAGGTCATACGACAACTGCCATGACCGGTCCATTTCCGACGCTATGGAGTAACTATCGAAACCTGTGAGATGCTATTTAGGGTTACCAGATCCTCTATCAATCACAATATCGATGTGGTGTCGAGAAAAAGTGCCAACATGAGCCTGCACATCCTTCGTCCAAAACATCTCCAAGCCGCCGGATATGCCATCACTCAAAACTTCCTTCGAGTGCACGCCCTAACGCCAAGCGGAAGGCATTGAAATTGGTCAAATTTCTGATCTTGGTTTCTCATAGAAAATGATCTGAGGCCAGTTTTGGTAGATGAGATCTTTCAAAGCCCTAATCGTCGTGTCATTGCAAATCCCTCTGCAATTCCAGCTAAGTATTTCCATGTCCATGGTAGATTGAATCTTGCTTTCTAGAACCCTAGAAAGTAAATCCTAGCAGAGGCTAGGTCGAGGTTTTATTTTTATTCTTTCTGTTATAAGTTATGTTGTTATTTGGTACGTCTTAAACGATGCACAACTTAAACCTTGCACTCAAACATCATCGTTGGTAATATAGTAATCAAGCAAGGGTCTGGTAATATAGTAATCAAGCAAGGGTCATTACCCGCTGAAGATTGTTTCTAAACTGCTAATCAAATGTCACTAACTACTCTAAACTATGCTACTGAATAGTTAACGAAAATAAATTAAGTAACTAACCTAAACTCAATGGAATTTTCTGAAAATTTTACAGGACACTAAAGACACATTGAACAACATGTACACAAAATTTCAGAACAGTTGGAGTTTATTTGCTATATGAAATAAATCTCGTAAAACTGAACACAGAAGCTAATCAAACATAAACAGATTTTATAAGATTCTAAAACTATTAATAGAAACAAAGCTAAGGACTCATTCTCTACCACCGAACACATTCATTCATATCAAAACTTAGTTATGGAATTCTAATTCTCAATTGAATTTACCCGAAATTAACTCACAAGCTCGAGTTAACCCATTACCCTTTCTTAGTTCCTCGTTAAGTGAATACAAGCTCACCACTTAATCTATTTTTTAATATGCAACCTAGACACAAGCTCGCTAAGTTTAACATATCAAAATCATTAAGCAAGAAAAGGGTTTGGATAAATCTAGAGTCACAAGTACATTGGTAGTCTTGCTAAACCTATGGTTTGAATCACATGTAATTCGCGAAAACATTTTGCTACTCAATTGGAATGAACACAAGACATATACGAATCTAGTGTTACTCCTAGCATTAGAATCCTAACTTATTCATTTAGTTGCGCACCTAAGCAAATAAGTAAAGATTCATCTTGTAGACATGGTTGAAACAAACACTCAATTGATAATATAGAAAACCAAAAACTAAAATGTCATCAATATGAATTGAACATGTTCGGGGCTTTGAAATCGCCCCTAGCTACAAAAATATTTAGCTAGACATAGTTATGAAGAAAACAAAAACTAGAAGAAAAGAAAAGGAAGAGATGATAGCTGGATGATGGCAGAAAGGATGTTGTTCGTTCTCCTCTTGTGCGGTAGACATAAGTCTAGACTAAATGTCTCTTTCTCTCCATTCAGCTCTCACACTTAATTATGCTCTATAATCTGGTCATCTCTCTCCCAATACTCTCCATATGCTGTCCATTCCAGCCCATGCTTTTATAGAGCTCCTAGCACTAGTTATTGCAGCTGGAAATATTTCTTTGTCAAAGATGAATGGCTGCAACTTTGTCAAAACTGGTGTGCTGTAGTTGTTGTAAAGCAATGGTGGCTGCAATCTTGTCAAAATTGGTGGATACAAAGCTTCAGTTTTTTCAAGAGTAATGTGCTGAAGCTGCAGTCAAAGTTTGGTGTCTTGCAACTTTGCCAAGTTAGGTGTGCTGCCACTTCAGTTAAAGTATCAGATTCTCGGAATGTCTGACCTTACTGTACTAATTCGGCCATAACTTTTTGTAGAAAAATGATATGGATGAACCGTTAAAAGTTCTGGAAACTAGACATCCAAGGCTTTCCAACCATATAAAGCTCATTTTCTCATTCGCTCTGAGATGTTCTCAGTTTCATTTTGAAATTGACTGATCTGCACAGGAAGATTTGCTGATTTGGCTTCTTTTCTTCTACTTTGCCTCATAACACCTACAAAACATAAAAATAAAGTAAATGACTCAAATAGATGGAAAACTAGCTAGGAAAACATGAAGAAATTAATATAGAATCATGTACATTTATGAGCTTATCATTATTGATCCAAGAAACTATAGGAATAATAAAGTATGCAACATGCATGTTTTAATTAATGGTAGTTACAAATGGATAGAGACTAAAAGATTAATAACAATAAAGAATTACCTTTTTTACTCAGAAAAAAAAAATTACATTTTACGCCAATTTGTAAACCATATGTTGAAGACCAACCAAAGCATCCATAGTTACACATTTGTTTAGGGCGTGTAGCAAAAATACAATTTGCTGATAAAAAATGGCATATTATTGATGTAATAACTCTGCTTCTTCTTCATATTCTACTATCTTATTAAGTGCTTCCATGAGACCTATAATCACTTTGATGTGTATCTTGATGAGGGCTTCTTTGATGTAATTCTCCCGATGCCGGTTTACTAAAATTGTCTCTATCATAAAATCTTGGTGTTAAGTTACATCCAACACAATGAATATATAGGGTAGTTTTTATTTTTTTCCACCTTTGGAGCACAAGTCATTTCTTTATTTAGTGGCTTTTCTCTATGTTTATTTTTTTGAGTAGAAACGATAACTTTATTGTAAAGCTGGTAACATTACAAAGGAACCTGCCACGAGGTGACCTGTACATATAAGTTCCCCACATATACACTTACATACGTTTGTTCGCTCATATTTACACAGAAAAAATCAGAACCCCAATACTCCCATCTATTTGTGTGGTTACCATAGCTACATCAAAAATATTAAAACCTTTAACAAGACAGCACTTAACACCCTAATTGTTGATTATTTATCAGTAAGGATTGAGTACTATCTAATAGGATATGTGGTAATTAAGTAAAAGAAAAAAAATTGTGGGTTTAACAGCAAAAGCACTAGACCAAAAGCCACCCTCAACCAATTCTATATGTGCCACCTCCTTGGGAATGGGAGGAGCCTATCTATGTAGATAAGAGAACCAAACCCAAGACAAAGATCCATAAGCCACCATTCAACCTAGCTGACCAAATAGCAGGCCCAAGATTAAGCTCAGACCAACATCCAGACCAAGACCCTACCTGAACCTCAGGGCCAAAAGGCCACCCTAGAAACAACACCTTATCAGCACCGCCACCACCTAAGGATCCCTACTAGACACAAATTTACGATCCAGCTCCATAATAGAACACAACATCACCACGAGCCAAACCATCATTCATCAACCTAAGGCGAGCCAGCCACCACATAGAGATCTAGTAAAGTAGTAGAACTAGAGCCTCCACAATCATCCCTATCACCAACTTGATCAGATCTGGCCATCGCACCTAGGCATAACCCAATCTGATTCGCCACCCCAAATGGATCATAGACCAATTCACGTCTTAGGAGTTAATCAAAACCAATGATAAATCTAGCATGTCTGGTGAGAGAGGAAATAGCCATCATGGAATAGCAACCAAGAACTGGGCATGAAGTGAGGTAGCTGATAAGAAACACCAAAAGAAATCAAAGACTTCATCACTAAGTAAATGGAATGAGGAGGTAGTACAATCAAAAAGTAGGGGAAGGAGGCTAGGTAGCCCTAGCCACCAATGCGTCTGTGAAAAAGTTTGCTATGTGTTTCTTAGAGTTCTCATGAAATCACATGAATTCATGAATATTTTATTTTGTGGCTTAAAACCACACTATTCTCTAATTCTATTGACTCTTCTATTATAGAAAATTTCATCCTCATCTACTAGCAGATTTGGAAGTGAAATAACTAGGACTTCAAGTAGGTCACTAGGTCACTCTTCATCTTGCAAAAGTCATCCATATTGCGGCTGCCATTGGTTTTGCTATTGCACTCACAACCTCAAACTACTACAAAGAAAGTCTCTTTATCCGTCCATATTAAGTGGCATCCTCCCTGCCCTAATTTTGTCAAACCTTCAATTGCTTCAAATAACAATAAGGCAAGTTAGTTCGTTATTCGAGACGTGAATGGTTCCCCTTTGTTGGTTAGTTATGAAAATATTGGTCAGTCATGTATCCCTGTAGTAGAATCCAGAGCATTGAGAGATGCATTTTGTGTAGCAGTATAAAAAATGCTTCTCTAAAATTAAAGTGGAAGGTGACTCTAAACTTGTTATTGAATGTTTTAACCAAAAATATTATCCTCCTTGGTGCATAAAATCAATCATTAAAGACATTGATTCTCGAATTTAAAGATACCTCATTAGGGCATCTTCAACGGTTGGAGCCAAACCCAAAATGAGACATGCTATCTAAATTGATCATCTCCAACATATGAAAAAGTAGAGTCAAAATGACACTTTCGTCTAAGAGGTTCCAAAATGACTAAGGATTGGAGTACGAAAGTCATCTTGGAGTTGTGGGCCACGACATGGGGCCATGATGTTGGCTATGCATGTTGCTTCTCTAGTGTCAATACACCTAAAGGAGATTGCTTTTGGGAGACGCGGAAGACGACAAAAAAAAGGGATGAAATGCCCTATGCACTGGAGACGCACATTCAACACACTGACAGTCGGCCCTGAGTGCTCCAGAAGCTGTTGTAGGCTTCCAACAGTCGAAAATTCTGCGGCCCTAATTCACTCTTCATGAATTTAATTCAAAATGGAAGGCCCAGATTTATTGGTAGAAAAATTGAAAAATAAAATATATAATTACTTAATTTCTAATCTAACGGTCAGGAAAATGTGATAGATTAAATTCAACGGTTAATAAGTAAGTAACGAATCATTAAACGAAAAAAGCTTGAAAAAATAAAAAAAATTCTGAAAAATCAGAAATTTTTTTTTACATGTTGGAATGGTGTTTCTAACAAATTCTATAAATATCAACTCTCATCTTCATAATCTTTTGCTCCAAAACATCTCCAATCTCCTCCAAACTTCTTCATTTTTCACCATTATTCTTCATCTAGCTAGCTTTCAATTTTTTAAGAAGATGCCCAACCCAAGATAAGAATGTTGGAAACCCGCTGAAGATATAGTCTTGTGTGTAGTTGTGGTTACCGTTAGTGAAGATGGTGGTAAGGGTACTAGTCAAGAGAAGAAAAAATTGTGTGAGCGTATACATGAAGTGTACGAGACTTGCAAGCCGGCCGAAGATTAGATTGGGAGGAGGTCGTGGGAAAAAGATTAGACCAGCATGCCAAAGATGACATCAAGCTCTTAACAAAGTAGCACTTCTTCACAAAAGTGGTGATCCACTGACAAGGTAATCATCCTTATTCTTGAAGTTTAATTCTTATTTTTAAAATTAATTTTGCAGTTGTTTTAGCATGTTATTTATATTGACTTATGTATAAATATATAATAGTACATGTCTAATATCTTTTTATTTATAGGAATTACAAGCTAAGTCAATATATCGTCAATTATCTAAAGGTGAGGAGTTTGCGTTTGTGCATTCTTGGCCAATATTAAAAGATACAAAAAAGTTTAGCGATCCTCCATCCATGATTGTCGGTAGCGCAAGTTGTCCCGCTCTATAAACTTAGACGATGACGACACACCTGTGGATGACTCCCCAAGCTCTTCAAATGTGCATGCACACTTCCCAGGTCAAAAAGCTCAGAAGACTGCTTAGAAAAAAGCCAGGCGAGACGAATTATGTGAACTCTTATTGCAAATGCAGAGGATTGCAGACCAAAGAGAGCTGATCTCGAACATAGGCTATGCCTCAGGGAGGAGACTAGATTAGCTGAGCACCGCATTGATGATACTCACACAATGACTGTGGATTTGTCAATCTTCACACCCAAAAAAGGAGTTATTGGGAGAGGAAGCAAGCACGAATTATGGAGAGGGAGGAACAAGGCTCTAGTGGTGGCGTATTTCGTCAACCCTCTTTTTTGCCTAAAGTACCTACACCACATAATGAAGATGACTCTAACTTGGACCTCTACGTGCCAGTTCAAGAGACTCAGTGAATGAGGAGAAGTTAGAGATGTTGTATTGGTTATACTTTTTCGCTTTTGTTCTCAATTATGAAATAAATTTGTTGCTTTCTTTTAACTACAAAAATGAAAACAAAAACTTGTTTAAACTTTTATTCATAACAATAAAACACACTCTATTACAAAAACATAAACACACAAACAATAAAATAAAACCACACAACATTACAAAGCATAAACACACAAACAATCAAACCACACCATAGCCACATTGCCAATTATTAAAAGCATGAAAATACAATCTCTTTATCTACTGTTCAGCTCGGCTTGCAGCTTCATGTTCCAGAGGTGATTAACCAAATCGCCTTGAAGCACTCTATGCACAACTGGGTATCTAACCCCTAGTAATGGCTCATGAACTCCTCAAGTTTAGGAGGGTTGCGCTCAACCTCATGATCATCCTCATATCTCGCATATAGTTCTGCTTTCCTTGATCTGATGGTGATATCATCGGCATCAAAAGGTGAATATTCGTCTTTTTGGCACTCATCATCGACAATCATGTTGTGTAAACGAATTCACGTCATCATGATGTGTTAGAGATACTCTCTATCCCATCCACGAGCAGGTCCTCTTACAATTGCAAAATGAGCTTCGAGAATTCTAAATGCCCTTTTCACATCTTTTCTGTATGACTCCTGCAGCTTTGTAAAATGAGCTTGCTCTTGCGTAATTGGATTTCTAATTGCTTTCACAAAAGATTCCTATTTAGGGTAGATCCCATAGACTAAGTAGTAGTATTGGCCATATTGTCTATCACCTACATGATATTTCACTCGAGGAGCCTCACTTGTGGGTATGTCGTTGAATAGTGGAGACACTCCAGGTACTTTGATATCATTGAGGGAACTTGGAAGTCCATAGTAGGTGTGTCAAATCCAAGTATCGTATGATGTGACCGCGTCTAGAATGATTGTCGGTTTTCCCTTATAATCAATGAAGTACCCTTACCATGAGGTGGGGTAGTTTTTCCACTGCCAAATACATACAATAGAGACTTCCCACCATTCTTGGGAACCCCATTTTGTTAGCAACATCGAGCAACCGCTGCAAATCCGACTTTGTTGGTTAACGAAGGTAATGCTTGTGGTACATATTCCCAATTGCTCTAGTAAAATGTTTCAGAATCTCCAAAGATGTAGATTTAGCTATGTCTAGAAACTCATCACATAGGTAGGCCGGAAGCTCGTAAGCAAGCATCCTCATAGCTCAAGTCAGCTTTTGTTCGGTAGATAAACCAACTCTGTCGGAGGGGTCATACTTTTGGATGAAGTAAGGATCGTGGTTGGCGACATCATGCATCATCTGGTCAAACACATGAGGTCGCATTATGTACCTTCTACAAAACACATTGCCCTCGAACTTGCACGACGAAGTGAAGTATAGAGTTTTCAGTCGTCGATCCATAGCTTATCGATCTCTTGCGGTGTACTGGCGCCCGAGCTGTGAACCACACCACTGTGATTCTTCCTCTGGATATGAGAGGGAGCTATCTGCATCACTAGGGCTCTTTGGCGATTTCTTGTAATAGCATTTTCTTCCTCTTGCATCATGATTTTTCGCAACCTATTCATTGTAGCAACGAACCAAAATTATAAAACGAAAAAGAAGTTCAGAATTTCTAAGATTCTGATATGAGAAGAGAAGTGCTTGTAAATTGGTGAGATATGATGGAGTGAATGACTCCATATTTATGGAGGGTTGGAAAATGATATCTGAAAATAGGATATGACACGTGGTAGATAAAAATAAAAAACGTAATCTAACCAGCCTTTCAACGACTGACAAGTGACATTAAAATTAATAATAAAGTTAATATGTAGAAAATCTTATTTTATCCGTAATTTAATAAAACTCATATCAACATACATATGGTGAATAAAATCTCAACTGAGATAGAGATAAGATATCAGATCCAAATAGTATCGACACGTGACACGAATGTATAGATCCCTAAAATAAATAAATAACTAAAAAATAAATTTAAAATTCAATTAATGACGATATATCATATAAAATAATTATATATGATATATAAATTCATATTCTAGTTAAATAATTTTCTAAAATAATTAAATTATAAAATGACTTTGATTTTTAACTAAAACTGTTGGAGATGAAAAATATAAATAAGTAGCAACGTCACTGAATTTTCATAGGACTTTTGCTTTCGACTTATAACATATCTTAGCTGGAGTTCAAAATCCTTTTAACTGTGGAGACGACTGACAGAAAGGGGAGAAGCATGGAGGGTGGCGCTGCCGCCGCCGCTGCTATTGAAACGCAGAGAAAGCCGAAGGTGGTGGTCATTATGGGACCCACAGGTTCCGGAAAGTCCAGGCTCGCCATTGATTTGGCATCCCACTTACCCATCGAAGTAATCAACGCCGATTCAATGCAGGTCTACAATGGTTTGGACGTTCTCACCAACAAGGTTCCTCTCCATGATCAAAAGGGTCGGTACTCCCTTCCCCTTTCTCCCTTTTTTTTCTTTGAATTTTTTAGAAATTTCGAGTCTTGATTGTGCAAATTGTGTTCGGTAATGAAGGAGTGCCTCATCATCTTCTGGGGACTGTGAGCCCAAACGTGGAGTTTACTGCTAAGGACTTCAGGGACTCTGCCATTCCGGTAAGTTAACCGAAAATTCCTACCTTTTACTCTTACTGTAAAGAATGCATGCTTGTATGTAATGGTTTGGTGTCATTGTTTTTGTTGTTGTTGTTTCATAAATGAACTGTTATACTTTAGGCTTGGAAATCTTGATACAAATGGAACTCGAGGCAGGTTTAACATTCTTACTACTAACTGGGTTATGAGCCTCAGTTATAGAGATAGGGGGTGCAGCACAAGTGCTTCATAGGAAGTCAAGTGTCGTAGTCAAACTGATTTTGTAAACTCTGTAAAGCGGCATTGTTGGATTACATTTATTGTAAAAGACAGACAGCAAGGTGAGAAGTATCAAGTGATGGTATCTCTTCTCCTTTGGGTCTTGCCTTTTTTCCTTTTTTGTTTTTGTTTTTTGGATTATTGAAAAAGAGTGCCCAAATCCCTTTGGTAGAGGTGGAAAAGTGAATGTTTTAACTAGGTCGGTGGAAAGAGCGATGGAAATGCATCCCTTAGGGGGCTTGGTATCGGCAGGGAAGAAGTGGATATATGACAGCTTCATTTTCCCAAGGGCACAATTTTTTCCTTTCAGGAGGGCCAAAATTTCAGAAAGTTATTGATAATTTTAGAGTGTTCGGCTTGATCTCTGGTTTGAAGATAAATAGGCTTGAATGTTCTATTTCAGGGAATAATTACTTGAGAAGGAAAGGTGGAAGAGTTGGCAATGATTTTGGGGTGTAAAGTGGGTAGCTAACCTTTCAAGTATTAGGGTTTCTGCTTGAGCTTAATCCCAAGGCAATGATCTTGGCAATGAGTATCCACTTTTTGTCATGCTACCATGGCATCTATATGTGTAATTCATTCTTCTTCTTCTTCTTCTTTTTTTCTTGGAATTTTGTGGTTCGAATCAATATGATCAGCAGATCAGGAGGTGGGTGAGTTAATTTTTTGACCTGTTTGAAAAATTTTAGGCTGGTTCCATCTAGGTCAGATAGAAGAGTATGGAAGTTGGAGATATCAGGAGTTTTTTATGTTAATCCTAGGCATGGTTTTTGGTTCTTCTCATGGAATATGGAAGGCTAAAGTACCTGTTATACTATGGTTTTTCCATTGATTATTCTGTCTGGTATTGACAAAGTGATGAAGCTTATGTCTTAGTATCAATTTATACAAAAGTAAGAGACTGATTTATTTTTTTCTTTCTATTAATCTCTTTAATTCATGGCCCTGTTTTCTTATAAATTTATTTCATATCGACAATTTGTAATTTCAAAATCATGTTGTAGAGATACATTGTTCTGGTACTTGAAGAGGATCGGGTAGAAGATGTACATAAGGATTATTTATGCCACACCCCTTATGCTTACACCTGATAAAGTCTTGCTTGATTAGGACGATTTTGTTCTACCTGTACTTGCTTGTAACTGGTACTGCTTTGATAATTATGTGAACTTCTTTACTGGCTGCATGTATCTGCCTTTAGCAAGTTTGTCTGCAGAACTGACTTTTTTCTGCTCTCTCTCACACCTCTTTTCTCTAGACTATTTCTTTACCCTTAAAAAAAAAAAAATCCATTTTCACCGTAGTTTCAGCAATTTTCCCTTTCACAACTTGCACCCAATGGTAAAATCTTAAACCTCATTAATCCAGAGAAATGTCTTTTCATATTATCTGACATATTATTTTTTGTATTTTTGTATTACACTTTGTTTAATAGCTTGGAATGAACCATTTCTCATTTTTGTAGCAATTGATATCCATAGAGATGCCCAAAACCGAACCCTTGCAAAATACCTGCCTCCTCACACCTGACTCCCCAAAAAATTCTCCTATTTTTAATCCACACCATGCCAACCAATGTCATAACATTTATCTTCCAAGTACTTTACCCATGTTTCCTCTTTTAAAGAACTAAACATCTCCTACAGTATTGTATACCATAATCTTTCAGGTGCAATTTTACACATCATATTTTCTGCTTCGTTTTCCTACATCAATGATCTTATGTCAGAAATTGTTTCTGGAGTCTAAAGTGAGTGGGATATTTCAGCTTCATGTTATGCTTTATTGTTGAGTGGTAAAAATTCTTTGGAGGAAGGAAGAGGTGAATGGTGCTGCGAAGATGTCTTGTGTTGGCAATCTTTATGGCGGTGTGGATGGAACGAAAAGGAGGATCTTTGAGTGAACTAGTATGAGGAAGTAAATCACTTGCAGGACAGAGTTCAATATTTGGCATCGCATTGTGTGTCGGATTCTTTAGAGGTTGAGATAGAGCTCTTTCAGGCTGTCTTTTTAGATTGCAATGCTGTGGTGATTAAACTTACTGATTTCTCAATTTCGTTATTCTTAATTTGGTAGAGATTATACATTATGTTCTATTGAAGGATGAACAAGATTTTATCAAAGCATATGTACAATGGGTGGATGAGGAATGCACAACCTGAAAGCAACGAACAAGATCAGTGATCTCTCTAACAAATACAGGATATAGATACACTCATAAACAAAGGCCACATCACTTCACAGCATTCCACATTTCCAACTTAATAGAAGAAAGAAAGTTTATCTCTGAAATCAAAGAAACTGAAGCCCATAAGGCTGACCAAACACTTAGTTGGTACATAGTTCTTCCACTCATACCACTGTATGATCCTAAAAGATTATTTTATTACATACCCAGAAAACTTCCAGCCAGAACCATCCCCACAGAGTTTTAGCTCTGTTTCTAGATTATAATGATTGAAGTCAATTGGAAGGATGCAACGTTCGTAGATTCTGTGTGTTATTTCTTTCAAGCTCAAGGGTGGTTGGTAGGGAGGGAGAGAGAGTGTTCTAGTTGTTCTGGATGGTTGTCCCTGTGAGGGTGAGGGAGTGTTGGTGAATGGTGATTATGATGACCAGAGAAGGTCGTTTCTTTTTCCATGATCTGATTTGTGTTCATTTTATTAGATTTCATGGGGTTCCTCAGCATTTATAGGATTCTATATATATAGGATTGATCAGGCTTTTTCATATAGATAGTGGTGATATATAGGATTTTTAATAATGGTGGTGGTGCAAAGTGAAGCTTGAATAGGTGCTGGAGCAATTGCCACCTTTAGTGGGTGTGGTCTCTGTTCACAGCAATGAAAATGCCAAAGTAATAGCTTTCATCTGGTCCTGGTGTTTTAGACATAGCCCAAGATTTCATGGTTGCCAAACATAAAATGTATGAACACCAACTTAAGTCAGTTGGGGCCGTTTGCTATAGATCTAGTGATTGTACTTGGTTAAGTTCATGATGTCCATTTTCTTTGACATAGCAATTGAATTTCCATGAGTTTTTAATATTCGGCAGAAAATTACTTGAGGATATGGATTCTTTCTGACCGTATATGATAACGAACATTTGGAACTACTTGCATTTTTTCTATTCTTTGTACCATTCTATACTCTGTTTCATTCCTTCATTCCTTTTGTTCTGCTTCCATATTGGGAATATCCACATTAAATTATATTGCAATCTGTTTATTTTTTAAACTAACTCGGCATATTGGGTTTTCAGCTGATCAATGACATCTTGTCTCGCAACTGCCTTCCAGTCATAGTTGGGGGTACAAATTACTATATTCAGGTAAAAGACTGTTTCATTATGGCATTTAGTAGTATATAATTTGATCTTTGTTATTTTTTTACTTGATGGACCATGCTCTTAATAATATTTAAATTTTGTTAGTCAAGATTTTTTAGTTGATTGGCCAGGACATGATTGCACCATCTCATTCATGCATATTGTTTAATCTAGATACTTTGACATATGGTTTAGAACTTAGATGTGAACTTCAAGATGATTATTATTTATTTATTGAATAAAACCAACTGTTGACTGTAGAAGCATATTCTGAGGCATTTATCATGTAAAGACCTAAATCCTAAAAGAAATCCTAGCAAACAAAAGTAGTGAAATATTTTTTAAGTAACCCTAGTAAAATGACATTGGAAAGAAGTGAGACCCTTGCTCCATTCTTAAACAAGCTTGCTCAGCCCTGTTGTGCAGGATCTCAAGTAGGCCAATATCATCCAGCAGGTTATTGGGGCTTACAACCTAGAATTTTCTTCATCATGCTGTTAAACCTTTAGGAGCTGCTGCCCACCTATGTTCTCCACTTCTCCATAAGATGCATATGTAACACTTTCTTGGGTATAACACTTGGTCGGTAACTAGAAAGTTCTGTTCTGTAACGGGCTAATTGGAACTGAACTATTATTTTATTTTTCTTTTTGTGTAAGGTTCGGTCTCCACAGTTGTAAATTTGTTAAAAATGTTTATGCAGAAAAAAAAAAAAAAAAGCTGGTCGAAACTTGACTACTTTGATTAAAACCGAACCAAAATGTAGTCCTACGACATCGTACTTAGGGCTTCAATCTACTATTTTCACACAAAGCACAATATCTCCATTTCTTCCACCCAAAATTCCAGTTTTACCTTTTCCGAACACTGATTTCAGGGTCTTGATGGTGATGTCCCAGTCAAGGCTGTGCATGAAGTGTTTGTTGTCGGTGAGGTCTTCTTCGTTGAGCTAATGCATTCTGTTGATTAGGTCCAGGTACTTGTTAGTATCTTGATTCATAGAATAAGCCAGGCGCTTGACTTTAGATAAGGTTTCCAAGAAGTTCTTTGTTTTAATTTTAAATAAAATAAAAGTGGAAACTGTTTTAACAACCAAACGGGGAGAAATCACTGTATATTTGCCTTCCAAATAAGAAGGATGTTTTTACTTGTATCTGTGTGTGGTAAACTGGCAAATTCATGTTCAGTGAATTTTAGTGGTGAAATATACCTTTATATTGATTTTGATACATAGGTTTAAGTTTTTTCCCCTTATTTAACATAAATATTTTCCAGCTTAATCATACTGTTTTTCTTTTTCTTTTGTTCTCCTTTTGAGTTTATTTTTACAACTCTATTCAGGCTCTTGTTAGTCCATTCCTTCTTGACGACACAGTAGAAGATATGGAAGAAAGCTTTTTAGGTGACCAGCCAGGTAAAGCAACAACTTCAGCTCTTGAAATTTCTTTTCACACTTTTGAACGATCTCTATTTATTTTGTTTATATGTATCTTTATTCTGGAAAAATAATCTTTTTTCTTTTCCCACCAGAAGCGGGACAACAACAGACTGAGCTGGCATTTGAAGTAGACAATTCCAGTTATAGTTATGACGATCTTAAAGTCATTGATCCAATTGCAGCAAACCGAATCCATCCAAATAATCACAGAAAAGTAGGTTTGCTATGTATTAAATAAATAGTGCTTTCCTGTTGAATATATAAATAGTTAAATACAGATTTTGTGTTCTTTATCATTTCCTTGTTTCTAAAGATATGCCTGAGTCATCAGGCTAAGTTGTTTTGGGACACATTTTATTATTGATTTTTCTACTAGCACGATCCTGACTCAATACTTAGAACAATCGATGGTCATCAGTATTGGTTAGTGTTTAAAGATAGACTGATTGCCTGGTGGTAGGAAATTAATATCTTGTGGACGTCATACATACAGGGGTAGAATATATTTGTACACAAATTAATAGTCAAATCTATATCTAATATCTAGTTTTTAGCTTTAGGATGATTCCAATTGCCAACTGTCTCCTCGATGAGGAAGTTACCAAATAGATGATTCAATAGGGCTGTAGAGATGCCTTCAATTTGGATTGGTATTTTATCGCAATGTTGCATGGGCACACACATTTCTCAAGTTGATAATTTTTATATAACAATTAGCAATGATTTCTCCTTCATAGGTATTCAGTGTTGAGAGGAGCAGTATGTTCTGGAGTTAATATATGTGTGTTTGTGTGTGTCTGTTTTTTGTTTTGTTTTTTGTTTTTTTTGTTTGTTTGTTTGTTTTTTTTTTTTTTTTTTTTTTTTTTGTGGGACTACTGCTCTCTGGTAGTTGGATGAATGAGTATTGTAAAATGTTCCATAAGTTTTCCGCGCAGTTCATTCTTATGTAGGGTAGGTATTCTAGTGGCCCTTAATCTTATGAGCTGTTGATCATTTTGCAGATTAATCAGTACGTTATTATGTATGCTCACCATGGTGTTCTCCCTAGCAGAATTCTTCAGGGAAAGGCAGCCAAAGTTCGTAATTTTTCTTTTCTTAAATTTCCACTAATATGTATATCAATTGATATCTCTGTTTAACTTTTAACTGAATCTTAGTTTCCAACCTGGAGGTGATATTTTAGTTTTGTACCGTCCATCTTCATGATCTGCTGCATATATTTTCCTCTTGACTTAAGACATTTGTGTATGATCTGCTTGAGCACACCAATTTCCTCTTATACTATTTCTACCGTCCATTTTCTGTGAACATTCTGTCAATGTTTTGTTTGCAACATGAGTTGCCATTTAGTCGTCTTGATTTTGTTTTACAAAGATTGAAATATGACAAATTTGGTTATAGAGATAGATGAAACCAAATATAATGATATTGAATCTTGCATGCTTCTGGACAGAACTGGGGTCGAGTTGATAACTTCAGATACAATTGCTGTTTTATATCTGTGGATGCTTCTCTTCCTGTGCTGGACCGATTTGTGGATCAAAGAGTAGATTCCATGATAGATGCTGGACTCCTTGATGAAGTCTATGAAATTTTTACTCGGAATGCAGATTATAGTCGAGGTTTCCGGCAGGCCATTGGGGTTAGGGAGTTCGAAAGTTTTTTGAGTCTGTACATAACTGAAGCCAGTGACAAAGGAAATCATTTGATAGATGGGTCAATGTCCTTAAAGTCACTAGACCTGGCTGATAAGATATTGAAAGAGAACATGAGGCTCATCCTGAATTCCTTGATTGACAGTCAACCCAACTCTGTGTTAAAAGAAGCTATTGAGAAAGTAAAACTGAACACCAGAAGACTAGTTCGTCGTCAGGTAAGTTACTTTTGTAAATATGTTTATCTGAATTCTGATGCTAAAATGTTGTTGAATCATTTTAGTACATTTCATAAATCTGTTTCCACACTAGAAACATTTCTCTGGTTGAAATTTCTGAAGCACTGGATATCTGTTCAGTATGTTGAACCTTAGGCCTCTTGGGTCTTTGATATTTTGAGAATCTGCTATTTACTAAAATGATATTTTGACCCATACATTATCTCTTGCTCTTGAAAAGAGTTTCCTCTTAATTAAGTTCTTCCCATCCCCCAAATTTTATTGCGCATTCTATAGCGGGCTAAGATTTATTCTTTTAGGGTCCATCGGGTACAGGATGTCAGCTGTTACTGTACTAAATAGGTATAAGGTGTTTGGTTGATGTTTGGTATGATCTGATACTAGAATAAATGGTACTAATTAGTACCCCTTTTTCATTTTATTTATTTTTGTTTTTTCCAAAACGGTCTCTTAGGTTGCCCACTCTTATTCCTCTCATTACTCATCACTCTTCTTACTCTCCCTCATCAACGTTGAATTTTTCTTAGCTGCATCATTTTTTTTTTCTTTTCAAGAAACTCTTTGCTGCATCATAGAAAAGGCAAGTCTTCATAATTGATACTTGATGTTAGATAGGGAAAATGAAAGTTCATCCTTCTTTTTTAACTTCTCCCATCTCTATTTTTCACCAATTTTGGGTGAAGCTTATTGAAAATTTGAATGTTTTTGCAAAATTTGGGTATTGCGGTTAATGAACTTGGTTATGGTTGTGCAAATTTGGGTATTGCAGTTGATGAATATTAACTTGGTTATGGACTTATGGATGAGCAAAATGGGATACCGCAGAACGTGTAAGAGATTTAACTAACAGAGAGTTTGATTGGTTATTGCAAAATTGATTATGGTTTTAAGTTTATGGATTACAAAAGGCTCAAGAGCAATACCAAATCTGCAAAATGATGAAGTTGCAATTCTACAATACCTGAATGTCAGAAGGATGAGATGATTTTACAAAGAGAAATAAATGTTCTGCATTGTGTTGAGAAACAAGGAGATGAGACGAACATGTGTTTCCTGTTTTTCAGATGGAAGAAAGAAAATTAGAAGCAAAACTTAGTCCACAACACCACGTGTAGCCTAAAGTTAGTCCAGCTTTAAGCCTAAACTCAGTAACATCGGGCTGTGTTTGCAAATAGAGATGAGCAACTATTGAAGAAAAATGAACACAGTTTAATTTTTTTATTTTTCTTATTTTTCACAGAAACGGAGGATAAATCGACTTGATACGTTGTTCGGATGGAACATACATTCCCTTGATGCAACCGAGTCCATTTTATGTAGGGCATTTTTGGGATTTCTTTTCCTGGTTTGTTTTGCTTGTTATCCATATGACTTGATCATTATATGCCCTTTTGTATGTTGATATAACAACTGCAAACTTTTGTAAAAACATATTGTAGGCAAATCGGATGATACATGGGCTGCAGAGGTTGTTGGACCAGCTGTTGACTTGATCAGATCTTTCCTTAATCAGGAAGCAACATTGGTGCCTAATTTGGATACCCCAAATAGCACTGAAATGGATATGATACAGAGGGACTTATGGACTCAGTATACATGCAAGGTTAGAACTTAGAAGTAATTAAATTACTGACTGCACTGTTTTCGTGTCCTCATGTTTTTTTCCTTGGTAATTTCTTTTTGTGGTGTTTATATGGACTTGTGGTTTAAGTTTAATTTGGTCGAATTGGTGTGCAAATGACATTTCCATTTGGTAGGCCTGCGGTGACAGGATCCTTAGAGGAGCTCACGAGTGGGAACAACACAAGCAGGGTCGTGGACATCGAAAACGAATTTCTCGGCTACGAAAGTCGCGAGAATATTTGTCCGTCGAGCAGCACAGTAGTTAGAGATCATCAATGTTCCTTCTTGTATAACCAAATTTTCCACATAAATGAAAAGTTAGTGCACATTTAAGCTGAGATGTTGATGATCTGTGTACATGCCACTTTATGCCAGTGCAACATTGGAAACTATTGATGCAGTGGAACTGAAATCATCTTCGATATTTGTTTTTGGGTGTTTTTCATTTGCAATGGATCCGTCTCACACGTGTTGTCTTTACGGACCCTTAAGAGTCCAACCACTTCAGCTTCAATGGAGAGGTATTGGGACAGGGCGGTGTTTCGGAATTGAGGGTTGGAGTAGTGTCTTACAACGTTTGATTTTGAAGAACTAACATCGCCTCTTTCCTTAATTTATAATGAAAAGGATGGAGGAATGAGAGAGGGAGAGGGATTCAGAGCCTCAAGGAGGAGGGGGAGGTGGTTGCACACTTCCACTTCCACCACTTCACTCTCAATAATACACTTTTGCATGGCAATTTTGTGATTTTTGTTTTTTGTTTTATCAAATAAACAATTAAAATACTACAACTGATTTGAGTCAACTCACGACCTCCCATTTATAAAAGAAAAACTTGACTCATGACCTTTCACTTATAAAAGAAAAACTTATGCTACTAGATCAAATAATGATGAGGGTTTTTGTTTTCCAATTTTCAAAATTACCCAAAGTGGAGGGAGTGAAACTTTGGTAAATGGGGTTACAGTGGTACAGGGTTATCATGGAAGGCTTTTCACGGCAGTGTCGGTGGTTGAAGACTGGGTGTACGATCACGCAAACGCAGCTTACCTGGTTTTCATGATGAATACACGGATCACCTTCACTACCCTACTCCACTTATTTATTCCCCGCACGAGGGGTGCCTCAATTAGTTTCTACTTTTCCACTATTATTTGTTTTTCATTTGTGTTACAGTACAGATATGTATATGAATTCACAAAACCAAACGCACAACCAAGTTTTCTGGATTTCCTCACGGAGTTCGCATTGATCTTGAACATGCTTAGCTGACTCCCACTAAGTATAGAAACACACCGGGTTTCAATTTCATGATCGTGATTTCAAATATTCAAAGTTTAGATACCGTGTAATTTTTATAGTGACAAACTTAGACGAAACATGAAAGAGAACAAGGAGAGGGAATTCGGATTTCCACTCCTCGATTTTTGTTAACTAAATCTCAAAAAGCACATTCTATCAGACTATCATTATTTTGTTCGTTGTATTTTAATGAGCCCAAACGCCATTTATTTGCTTCTCATCCTAATTGTTTTTTTTTTTGACCGATTAGAATAATTTGACATTATTAGCAGTAATTTTTGTTTTTTTTTTAATTTTTGGACTATGTTACCTTCTTACGATGTTAGGTTGATTAGTACCAAAGTGGTTTGTGATTCTAAGAATCTAAGACCACACAGTTGGAAGAATTTCACATAACTATTAACCACTACGTCTTCAGTGAGTCTAACAAATTTAGGTGGTCTTAACAATTAGACTCGATTCGGGGGTTGCGAGTCGGGGTTGCGAGTCTAAACATAAAACCTGAGATTTAGGTATCAAGAGTGATGCAAGACTCTAATAGTTCAAAGGGTTGCTCTCCATGTGATTTCTGAATTCTGATTATACAAATGAAAAAGGTACTGTGGGACTAGCTGTTTCTACGTAATGCATTCAACTGTGGGACTATATTCTTCTTGAAAGTGACCATTGACAGAATGATATTGATCATGTTTGGTACGATATCAGATATGCAATCTCTAACCAGCAAAATGAGGACAACCACTTCCCAACAATTCACAGTGGTTCTGTGTACCATTATTTGTGTATTTATTTTTTTTTCAGTACAACCAAACAATTTTATTCCTACGACTAAATACGGTAATCGACATTTTATTAATTAGGTGTGCTGTCTCAATCTTATATGTATTTAAAAGTGTTGTACTTATAAGAAACCCTAAGAGAGATTTTTTTTCCCCCTTTTTTATAAAACTATGCTAGACTTGTAGAGCTAAATCATATTTTGGTGGGAAGGGTCACATTGCAAGAGCAGCTTTAGAAAAGCATGGTGACCCTAGTTAAGATTCCTTAAAGATGAGTATGTGACATATCATCCATGGACAAGGATCCAAATAATAATGCTCCCCAAGGATCACATGGCCAGGACATGGAGAAAGTCCAGCAGCACCCGATCAAATCCTTTCTGAATCTCATTAATATGAAGGGGAAAATGAAATGAATAATTTGAAGGGGAACATTCATGAATTATGACATTATGTTCTGCCAAGTTAGCATAGTCCTTGAATGAAAAGCCAGCACAGAGTGTACTAGTGCAACTTCAATAAAATGGGCATAATAGAAGAAAGGAGGACCCCTACCCTTTTCCATAGTTCATGTGCAACAATCCTCCTGTGACTTGTGGGGTTTATATGTGTAGCTTCATTTAGTTATGGGAATTACTGTCACCTACTATTACGACCACGTCAGTGCATTGTTCAAATTTTAGGGTGAAGTGGAGTAACTATACATCGGTACATACATTAAACGACTGTGCTGTTTTAATGACACCGTGGGACATACATACTAATTCTTAAAGTGCTTGACTAGGTCAAACTTACAAAAAAAATAAAAATTACTAATTCTTGAAGTAGCGAAAGTGTTTTTGTAAATATTGTAACAAAAAAAAAAAGTGTTTTTGTAAATATTGTAACAAAAAAAAAAGTGTTTTTGTAAATATGAGTGAAATGCATGGCAGCATGGGTAGTATTTTAGGAATGAAATTTCATTTTCTTGAATGTGATTGGTGTCACGGAACATTTTGTTGTCGAGAGGTTCTATTTAAAGCTTTTTCAGTTCGACAACCTCATTAAAAACATTATGCTACAACTATGATTTTAGCAAGATTGAGTGTGTAAAAGTATCGACATATAATCAGTTAAGCTTAAATTTAACAAGAAAAATTAGCGAGATATAAAATTATTTAGAACAATATATTCAATGTGAAAGGAGGGAGAAGTGCTTCGTTTCTCCATATTCTCCATATTTCACTTTTTAGCCATTGTTCTAATGTGAAAGGCTGTTATTCTCTATAGAGCAGTTTCTTTAATTATTGTTTTAAAGCTTCGTTAATCAAATCTGGGGTCATTCGAGAGGCTAAACCTTACTGCTTTCAAACTTGTAAACATATTTGCAAGTCTAGCAATTTCCCAGTAGTTGTAATTTTAGAGGGAGGCTGTCCATGTAAGGAGAGACCCCAATCTCTTTTTTTTTGATTGATTGCCATAACGTTGTGATGAAATGGGTCATAGGGTGTGACACTGTGACAGTACTAGTCCTCCAGACAGATAGGACTGTAGAAGTTGACACGCAAACATCTACTTCTGCATATGTAAAGTGGAATATAAATTGAGAGCTTTGGACACTCATTTTGCTTCAATTATAGTGCCAAGATGGGAGAGTTCAAACACTTGGTGATAGTTAAGTTCAAGGCAGATGTGGTGGTGGAGGAGATCCTCACAGGGCTGGAGAAGTTGGTTGCGGAGATTGATGCTGTTAAGTCCTATGAATGGTAAGTCTTGCTCGATTAGACCTCAAGTTTTTCATACTTAGACTCGAATCATATAAACTTTGATAAAGCATAACTGCACACATAACTGTCCATAAGACTTTTTTTTTTTTTTTTTTTGAGAAGAACTGTCCATAAGACTTAAACATGTTAACAGGTGAACTGATTCTCGTTTGAAAGTGCAAATGTAGTCTAGATGTTCTCGCAACATAACGCGCGATCGAGAGTATTTGACATGACCAACTTTATCATGTAACATAAATTAATAGGAAGCAGATTTAGCACCCCAGAGGCCTATGAGGATATACCAGCTGAGAATATCTTATCTAAAGTTCAACATTCTTAAATTTTCTTCGAGCAAATTAATTATAAAAACATCACAGCAGATTACTGATGAAGAACGTATATTCGATCCTCAGTGATGTGTGTTACTTCTTTAATTTTCAGGGGACAGGACTTGGAGAGCCAGGAGATGCTTACACAAGGTTTCACTCATGCCATCTTGATGACATTCGACAAGAAGGAAGATTATACTCTGTTTCTCAGCCACCCTAAACATGCAGAATTTTCTGGTACATTTTCGACTGTTATAGAAAAGATTGTGCTGCTTGATTTCCCAGCTACTCTTGTCAAGCCTCCACCACCACCACCACCTCCACCAGCAGCAGAAGTTAAAGAAGAGGTTTAAATCTGAATAACTAGCTCTATAACCATGAAAATGGAACTATGATGTATTCTAGCTGCTTCTGCTTGTGTGTGTATGGTGGTTTGTGCTTTTAAAATCATGGTAGTTTTCAATTATGCAGATAAGGTGATGTTTTGATGTAATTTCAACTTGTGTGGAATTATATTAGGGTCATATTTCGTAATGTGATTGGACAATGAGCCTAATTGCTGGATCTGGTTTACTTTTTGACTTTGTTGCTTTCTGTTATCATAGTTCAAGAAGTAAGGAATAACTTTGATCAGCAGAAGCTTGAACGGTCCCATGTCAACAATTATGCCTGCCACATTATCATTCTTCTGCAATAACATCAGCAAAAGGTTCAAACATTTATAAAAAAATGATACAAATGCAAGCAAATTAAACAGAAAAACCTTTTACAAAAATAAATTTGTTCTGAATCACTGGGTGCCATTCATGGTGAGCAAATGAAGTTTGGTTTCTACTTTCTAATGATTTGGTGAATTTCCAGCCATAATTCAGCAAAAAGTAATACTTTGACATTACATTTTAACAGTGACAAAACATAGGTTTTTGATGATCAATCAGAAATCATAAACTATTACCAAGTAGTGGAAAAAAGGAGATCAGGAAGAATCAAAAGGGTGCAGAAAAGTCATATTCCACTGTGCAGTGGAAAAGGGAAATTTCAAAGAAAAATACATATCCCGGTTAAGATGCAAAAGTCCATAGACAGAAAGTAAAAGTAGATTCTGTGCTATCTTGTTCATGATCTGCTCCCTTTTAATTGTATTGTGAACCAAAACATTCCCAACCATGCTGCTTATTTGAAAATGTTGAGCTTCAAGAAACTATACATCTTAAACCCTTTTCTTTTGATACTCAATTTCTTGTTGACAACTTCGATTTCTCAAAATGCTTCAACCACCATTTCTGATGAACCAAACTTTCACACACCATTGTCCCCAATAAACCAGATGATCATATGCAAATCTCAAAAGCCCTACCACAAATGTGAAACTCTGAACGTCACCCACTCTTCTTGTTCTTCTTCACTCAACTATGCCTCCCCAAACCTTCTCTCAGCTGGTTTTACATCTCAATCCAACTCACTTTTACTTTACAACTGCTCAAACTCAAAACTTCCATCATCACCACTTTCCCACAATTTGACATGCTTACATACATCTGGAACTTCTTCAAAGATCCAAGAACTTGAAGGGGTTTCTTCGACTTCTTGTTTACTAGCTGATGATATCACAAAGCTTGACATGGAATTTAATCCAAGTGATTTGAATTGCTCATGTTATGGCAGAGTCTACAGAAAATCTTCAGGTGAGTACTATGAAGAACATGACTTCGGGACTAGAATTGCTTTTGAAGTGCCTGACCACATACCCAATATCTGCAATGAGTGTCAAAAGGCTAATGGCAATTGCAGTGAAGCATTGAGATGCATATGTCACCCAAAAGAGTGTAGTAAGTTCCTAACATCATAATACATGTGATTTTATCAATTATTTCATAAACGGTAATGATGTTTGTTTCCAATGTGTTCTTGCAGAAAACAAGGTCATTTCAAAGGGTGGATCCATTAATTCTTTTGGTTATAATATCCTTGTTTCTTTGCTTCCTCTTTTAGTAGTATAGTTTTGGTAGTGAATCCTTGAGGCTAAAAACTATTAGTCTCAACTCTCAAGAGTACTGCATACTCCTATATATTTTCTTCACTGTCTTTTCTTAAATTTGCAGCGCTCTTGAAAGAAACTAAAGGCAACTTTAAGTGAGTTCTTCCCATTTCTTTTCTCCTCTAAAGTTGTATGAATTCAGAAGATAGAAGTATGATCAGGTAGTTGTAATTCAAATATGGCAGTATATAACTTCATGTGGCTGCTGCTATCACAACTAGTTTTACTGATTTTCTGTACAATCTGCTGATCATGACCCTAAACAACGACAATCCGCAATACAATGCACTCTAACAAGTAACAGCATAACCCTATACTTTGATATGTATTCTGGTGAACCCTTTGTATAAAAGCATCCCCAATCATAGGCCTTCAGATATATATGGCTATATATCTCCCAGTTTCGACTGTTGAAAAAGGAATTAAATCATAAAACTTATATATAGAATTTGAAGAGGACCCCCCAATCCATTCTTATCAATCAAATTAATTATATTGAGATAGTAATATCATGCAAGTTTACTGTCTCAATATAACTAAAAAAATGTGACTAAAAAAATCAAAAAAATCTTGGCATTCATGTTGGTGGTCTCATAGTGGTGGGGAGAAGGCCATCTGAAACCCAAGTTACTCAACTTAATTCCAATGGGAATATAATTTACTTCAAAACTGCTTATCAGACTTCCATTGTCAACTCGGACAACCACACTTTGGACCTTAGGTCATGGTTGTCTTCTTGCTAATGAACCAAGCGTCCATATGGGATTGGCTACATCGGCTCATTGTCCTGGATGCTCTTGCAATCCTAATCTTTAAATCATATTTTCATGGGGTGTACTCCATTACCTTTAGAAGTCTGATCAAGTCTTGATCCATATGGCAGTGAGTTCTTTTCCACCTTCTCTCACTCCTTTTCATACTTCAAATCAAAGACTTTGTTCAAGTACAGGAGCTGCAAAACTTGGACATGCACATGTTAGTTTCTAGACTGGCAATCTGCGTGACTGATCAGGCTGATTCATCTTATTGAAGTATGTAGTATGTCTAGTCCAAGAAAAGAAGTAGATAATATGTTTAGATTTACAGTCTAGCAACAGATGCGAAACTACTATTTGAACACAAACAATTTCTTAAAACTCTTATAATCAATAAAACAAGATTTTGTGTTACTAATGATGCAAGTGTATTTGTTCTTCTGCGGTGGCGTTCAACATTGTTCATCAGGCCACCCTATACATGCAGAGTTTTATGCTACATTTTAAACAGCTATAGAATAGATTGTGCTACTTGATTTCCAGCTACTCGTGTTAAGCCGCCACCACCGCCAGCAGCAAAAGCAGTTAAAGATGACCTCTAAATGAAAACTGCTACAACTAGCTGTGATCGAACCTATGAAAGTACGTAATTCTGATGTGTACTAGTTTCTTCTGCTTGTTTGTGCATCCTAATATACACACCCAAGTTAATGAAACCTGTGTGCAATTTTAATTTGTGCGAAAACCTTCTATGGTCATTTTGCTTGATATCATTGGACTAGTAGCCTAATATTTGGGATTGGGTTTTTGTCCATTTACCCCATTTTTAGAGATTTTTTTCCCACTTACCCCATTAAGTTTTTTTAATTTCCTCTTACCCAAAACACTCTAAGGATGTCTTCCCTAATACCCCATTAAGATTTTTTTAATACCATTTTACCCTCACCTCTTTGTTACTTAGAGAGAGAAAGAGAGAAAATGTAAGAGAGAGAAACCATAGGAGACTTCGTCGGAACCCGGTCACCGATCACCTAATTCCGGCCAACTTTCGTCGAATTCCAGTCACCGGCCACCACCCACCGGATTTTTCTGAAAACCTCACTGGAAATGTTTATACCCCAATAGATATCTATTGTCTCCCAATAGAGGGGCAACAGACCTTTATTGCTCCCCAATAGATGTCTATTGCCCCCCAATAGACGTCTATCAGTCATGTATTGCCCCCAATAGATGTCTATTATCCCCCAATAGAACTTTCGATTGTCAGAATATGAACTAATCTTCCTAAATTTAGACAAATAAAACTTTGTTTAAAGAAAAAAACGAAGAGATTATATCAATTTAGAAACATCTATTGCCCCCCAAAACACGTCTATTGTCCCCCAATAGATCTTTAACAGACCTATATCGCCCCCCACAATAGACCCAAAAAAAAAAAATTAATTTAGGCACCCCAAAAATACTCTGGGTAAATGTCAAATATTTGTACCAAGACTTACCATGAGTTTACCAAAATCTAGACAGAAGCCAACACCCAAAACCCAATAGCCATAATTTATGCAATTAGGGAAATTAGAGTATTTGAGCATTTCATAGAAAATGATTTATGCAATTTCCATTTCATGTATTAATTGGATACTAAATGGTAGATGTTCAGTGACTAATTATAAGAATATACAACAGCAGGAGAAGGATTTCTATCCAAAACGACCAATGAAATAAGTGTTAAAGTGTTCTCTAACCAATTCACATAATAAACCCGATTAGGCAAAAGCACATTATCACCACACACTCACTGCCAAGCTCCTTATTTTATCCTCAGCCGTCCTGAATTTCCTTCTGTCTTCAATAAACCAGCTTCTACAACAACCTCACAGTGGTAAGAATCATCACCAATTGAACCAAATCAATACTAACTCTAATGCAAATATATGATTTCTAATTCAACCCAAATTAATGGTATCAAATCAAGCCATCTAAATCAAATCAAGTTGAATAATGTAGACTGCCATATACGGATTCGTTTTCAAGGTCATTGATCTTATAAACGTCCTCCGTCATTCCGCATCTTTTGCACGACCAGTCGACCACCCAAACCGGACTTCTATGGCTTCTGGCGACGTGGTGAGAGCGACGGTGAATCTGAACCTGACGGCTGCGGCGGTGAGAGAGAGAGAGAGAGAGAGAGAGACAGAGAGAGAGAGAGAGATCAAGCTCACAGAGAGAGAGAGAGAGAGAGAGAGGTGAGAATGAGAGGAGGAATGGCCGACAAGATCGTCTCAGTCAGTCGGCGCCGAAAGATGTCAGCTGTGGTGGACAATTTGGGGGAGGAGAGAGAGAGAGTTTCAGGATTATCGGAGAGGAAGGAGAAAGAGAAAGGAGAGAAACTGGCATGGCAGTGGTTGTAATTCATTAATTAGATTAAGGGTAAAATTGTTATTTCACTTTAAATCGGGTTAGTGGGAATAAAAATCTGTTGTTGAGGTAAGTGGGATAATTTTAGCTAATTTGGTGCTTTGGGTCAAGGACCCTTCGGGATTTGGTCCACTTTTCAATTTTGTTGCTGTCTGTTATCCATAATTTGTAAAAATGAACAATTAGCTAAGGTACCATGTTAAGATTACCCTGGTGTGCGGGCACCTATATAAAAGAAGATATATGGTAGGTCTTCCATGCATCTTGCCTTGATTCTGAATATAATGTCACTGGCGAGCCAATATCTGTTTTTGTAATGGTAATAGATTATCCATTTATATACGAATTCAAATGATTACATCGAGGGGAATGACAGTGTGAGTTCTTAGCTTCTCCAAACGAAAATGTTGAACTACTTTTATCCCTAATATATTACCGGGGATTACAATGAGTCAATGAGGATCAAACTATAATACAATGATCGCCTTTTCTCTAGGCTAGGATAGCAATAAATCCCGAGAGTCACCATACGACATCACAACCAACATCAAGAACATTTTCACCATGCATCTTCCACAATATTGTGTCCCGAATCAACTAGACCACATGTAAGGGCAGTTCACCTATCATGTTGATAACACAAAGACAAATAAAAATAGACAACATAATCGCCATAAATAACGCCATAAAATTGGCAAAGCATCAAGACCAAGACTCTTAAACCAGAAAAAATGAAAAACCAAACCCTAGTGTAACAAATAACTGCCACAATCTCCTAGACTAGATCGAGCAACTCAAACTGATGTAAAGAATTTATTATCCTATTTTTCTTCATAAATACTTATCTCTCTCAGAGGTTGGGTGCCATGCTAGGTTTTCTTGACGACGACATTGGAAATTTGGCTGGAAGAGGTGGGGCTCCCTCTTTTTCTGGTTACATGGAGGCTGCAGGAGATGGGGTTTGTCTTCGTCGTGCTCCTTTCGAGTTTTGCAGAGCTTTGTTTTTGTTTTTCTTGACTGATGGTATCTCCTTAATTGAGATAGGGAAGCTGCCAGTGATGTATCTTGAAATTAGGGATGGCCTAGTACGCTATCTTATGGAATTGAAGGGTGGCAGGAATTATACGTCTGGTTGGGTTTTCTTCCGGCTAGATTGTCTGAGGGCATCTTTATCATTAGGTGCAGGTTTGCACTTGGTGGCGTCGTTGTTAGTGTTGGCAAGTCTAGTCGTCACGGTCGTGGTTTGACAGTGTGGTATTGTCCTACAGAGGGCGTCGGCTGGTGCGGTAGACCGGATGGCGGTGGTGGCCATTCTAAGGTTGGGGTGCCTATATAGTTAGGTACCCAAAGGAGATGGGTCTGGACCTTCATTTGGGCTTGGGCCTTAAGCTGTGCAAAGTCTTGGGAGCTAGGGTTGGGCTTTGTGTTTGGGCCTCATCTTGGCTATGCAATTTTCTTTATTTTAGTTTTTCTTTAGTTGGTATTGGGTGACTTTCTTAACTCGTGATTTCCTTCCCCTTAGGGAGGGAGTCGATAGGTTCTCAATTTTGTCTTTCAATGTGTTGACTAGATTTTGAAAGTGTTTCATAGGATTTTAAAAGGTTGAATTGCATATGTAATGACCTTTTTTTTTTTTTTTTTGACTTTGTCAAGGGGAACCCAAAAGCTTCCTAGGCCCAAGATAAATCTGTTCGACGCATGTGAAATGCTCCAACTATGCATTGCAGCACAGTGCCTAGCCACTTTAACAGCTTCGGGATTCGAACCTAGGTTGGGGAGCACACCCAACTAGATAAGAACCACTAGGCCACTTGCAGTGGTTTATGTAATGACTTTTTCCGTTAACCCCCCTCCCTGGGGTAGGTCGTTATGTAATTCCACTAAATTATAGAAGAGCTGACAGCTAGTTCAAAAAAAAAAATGCCTTAATTTGCATTACTCTCTCAGAGTATCGATTTCAACTACTTGTAAGGCCATCTTCAGTTACAAATATTATAACATTATGGGCTCAAATGAAAGATCTCAACGGGATCTTTCATTTGAGCATAATATTAAATATATTTAGATAAATTTAATTTAGTACATAATTATGAAAATTTTGTAGGAGATTTGAAAATTAATTTTTAAATAACTCAATTCATATGTGTCTCTTTCTTTTAGCTATTTGTGCAAAAGGTTTAGAAATCTAGTAGTTGTTTAGTGGTAAAAAACAAGGTGGGTTTAGAAAATGGCATATGAAATATAGCTTAAAGTGGGAAACCATGAAATGGTAAATTAGAATATTCTTAGTATATTCCTTTTTCGGAAAGCCATATTCAGTAAGGATTTACATTCCCATGGCAGATGCTCTAACTACAATTCTTGTTTTTATGTATAAAATATTATTGTGTTGGTAAGTGAGGTCCTTAATGGTATGAGATGGAATAAAACTAAGGAGCTTAAGCTATATCATAACTCTTATCCATAGGCACTTTACAATGTGTTCAATAACCCAACAAATAGATCACAACAAAATTCATGTTGTATGCAGTTCAAAAATTGAATATGAAAATAGTAAATAGGTAATATAAAATAAATAAACAAATATAAGTAAAACAAGATGAAGTAAAATAAATAAGATGCACAATAATACTCAAGATGAAGTTAAAAAAAAAAATGAAGCCAATCATAAACGAACAAGATAGATATATTTCGCTACATCAACTTGTGAGATCTCAAGAGAGTAAAAAAAAAAAATTGCTCTCAAAGTGATATTAGTATTTTAGGATTATTGTGTTAAGGGAAAGACTTATTAATTACAATGCTATGGATGTTATGTTTTAATGTTGTATATATTATGCCCTAATGCTAGGTAGATATTTAAGAATTAAAACAAAAAATAGCACTTAAACATAAAAGTATTAAATACTTTGGATAATAAAAGTAATATCTTATAAGATGATTCACTTGCTACCCATGCTAAGGAAAAAAAATCCAATAGTAAAATAGAGGTGAAAGAAGAAAACGAATCTAAGTTTTTTAATGAAGCGAAGACTCAAAAGATTGTTTTCAAATCAATAGATGTTGGAATCTTGTTGGAGCTTGTCAATATCTCCTTGTAGATGTAATATGATGTTAGGATTAAGTTGATTATCACTATGACTTATGTAGTTGATGTTGAAATTATGTAGTTCAAATCATAATATGACTCTTTATATTTAGTTTGACATTTGATGTAGTTGATGTTAAGTCACTAAGCAGTGGAATTTGGAATATAAAAAAATAGACATAATTTGATCTAAGTCCATAAATCACACCCCTTATTGGATATAGTTCGGATGAATATTTTTTGTTAATCGCAATCCTATGACTCAGTTGTCACATTGGATTTATTTCTTTTTACATCTTGCATACTCAACCCTCAGTGATTTATCTTTTTAACAGAACCAATTAACAAATTTGATTAGTAGTTTAATAGAATCTTTCTTAAACTATTTTCATTAATCTGATATTTAATGTAAAGTATTCCTAAAATTATTCTAATTTATAAGATATTTTCTATAAGTTAGGAATCTTTCTAAAGTAATTTCTTAATAATTTTTTTTCTCCTTCAACTCCGAAGCTTCTTTGGTTATGGCTCTTGTTTGTAATGTCAAGTTTTTTATGAATGTGATTTTAATTTTTTAACATTAAGCTCTCAACGGTCAAGATACTTTATTGTCTGTCCTATATAACTATGATACTTATGCTCTTCAAGTCACCCACAATGTCTTTTAACATAAGATATCAAAACAAGCCAACAAAATATAAAGGATAAAAAATTTGTTGTTTGTAAAGTGGCTACTAACAAGAATCTTGAAATCCAAGTTTAATTTGATCATAACCGATCTGACAACAAAATCTCCTCAATATGAATTAAGAAGCCACGTAGAACTGAATGTTTTCAACAAAATTTTGTGCATTCTATTAATCAATAAAATTATTTTAGTATAAGGAATTTAAAATTTAGGTCGATTCCACGATCCACGAGAAGGCGATAAAGCTTCACCAACTGCTTTGGGAAAAGAAGCCAAGCATGTCATCCAATTCGTTTTTCGTGACGTGGCCAGAAATTTTATCTAAGAAGGTCAAAACTTACAACAAAAAATAAAACAGACTATTTAAAAATATATTATATAGCTTAGTATTTGAAGAAAAAAAATTTGAGTGAAATTGACTGAGTTGTCAACCATCTTGTAAACGATAAGAACTCAAGAGCAAAAGAAAAAGAAACGGCTGAGAAGAGAGGAATAAGGGGACAAAAAAATATATATAACCATGATTTTTTTCATCTTTTGATTTCTACCGTAAATGATTTACTATAATTTTATACCTCATATTCTAGGATCACAATAATCTATCATTGGAGATTCAATTATATAAAAAAAATGTAAGACACATCAAGATAAAAGCAGAAGGGATAATTTCCCATTTCTATTTACAGAAGTCTAAATATTTTCAACCAATCATATTCATTTTTAAAAAATAAGAAGGGGCAATTGTCCATTCTGGCCCTATAGTAGCTACACCCATGCTTATACTGGAGCATGATCGAGCATGAAATGGAAATCAATTTTCCGTACTATGTAAAAAACTATTAAGGTTACACTCAAAACTGATTTCGTGCAAATTAATCTCAAGAACTGTACTTAGTTTTCTAGTTGAAGACCTCTCATCTTATTGCGTTGAATAGTATATAATTTTCTGTAAATTTGATTAGCCTTATCTCCCGGTTTGAGCAGCCAAACAAGAAGAATGGTTATTTTAGTCTACATAGCACAAAGATGGTTGACAATTGTATCATGATTTTCCCTTTCGACGGCACAATCATACTAACCTATACGATGCAATTGCGAGATTTACTACCCATAATAATGGGACTGACTCCAAAACAAGAACTAAACTTATCAACAAAGACTTATATGGAGCTATCTCACTTCCAAGAGATGTTTAACTATGACTTGCCTCTATTAGAGTTCGAACAATTGCAATATCATCCTTTTTTAATGCTCTCGTCTGGAGACAGAACGAGATTTATAATCAAATCAGGTTGGGCCTCCAATATACTGATGACAACAAAAGCTGGAAAATGGACTACATGAACAACAGAACAAGTATGAACATTGACATTGAAGCGACAATCCAAAGAGGTATGTATATCAGTCATATCACAGTTGTTGATGAAATTTGAAAAATTATCCCTGATGTTAGTGAGCAGCAGATTAAGAATGTGTGTGCTGCTTTCAAGAGCATTTTCGGTGACCTAAATTTTGCAAGCTAAAATTCTGTCAGATATGTTTCAAAATAAAATTAAAAAAGAATAAGTAAAGAATGAAGGTCAAATCAATCCCTAACAACACAAGGAAATATACAAATACAAATTACTGTCAGATGTGTTGGTGCTCTACAAACAAAAGAATGAAAATGTCCCACTAACGTCATTGAGCCATTTCATTTCTCAAGAAACGGATATAATCACTTACATTGATATATGCCTCTGCGAGAACAGTTTGTATGGACTTTTTTGCATTTGTTTTTGGCAATAAAGTTGGTGTTTAATTATTGCTATTACATAGTAGTAACTGATGACTGCGTTTAAACTATTGTAGATAGAAACATGGGCATAGCTATTATAGGGCTAACCGTTCTCATTTTTTTTTAAATAAATATGATTGGTTGAAATATTTAGACTTATGTAAATAGGAATGGTATATTATGCCTTCTGCTTTTGTCTTGACGTGTCTCACATTTTCTTATATATATAATTGAATCTCAAATGATAGATTATTGTGATCTCAAAATAGGAGGTATATAAATATAGTAAATCATTTACGGTAGAAATCAAAAGATGAAAAAAAATCATGATCATATATTTTCTTTTCTTTTGTCCTCTTATTCCTCTCTTCTCAGCCATTTCATCTTCTTTTGCTTTATTTTTTGAGTTCTTCTTGTTTGCAAGATGGTCAACAACTCATTCAAATTTGCTCACTTTTTTTTTTGGATACTTTTACTTGTATATGCTAAGTTATATAATATAGTTTTAAATCTATAGATTAGTAATTTTAGTGTGCTTTTCTTTCTTAAGTGTTGACCATCCTAGATAAAATTTCTGGCTACGTCACTATCTTAAGTTTTCTATTTCTTCCATCCATGGATAATAGCTATTCTTCTTCTTCTTTCTTTTCTTTTTTTTTTTTTAATTTTCTTCTTAACTTACTTTTTTATTTGACATTTGTATGCCTTATTTGCAGGTAAGATTTCATAAGTCTCAAAAAATTTAAGTTTATGTATATCTCTATATCTTAGGTTCTCTCCCTCATTTTCTCATTCATACTATTTACCTTTTAATAAGGTATGGGTTCAACATTAAAACTACCTTTTGATTAGAAGCAATACTAAAACTAGCTTGCTCTTCTTTCATTAGCTTGTGCATAGATGTGTTTGCACTTTTGATACTTGGTACAAAGATAATGTGATGACCTTGATTTTCGTTATTTAATTTTGGTAATTAATAATGGATCAGTTGTACGAATAATTGTTATTGTGCTTTATTCGTAAGTTGTATGTGAAGTGGAATGGTTTTCGTACGTATAATTATTCGCATTTCACAGTTTAGGGGGTCATGCGAAGTTTGACTTTTTATACATTGGGATTCTCGGAAAACTTCCTTCACTAAAGTTGTAGAGCGCGTTGATACGAGTTCGTGGGCATACGGAACACATCAATCGGAGTTCGTATGAAGAAGTTATGGCCATTGGAAAAAGTTTCCATTTTGGTATAAATAAGGAATTTCCGAAAATATTTTCATAAATCCCATTTTCCATTTTCGGAAACCCCCTCCTCTCTCTCTCATCTCTCTCAGCTGTAACTTCAGTATCGAAGTTATCCGTCTGACCTGACCCAGACCCGGCCGACCCAACCCGACTTTTCCGGCGAACTCCGGCGGTGAAACTCTCCAGATTAGATCGGCTCCTTGCTCTGGTCATCCCTCTGGCATTCTCTAGTAGCGATTCTCACCCACGGCGGTGCTAGAAAGCGGCGAAAATTTGTGTATTCGGACCCGATTGGTTCTCCGATCTCCGACGTCGACGAAGCTTCAAATCAGGCTTTGGGAGGTCCCACTAACCTCTTGGATCGATCTGTGGTGGTTGTTTGGATCGATTCATGTGAAACTTGGTTCAACTCTGATTGAACAGTAATCCACGGCTTGCGAGGTAGTTTTCGACCCTTTACGCTTCGATTTTGACTTCGTGCTAGTTATGAAAATTGTTAAGCATGCTGAGATGAACATCTTTGATGTTGGAAGTTTTGTGAAATATTGAGTTTTGGCCGGCGGCGTTTCGGCCATGTAAGGGATTGTTTCTAGTATTATATATCTTCTACTCGTCAATAAGAACGCTTTGATATATAATATACAATTTTTGGAGTTCGTATGAATTTGTTATGATTTTTACGGTTTCATACCGGTTGATTTATTATATCCATGAAAATTCGAGCGTCCGATCGACTTGTGGTTTGGACATAATCGTGGAAGTATTCCAGAGACTCTGGGAGGTCTCGGAAGTGGTTTCGCCTCAATTGGCGTTACTTTGATATTTTAGTTCGATTTGGGGATTCAAACTTTATTTAATTGTGATTCGTTGACTGAATTAAGGCTGTACTTCCTTAGGTGCTTGACAGAGAGTATTCTGTAAGCAGTCTAGTGGTGTGAAGACATAGCGAGAGTTTCGAGGTGAGTAATCTCACAAGGTTCATTTACGAACGGAATACCCTTATCGTTTTGAGAGTTATTTATTAACTGAGTGGATGACTACGTGTATGTGTGTGTGTGTGTGTATTCGTGAAATATATATGTTTTGTTGGATTTTGGTTGATTTATGAAAACAATATGCATGAGTGATGCTTTTTATTGTTTTGCGTTGTTGCTTTTCAGAAAACAAATGATTGTGGAATTGTTGATTCGATTTGTTTTAAAAAGCGTTGAGATTTGTGTAACATTTTGAGTCATGTGAAAGTTATGTTGATTGTTTTGAGTTACTCATACGGGCTTGTAAAAGCTTACCAGGTTTGTTGTGTGGCAACCTGGTGCACCATTCAAACGATGTGGGGTTAATCCTGCAGGATAGGATAATCGGGGTGAAGCTGAGATAGTGCCTTTGCAGCTTTACTGTAGGAAGCCATTTTTGTGACTTTACCGTTATTTGGACTTCCGTTGTAGTAAGCTCTGAGGAACATTTACGTTTTATTTTGTTGTTGACAATTTAATTTGTAAGCTTATGTAATATATGACTCTGTGGAGCGGGTCAATATTGATATAGTGGGTTCGAGGCATCAATATGTATGTCGTTTAAAGGGAAAAAGTTTCCAAGTAATTGATATTAATGACTGAACGATCACGCATGTATAATTATGAGATTGTATATCGATTTTTATTTGTGTTAAAAATCAGGGGCGTGACAAATAATATCATAAGGGAAATGTAAGCTGTGATAATTATGTTTTTTCCTACCTTTTTATTAGGAACAATGCTAAAACTATATATCCTTCTCTTTTTTTCATTACTTTGTGCATAAATATTGTAATTTGGGGTTTAGGCTTCATGTCCCCCCCTCCAGGTATTCTGCAGTTTCATTAATCAAGGCTCGAGGGCAACCACCGGCTATTTAAAAATAAAAATAAAAATTGCACTGTTGATACCTAGTACAAAGATAATATTCTATAAATGAAGATGCATTTTTCATATCTTAAAAGAAGGTAAGTAGTGGTGGCTTGTGTTTCCCTACCTATGAATTAGAAATAATGTGAAAGCTCGATTATGGACTAGTTTGCTATTATACCTTTAAGTATTTTGTCCACTTTCATTTTTTAATTTTTTGAGTAAATGATGTCATCCTTTTATTGAATATAAGAAAGTTGACATTACAAAGGAGTCAGTTGCAAGTACAGGCAGAAGAAAACTAGGAGGAGAAGAGAAGATGTGTTCGTGCTGAAGGGTTTCGGCATAATCTGTCAACATTGTAAGCCACCAAGTTGGCTTCTCTTTCAGTGTGAATGATCCTCATATTGGGAGCAGCAGACACCATCTCCACAATATCATCATAAAGTCTTCCCAGAATAGAAGAATTTGCTGCTAAAGGCATTAAAGCTTGATGTTGAACAAGAAGACAATTCGTCTCTATAATTACTGGAGCCATATTTTGTTCTAAAACAAAACTCACCGCTTCAAAACATGTCGTTGCTTCAGCATGTTCAGAAGATAACAAATTGCAAAGTGGTTTAGCACCACCTGCAATCACAACACCCTGGCCATCTCTAACGACAAATCCCAGGTCGCTCAGTCTCGTTTCAGCATGATAGGAGCCATCAATGTTGACTTTAAGCACTCCTAGAGGTGGACACGCCCATTAGTTGTTACTAGTTTGTCTTAGTTTTTTTTTTTTTTTTTCCTCACTCTAAGATATAGATAGATTGTATTGTTAAATACATATTATTTGTTATATATTATTTTCCTTAAGTAGATTTGAGAAATTTAAAATTCTAAATTTAAATTTAAAGATGTAATCTAAAGGTAAACTCCCCGGGATTTTGATTTGTCTCCTCTTCTTTTTTACCTTCAGGAGCAAAATGGCGCAAAATGGAAAACGAAAAAAGTGAATGGACAACAATTAACAATAAAAAAGTAATCAGACAATATTTCCCCTGTTGAAGAGCAATAAAAGTCCCTACTCTAGAGCCTTGATATCTATGACCTAGCCATCTCTGCTGGGGTTTCTCGGTGCAACGAAAAAAGTCTCATCCGATATTAAATTCCGAATGGATCTGCCGCCGACTAAATGATCAAGTTCGCATCGATAAAATTTCCAAAACTTCATCTCTTCCCATCTGATCTCATTCTTTTGTCGATGGCTGGCCTCGTGAATGATTCGGTGGAGACCCTGAGTCAGGCGGACTCGTCTTTGGTGGCACTTAGGGATGCAGGGTTTGCGGCATTCCAGGACAACTATTGGTACATGGTTGGAGGACTGTTGGCGCCGAAGGCAAGTCCAGGGTTTAAGGGTATAATCTCCACTATCTGGCATATCAAATCAGGCCTTACCATTCAAGATGCAGGTGAGTGTTTTATGTTTCAATTTGAGAATGAGGCTGTGCGTAATAGGATTTTGCATGGGGGTCCTTGGTTCTATCGTAACACGATGCTTGTGGTGGGAGAATATGACGGGTTTGATCCGCCAGAGACGGTGGCTTTGAATTTGATAGAGACCTGGGTAGCGGTGAGGGGTCTTCCTCTTGCTCTGAGGAATAAGACGGCGCTCACTATGGTGGGTACGACGCTGGGGCAAGTGGTTCGAATGGACTTGACTGCCTTGAAAAGAAAAGAAGAAGAGCAGCGGATCAAGATAGTGTTTAATGTTCGTCGGCAAATTCGTACCTGGAAAGTTGTTGAATTTTCTCCGGTGGTGAGGCCGGTTTTGCTCTACGATTATATTCATGAGCAATCTAGAGCGTCTGATGGTAAGAGTCAATCCTGCGGTCCGTACATCGAGTGGCTGGATAAGCAAGAGGGATACAGTTTGGTGATCTACGTGTCATTTGGTACGCAAGCGCGATTGTCCAAGGAGCAGATGGACGAGATTGCTTATGGACTAGAGATGGCGGGCCAACGCTTCATTTGGGTTGTCGGATCATCAGGGATGTGGGTTCCAGATGAAGGATGGGTGAGAAGGGTGGAAGGGAGAGGGTTGGTTGTACGTGATTGGGTAGACCAGCGGAGTGTCCTAGCGCATCCGAAGGTGGGCGGGTTTGTGAGTCATTGTGGGTGGAACTCAGTGTTGGAGAGCTTGTCAATGGGGGTGCCTCTGTTAGCTTGGCCAATCGGAGCGGAGCAACCGCTGAATGCCTAGTTCGTTGCAACGGGGCTCAAAGGAAAGGGCAAGAGAATTGGGGACAATGGCTTGGAGTGCTGTCAAGAAAGGTGGTTCGTCCGATGGAAAATTGGATGAATTGATCAATCGACTCATTGACATCAAGAGGGATTAAAAGCATCATCATTGACATTACATTCACCATTGATATGGTTAACCAAAAGATTCATGCTAAAATGCATTCATCATTCATTGTACTCCTCAAACCAAACCACATAACAAGTTCATGCGGTACACTAATATGAAAAAAGTGCAAGTGCTCCATAGAATTACTAATTTGGCCCTAAATATTGACAATGACACCACGAATTCACCACCTTCACTTCTCACAAATTTCGAGCTACATAAGGGGATGCAACATTAAAGGTTAAAATGTATAATCAGCTGTCGTTTTCTGGATCTTCTGGATCAAAATCCTTAACCTTCACATCAGCATCTTCTCCAAACTGAATCGAGGTATCAATTTGAGCCAA
This sequence comes from Rosa persica, assembly GCA_025331145.1. Lineage (NCBI taxonomy): Eukaryota > Viridiplantae > Streptophyta > Magnoliopsida > Rosales > Rosaceae > Rosa > Rosa persica. The sequence goes on along the minus strand of WFKR01000005.1, from coordinate 43,010,670 downwards.
TACATATCTTATGCTGCAAAAAAAGATACAATTTTGCTCTCCATATAAGACCCCAAAAAAATAATAATAAATAAGACTACTAAAGTCTCACATGGAAACAGCATGAAAAATATCCCTAAATCAAAACTCCATCCACCATTAAAAAATTTTTGTCCTTGAAACTAATTAGAAAACCAAAAACTTTTGAGTGTTCTGCGGCCAATACTAGATTCTCTTGATAATTTTTCTACAATGAAAATCAAGCAAGATAAGATATGAATGACTTGCCCCCACCAGCCCTTTTTTCGGACTTTGTCTCTAGAAATTACAGAAACCATAAAACATTTATATCTGGAAATTTGGAGGAAACATTGCATAATGATATCCCCATAGCTTATATAGAAAAATAAACAAAAGGATAATCACAAGATAAGAAGAGACACACATGGATGAGAAGAAATGCAGACAAATAGCGAGAGAGAGAGAGAGAGGTTACCTGCTCTCCTTCCTCAAGTCAAGTGGCACAAAACTCACCATGCTATAATCATCAACCTAACAACCCAAAAATTATAACACGGTCAACTATAATGCCATTGTAGGTTAAATATTTCTGTCCAAAGAGATCAATAGTAATTTGTTTCTCAAAAGAACAAGAGTATCACAAAGCACAACATGCTAGAATACATAGTAGAACCTCTAAGGCTTTAACCTAAATACATACAAATCTCTCAGTCCAACATCAATCTAGCACAACTTGCAGAAAAGTAATATAGCATTCATAAGGTGCTTCCACTGAGAAAATAACAGATAAATATAATACAACCAAACACCATTTTTTTTTTTTTTGGCTGAAGCATCAAACCATAAAGGAAAATCTTATCAGAGTGGAAGAAAGCTTTGTGGAAAGCTATTCCAATTCTAAAACTTAAGTTATTAGTAGTAAAATAGTACTTTCTCCCTAAGTGAACCAGTCTGGTACACCCATAGGAAAACGATAAGAATACAAAACCCCCATTAACTTTTTTCTTTTCTTTTTAATAAAATTTCAGTCTATGGTTTCATGATCAAATAAAAGAACTGTCTAATATAGATACTGTGCATTTGAATAAGGAACAAGTTAAACAGAACTATTCTCCAATATAAAAAAGTTTTTCACACCAGTTCCATCAAAGACTTGTTAAGCTTTGCAAATTGAGGAGCCATGCGTTTGTTCAACTCTGACAACAAAAATTGGGGCTCTGGATTCAAGAAACTGAAAAGAAAAGAAACAGAAAGGTTGAGCTATTGAAGTAAGGTAAACAGATGAATACAGTTGCAAGATGATAGAAGTATTAGATCAGTAGGGAATGAAGTAGCTTTACTCTTCAATATCCTTTTTGTTCGTCACAAGGTCCATTTTGGAGAGAATGTTAACATGCGGTAATTCAAGTTGAACCATTGCAGAAAGAGATGCCATGCACCCACTGATAAACTTGGTCACATCGGTCATGAACTGTTACAGCGAAAATTGAACAAAATATTGAGAGAGAGAGAGAGAGAGAGCCAGTATGCAGGAAAAGAAAATAGTACCCAAGATACTAAGAACTATACAGACCTGTGAATCAAGCTAGTATACGGCACAAACAGACCTGTGAATCAAGCAAGTATACGGCACAAACGTTGAAACTCTTGCTCTTTAAATGGTCCACAAAGTTCCGAAGCATAGGCACATGAGAAAAAAGTTCTATTTGGCCTATAACAAAAAAGAAAGTTTGTAATTACTACGTATCATAGAATTTCTTTCTTCAAACAAAACAAACACATGCACATTACTTCGTTATTCTATGCGTCACACAATTGCCTTCTAAAAGAGAAGCAGGAGCCTTCATATGACTACACTTCATCCACAACATGGAATAAGAAATCACATTATCACCTTTTCATCTATATTTTTGAGTTGAATAAGGGGGTTTTGGATAAATGTCGAAACCCTTCAATATGATCTTTATTAATCAAAAGTTAAGGGGTATACATTTACACATTGCAAAAAAAGTGGAAGTTTGTGAGCAATAGACACATTCAGCAGTGTAAAATAAAAGAAAACATAAAAGTGTAAATTCAGTGTTTCAGCAATCAAAAGGTTTCTGGCAACCACAACTGAAAATGCTTGTATCTGCAACACTGCAACTAGAATCTACTGCAATCACATGCCGCACGACTAGTTTTATTTTATTTAAAAGTTAAGAGCATTCTGTAGTTGCTACAAGTACTGTAATATCACCCTAATCTAGAGTATAAACATTAGATATCTAAATCGAGAGAAAGGAAATAAAACTGTTGAGCTAAATAGGAACTGCATATAAAGTTACTACCCCTGCCGGGTATTACGAAAAGCATATGAACTACCAATAGCCAGTAGTTTGGTATTTTTGTTGCAATGTAACAACTAGCATTGGATACCTAACCTTTCAAAAACTGATGCATGATAATGGATACAGACAACGGAACTTGTATGCTAGTATGCATACCTGGGCAGTCAAAAACTAAGTAGTCATCATCCAGGTAATCCTCCAATCCCTCTGCAAGCCAATCATCCAGATTATCTTCAAGGTGTCTAGTTATCGAGATTAAGGCCGGTCACCTTAGAATTTAGAAGTTTTTTAAAGAGCCTAAAATACTAATTTAATTATAGTAATAATTTTAATTAAATAGTAATAATTTTAATTAAATAATTAATTATAGTAATATGGTAAAGGAGCAACACCAAACCTCTTGATATAACAAGAAATTTAGTATTGCTCCTTTACTTTCAAAACTTTCACGAACTCATATATACTAAGACCAAAAGAGAACACCAGGACAAGTGAAATATTTATCAATTGATTTTTTTCATGTCTGCAAGCCCTTTATAAATGACAATTAGTATAAAACCATTAAAAAAAATGTAAATAAAAGGATACTCCATGCAGTACATAAGTCCACCATTGGGACCCAGTCCAAGTTCCTCCATAACATCATCCAAGTTAATAAGCTCCCTGATATCTGCAAGAGGGAAATGAACACGAAAATAATCTTAAGTGTCCTGATTCCTTCAATGATAGTAGATAAGAGTGAGAGCTAACAAGCAAGTCAACTACTTACCCAAAGCCACAGGGTAGTCAAAATGCTCTGCAGCAGGATCTAAGTTAACAATATGTAGAGTCCTTCCATTATCTAAACAGTGTCGGTGCAAACTGGAGCAATAAGTGGACTGGTTCCAAGAAACACATAAACTCATTCAAACTAGTAATTGGTACATAATGAAATCGAAAACACTGATCCTACTGATCACCATGTGATTACTGACTATGATGCATGCATGTATGTGTGAATATGAATGCAATTGTTATAAAGAGTAAAATGGGGTAGTGAAATTACCTTGCCACTGCCTGCAGGGCCAATAACTAGCTGTGCATAACCCATTTTCGGATATCTGGGTTTGCTTTCTTTGCTTGCTAGGTTGCTGATTCAGATAAAGAAATGGAGAAAGTTAAATATTGGGAAAGATGAAAGGGCTCCAACAGCGATATAAGCAGCACACCAAACACCAAAGGCCAATAACCACTCGAGGCTATCCTTCAATCCCATAAAACCCTATGTAAATATAAAGATGACAATTTGTTGGAGGACTAATGACCCTATGTAAATATAAAGATGACAATTTGTTGGAGGACTAATGAACACAAACCTACTGAAAACCCAGAAAGAGCCCTCACCTGCTTCACTGACACTAAGGGTCCTGGGGTTTTTGACTAAATTAGCTTCATTTTCTATAGTGTGACCACACTTGCACTCAATATTTTTTTTTTTTTTTGCTTGTTCTAATAGAGTAGCAATCTAAGAAGCACCGATACGGGTACGAGTACCCGGATACGATACGATCGGATACGTGGAAACGGAAAATCTTAAATGTAAAAGGAAACAGGTACGTGAAGGAAACGCCAATTAAATATATATATATATATATATAATTAGAATAAAAAAATATGAAACATAAACAAAGGTTCAAATAAAAGGTTAACACAACTAATAACAAGTTAACAACCATCAACTTCATTCATATAAATAACAACCATCAACTCATCAACTAATAACAAGTTAACATCCATCAAAGGTTCAAATAAATAGGTACCGTGTCATTATCATATGAACAAAGTAACAATACTGGTCACAATCATAAATGAGACATGCATTAAGACAAGGGTGGTTGTGTTCCTAGAGTAGAAACTCAAGAATCAAATTAATAAGACTTAATTTGTATCTGTGCACATGATTATACTGTTAACAACCTAGATTGGTTCATCAAATAACGGTCTGTGTTTAAATTACTATATACTATTCCAACTAATTTAAGCCGTGGGAATCAATGAAAAAAAAAATGAGGAACAAAACAAATGAATAAGAGCAAGAGGATAAGAAATGGCAGACTATATTCCATTTCATTATATATTCAATGAAACTATGTCATTCAAGATATTCATATCAGATTAAAAACAGAATGTCAAACTTGGCTCTTGGTTTATTAATTTTGTAAACATTAAAAAAAATTGAGAAAAAAATAGAAATAAAAACAAAATATCGGCATATACATGTGTAAACAAGAGAGGGCCGAGAGTCGTAGCAATAGGATTTTATCCAAAACTACAAAACAAACAAGCCGCTCTCTCTCTCTCTCTTCTCCAAAAGCCCACTGCCTCAGTATCTCCGAAGTCCTCTACTTTCCCACCCTTTCCTTCTTTTTTTGTTAAAGGGTACCCTTAAAACCCTCTCTAAGCAATTGGGTTTGCGTTAGAATCTTGCAGTCTCTCATGGACTGCAGCTTTTTGTTGTTATTGCAACAAACAATACCGGCCATTAGAATCAATAAACAGATCGATCGAGAAAAGCAAAGAGGATAAGAACTAGCTAGCCCATAGTTGCTGCTATACACACATCGCATAACAAATATCAGAAGAAGCTCCAAATTGAAGAACAAATATGAGAAGAAGAGCAGAACAAACGTACCTGAAGCGGCTAGAAATTCAATCTCCAAGCTCCAAGGTTCCGACTTGAGAAGAAGAGCAGAAGAGGAACGACGAAGCCAGAACAAACGTACCCTCCGCGGCTAGAAATTGAAGCTCCAAGCTCCAAGCGAATCGAAGAAGAGAAGTAGGTCGATCTGGGTCTCGTCTTTTGCAGAAGAGAAACGATGAAGCGGCTCTCTCTCTCGATTAGGTCGCGTCTCTCTCTCTCTCTCGATCTAGGTCTTTTGTTTTATTTTTATTTTTTTTATTTTTTGCAGAGTAAAAGTCATTATTACCCCTACTTTTCCGATTTATTTACATTCTTACGTTTCCACATAGGATACGTACGTATCCAAACCGTTTCCAAATCAGGATACGCGTTTCCGAGCCGTTTCGTACCCATTTCCCGGATAGATACGGGATACACAGGCAATTTCGCGTTTCCGTGCATCATAGGTAGCAATCAAAGGAATTGAAGGAAGACAATCTTGTGGGTATAAAGATAGTTAATTTGAAAGTGTTTTCTTGCAAGGAATTGAAAAGTTTGGAGTTTTACGACTTATAGTTTTGTTCTTTTGTGGCTTTCAGAAATCGGAGCTCTTCTGGTCCAAGAGCTTTACAAACATGGGGTTTTAGGGTTTCTTATTTGCCGACTGCTATTTAATAAAAAGACTACAAACGATGTCGTTTATTCATATTCCTGCAAACTTCTAATAGCATATTCTTTTTTAATTTTTTTTCTTTAAATTATTTGTGTTTTTTTTTTTTTTTTAGAATAGGATCAAAATACCCTCCAATATAGATACTTTAGTGAAATTTTGACATAACCTCAAGCTAGTTATGACTCTTTTGTTGATCCACCTTTCATGTTAATGATATGTTAATTTAACATAGGGATTTGCTAAGTACATTGGGAAAGATGAAAGGATTCCAACTGCGATATAAGCAGCACACCAAACACCAGAGGCCAACAACCAATCGAGGCTATCCTTCAATCCCATAAAACCTTATGTAAATATAAAGATGACAATTTGTTAGAGGACTAATAAACATAAATCTACTGAAAACCCAGAGAGAGCCCTCACCTGCTTCACTAACACTAAGGGTCCTGGGGTTTTTGACTAAATTAGCTTCATTTTCTACACTAGCATTCAATTTTTTTTTTTTTTTACTTGTTCTAATAGAGTAGCAATCAAAGGAATTGAAGGAAGACAATCAATCTTGTGGGTATAAAGATAGTTAATTTGGAAGTGTTTTCTTGCGAGAAATTGAAAAGTTTGGAGCTTTACGACTTACAGTTTTGTTCTTCTGTGGCTTTTAGAATCCAGAAATCGGAACTCTTCTGGTCCGAGAGCTTTAGAAACGTGGGGTTTTAGGGTTTCTTATTTGACCACTGCTATTTAATAAGAAAAAGACTACAAAAGATGTCGTTTATTTATATTCCCGCGAAACTTCTAATAGCATATTCTTTTTTAATTGCTTTTCTTTAAATTATGGATCAAAATACCCTCATCTTTTCTTTTCTTTTTTTCCTTTTTTTTCTTTTTTTGGAGAATAGGATCAAAATACCCTCCAATATAGATAGTGAAATTTTGACATATTATCAAGTTAGTTATGACTCTTATGTTGATCCACCTTTCATGTTACTAATATATGTTAATTTAACATAGGGATTTACTAGGCACTATAGAAACACCAATTCCTAATTTCATTGGCTTCTTGATGAAACTCTAATAACTAAATAGATGAACACCGGAGACGATACACTTGGAATATGGATCCTCTTCTCATCTTGCAAGTACTTGATACTTGTATTTGTATTAAGGATTATCATTACAACAAATAAATTTGAACGTAAATCATTCTGCTGAAAACTTAATAGAACATCATCAAGTCATGGATAGAGACTAAACCTCGAATACAATCTCAAAATTGTAACTCCCTCAGTGTCGGGCATAATTGCATGCATACCAAAGCCTTGTACATAACTAACGAGATCGATTCGGATGGCCTAAGATTCTATAAAGATAAAGAGCTCAACTAAGATGCAGCTTTTACAACTAAAGAAACAAATCGGTCACTATGGATACAGTTACACATTGGTTATCTGCTTTACTTGTTTCACCTTCTCAAAATTTGGGGCATGGAAATTCTTTTCAACTTCCCATGCTAATTGCGCCATACAATTAAACATTGACTTTGCTCCTTTTTCATCCATCACATCTCTGGGGAAGGGAATGCGAACCTCATAAATACCATTTTGCGGAGACCAAAGACTCATGTGATGCGCTTGGAATGAGCGCTCAAGATTAACCCTGTTGTCAGTTGTTAGTATATTGCAAGTAGGGATCGTTATATCCGAGGATTGAGGGTACTCCTGTTAACTAAACATCAAAGAAAGAATTATTATTTACAAGTATATGGTACTTACAAAAATTACAAAGTGAAAGGGGTTTCCAAAAGTTTGTATTCTAATCTAATTAACTAATTACAATGATCAATCAAACCAAGAATCAAGGAGATGAGATGGATGGATAAGATGTAAGATGTAGTCATCAACCATTAACACAAAAACAGAATATCAAGTTGCAATTACGAATCAAAATATGTATTTGGGAGAAATCAATCAAGAACAGAGTGGAATGCCTACAAAGTTCTTTTTACCTTCCTTAGTTAGATTAACTAGATGAATGAACCATAGTTAACCCTATTAAACATGCAATGATAGTGAGTGATCAAAACCCTAACAAAACACACTTAACGCAATAAGAGCCATGAAAGTTTGATTAATTTAAGAAGAACACACAAGTTAGAACGTTAATCAAGCATGAAAATCTCTTTGTTGATTTACCTATGGAACTATAAGTTTTCCACTTACCAATTAAGACCTAGAACGCTAGCATATCTTAATCTGGAATCAATCATGCAATTGAGTTCTAAGCTGGCCATCAAAGAACACGAAAACATGAAAGGTGGGATTGAAGCACAAAATCAACAAACATCTAATAACATATAAAGGAATCGTAATTCACAACCTAAGAATCCTAAAACGTTTTCATGCTTCAAGGTTATAGACAACTAAACATCAAAACATACTCTTTAATCTTACAAAGTTTCGAATCCAGCAAAACAAAACAAGATGTTCTGAATTACAAACATAGGAAACCGAAAACAAAATCAAGATGAACATGGATACAGTTTTGAAGAACTTCAAGAACGCAAGATGAACTTCAAGAGGATGGAGGCTACGGCAAGGATGTGATGAAGATGATGGAGCTTGCTTCACGACTTCAAAGGAAGGAGGCCGAATCTTTGAGAGAGAAAAGGGAGAGAGTTGTGAAATTGATTCAGGGTCTGAAAGATGGTTTTTTGATGTCTAACTCTCCCATATTTATAGCCTTGATGTCATGATATTTCTTCATTATTCGACCAGTAGGAATCTTCCACAAGCAAGTAGAAATCAAATTGAATTAGGACTCTTCCTTTCTCCGAAATATCTCTTCTAGGTTGTAGAAGTCAAATTGAATTAAGACTCTTCCTTTTGCCAAAATATCTCTTTTAAGTTATAGAAGCCAAGTTGAATCAGAACTCCTCCTAAAATATCTCTTATCTTCTAGAGATATTTTGCCAAAATATCATTTATCTTCCATCATGATGCCACATGGTCTCCTAGTTGATCTAGGATTCCTACTTCTACTGCGATTTCTTTTCCTAGTAAGATTAGGAATACTTCATTTCTTCATTTCTTAACCAGTTCTGCGCCTCATTTCCTCCTTGCTGCTTATTTCTTTCATTTCTTGCTTCCTAAAGCTCATTTTCTTCGTTTGTAGCTCAAATGTACCTAAAGACACGAAAATAAGTTAATATGATTAAGTTAAAGGAAATAACTTAGCAAAATGTGAGTAGAAAAACACATAAAACGTCGCATATAATGCTCCTATCAGCATATCAAGCCTTAGCCGATCAATCCATATCAACTTTGCTTCAAATACCTAGAAAACAAAACAGTGTACCATGACCACATTGCAAGAGCGAAACAGAGGAGATTAATAAACCAGTCCTGACACTATGGCTTGATAGCCTATAAATAGAGGATACAAAGAAGTAACAACACATTCCTTCATCCATCTCACCTTCTTTATCTCTCCATTTCCTCTCCATTTTTCCTTTTCATTCTCTAGTTCTTAGTTTCATTTCTTTTCCATTCTCTAGTCTTCTTGTTCTGCATTTTCAAGCTAAGAGAAAGAGAAGCCATGCAATACATCAATTTCCTAGCCGCCATCCACCCTTGTCGTCCCTAGAAGATTGCTTGCTTTCAAGGATCTTCAATTTCTTCTTCTCAAGGCTTTATCATTCATCTTTCAAGGTGTATTATATCATTTCTCTTGTTTTCTTTGTTTGATTTTGTAAGACTATGAATTCTAGTTAACAAATAATGTTAAGAGCAAAGTTTAAAGTCCGTCTCTATGTTTGAATAAAAGTTGCAATTTCTTTATGGTTGTTTCTATGTTGCTTTTGTGAGATGATCAATTGATTTTGTTTTGTGGAAAACTTTTTTATGTTTTTGATCTTTGGTGCGCAACTTAGAATGATTGCATACAATTGGAGCTAGTAATTAGGTTCATGCTTTGTGACCTTAATTCGAATAAGTAGTAAAGGCTTTGGACAAAAATCGAAATCAATTGGTTTGTGTTATTGAATATACATGCTTTGTGTACTAGGATTAATACAATTATTGACCAAACTTTCACTTGCTCTTAATGATTTGAAACTTGAGTTTGTATGGTTACTCTGATTGTGTGAAACCTATTTTCGAAATATATTGGTTAGGTGCTTTGCTTGATCAATTGTGTAAAGAGAAGTAAAATAAGGGACATTGGTTGCTTTGATCTTTGTTTCTTGGTTGATATATTCTCGTATCATAGATAACCAACTATTAGAATTGTAACCGGATTTCTTGCATATGGATGTAATTTTGATCTTTGTTCCTGTTTGGACCCAAAATGAACATTTTGGCCTGACAAGGCACGTATTGGAGAAATTGAGCCAATGTTAGTGGTTCAAGCTATATATTGTTGACAAGTTCGAAATATATTTTTAGAGGCTAAATAAAGCCTACTATGGAAGCATGGAAATAAAAAGTCAACTTTAGCACATTTTCCTACTTCGGCTAGGAGAAACCGAGCTAAACAAGGAAGGAGCGGCGTCAGACTAACCATCCGAACTTCAAATGAGTTGAAACTTTCTGCATTCATTCTAGACATCCCAAGGATCATTTCTTATGAAGAGTGCTAGAGCTTGTTCGGAGTGGAAAACCTTCAAACAATCAGTCCAATTTTCTGCAGAAGCAAAACTGGAAAACTGGACCTGTAAGGAGTCCAGTAGCATTTCCGGCCCAACCACATGGAAATAAATTCTGAAATTTTACCATAATAATCTACATTCATGGTGGATCATTTCATATGAAGAAGTCGAAGGTTAAATATGAGTTCTTAGTAGAGATAAAAATTAAAGGAATAAAGAAGTGTTAGTGCTCTCACCTAACAAATCCACTAAGTGTGTGTGTGCTCAAACCTAACCCACTATGATTTGTTTAAAGGCCAAATAGTGTTTCTTGGAAGCCTATATATAGAGGCTACAACAAGTATCATCTCACCAATTCACTCATCAAAACATCTATAAGATGATCTAAGTTCTCTCTAGAGCAACTCTTCTCCTTCTTTTTCTCTTATCGGTGATCACACCCTAAGTTCTAGTATTCTTAGGAGCCAACTTTCAGTACCACCAAATCCTCTGCTAAAGTGCTTTGGTCCTAGTCTCCTCGGGAGCCGACTGTAGTACCACGACCACAACGGTTACGGAACCAGCCAAGCAAAGGTAACGCCCTCGCAAACCAGCCCAGCTAGAGTCACGCTTTAGCAAGTTCTCCTCACTTCTTAGTGATTTTCGCTATGCTCGATCTACAACATCGAGTATCGATTGTGATTTTGAAGACGCTCAGCAAAAGTCCTCACCGCGAGGCACAAAGAATCCCACGATGAGGTTTGTACTCTCCTCGTCCACAATCGCTCAGAAGAAGTTAGGTCAAGCCCCCGACGACCGCACCCTAACGATGCTGGCACACCCACGCAAGAAAAGAGACTGTTGACCAGCTCAAGAAAAACTGGAGCCAAACAGTTCCTTACGTTCCACCCTTGTATATGTGTTTTTACATTTTTTTTATTTTTTTTATTTTAATTTTCAATCTTATAATCGTAAAACCCCCTTATTTGTGTCACTTGTATATATTTTTATTCTTTGTTTTATTTTTGTAAATAATACTTTATTATTTTATTTCTTTATTTGTTTACACAATTACAGGTGTACCCTCAATCTCTGGCTAGAACGATCCCTACTTATTCTATCTAACGATGACATTTTATAGGGTTAAATTGCGCGCTTACTTTGAGCGTGTCACACCTGTAATTTCATAAACAAATAAAGAATTATGTATAAGTATAAAGTATTATTTACAAAAATAAAACAAAGAACATGAATATATACAAGTAAATACAAATAAATACCATACAAACACAAAGTCTAAACCAAAAAAAACTAATTCTAGCACGAAACTAACTAAGAAAACACACAAGAACTAACCTAAAAACTACACAAGGTTAACGAATTCTTTTAAGGTATTTTCAGATTATATTTGAAATATTTACAAGTACGAAAAACTAAAAATGCAAACTTATATACAAGAACACATATCACGAAATCAAAGAAAGGTTTTGGGGGGTTTTGGAATGAAAATTTTAGAAAACGAAAATAAAACAAAAGGTTGAAGATGAATGGAATCATGAACAGAAACTTTTGGTAACAATTCATCCACCACAATTCAAGATCAATTTGTTACATGCATCCTTAATCCTTTACTAATACCAGGAAAAGTTATCAACCAAGAAACAAAGTTAAAAGCAAACAATGTCCCTTATTTTACTTTCCTTTGCACAACTGATCAAGCAAAGCACCTAACCAATATATTTCGAAAACAGGTTTCACACAATCATGCAAACTCAAGTTTCAAATCATTAATTTCATGTGAAAGTTTGGTTAATAATTATGCAAATCCAATTACACAAAGCATGTCAATTCAATGCATAAACAATCTGATTTCGACTTATGTCCTAAGCCTTTACTACTCATTTGAATTAGGATTACAAAGCATAAACCTAATTGCTAGCTTCAATTACATGCAATCACTCTATGTTTCGAACCAAAGAACAAAAACATGTAAACGTTTTCTTTAACAAAATCAGATTATCTTTTCATATAGATGAAACACACAAAGATCAAGAATACATAAACTAATATTACATTGAAAAGAGCATCAAAATTGTTCTAAAAATAAGATTATGAACTCATAATTTTTGTTTACACAAAGAAAATAAAAAAAAACAAAATTTTGTATCTACAATTACACATAACCGTGAAGATTTCATGATAAAGGTGGTATGAACAACCCTTGATTACGTCCCAAAGATCCAAATCAGCTCCAAGATGGCGCCACAAGGTGGTGATCACAGCTAGAAAGGTGGATGGCACGGTTAAGCTCCTTGAAGATATAAAAACTGCTATGCAAGAATACTAGAAAATGGGAAGAAAATGGGAAGAAAATGGAGAGAGGAAGAAGATGGAAAATGGATGAAGGAAGGTGTATTTTGAGAGTGAGAGGAGAAATGTATTTATAGCCCAAAAATGATGAATGGAGGGTGGAGATGAATAGAAATGAAGGGCTAGATATGTTAGACAAATATGTAAACACAAGTTGTAAATTTGGCCTACCAAAAATGATTTATAATGCCCAAAAAAAATCTTCCAACTTGTCATAAGTGGGAGACAAATTTTATCTCCATCGAAAGTTCAGATTTTGCCCATGACTTTTTCATAACAAATGTTCATTTATGATTATAGATCATCCTGGTAAAATTTCAGATATTTTGGAATAGTGGTTTGGCCGGAATGTATCCAGAATACGTTCAGGTCCGATTTACAGTTTTCATCTTTTAGTCAGAAATTTGGACCGATCTTTTGAAGACCTTCCACTTTTATCTGGCTCTTGCACTCTTCATAAGAAATGTTTCTTAGGATGTCTAGAATGGATCTGGAAAGTTTCAGCTCATTTAGAGTTCATTTCGTCAGGCGGCCGCTCCTTCTTCCTTGCTTGGCTTGGTTTCTCCTAGCCGAAGTAGGAAAATGTCTAGCTCACTTTCTCTTCTCCATTATTTCCTTAGTCATTTCTGAACTTTGAGACTCAATTTAGCTCTTAAAGTATTATCACGAACACAATGTACCTATAAAACACCTAATAAGTTAAATTGATCAAGTTAAAGGAAATAACCTAGCGAAATATAGGGTTTTAATATTATAAATGTCGTATTTTATGCTCCTATCAAGCAATATTGGCATTTGGATAAGCGTGGTTGGTTCACTGTAAAGAGTGGGTATTGGATTGCTAGGGAACATGTTCTTGGCAATGCTCTTGCATCGACTTCCACCGGTGATCCTTTTAAGGAACTGTGGAGAAAACTTTGGAGAGCTCAGGTACTTGGAAAAGATAAAATTTGTGTTTGGAGGGCCTGCTGCAACCTGCTGCCTACAAGAGCAAGACTCACTACAAAAGGTTATGATGGATTACTCAACTGCCCCCTATGTGATCACCAGATTGAAGATACATATCATACATTTTGTAAGTGTCCAACAGCCTATACTCTGTTGTCCCAAGCTCCTTTTTACCTTCAACGTTCTCTCCTTCCTCAAATTCCTTTTAAGGAATGGATGTTGAGTGTGAAGACCCAGATTTTCATACAATAAATTTATGTAATTCAATAATTGTTATATTAATTGAATTGTGATATTTGGGATTATTTGGATTGTCGTGGGTTGAGAAAATTGGTTCCGAATGATTTTATTTTCGAAAACGAACGTTATTTAGGGGGTCGTGAAAATCGACTTTTTATACGTTCAAAATTTGGGAAAACTTCCTTCATGAAAGTTGTAGAGCTCGTCGATACGAGTCCGTGCATATGTGGACGTATTATTCGGAGTTCGTATGAATAAGTTATGAATATTTGAAAATCGAAATTTTTCTATAAATAGTGGAAAAATCTGAGTTTGTTGTGAAGGACGAAAAAATCCCATTTTTGCACATCAGTCCCCCGTCTCTCTCTCGGCCTGGTCACTGTGCCTCCAGACCCGGCGACCCGACCCGACTGGAAGTCGGTCCTCCCGGCCGCGCCGTCGCCGGACCCGGCCCCCATCCGCTTCGCCGCCTCACGCCCGGTCGATCCCCGCCGTCGCCACGCCCAGCCGCCGCTCCTAGGCCTGGATCGAAGCCCCTATCCGAAGCCCAAACCCGACCCGGCCGGAAAACCATTTTTCCGGCGGTGCACGGGCCGATCGTCCCCATTTTCGTGACGTGCTCTTCCTTCTGATCATCCCCATATATGGCTTGCATCACGATTTTGAGTGTAGAGTGGTAGATCAAGAGTTGAAGATTTCGACGTCCCTGATTCGATCTGGAGACTGATCAGAGGGCCGAGATTAATCCAACTTCAAAGCCCGATCTAGGACGATCCAGACCTCATCTCCGAAAAAGTCAGGTATTAAAGTTGTTCAAAATTTCATTTTGAAGAGGTTTGTAGTTGACGACTTTTGCATCGGAGGTGGTTGACCGGCGTTGACCGCCGCGTTGACCACCGTCTGACTGCCGCGTGTGGCGGCGCGTCGGACCGAATTTTGAGTTTTTATTATCTGGACGATGATCTATGCATCCATACGAGCGTTTTGAGATATAACTTGGTCATGTTAGAAAAAGTTGATAAATAGTCAATTTCTGTTTTGACGTTACTATTTACGGTTTTACAATTTACCTTCGGTTTGAGATTTACGAAGATCAGACCATCGGTTTTACTTCAAATTTTAATATGATGTTCATATGACTGTCCCGATGACTTTGTGTGGTCACGGGTGAAGATCCGACTTTTTGATCTTCGTATATTTATAAAATAGTGATTCTGGAGGCGATTAACGAAGATCCGTCCATCGAATTTTCGTATAATTTTGATAGGATGTTTCCATGGGCAATCCGTGAGGATCTAACCGTTGGATTATCTTTATTTTAGAAATCCGATTGTTGGATCATCATTTAGGTTTATTTCATGCTTCGTTGCTAAGTAAAGACCGTACTTGATTAGGTACTTGACGACTTGAGTTAACGAGCATTGGGATTATTGTGAGTTATATATATATTGAAGACGCAGCAGGAGTTTCGAGGTGAGTAAAACTCACGTGGTTCATATTACGAACCGAGCATTTTTATTTATTTATTTTTGGTAATTGTGTGAAAAATATTTGCGGATTAAATATTTGTTTTAAAATTTCATGGACTTGAATCACCACGGTCCATAGGTAAGTAAAATGAATTTTAACTATACAAATGAATTTCATAATTTTCTTGTGTGAACTATAGATGGTATTAGTGGTCATTCCTGAGTGGATGATTACGTATATATATATTTACGTGGAAAATATATATTGATGAGTGGATTGTTTGATTGATGATATGATTGAGTTGAATTGATGAGTTGATTATATTACGATTATGTAATTCCATAATAATATGATGTATCTTGGTTGGGTTGATTTCAGTATGTGATGTTATATGTTGGGTTCATTTATGGTTTAGGGTTAACATAATGACCTGGTGTGGGAAATCGGACGCTCTAATCCTAGTGTGGATGATGGGATACGATTGGTTGAGTATGTGGAATTATTGGACGTTCTAAATATGTATATAGGTATACATATTGATGAAATACAATAATTGATAAATATGTCGGATGCCATAACCTAGGCCAGGTGACGGGCTATGATTCAGTTAGAGCTCTAGTCTGTCAAGTGCCGTATTTTTATAAATACGATGATGAGAGTGGTGGAGAAAGTTGTGAGTTGGGTTGTCTTGATAAATTTGAATTGGTATTGATTGAGATTGTCATTATCTGCTTATGTGGAAATTATTGAGTGTTGCGGTGTGTGGGAATAAATGAGATTAAATTAAGTAATAGTTCCTTCTTTTACTCATACAAGCTTTCATAAGCTTACCGGGTTTTGTGTTGTTGCAATCCCGGTACACTATTCAATGGTGTAGCGGATATTCCTGCAGGTCAGGATAACCAGGGAGGTGACCGAGCTGCTTAGGTGTTACTGCAGTTTAGTTATTTATTTCGTTGTGAGGTGTGTGTGTATGCTCATTTAGAGCTTTACATTACATTTTGGATTTGAGTTGTAATAATTAACCGAGACTAAATTCGGTTTGATTTTATTTCGTGTGGTGAGTATGTTAAGGAAAGAAATTTTCAGGTTGATTATTTTGAGTTGTAGTATTTTCATGTTCCGGATTTGGAATTGTTATTCTAAAATTTGGGGCGTGACATTGAGCCAAGCTATGAGTCTTAAAGCCGAGGTCTTTGATAAGCTAATGGTGCTCATTTGGGGTCTTTGGACCAATCGAAATACCATGTTGTGGGAGGGCACAACACGTACAGCAGCTGACATTTTCTTCAGTACTATGACATGGTTGGAAGAGTTTTAGAGGGCAACCAGCACTGACACTACACCTAGCCACTGAAGTACCCAGGTATAAAGGCCTGCTTCTGGGCACGACCTCAAACTCAACGTCGATGGAGCCATCATCTCTCAATTAACATGAGGTGGAATTAGGGGGTTCTTAGAAACTCCAATAGAGTTGTTGTTGCTGCTTTTCAATTTGTTATTCCGTATGCTAGTTCGGTGTTGCAGGTAAAGCTTCTTGCTATTCAAACCAGACTGGCATTTGTCCAACAACAGCGTACTCACTCAGTCCTTGTTGAGACAGATTGCCAAAGAGCTATACATGACATCAATGGATCAGCTGCTATCCTTTCTGAACATGGAATTTTAGTTGAAGACATCCAGAACACCTTAAGACGTATGTCACAAGTCAAGGTTTGTTTTGCTCCGAGAACATGCAATAAGGTGGCACATAGGTTAGCTAACTTAGCCTTTGAATCTCAACAATGTAACAACTGGGTGAATCAGGGGCCTGATTGCATCACAGACCTTGTACAACAGGAGCTTCTCTCTCCTACTTAATTAAATAAAGTTCAGTATCTTTTACCTTCAAAAAAATAATACAACATGCAATGATAACCATACTAAATATATGGGTGAAACAACTCTTAATAGCTTGATGAATTGTTCAAACATATATTTGGATTTTGTGAGAAGCACCAATTTTTTCATATGGAAAGTAACTAACTCCAGATACATATAATTTTTGGTACAATTTTTTTTTTGAACCAAACATTAATTTCATTCATACTCAAGCCAGAATGGCACGGATACATACCTTCCCTTGCCATACCAAGGATAAGTTTAGGACGTGGCATACTAGCATCACCCGCTAGACACCAGTGCTCACTTATTCAGTGAGCCTATGAACTATAAACAGTCATAGTAAATAGGCACATAAAAAACAAAAGTGCATAGGTCCCTTAAAATACAAGGAATTTGTTGTGTTTAGACGAACTAAAAACATAGGGATGGGCTTAGAGCAAAACCCTAACCCATCAAATTTCTGTCCCAAGGAGATCCAATAGCAGGCCTACTGAAGCCCAACAGGCCAAGATTGGCCCAGACCACACTTCCATTTCCAAAACCATGCAGCAAGCATAGTAGCCCTCAACCACCACCATGCCCACGCCCGCTCCGGTAGGATTTCCGCCATCACGATGCAAACACCGCCACAGATCCCCGCCACGTCCCATCGCTCCACAATTCTACGTCGCCACCGAAGTTGAAACCCCACGACCCAGCGCTCCTCAACATCTACAAACCGAGACCCACCATAACTACCCCACACTCATCCCAGAGAAATTTCGTCGATCTTGAGCCAAAACCACATGCAAAGACCCACGAGCAAACCCACACGAGAGCCTCCGGGATGTTAGCCTTCAAGTCCCATTCAGCAGTAGATCACGCGTCATTGATGAGGCCAAAAGGCCAGCCCCAATGGCATAGCTGCCACCGGACGAGAACAAACTCTTAGTTGAGCCGCCGCCGACCTTTTTCTCTCTCTCTCAGAGCGCTTAGGGTTTTTTCTTAGCGCTAATTTTTGGTACAATTAGTTAGATTATAAAAGACTTATTCTAGATTTCAAATTTAAATCTATTCTTTAAAAAGAAAATCATAAAAAAATAATTAGAAGTTAGACAAGCACAATAAATACTAATTAATTACAATTAATATATTAATCACATATATGTCATATAATTTATTACCACGGGTTTAACCTTCCAAAATCTATTATATCTTATACTTTCTTTGTCTCAGGAGCTGCGCCACTCTCTATTATATGTCATTTTATGTTTTAGAATTCACAGGCTGTTGGGCTGCACAAAAAAACCTCGACTTATTGGTTTTTTTGGTAGGACGAATCTTAATGCTGTCTCTATTGGTTTGGCTATTGTGCTAGTTACACAGGATGCTCTGAAAAACGTGGAAGGCCAAAAGGAGCAAAGAACAAGGTCAAGGTGGCAGTGAAAGCAGCAAAGACCATCACCCATGAAGAAAGCTAAGAATTCTCCTATGAAGAAGAATCCGAAGAAGCTGAAGAAATTGATCAATGGATTACCGAAGTTTACTACTCCGTCTGCTATGGGCGGCTCCACCTTTTCAAAGGGGAAGGGAGTTGCCATTTCCTAGTTTCAGTTTGAGTTAGAACAAAAGCCTATGTTGGTAGAAGCTTCTCTATATAGGCCTTCGTGGAAATATTTGCTTTTAGTGTATCACAACTGTGTGCTCGGCATCTAGAGTTAGATAGAGTAAAGTGTCTGTGAGGCGGGGGATTTTTAGTAACATCTACTCTGAGCTACCAAAGTTTGTAATAGAGTAGTCTTCTTATACTATTCTTTGCCCATGATCCCAAGCCATATTAATGTATGAGCTTGTTACATCAAAAAATAAAAAACTGTTACTATTGTTATGATTTTTTTTCCCCTTTATGTTTACATTTTCTCCTATCAAAATAAACAGGTTCTGGTTGATTGAGTTAATAAGAAAATAGCTGCAACATTATCTGTGATGGTGGATCTTAGTTGCTTTTAAGCTACATTTTGTTTATGTCTCCTTTGGTCCCTTCACCTTTGAACTTTAGTGGGGAATTTTAATATGACAAGACTCAACGAATATTTTTTTTCAATGTACACCCAAATTGTGGCAGAAAAATTTTAAATACACATCCCTAATTACATAATGCACATCTTCTACATTTTTTATCATCAAACTTCCATCTATGCCCCTGCTCATTAATAAACAAATAAAAGTAAAAACAAATAACAATTCACAAAAATAAAATAAGAATTAAATGCTTTATGTATCAAAATATTAATTAAAGATATTCTTATAGGGTTAAATTTTCTCCTCGTTTGCATGATACATTCGATCTCGCTTCAAGATAATAAGTGAAGGACGTCAATAGCAGATGAAATAATTGTAATCCACATGAAGAATTAGCAGGCAACTAAATTGGTTGAAACATATTGAAAGAGGTTTTATATCAAATATATCTTAGATACATGAATACATTATCATCAACTTGGTTTGCAAAACAACCACCCTGGCTCATTCTTTATCGATTTTAATATTGACAATGATTATATGGATCATGAAGATATTGACATTGAATCTTTTAAAATCTTAGAGGCATCAAGTTTTTCAATTAGAAGAACAATAAAGGTAATGAAGTTAGGGTTTCATGCAGCAGGGCGGCGACGTTGGTTCGATCAAGTTTTAATATTTTCACCATAATGTAACCATGCTTCATATCTTTGCATAATCTAGAACTAATTATGCATGTGGTGTACATGAGCGAGCTCAATATACCGAACCTTAGGGTTTCGTGCAGTAGGGCGGCAACGTCGATTCGATCCTGCATGCTAGAGGACATCTTATGACGTCGGTTTTCTTCAGGTACGTGGACAGCGGCAGGGATTTCGATCTGGTGCTAGGTTTGCAGGAACGGGCGATGTTTGGTTGTGCTTTGTGACGTTGATTGTAATCAAAGGGCATCGATTTGCAAAAGGGTGGTCGTCGGTCGGTTTCTATGGAGGTGTGAAGCGCTTGTCGGGGCTTCACCGGCGGCTTCGTGCTTAGGATCTTGTATTCTTCTTTGATTACAGGTGGTCTCAAGTTAGATCCAAGGAGGTTTCTTCTGGCTATCTTGATGGGGGAAGACCGTGGACGGCCACCAGAGTGGTGATGGGTGGAGGCCGCACTTTCTGAAAGGTCAGAGCCAGTCAATCTGGGGGTGGAAGGCGAAATGTTTGGGTAGTGCGTTGTTAGACCTCTACCGATCTGGGCTGCAGATGTAGGCTGGTGAACTAGGCCTATTTGCTCCAGTTCCCCTTTCCTCCAATACTGGGGTCGGGCTTGGTTTTGGGATTTCTGGGAGGTGGTCTATCCTGCTCTTTAGCCTGTACTGTTCCTCGAATGTTACTGTGGCTGTGTTGAGTGTTGCGACATACACTAATTGGGTCTTAGGCATCAAGATGTTCAAACCAGTGGTTCCATCCTAGGGCAGTGTAGGGTTAGGGAGTTTTTTCAATTCTGTATTTTGTTTTCAGCAGTTCCTTTAGAATTTTAGTCTTTTTTGGAGTTTCTGTTTTGGATTTTAGTACTACTGAGCTTGCATTGTAATATGAGGGGTGCTTGTACCCTTCATGCTTGACCGAGTGAGGTCGTTATGATTTCGATCAATGGATTAGTCTTCCGTTGCTCTAAAAAAAAAAAGGTAATAAAGTTAAGTTATTCAATCTTCTAATTAACCATAGACCAATCTCGTTGATGTGAGAAAAAAGAATGATGATTAATAATCACCGTATTACTATGTCGAAATTAATTAGCAATTTAAGTCCACAATAAATCAAAGAACCAAAAGGAGAAAAAAAATTGTTGGAGAGAGATGGGGGAGAAAAAGGAAGGGTAGGAAAGGAAACATGGGAAAAAATTAGCAAATTTTTTTTTATGGGGTGTGTATTAATAAAAGAGGGATATGTAGATATAATTACTCATCGTGGCAACTAGAATAAATATTATGTTTTACTTTTGTTGAAATTTACACAAATTGCCACGACTCAAATATAACATCAACATAAATAGTTTAGCATAACTGACACTATGCTTTTAAATACCTTAATTATCAATTTTTATTATATACTAAATATTTTTCTGTTTCAATTAAATTCATTATTATTGCCAGATTCACGGAATTTGGTATGTTTTTATGAAAAACAGTTTGGTAAAAGAGAATTTATTGGACTTTCCCTTTTTGCATTGAAAACCTTCTATTTATATATATATACACACACACACACAGATCCTATCCAAAGCGGAGCTCCGCTTTGAAATTACGGAGTGAACTTCGAGTTTTGGGTCACTTTTAGGTCGTATATTCACATCTCGACCATTTAATTTTTAGGTACTAGTGTATAGATCATCTATACAAATTTTCAGCCAAATTGATGATCGTTAAGACATTTATAACTGTCTTAAAGCTAGTACAGTTCAGGTTGGACAGATTCAGTTCTTCAATTGGTTTAAACGAGTTAGATACCTTAACGGTCATCAATTTGGCTGAAAATTTGTAGAGATGATTTGTACACCAGTACCTAAAAACTGAACGGTCGAGATGTAGATATGCGACCTAAAAGCGACCAAAAACTCGAAGTTCACTCCGTAATTTCAAAGCGGAACTCCACTCTAGATAAAATCTGTTAATATATATATATATATATATATATATATATATAATGTTTTTGAAGTTTTCCACTTACCTACTTGTGATAATGGTATGACATTTGTTGTCTATTTGTCTATATATAAAGTAAGTTATTATTTTCATATATAATACATGAATGGAAGGCAAAGCTAGGTTAGTAACTTATTATATATTTGTTCTACAAATAAGATACGTATGCTATTTCCAATTACAACCTAAAAGTTTGAGTGAATAAGGTACCTGATCATTAGGATATATACTTTTTCTAATTAATTTGATTTTAGGTATGTATATGATATATAGGAGACTTATTTTTTGTTTATTTTTTTTCTTCATGTATGGTTTTTAAGGATTCTTCCTTCTCTTTGAAGCCATTGCCACATTTTCCCAAGAGCGTAATATGCTTGAAACGAGAGATTTTAGGGGACTTATAGACTAAAAATCATCTTATTTCGTATGGAAGATTGTTGCTGACCTGCCAATGGAACTCGTGCTTCCCACATTATTCCTTATAGTGGCATATTGGATGATGGGCCTAAAACCCATAGTAGGACACTTTTTTCATGAAATACCCAAAACACCCCCCTGCTGGGCAATGATTGGTCCTCCCTACCACGTATCCATGCGGGTGCCCTACGCAAGATTCTCTCGCATTACTAATAAGCTTTTCACAATTGCAAGCTTGTTAGCCATAAAGTTGGTAAGGCCTTGGTGGACAGTGGGATGAATGAAATTGAAGCCTGATTTAGGATTGATTCAAAGGATAAGTAAGACTAATTATTGAATATTTGGTAATTAATACTGATTAAGAATTTTTAAAATATCGAGGAGAGTTAATTGACACTTCTCGCCCTATGTTGGCTACACCCACGGTTCCCTATACAAGACTCGTGAGGATTGTGGTTACAAAATGAATAACACAGGGTTCTTGGAAAACTTTAGATTCTCTCACATAGCTAGCTGCCAAGGTCGAGTTGAAATTTATGGTGATTGCTTCAATTCCTCTGGAATCTCTTCTGGGTTCTAAAGTGGTTTTGAGTACCTGCCAAAACGGATTTTTAACTTCCATGCTTGACCAATTTGTTATCTATTTTGTTTCAAGCATCAAGTACTTTCAGATTCTCTAGTCCTTCATGCATGCATCTAGACATGGTTTAATTTGGTATCAACAATGTATATTGAACGGTTTGTCGGTCGATCAGCTTGTGATATATCTTAGTTAGAGTTGGTGTTTGATCTTTCATAATGAAGATTCTTCATTAGTTCTCTTTTAATTAGTGGTTTCAATTTCTTAAGAGGATGGAGCGCCCGACTACTGCTCCTCGGAATTTATTTATATGAAAAATTATCTCTCCACTTTTCTAGTCTCTTTTGATGGGCAGTCCCTCCTTAATGGAGGAGGAAATCCATGTGGTGATTTACCACATGGGAAAGCATGGGTTTGAAAATTCAAAGAAGGTAGATAGCAAGCCATCTTAGAAGGTAGGTAGCAAGCCATCTTTGAAGTTAGGCATGCCAAACTTGGAAGAAAACTTGACTTTGCTTCCAATTGCATGTCATATCCATGAACCCAATTGCCTATAAATAGGCATGAAAGGTTGTAGGAAAAATAACCACGGCAAGAGTCATTCCAAACTAATAGAGTTTGAAATAGTAGTGAGATCCTCACTTGAGAGATGAGTGAGAAGAAAATTCCTCTTGAGAGATAGTGTGTGTTACCACTTTGGTGAAGTTTAGCCACCAAAGTGAGATTGCCTTGTAATCCCATTATTTATATAGTGGAAGAGAGTATAACTACTGCCCCGAGGACGTAGGCACATTTGCCGAATCTCGTTAAATATTGTGCCTTCTTTTATTTATTTGTTGTTATTCCGCAAATCACACGAGAGGTGGGAAAAGTTAGATCCTGTGATAACCAATTATCCATTGGCCTTGTATTAAGGCAGCCCTTCTTTCCCAACAAGTGGTATTAGTGCCCGACGCTCATTGTTCTTGCCATCTCGTGGTGATCAAGATGGCGGAGTCGTCGTCATCGGCAGCAACAATGGTAAAGTTGACATCATCGAATTACTCTATTTGGAAGCCCAGAATGGAAGACATCCTTTACTGTAAGGATATGTACGAGCCTCTTCAAAATGGTGGAGAGAAGCCAGCAAGCAAGACTGACAAGGACTGGAGCATCCTGAACAGAAAACTGTTGCAGGAATTCGTCAATGGGTTGATGAAAGTGTTTTTCATCATGTGGCACAGGAAACCAATGCCTACTCAATGTGGACAAAGTTGGAGTTCATGTATGAGAAGACTGCACAAAACAAAGCCTCGTTCATTCGGCGGTTGGTGAACACAAAGTACAGGGATGGTCAAAGTGTTTCGGAATACTTAAGCGACTTCTAAGGCATGGTGAATCAATTGACGAATATGAAGATGGTGCTTGATGATGAGTTGCAAGCACTATTGTTACTAAGCTCATTGCTAGATAGCTGGGACACGTTGGTGGTGTCATTAAGCAACTCATCTCCTCAAGGCGTTCTTACACTGAGCATTGTAAAAGACAGCATGTTCAATGAAGAAGCAAGGAGGAAGGAGCAAGGAATATTGATCGAGTCAGAAGCCCTCATCACCAACAACCTGTGGAAGCAGTAGAAAATTCCACAACCGAGGTAAAGGGAAAGATCGGTCAAAAGGTAAGTTCTGCCCAAAGAAGGACATCGAATGTTTTCACTGTGGTGGAAAAGGCCACATAAAGAAGGATTGCAGGATGCTCAAGAGAGAGCAGACTGAGAAAGGTGGTGCCAGAGACACAGATTTTACTACCTCATACGAAGAAGAGGTACTCATCATTTATGGAAAGGGTCATGTTAATTTGACATCTCAAGATACATGTTGGATCATCGATTTCGGTGCATCATTTCATGTAACCTCACGAAGGGAGTTCTTTACATCCTACAATACTGGAAATTTCGGTAATGTTAGGATGGGAAATGATAAGCGGTCCAAGATCGTGGGAAGGAGAGATATTTCCCTTGAAACCAACACAAGCCACTGCTTGGTTCTCAAGGATGTGAGAACGTTCCAGACATGCGTCTCAACCTGATCTCTACAAGATTACTTGATGATGAAGGATGCACAAGTGTCTTTGGTGGTGGAAAGTGGAGGCTTAGTAATGGTCCAGAAATTCTAGCCCCAGGGAGGAAAGAGAACACTCTCTACATGACTTATGCAAAAATCTGTAGTGGGTATGTAGTTACACTAGGAGAAGATTCGCCGGTTGAGCTATGGCACAAGCGGCTCGATCACATCAGCGAGAAGGGACTTACTGTTCTAGCCAAAAGAGAGGTATTAACTCGTGTCAATGTTAAAGATATACCTCTAAAACCATGTACTCATTGCTTGGCTGGAAAGCAATATAGAGCTTCATTCAATCGTTCTCCTGCACCAAGGAAATCCAATGTTTTGGATGTTGTACATTCTGATATGTGTGGTCCTATGACCACCTATACTCTAGGGGGTGCAAGATACTTCGTCACCTTCATTGATGATCATTCCAGGAAGGTATGGGTTTATGCACTGAAAACTAAAGATCAAGTGCTCGAAGTATTTAAGCAATTTCATGCCAAAGTTGAACGAGAAACAGGTCGGACATTGAAATGCATTCGCACCGACAACGGGGAAGAGTACATGGGGGCGTTCAGACACTATTGCAAAAGTAACGGAATCAGGCATGAACGATTTGTTCCAAAGACTCCTCAGCACAACGGAGTGGCCGAGAGGATGAACAGAACTATTGTTGAAAGAATCATAACAATGTTATCTCATGCTAAGCTGCCTAAGAGCTTTTGGGGTGAAGCTCTAATGACTGCGGTTGATGTGATCAACCTTTCTCCCTCAGCTCCATTAAATGGTGACGTGCCAAACAGGTTTTGGACAGGAAATGACGTCTCATACAATCATTTGAAGGTATTTGGCTGCAAAGCATTTGTTCATATTCCTAAAGATGAAAGATAAAAAATCGATAGCAAGTCGAAAGAATGCATATTTCTGGGATATGGAAATGAAAAATATGGGTACAGGCTGTGGGATCCTGTCAATAAGAAGATTGTCAGAAGCAGAGATGTTGTCTTCTTCGAAGACCTGAACATCGAAGATACTCAGAAGACTGAGAAGCCTAAACAACCCAGAGAATATCCGATGAACCCGGATAAAGTACCTCCGCCAACAAACCATGATGGCTGGAGAGATACTGAAGATGTCGGTGATGTAGCAAATGACCCGATGATTAATGATCCAGTTGATGATGCAACTAATGATGAGGAAGAGGCACTGACCCCTCGAAGATCAGTCAGGGAACGCAAACCCTCAAACAGATATCCCTTACATGAGTTCGTTACTCTCACAGATGGAGGTGAGCCAGAGTCTTATGAAGAAGCTCTGACAGATGACCACAAGGGGGAGTGGTTCGAAGCCATGCAAGAAGAAATTAAGTCCTTGCATGAGAACCAAACCTATGAGCTGGTGGAGTTACCAAAAGGTTAGAGAGCACTCAGAAACAAATGGGTGTATAGATTGAAGACTGAGGATAATAGCTCACGACCCAGATTCAAGGCAAGACTGGTCGTTAAAGGTTTCAATCAAAAAAAGGGAATTGACTTTGAAGAAATATTCTCGCCTGTGGTGAAGATGACATCTATTCGGGTGGTACTTGGTTTGGCTGCAAGTTTAAATCCGGAGATTGAACAACTTGACATGAAGACGGCTTTCCTTCATGGTGACCTTGAAGAGGAAATCTACATGGAGCAGCCAGAAGGATTCAAAGTCAAAAGCAAGGAAGATCTAGTCTGTAAACTGAAAAAGAGTTTGTATGGACTAAAACAGGTGCCACGACAATGGTACAAGAAGTTCGATTCCTTCATGATTGAGCAAGGATATCAGAGGACAACTTCAGACCATTGTGTATTTGTGAAGAATTTCTCAGAAGGTGACTTCATCATACTACTCTTGTATGTTGATGACATGTTGATTGTAGGACAAGATGGTGACAAGATTAGCAAACTGAAGAAAGAGCTCAGTAAGTCTTTTGCTATGAAGGACTTGGGATCAGCAAAGCAAATTCTTGGTATGAATATTACCCGTGATAGACAGAATGGGAAGTTGTGGTTATCACCAGAAAAATATATCTAGAAGGTATTGGAGCGATTCCATATGGAGAAAGCAAAGCCAGTTGCTACTCCACTTGCTAGTCACTTTAAGCTCAGCTCGAAGCAGAGTCCTACAAGTGAGAAAGAGGAGGAAGAAATGGCAAAGGTGTCATATGCCTCAGCAGTAGGAAGCCTGATGTATGCAATGGTGTGTACAAGACCAGACATAACACACGCGGTTAGTGTTGTTAGCAGATTTCTGTCTAATCCAGGAAAAGAGCATTGGAATGCTGTGAAGTAGATTCTTAAATATCTCAAATGTACTTCCAAAATGGGTTTATGCTATGAAGTGGGAAGCCTGAACTAATAGGCTATACAGATGTAGATATGGCCAGAGATGTCGACTCAAGAAAGTCTACATCAGAATACCTGATTACATTTTCAGGGGGAGCTGTCTCATGGAAATCAAAGCTACAAAAATATGTTGCTTTGTCAACTACAGAAGCGGAGTTCATAGCAGCTACGGAAGCCTGCAAAGAAATTTTGTGGATGAAGAAATTCCTACAGGAATTGAGCCATAAGCAACAAAAGTATGTTCTGCATTGTGATAGTCAAAGCGCAATTCATTTGAGTAAGAATTCGAGTTTTCACTCGAAATCTAAGCTCATTGATGTGAGGTATCACTAGATACGTGATGTGTTGGAAGCCAAGCAACTACAGCTTGAGAAGATTCACACATATGATAATAGTTCAGATATGATGACAAAGTCCTTACCAAATGACAAGTTTGAATTTTGCAGAAGCGCGTCAAGATTGGCGCATCCCTCCATCTAAGTCGGGAGGGGAGATTGATGGGTAGTCCCTCTTTAATGGAGAAGGAAATCCATGAGGTGATTTACCACATGAGGAAAGCATGGGTTAGAAAATTCAAAGAAGGTAGATAGCAAGCCATCTTTGAAGTTAGGCATGCCAAACTTGGAAGAAAACTTGACTTTGCTTCCAATTGCATGTCATATCCATGAACCCAATTGCCTATAAATAGGCATGAAAAGTTGTAGGAAAAACAACCAAGGCAAGAGTCATTCCAAACTAATAGAGTTTGAGATAGTAGTGAGATCCTCACTTGAGAGATGAGTGAGAAGAAAATTTCTCTTAAGAGATAGAGTGTGTGTTACCACTTTGGTGAAGTTTAGTCACCAAAGTGAGATTGCCTTGTAATCCATTATTTATATAGTGGAAGAGAGTATTACTACTGCTCCGAGGACGTAGGCACATTTGCTGAACCTCGTTAAATATTGTGTCTTCTTTTATTTATTTATTGCTATTCCGCAAATCACATGAGGGGTGTGAAAAGTTAGATCCTGGGATAACCAATTATCCATTGACCTTGTATTAAGGCTGCCATTCTTTCCCAACATCTTTAACTAATGAAAGCCTCAGGCTTAAATGAATAATCTAATCCTGGAAGATTGCTAAACTATCGAGGAATCCCAATTAGCCATTGGCCGCATGCCCTGGCCGTGCTAGCTAGGTATCCCAAAAAAAGATCAAATTATATGACTTGCTCATTATGAACTAGTTAACTTATCACCATTTGCTAATTGCAACTGAATTTTCGAAAAAATTTAACATATTCCATCGACAAAAGTGCAAGTGTTATTTGTATTCTCCTTTTGTAAATTATGATATTGTGATCATGACGTTACAATGGCTTCTGATGAAAATTACGATATTAGTTTATAAACCAATAATAATACACCCAATCGACCCATACTGTTGCACAATATATTGATGAAACTACTAACGCCAGGCATACCATTTCTTCATGACTCTGCTGGCCTTTATTTTACAACAATTAAGAGATTATTCAGAAGCTAGGCCACTAATTGATTATCTCTTACAAACAACTCCACGGCCATCCATCCCACTAGCACAATTCATAGTATTAGCATACTTGGAATTCTCCCGATCAGAACCATTGCTTTCGCTGAACTCACCGCTAAACCTAGCAACAGAACAATCAGAGGAAAAGATGCTAGACGATGCAAATTCTTTATCGCCACCCAAAACAGGCATCACAATACCCATTTTAACCCTACTCACATAGTTCTCACCGTACGTCTGCCCTAACACGCCATTCACTTCTTCACTTAGTGCATAAAACTTGAAGCTCAAGTCCAGGTGAGCAAAGCAGTCCTCCTGCGTAATCCCATACTTGTGTATCACTGACTCTTTCTCCGTTATCGGCACCACTACAGCTTTGATCTTGAAGTTCCCTTCGGCTTTGATTTCTACAGCATTTGTGTTCTTGCCCCTTCTGATGCTGAGTCCTTGCGATTGCCAGTATGCGCCTTCTTTGTCGGGAAGGCTGATGGTTTCGTCGTCGATGGCTAGGGTTAAACGGTCGACGGTATCATCCCAAGTGGAGGTTGGTTTGGCACCAATGAAGAGCCTGCGGTTGTTGAAGAGGATACCTAGAGACTGGACCCAAGTGAAGTCTCTCCCCATATTTTTGTTTCTTTTGCCGATGAAGTGGGCGTTGATGTGCAGATTGGAATCAGAAACGAGGCAGAAGTCTTGGTCTCGCTTGCCATGAAAGTAGAAGGTTATACCATCACCACCTATGAATCTGGGGTCTTGGCACACTGCACCTGGCCTGTTGCAGTCTGTATATGACACGCGTGAATCAGGGTAAAGTAAATCATCAATATCGAACAAAAATCAATTTGTATTAAGAAAATTGTTTCTTTTCCATGCACCTAATCATTGAGACAATTGATAATTCACTACTTTAATCTGGCAGAGAAAATTAAACAAGGTTTTGTGAACTTACTACAAACGGGACTGCATGTAACGCAGTCAACCTCACATTGCTCAGGGCACCCACTAGGACAACTTAGCTCCAGACCATAGCAATGAGGGTAGTTCTTGTTCTTGCATTTGACCCTCTTTTCACCCGCGGCCTCTGATGATGGCGGTGGTGGAGGAGGATACAAAGAAGGTACTGATGGGGTAGGAGTAGGAGGCAGCGGTGGTGATGGAGTAGGAGTAGGAGGTGGCGCGGTTGACGGGGTAGGAGTAGGGGGTGGTGGCGGTGACGGTGTAGACGTAGGGGGCAAAGACGGTGGTGACGGGGTAGGAATAGGGGATGGCGGTGGTGATGGGGTAGTAGTAGGAGGCAACGGTGGTGACGACGAGGTGGAGATAGGGGGTGACGGAGGTGGAGTTGTAGTTGAAGGAGGGGGAGTAGGAACAACTGAAGGGGCAGGTGGTGGTGGATAAGTCTCGGGAGGAGGAGGCGGTGAGCGGTGATAACTCTTTGGGGGAGGAGGGGGTGGGTAGCGCCACTTACGTCTGGGTGGCGGCGGTGGAGGAGGTGGTGGTGGGGGAGGCGGCGCCTTACAAACAGCTTTGCATTTCTTACAATCCACAACACAAGTGCGGAGGCATGCTGCTGGGCAGTAGAGATCTTTGTGGTAACACTTGTAGAACTTCTTGTCTTGGCACTTGACTTTCTTAGCCTTTGGTTTAGGTCCTTTAGGAGATCCCTCAGCTACAACAAAAGCAATCAACAGAATGACCAAAACCGCACCCAAACGCACCATAGCTTTATGAACCAATTGGTGCTCAAGCTCGGAATGCAACTGAATTCGTTTGTTATTGTGACTTGTATTGAAGCTGGCCTCTTTTTTATAGTGGTTTTGTGAAGAAAATCTGTCATGAAGTCTGTGTCATGCTTATATTAAACGTAAGGTGTTCTTTACTTTCCATTCCACTTGTGGTTTCTCACATGGGCATTTACAGAAGTCGTGCAGAAGTTGGCCTTAAACTAAACTTGGGTACGGTGATCAATACTTCTGTTGTACATTTATAGTAAAGTGCTAGATTTTACAATGCACGTACAAAACTTCTTTAATAATTGTAAGACACAGTTTTATTTTCTGAGTTCTGACATAATAATTGCTTGCATAGTTTTTCACAGATTTTATTTGTGGACCTTTTTAAAATTACTTGTAGTATTATGATCAAAGCTAGCTATTCATTTTCAAGCTGCTATTCGTTTGTAGTTTTATGCTCATGGTCTTATGGGCAGTGTGGAAAAATCGAAATACCAAGTTAGGGCATGGTACGGCTCAGACTTCAAATGATATAGCTTTTGAAGCATTGTCTTGGCTAGATGAATACAGAGTGGCCAATCAGCAGTTACAGCAGAAAACTGCAAAACAAAAAATATTCGTTGAGTCTTGTCATATTAAAATTCCCCACTAAAGTTCAAAGGTGAAGGGACCAAAGGAGACATAAACAAAATGTAGCTTAAAAGCAACTAAGATCCACCATCACAGATAATGTTGCAGCTATTTTCTTATTAACTCAATCAACCAGAACCTGTTTATTTTGATAGGAGAAAATGTAAACATAAAGGGGAAAAAAAATCATAACAATAGTAACAGTTTATTATTTTTTGATGTAACAAGCTCATACATTAATATGGCTTGGGATCATGGGCAAATAATAGTATAAGAAGACTACTCTATTACAAACTTTGGTAGCTGAGAGTAGTCTATGTTACTAAAAATCCCCCGCCTCACAGGCACTCTACTCTATCTAACTCTAGACGCCGAGCACGCAGTTGTGATACACTAAAAGCAAATATTTCCACGAAGGCCTATATAGAGAAGCTTCTACCAACATAGGCTTTTGTTCTAACTCAAACTGAAACTAGGAAATGGCAACTCCCTTCCCCTTTGAAAAGGTGGAGCCACCCATAGCAGACGGAGTAGTAAACTTCGGTAATCCATTGATCAATTTCTTCAGCTTCTTCGGATTCTTCTTCATAGGAGAATTCTTAGCTTTCTTCATAGGTGAGGTCTTTGCTGCTTTCACTGCCACCTTGACCTTGTTCTTTGCTCCTTTTGGCCTCCCACGTTTTTCAGAGTATCCTGTGTAACTGACACAATAGCCAAACCAATAGAGACAACATTAAGATTCGTCCTACCAAAAAAACCAATAAGTCGAGGTTTTTTTGTGCAACCCAACAGCCTGTGAATTCTAAAACATAAAATGACATATAATAGAGAGTGGCGCAGCTCCTGAGACAAAGAAAGTATAAGATATAATAGATTTTGGAAGGTGAAACCCGTGGTAATAAATTATATGACATATATGTACATTAATTGTAATTAATTAGTATTTATTGTGCTTGTCTAACTTCTAATTATTTTTTTATGATTTTGTTTTTAAAGAATAGATTTAAATTTGAAATCTAGAATAAGTATTTTATAATCTAACTAATTGTACCAAAAATTAGAGCTAAGAAAAAACCCTAACTAAAGTATTTTATAATCTAACTAAAGCCCTTCATTTCCAAGCTGCTTCAAGTAGCGTCCTTAATCTTAAAGATGAAGTATCCATTTAGGACAAGTATGCACATGTAATAGCAGCAATGATACACATAGTTAAATGTGAGATACTTAGTTAGAAGTTAAATCATCTAAAGTGATATCAATTCTGAAATTTGATCATCAACTATTTTACCCTACAGGGCCTGAACTCATGTCCACAAAGAAAGGAAAGTTTGTTTGATTTGAAGTTATTGATTTTGGTGAGAAATTCATCAAGCTAATTTGTCTGTCTCTAATGCAATCCCCATGATCATCTTAACTCAAATCATACTACCATGTCTGACTTCATAACTTCCAGTTGTGTCATACATTCTGATACTTCAAATCACAAACAAATCCTTCGCATAACTCCTTTTTTTTCTTTTTCGTTCCAGGCCCACATCAGTCATTCTCACAGGTAATTCCTGTAGTATGCATGGAATCAAATTTCTTAGCTACATCTTTGACTTCTATCAATACCAATAAATCTACTAATTTTTGTATCTGGAAGAAGAAGAAGGAAGAAAAGAAGAAGAGGGGAACAAGAACATCTCAACGAGATCATCAACCTCAGCATTCCAATACTAAGGTAAACTAATTCAATTTCTTGGTGCTTGAATCTTGAATTTCTTCTCATGATTGATCAAGTAGTTTGATTGTTGTCATTCTTCGAATTCTGCATTTTATAGTCGTAGCTGTCTAACAAGTATGGAGTCTTCTAAAAAACTCCATAACTTTATAATTGACGATGAAACCAAGTTATACCCTTCTGTTAAACATGATGTATCCATTACTGTGATCAAAACAAGCACTCATATTTTGGACATATGAGTACGTAAGACATATACATTTATGTGATTGATAGTATTGATCACGTTAACAATTGAAAGTAATGTATATATCAAATTGACTGTTATGTGCTTACTTTACCGTTACAGATTTAACATAGTCACAAACTTTGCTAAAAAAAAGTTCTCCAATGATAACATTCAAATAAGAAACTAGTACATACCATTTTCTCCATTGCTTTTATCTTTTAAATCTATGAATTCAAAGATTAATACTCATTTGCAATCTTTCCTTAAAGTAAATTGCACAAAAAAAAACATCAACTAAATTCAAGAAAATGGCTGACCACTGTAAGTCTCTCAATTTCTGATTTTCTAGGTTTTACTGTGCCACGTGGCACTTCTGTTAGATAAACATCCACGTGGTTCTACATTTTTTGTTTTACAATTTTTCCCTGCAAAACCGATAGTCCAATAGAACAAAGTCAATGGTTGAGAACTTGAGCTAGATAAGATAAAATTTGTAGCATGTCAGATTGATAGAAGAAGAAGAAGAGGGCATTGTGTTTGTTTGCATTATTTGGAATGGCAGAGTTGTTGGGTCATTATTCTCTAAGCAAATTCACGTTTGGTTCGATCACAAAGGCAAGAACAAAAAGGAACACAGTTGGAGGCTAGTTGGGTGTGTGTTAACTGAAGATAACAGATGAGTTGTGGTTAAGAATGGGAATGATGCATTAGACATATGTAGGGTTGTGAATGGGATGTGGCAGACCAGCGGGGGCTGGGGTCGAATTGATAGAGACAATGCTGTTGATGCTATGCTTAAATATGCTGATGCCGGGCTTACTACATTTGATATGACTAGCTGAGTAGAGAGATGTCGGTGGAGCAAAGCTCGTTTAAGTATCATTTATCTCAAAACCTTGCTAGACATCATACTTATTTTGGATGAGCCTATGTGAAGAAAAACTAAACCAATGGCATTTACTACAAAATATACGACAATTGCCTATTACATCTCTTGGAAAAATAAAGACTTAAACAGAATTGAACATCTATTGATCCCAGCCAGATTTGTAGTCTTCAATCCTTCACTCTAGATCATCTTCTTGATCTTCTTGTTTCATATAGTGAGCTTCTCTTGCTTCACAATATGCTTTGTAGGCGGTGACAATTTCTTCACGAGCTCTACAAATGTGTGCCCAATGATTGGATACTCCACATCGAGAACATACATCTCTTTGCTCAGACTTCATTGATTGAGGCGCTTTGAAAGCATCATTTAGATGGCTCTTAGTGTTGGTGGCGCCACCAACATGACCAAAGGTGTTGCCTCCCTCTCTCTTTCCACATTTACCTCTTCGGTTCCGTGTTCGCCTATTTTGGCCGTTACCATTCCAAATAGAGCGATTATATGGACCAAAATGTCCAGAAGTATCCCTAAGATTAGGGTTTCGCTCTTGGCGCCCTCTCTTAGGGGCGCGACTATAATTGGATTCTAAAATAAGTTCTGTTTCTATGGATCTCGAATTATAGTTCTTCACAAGGATTTTTTCATACTTTTCAGCGACATCCATAGCTCTAATAAGTTCATGAAACCTTGTGTTCCGTCCTGCAGTAACATCGATTCGATAGTTCTTAGTAACTATCAATGCAAAGATGGGGAAAGTAGAGAGAGTCTTCTCAATCAACATCGCATCTATGATTTCTTTACCACAGAATTCCATTAAGGATTTAATGCGAAGTGCTTCCGAGTTGTAGTGAAAAACTGACTTGAAATCACAGAAGAGGAGGCTATGCCATCTCATTTCTAGGTCAGGAAGCAGGGAATCACGGACGTTGTCAAATCTTTCTTCGAGTGAGACCCATAGCCGTCTGGGGTCTTCTTCATTCATACACTCATACTTGAGCGAATCATCTATATGGCGAGTCATTAGGATGATGACTTTCACCTTATTTGCCTCTAAGGCTGCTCTATTTGCTTTCAAAGCTTCTGAGCTTGCTTAACAGTTAGCACGTCCTGGCTAGGCTCGAGAATCATATCCTGGATACCATCGACCTTGAGATGCTGGCGGACATCACAAACTCACTTGTGATATCCAGAACCAGTTGTTCCCAATGGAGCAAAATCCAATTTGTTCAGGTTACTCATCCTGAAAGAAAACAAGAAATTAGGGTTAGTTCCGGAGCGTAAAAGGTTACCACGAAAACATATAAAATTTCTGAACGTAGTTGCTCCCAAGAAATTATGAATTTATGAGCGTAATCGCTTCCAAGAAATTATGAATTTCTTAGCGTAATCACTTCCAAGAAATTAGGAATTTCTTAGCGTAATCGCTTCCAAGAAATTCAATTCCAAGAGGTATTGGATTAGATCGAAACAATGACTTAAGTGGTCGATCATAAATTCTCTACAAACTTTAAGTTTGGAGATCTCAACAAGCTTCAAGCTTGTAGTAAGCACAAACCCCCACAGTTCAACTTAATTAGGTATTCCTTATGATGAAGAAAGGGGGGTAGAAGAGGGGAGTTTGCATGTCCCTGCAAAAAATAAGAGAAATTGAATTTAAAAACTCTAAAAAAAGGGGAACTTTTAGAAAAAAAATACCTCGAAAAAATAGGTCGCCGGAAAGTTTGACCGGAAAAGTAGCTGGAAAGTTGACTGGAAAAGGTCAACCGGTTTTGACGTGGCAGTAGGGTCCGCTGCTGACGTGGTGGTGGGGGTCCTGTGATGACGTGTTAGTGGGTCCCTCCTGCTAACATGGCAGTGGATTCCAGACGTTGACGTGGCAGTGCTCCCGGATGCTGATGTGGCGTGTGGGTCCCGGATGCTGACAGAACTGCTGATGTGGCTTGGGCTCTGCTTGGGCTGCCTCCTCCTTTTTTTATTTTTATTTTTTTTGCTTCTTCTCTTTTCTGCCAAATTTCTGCAGGAAATTTGGGTTGTCAATTCAGTAGCTTTTGGACTGGTTTTTGTGATATTTCTTCCGGTTCTTGAATCTTCAGATCAAGAGGCTTCTGCTGAAAAAATTTTGAGGAAATTGATGGTTAGTAATATGGTGAACCAGCGGAATATTTGTTGCGGGTTGTATGGAGCTTCCGGTGGCTGGTTCGGTAGGTTTCCGGCCTGTTCTGGGTTTCTGGGGTCGATGGCTTCAAGTTATGTGGAGGAGGCAGAAAAGGGTTCAAGGTTTTGTATTCGAATTTAAGGTTTTAGCTTCTTGATTCAGGGTTTGACTATTTGTTTCAGGGTTAGGGCTTCATGCTGATAACATGTTTAAGGAAAACTGAAATTGGGAGAAATTGAGTCGTGCTTTCATTGATAATAAGGGGGCTCTTTATATAGAGGATTACAAGACATAGAATCAGAGTTGTATAAGGAAAGATAATCGTACAATTAATCGGATATCTATGAATATGTTTAAGAGGTTTTTACTGATAAGGTAAAGAGTACAGGTCAAAGTACCATGGGTAGAAGCAATTGTCATTTGCACCATGCGGACCACTAAGGTAGATAAGGCGCCAAAATAAACATTAAAATTATACATAATTACATGATTGCCACTGCATCTTGAATGGTCTTTTTTTTTTTTTTTTTGAAATTCTTGAAATAGTCTTAAACTACTGGGAATTATACATAATCTGGAATGAACGGCCGCATGGGCTTGGCCCCTGCGAATGGAGTAATTCAATGTACTGCGTGGATTTCATTAAAATAGGGCATGCGCATGGAAAAAGTTGGGCTCATTTTGTAGTTGGTACTTTGACCTGTATTCTTTACCTTATTGGCAACATTTAACCGAACCATTTCAATCAAAACCAAGACCAAGTATTATACAATACAATACTATTGACTAACAGTAACATTCACAATCTTGCTGTTTTGCATTAGCTTTTGACATCTCAAAAGCACCTTCAACTATAATAACAAGTAAAATTTGAGATTGATCTTGCATTGCAACACAATATTTTCTCGTGTTATATTCTTGGCCTTTGCTGATCTTCCTAACATTGAGTTTTTTGCTTGTTTGTACTTCCTCCTTTTTGTTTGCACTCTCGATCTACATGTTATCCACAGTTTATGAACCATTCTTAGTAGGTTTTGTGTGAACTGCAAATAATGAATACATCATTAACATGTCAATTGTTATCCTGTATAAAAAATTTACTAATATGCAATATTTGTTGGTGCGACTTATTTATATATAGGTTAAATATTGTTTACTCCTTATACTTTTGCTCGAAAAACACTTCAGTCCTTGACCTTCTAATTTCACACGTTCAGTCACTGTACTTTAAAATTTCAGACCAATAGGTTCTTGCCGTCTAAAAGTCGCGGTGAAATGTCTATTATACCCTCAGTTCTTTTTTTTAATTAATTAATTATTTTATTTTTTTGGAAAAGAATTTTTTTTTCCTTTCTTTCTTTCTGTTTTTTTTATTTTTTTTCTGTTTTTTTCTTTCTTTTTGTTTGAAAAAAAAAAGAATAAATAAAATAAAGAAAAAATAATTAAAAAAAGAGAGAAAGGAATAAATATATTATAAAAAAAAGAACTGAGGGCGTAATAGACATTTCACCGCGACTTTTAGACGGCAATGACTTATTGGTCTGAAATTTTGAAATACAGGGACTAAACGTGTGAAATTAGAAGGTTAGGGACTGAAGTGTTTTATGGTGAAAAGCTCAAGGACTAAACAGTATTTAACCCTTTATATATCTAAATAATTATGAAATACATGCTAAAAGTGGGGCTATCGATAGGTATGGATAAAGAAATAAACTATTAAATCTACTAAATACATAAAGCTCATATTAAAGACATTTAGACTCATTAATATCAATTGGATGATCACTACATAGTGTCAATAGGGAATTTTTCTATTGCGACTGAGAGTCAGTATAATTGTGTAATCGTTGTTGACAGTTAATAGAATTGTTAATTGCTAACAAAATCTGTGAGAGATTGGACAATACTTGCTCATTATAAGTGAAAGTTGGGTAACAACTACTAAATGTAATTGATACATTGAGTAGTGTCTTATTGCTACTAACTGTCAGTAGCAAGGACGTGTTTCCTACTGAGGGTCAGTACAAAATTGAGTACTTGCAACTAAGGGTATTAGAGGATTGTGTAACTACCACTGAGGGTAAGTAGAGAATTGACTGCAAGTCTATATGAACAAGGACATTGTGAGTATGGATGATTGCTTTTGAGGATCAGTAGGAATAAAGTAATTGTATTGGAGGTCAGTAGCGTTAGGCTAAAATCTACTGAAGGTCAGTAAAGATTGAATAGGTATTCTAGAAATTCTAAGAAATTTACTGTCAATATATGTATTGGTAGGAAATTGTGAAATATAAAAATAACTGAGGTACCCAATATAAATTAAAAAGCCCAGCAAGAAGGATTCTTGAATTAACCAACTACTTCATCAAAACAAAATTGTGAATTCCCAAACACCACACACTAGAGCAATAGTTTTCCAACAATTAAGCAAAATCAAATGTATTAGCTAGAAAAGAAAACACATATTATACATATCAAATAGCACTTGATGACAACACCATGAAACATAATCAAAAGTAAACATTAACAAATCTGTAAAGGAAAAAAAACACTCCACATACAGAGCACCCCATTATGAATTTCAACAGAAATGGAAGTGAGAAACAAAGTACATGAAAACATACCTCAAATCGTTAAATTTACAAATCAAATTTCATTTTTGAGTATGAATTTCAGATTCGTTGCTTCGATACATCTCGATCTCGAGATGAATCTGATCGAGATGAATCTAGATATTGATCTAGATCTCTTCTCCCTCCCTCTCTCTCTCTCATATTTACTATTCAAGCTTCTAGTTTGAATCAGAATTTTAAATTGATTGTCTTGATTGATTTCAATCTCGATCTTGCCTTGATTGATTTTGATCTCGATCTCAGTCTCAATCTAAATCTATTCTCTCTGTCTCTATCTCTCTCTCCCCTCATCTCTATCTTTTTCTCTCTCTTTTTTCGCTTATCTTCCTTTATTAATATATTTAGAGACATTTTTGTCAGGAAATAGGTCGCACAAGGTTTGGGCCTTGTGCATGAGTCAAGAACAGTACTGCAAGAGAAATAAAAAAAAAAAACCAAGTCTGTTAATGGTAAATATTGGGCTAAAAATGTAACTAGTGGTAATTTGCTATATGTTTAATTCAAAATCCTATTATAACTAGATCAAGTAATTTAGAGTTTGGACAAGACAAATATTCTGAATTTACTTAAACAATACTTAAATTTATCAAAAAAAAAAAAAACTAATAATAAGAGATCGCTATAGTTGGAGTTGCTCTTCTTACATATTCTGAAAAACTAAACATCGCCTTATCATTTCATTTCCGAGCCTTCACCAATTACCGCCAATCGCTTCCACACTCCCCGCGAAAAATGGCAACTCTCCATTTACACAACCTCCTGCCCAATCCGACGTCGTTCAAATCACCATTTACAACTCGGCCCAGGCCGCGGTCCAAATCGGTCAGGTGCGGCGGCGAGGCAACTCAGGTGAGCAGCAGCGAGACCAACCGAGTCACAGTGAGTAACGGCAACGATTCGTTGGATATATGCCGAGTCCTGAACGGAATGTGGCAGACCAGCGGCGCCTGGGGCCGAATCGACCGAGACGACGCCGTTGAGGCCATGCTCCGCTACGCCGACGCCGGCCTCTCTACTTTCGACATGGCCGACCACTGTAAGTCTCTCAGTTTCTGATTTCTAGGTTTTACTGTGCCACGTGGCACTCCTGTTAGATAAACATCCACGTGGTTCTACATTTTTTGTTTTACAATTTTGCCCTGCAAAGCCAATAGTACAAAATCAATGGTTGAGAGCTTGAGCTCGATAGGATAAAATTTGTAGCATTTCAAATTGATATAGGACAAGAAGAAGAGGCATTGTGTTTGTTTTGTTTGCATTGTTTGGAATGGCAGAGTTGTTGGGTCATTATTCTCTAAGCAAATTCACGTTTGGTTCGATCACAAAGGCAAGAACAAAGAGGATTGAGAAACACAGTTGGAGGCCAATTGGGTGTGTGTTAACTGAAGATAACAGGCGAGTTGTGGCTAAGAATGGGAAGGATGTATTAGACATATGTAGGGTTGTGAATGGGATGTGGCAGACCAGCGGGGGCTGGGGTCGAATTGATAGAGACAATGCTGTTGATGCTATGCTTAAATATGCTGATGCTGGACTCACTACATTTGATATGGCAGATATATGTATAGCACTCGATTTTCAGTAACTGATGGTGTCTGTGCAGATGCATGGATTTCATTGTCATTTTTTCTGTTATACTTCTGTTGAGAAATTATGTACCGTAACACTAGTAGTAATAGGTAACAGTTCCCGGTGCAACACAAGTTACTAGAAGTTTGTTTATGGGTGTGGACCTTAACTGGATGGTTACATCTTAATACTAATTGATTGCATATGTTTTTCACTCGTTGTAGTAGTTGATCTGTCTCACACTTGTGTTGCTTTGTGAATGTATTCCTGCTGTTAATCATTTTCTTTTAAATGAATTTACATCGTGGAGTTGGATGGTACTTCATATTGATTGGGTCTCTGATTTTGAAGATGGACCAGCTGAAGATCTTTATGGCATCTTTATCAATCGTGTTCGTAAGGAGCGACCACCAGAACTCTTGGAGAAAGTTAGAGGGTAAGTTGCTTTCACTTAATTGAGTGTAAGATTACTGGTTGGCTAATTTTTGGAGTTCTCGATGATTGGATAGAGCTTTCCTGTTTTGACATTTGCTGCTTAGATTATAGACTTGTGAGCATTATACCTGGCTGAGAGTGGAATAGATAGTTTCACAGTTTTGTTCCAACACTATATGCTGATGCAGTCTCACGAAATGGGTGCCGCCACCAGTTAAGATGACAAGCAGTTTTGTGAGGGACAGTATAAATGTCTCAAGAAAGAGAATGGATGTGGCTTCCTTGGACATGCTTCAGTTTCATTGGTATGAATTATTTAATTACTGCAAGATTTAGTGGCAACCATTCTTATGTGGATTTTCCATGTTTTGCAGAAGCATGAAATTTTTTGTTCCTCGAATTTGAATCCGTAAAGGATTTATCCTCCTATTGGAATCAAAGTTTGAAATTTGAACAAGTTTTGGATTGATCCATGTTCAGGCTTTTTTTTTTTTTCAAAAGGAAAAGAAAAGTTGCAGTCTTCAAATTTGTTTAGGCATGTCCCATAGTAGTGACTTTTTGAGTCATCACTTCTTTATACTTGATGTAAGCAGTGGCGGATCTAGGATTTGAAAATGGGGTGGGCTACATTTTTAGATCCCTTTCTTTGGGCGAAGCCTAAAATTTTTGTTAGTACAACTTTACACAGTGTAGGAGTTGAGTATGTATCATTGAAATGGGCATAGCAATTACAATCCCAACAACTAGTTCACCAAGAATAGGGTTGATTAGTGTGTATATATTGTGGAAATGATAGAAGAGTAGGTTTGATTTGTCTTCTCAACCATAATTCATTTCCACCAGTACATTAAAACTTCAGACCAAATTACTCATTTTTGCTCCATCTAAACCAACCCAGATAAAGAACCAAGAAAACGGAAGACGAAGGCTGATTCACAAATAATTTTTTTCCTTTCTCGAAGTAACTGATTTGGCTGGGTATGGGACTGCGCTATAGGTATACTTGAGAGATTTTCGACCGAAACTTGGGTTGGGCTATAGCCCAACGAGCCCTTGACTTGGTTACGCCCCTCGATGTGAGGTGAACCTGGAACATTGTTTTAACATCAATTTCTTAGTTGTGCATTAACAAGGTTTTAGTATGTCAATAGAACCTTATTCTGGAGTTGTTTCAATAGGACATGAGGCCTGGCATTCATGAAAGGTTCATTAACTTTTTAAAAATATGTAATTTGAGTAACAAGATAGCTCCATAATAACTAAGCATCAAATCATGCACACTAGAGGCTCCAAATAAACTCAGTCATTAGCTTTATTCTTGCTCGCTACTGTGTAAACTGTTTAGCTCATGAAGTACAGAGTAAAGTTATTCTTCTGTATTTACATAAAACTATTATGAAGTGAATGACTTCTGAGAGTAAATTTCTCTTTCTGCTTGAGATAGGTGGGATTACACAAATTCAGGTTACCTTGATGCACTTAAACACCTTACAGATTTGAAAGACGAAGGTTAGTATCAAATCGTTGTAACTTACAGTTAAGATGTTAAGCCCGCATTGCAAGGTTTGATTGCATTACTTCAGCTACTGGTTCACAGGTAAAATAAAGACCGTAGCTTTGACAAATTTTGATACTGAGAGATTACAGATAATCCTAGAAAATGAGATTCCAGTTGTAAGCAATCAGGTATATTCTTGCCCTAAGTGCATTCTAATTCTCAAGAAGATATGTTTTTCATCTCCTTATTGCTACCAATTTATATTGCAATGCAATCAGGTCCAACATTCGGTTGTTGACATGCGTCCTCAGCAGCAAATGGCAGAGCTTTGTCAGCTTACCGGAGTCAAACTTATAACGTCTCTCTCTCTCTCTCTCTCTCTCTCTCAAACAGTTCCTAAAATTATTATCTCATTTGCATCCTTGGAAAGAATCTACGTGTCCCGAAAAGTGATCCTCTGATAGATGTCCAATTTGTTCTTGTTGATGATGCATTTTATAGCTGACAATAGGCTTTCAAGCATTTCCAGAACTCCCTGTGAAAATAATAGTTTCATTTGCAGGTATGGGACAGTAATGGGTGGTCTATTATCTGAAAAGTTCCTTGACACCAACTTGTCCATTCCGTTTGCTGGGCCTCCGTTAAACACTCCGTCCCTCCAAAAGTACAAACGGGTATGGAGTTTTGAAAAATTTGGTGCTGATAAATTAGTCATTTAGTAATTGTATTAGGATGTGGGATAAGCAATGCATGTCATTTCCAAGAGTCATTAATTGAAAGTTTTTACAATGCTAAGAAAAATTGTTGGTGGAATTAATAGGTGGCACCTTTTATAAAATCGTAATTCTCAGAATTTCTATATTGTCCATGTGATCTTTATCGGCTAGGATTTTTATGTGTGGCAGATGGTTGATGCCTGGGGAGGATGGAGTCTTTTTCAAACTCTTCTTCAGACACTCAAAAGAATTGCTTCTAAACATGGTGTCACAATCCCCAATGTTGCTGTGAAATACATACTAGATCAGGTACAGTCAGTTCAACTGCTACATAAGAACTTAAAGGATCATATTTGTTCATCAAAAGTTATTTTACATCAATGTCATAAGATATATAATTTGCTTTATTTGGGTTGTAAATATTGCAGCGAGGTGTGGCAGGATCGATGATAGGTGTTAGACTCGGGTTGTCAGAACATATCCAAGACTCTAATGCTGTGTTTTCACTTGCTCTTGATGAGGATGATATAAGCAGCATAGAAGAAGTCACAAAGAAAGGGAAGAATCTCCTTCAAGTTATTGGTGACTGTGGAGATGAATATAGGCGTTGATATAAATTTTTCTTACAGTTGAAAATCGGAAGTAAAACAACTATGTTATTTGTGTATCTGTGCATTTATATACCATTCCCATGGGAGCGTATGGTGTAAATCACTATCTACCTTGGCTAAGCCAAAAATTAGTTTCCAGTCTCTTTGAGTTGGGATTGCTGTCTTGAACGTCTGTAATGGAAAAGTTCAAACTTCATATAGGTTTACATACCTCATTTGAAATTTGTGTGAGATATTTCATGCTAGTTCCCGCAGTGCACCAACCTTGAAATGCTTGTGCCAGCATTTACTGAATTTTCTCAAACAAAACCTTGAAATGCTTGCGTGAGCATTTACTAATCACACATTTTCTCAAACAAACATCCTTCGTGATTACCATAAAGCTACTGGTCATCTTAGATGTACTCTTATGGTGGACATTATGAAAGCTTATGACACTGTTGAATGAAATTTCATTCTTGCGTCCCTTGAAGCTTTTAATATTCCTCACACTTTGATTAGCTGGATCAAGAGCTGCATTTCTTCCCAGAGATTTTCAGTGGCTGTTAATGGTGAATTGGCTGGTTTCTTTGCTAGCAAGCGGAGTTTAAGACAAGGCGACCCCTTGTCTCCCTACCTTTTTGTTATTGCTATGGAAGTCCTCTGTTTGTATTCATCAAAGAATAAATTGCTCACCTTGTTTCCAGTATCATTGGCGGTGTGATCAGTTGAATTTATCTCACTTATGCTTTGCTGATGATCTGCTCATGTTCTGTAATGGTGATGAAAATTATGTTCTTACTCTCAATAATGCGCTCTCTAATTTTGAATCGTTATCTGGCCTTACTTCAAGTGTTTCTAATAATAAAATCTTTCTTGCTGGTGTGGATGTGAACTCAAATGAGTCTATGCTTTGAATTATGAACTTTCATGTGGGGACTTGCCCTGTTAGTTACTTGAGTATTCCTCTAATCACTACCAAATTGAGAATGCAGGACAGCTCTCCCTTGATTGATCGAATAGATGCTTGTATGAAAAGTTGGAAGACTAAGATGCTCTGTTTTGCTGGAAGAATGCAACTTATTCAATCTGTTTTATCAGCATCCAAGTGTATTCGACGTCTCATTTAATTCTTCCTAAAAAGGTTCTCAAGGATATCAAAAAAAGGCTTCGTTATTTCTTATGGGTTGGTAATTGCTCAGGTAAGGCTGCTGCAAAAGTTGCTTGTTCTAATATTTGCCTCCCTAAATCTAAAGGAGGGCTTGACATTAAAGATTTACATTGTTGGTGAAGAAATGGATGAATTTC
Source organism: Rosa persica (assembly GCA_025331145.1). Classification (NCBI taxonomy): domain Eukaryota; kingdom Viridiplantae; phylum Streptophyta; class Magnoliopsida; order Rosales; family Rosaceae; genus Rosa; species Rosa persica. The sequence continues at coordinate 42,965,691 of WFKR01000005.1, read as the reverse complement.
AAAACGTTTTGATTAGTGCGGATTAATTTAACAATTAAACTACTAATTAAATATAAAATCCATTCATTTAACCCATGATCTTGGCTTATTGTGATATGTATATAAACATAGCATGCATAGTAAGGAAGAACAAAGAGGTAGTTTATGTTCTACTCACCATTGGAGCCTGATTTTAATCCGATTCAAGTGAACCACCAAAGTTCCTCTCTTTGATCTCTCCTTGTGTGTGTTTCCTTCACCTTGAAGCACCTTGAATTAAGAACTCCTTCTTGTATTCCTTCTTGTGCGTGTAATCTTCTCCTTGATGTAACAAGTAAAGCCACAAAAGGATATGACCTCTAAGGATCTTCACCAAGTGAATCAAGAGATAAAGAAAGATGAAAGAAAAGAAAATATGCAAGTGTTCTTCTTTCCTTTAACTTTTGTAATAGACCAAGGGAGAACTCTCTCCCTCTCAAATATGAAAATAACAGTGTGGAGGCACACTTATTATTTTTGTCCATGCTTTCCCTTTATATAATAGGAAATAACTCCAATTACTAAAAGTAAAATATTGACTTTCATAAGGCCAATATGTTGGCTGGTCTATACATGTTATTGGGCACTAAAATTGTGTCTTGCACTTTCATTTAAGTCTCATTTAATGAAGCCCAAGTCCATACAAAAAAAGGGAAAATCGTTTAGGCCCAATAGGTTCGGTTTTACCCGAAAATCCTAATTATATTCAAATAATAAATCTAATTAATTATTTGGTCATAATCAATTCTGGTTTAATCTTCTTCATATACAATCTCAAGGATCCACTTATATGGTGTGTGATCTCTTAGGTTCTAATTAACGAGGCAATGAAGTTTATAGAAACCTTTTTATTTTATTACGAATCAAAACTCCATTTTTGATTCTCCCTTGTTATTAGGATTATAAATGTTTATTAATTTTCGGGGACTTCACAAGTCATGAGTGATGTCTTGCAACGTATCATGACTACCCTAGATTAGTCCCTAGTTAATGTAGAATGACAAACAACCTATTCAATTGGAATTACAATACAATACGGTCATTCTCTAACACGATTTTCTAAATTACATCATCGAGGTATGGAATTGATATGTCAATCCACTAATGTGATTTCATTCTTATGTGATTACTAGAATGTGATTAGAAACTAATTTTTAATCTAATTCAATGCTTTGGCTAAAGACTCATTGAATCATATCTTTGAACATATACTTTATTTACTTAAGGATAAAGATTCTTTATTGTACACTCACATGCCTCCATGATCGAATTGATTATACCAATGAATGCATCTATTATATCCATTAAGGGACACAATATTATTGCATCATCAAGAGTAAATCCATTCACTCATAAGACAACTATGGTGTCTCAGGTCAAAGGAATAATTTGTATTATTACAATTTAGAGTTCAAGTTTGACATATAAGTAAGGCTCCATACAATAACTCTAATGATAGCGTTCAGTGTACTCTTTAAGATAAGAGCACTCACATACTTGTATTAGTGTCTCTACAAAAATGACAAGAGACATATCATCCTCCATATTAAGCATACATAGTATGTGCTAATCTTTCCATATCATTAATGTCCTATTGACAATCCTATGACTAGGAACTTTTTAGGATAAAAGTGTAATAGAGTAAAGGTCTCACATATATAACTCTTTAGATTACTTTCTCTTTAACTTATATTCCTTGGACCTTATTCAATCAAATACTAAATATAAGTAATGAACAATAAACTTGCCCTTTTGATTAATAATAATTACATCAAAATAATTGTTTGAGGACACAATGTGATGATGCCACATTTGGAATCTTGTTTTAGGTTCCTCCAACTTATGGACCAATTGGGTGAAAGTCTATTTACTAAGGAATAATTATTTCTGGAATGCTCATCCTACCGTGTGTTCTTGGAATTGGAGAAAAATGCTTAAAATTAGGGAGCTTTGTCGTTCTTTCTTTGCTAATATCATTGGCGATGACCATTCTACTTCTTTGTTGTTTGATAATTGGCACGCTTTTGGGCCTCTTACTCTTAGATGGTCATCTAATATCATTGATAATTTTGCTCTCTCTACCCCTGCCATAGTGAGTGATGTTATCTATAATAATAATTGGAGATGGCCTTCACTCTCATGAGTTACTAGAGTTTCGTGTTTCACTGACCCAAATCATTCCTAACTCTGAGGTTAGTGATTCTGTTCGATGGACTCTTTCTTCCAATGGGGTTTATTCAACTTCTTCTGCTTGGAATGCTCTTCGTTTTACTAAGCCTATTGTTCCTTGGTATCATTTAGTCTAGTTTGGTATTTGTGTTCCTCAATGGAGCTTTATCTTATGGCTTGCTATTAGAGGAAGGTTATCAACTAAGGATCGTGTAGGAATTTTTTCTCCTCTTAGTGTTGCCCATGACTGTGCTTTTTGTCTTGCTGCTGATGAGACTCACAACCATCTTTTATTTGATTGTGTTTATACTTCTGGCATTTAGACTCACATTTTGTCTAAATGTGATGTGAGTAATCCTTTCCTCTTTTGGCAGCATCTCATTCGCTGGGCTGTTGCTAAATGAAAGGGTAATTATTTATCTGTTGCAATAAAAAAGTTGGCTTTTCAAGCTGTGGTTTATGCTATTTCGCGCGAGAGAAATTACCACAAGTTCCGTAACGAAAGCCTTCCTTCTACTCTTGTGTTCAAAGCAATTGTTAAGTCCATGCGGTTATGCTTATTGTCTTGGAAGATCCCTCCTTCTCCATCTAACAGTTACATTATTCAGGAACGGAGACTCCCTTATTAATGGTGTCACCTCTGGGATGTATAGCCATTAGGTTGTTTGTTTTAGTTTCTCTTTTTTCTATTCCGTCTTTGCTGAGCTTGCTGCTTTGTTAGCTTTTTAGCTACTATTCCTCTTTGTTTGTCTGGTTTTGTTTGAAGGCTGGTTTCATTTATTCATTCATTTAGCAAAAAAAAAAAAATCATCCTTCAAAACGCAGGGTTACTCATTATTACACTATGAAGCAAACGATTACGTACTGTTGCCAATAATTATAAAGCTTATTCTTGGATTGCTTTAACTTTGGTAGATGGTTAAATTTTTTATAATTATTATCAATCATCAATACCATTTTTTTTTCTCTTTCCTTTGAGGAGTACTATAGTTCAGATAAACAAGTTTTGGAGGTTGATATTCATAATATGAACCAATGACTGAAAAATCAAAAATAGCAGTGAAATATCGCCGAAAATTTCATTTTCCTCATGCAACGATATTTAATTACATACCGCTTTAATATCGTGAGATTTTCTTGAAATTTCCATATATTTCGTCAATATCGACGAAATCACGATAATATCTCACATATGGCCAATATATATATATCGCGATAATATCGGACAGCTACCCAATATATCGCAATAATATCAATTTATCAGAAAAATTTTTGAGAAACCAACCAAAATTACAACTCTAGGAATCAAACTTCTATCAAAGTGATATGCATAATAAGCCTGTGCCAATCCAACCAACCCTGCCCTTGTGACTTCAATAGCTTGGATCATATTTATCTCTTAAACTAGTTAATGAAATTTGGATTTCTTCTAGGGATGGACTCGGTTCGGTACTGGAGCCTACGAGCCAATACCATGTACTGTACCAACTTATACTGGTATGCTAAAAATCATACCAGTACCGACCACAAAACTCAGTATACTGAAAAGTCGGTATACCGATTTAATCGGTCGGTTCGGTACAATTGGGCTTGTAACCGAGTTTGACATTGGGCCGCAAACCAGTCACGAGTACATCACTGATCCCTTCTTCTTCTGTTTTCTCCTTCTGAGAACTCTTCGACCCACATGGTTATGGGTCTCTCCAATCTCCATACCACACACAGTGATGGAAGAGTGATTGTGGTGAAGGAAGAAGGAACCTCGGATCTGCAACCTCTACTAAAATCAAACAAAAGTTTCAGACTTTATTCATCTATAAAGCATGATTCTCCGAATTTCTAACAACACCTCATCTGGATGTTCACCAAATTTTACAACTAACAAAAAACCCGAGACCCAAAAAAACAAAAGACTAAAACTTTACTTAACACCAACTACACCCAAAACCATATTTTTCTTCCCAGTAAAGAAAATCAACATAAGCAAGAAAAGAAACTTACTTGAATTAAAAGAGAGATCCATGGGCGAGTTTGAATTAGATTCTGGGAAGAGAGTAGAGCCTGAGAGAACACTTTATAGGTTGCTATTTTTCAAGAAGAAGAAGAGAGACAGAAGAGACGGGGAAAGAAAGAAGAAGAAAGAAGAAAGAGAAGAATAAAAAAGAAGAAAGAGAAGAGAGAAGAATTAAAAAAAAAACTAAAAAGAAGAAGACAAGAAGAGACAAAAAGAGACGGCAAAAGAAAGAAAAAGAAGAAAGAGAAGAGAGAAGAAGCGTCCACAAAGAAGAGAAGAATAAAAAATTAAAAAAAATATGAGTATTATACATGAATTCGGTACGGTATGGTATACCGTATATATATGAAAATTAAAACCATTACCGTAACGTTTATGTGAAGTCGGTACGGTTGTACCGTACCAAGACTTCGGTTACCGAGTTTTTGGTTACCAATTCACTTGGCTCGGCTCGGATGCGGTTGGTACGGTTTGATTTGGGAGAATTTGTCATCCCTAGTTTCTTCACCAAATTGTCTCAAAGGAAAATAAAACCATATTAAGAAACCATATTTATATCTTAAACCTTCCTTCCATTTCATTAAGGAAAAAAAAAACTGACTTTTTCAATTGAAAATCAAATAAAGATGTTTTGGTAAATAGACGTAATAAAAATAAATTATTTTCAACTATTTAACTTTTACACATAAATTATGTCGTGTTGAAGATTATAGGTATACATGATTTCAAATTGTGTTCCAAACTTTCAATCCATATAATTGAACAAATGAGATGTATAAAATTAAATTTCTATAACTGTTATTTTGTCAGCGTATATCAATTTTATCTCATTCTATAACAAGTTCATATGCAATGAAGTTTGTTCAACATTCTTTCATATGCAATGAAGTCTGTTCAATATTCTTTTCATAAGAATAAAAAAATATTATTGATCAAATAAACATCTCTTATAGCTTCATTCAAAATTTCCATACTTTTATCAAGATTTCCGTTGTTTTTTTTTTTCAAATATTTACCGATATCTAAATTTTCTCGATATTTCCATCGAAATTTTAGTTTTTTGAATCATCGATACTCGATATTTTGGACCTTGATATGAACTTGATTTTATTTCTATCTTATTCACTTCCTTTTCTATTATCAAATACAACATTGTGATATTGGAGGACAATTAAAGTATAGTTGTTCACTCAAAATTCAGGCTAAACTTTGACCTCATCTATTATAAATCATAGTGTATATGGTTAACTTTTCTCTTCTTAGAATTCAGCAAGTATAATACTAACACAATTTGTTTTTCTTTTTAAGGGATGTTCTTCAGCATCTCGCTATCTTGGAATCATAATATAACATACGTCAAGGCGTTTTGAATGCCGACTTAATAGGAATCGAAGAAGATGGTCGAGGACAGATCCTCAAAGTATATGATAAGTTGGTCTGCAAGGTGTTCATTGTATAAATGATCAACTTCTAGACGTAGAGGTGTTTTGAACGCCGACTTAATAGGAATCAACGAAGATTGCCGAGCAAAGATCCTTAAAGTATATGATCCTAAATCAAGTTGGTCTGCAAGGTGTTCATTGTATAAGTGATCAACTTCTATACGTAGAGGTGTTTTAAACGCCGACTTAATAGGAATCGATGAAGATGGCCGAGCAAAGATCCTCAAAATATATAATCATAAATCAAATTGGTCTGCAAGGTGTTCATTTTATAAGGATCAACTTCTATACGTAGAGGTGTTTTGAACACCTACTTAATAGGAATCGACGAAGATGGCGCGCCGAGCAAAGATCCTCAAAGTATATGATCCTAAATCAAGTTGGTCTGCAAGGTGTTCTTTGTATAAGGATCAACTTCTAAAGGAATTGATTCTTGATATGCTTGGTACAGTTAATCAACTTGATTCGGAGGAAAGTAGAGGTGCAACATTTTTACAATAAGTTGAAGAAGAATCCAAATTCTCACAATTTGTTTTATCATCCTATCAACCAAAAAGCACTAGAACGATTCTACTTTCCGCAGGATGCCATCTCATCAAACTTCAAGTCCCTAAGATTCCTTGGATGTGGGGATTCAAAAAAAAAAAAAAATGTCCGATGATGTCTTCAAAATAAAGTTAATAATTCAAAACTCAAAAGTTAGCTGTTCGACTTTTCAAGAAGGTTTATAATGACCATCGGGGTTTACCATATGATGTATTGGTAAAATTGGGTCTATACCTACGAAAACTATCAGAAATGTGGTAATATACATGTTCTCTTTGGTAATTTGTTTTTTCCTTCCGGTTTTAGATTGAGCAATTAGTAGTGATTTTTTCCTCATTGCTAAAATCATTAGCCAGTAAAGTAATGTTTTAACATATCTCTTATATGGACTTTTAAGATGTGTATTTCCCAAGTTTTAAATAAAGTAGATACATGTATCTCATCCGATGTCTTGTTGTTTTATTAACACCAGTGTCATTCCTGAATTGTAAGTTGCAAAAGAGATGCTTCTTGCAAATTTGGAATATCAGAAGAACCAACCCAGTTGATGAGCAAGTTGCTGATGTACTCACTAAAAGGCTTCATAGTCCTTTGTTTTGTTCTCATGGGTCCATTCTTCATCTGGTAGGGGGGTGTTAAGCAAAAAAAAAAAAAAAGCACCAGCACAAGTTTATCACAAGAAAAAAAATTCAGCAAGTACAGTTGGCAAGACACTTAGTAGTAGTGCTCACATTAGTCTATCTGGCATAACTAACTATCCAACTGAGCACCAACTAATCAAGTCTATTAGCTCAAGATTAGAAGATTGTTAGATATTAGTTAGTAAAGTAGTTATGAGCTAGCATAGATTAATATATTATGTGAATATATATAAAGTTTATGTAGAAAACTTAATCATTTTTAGTGTGTAGAAAACTCATTCATTTTCAGTGTGAAATACCAAGCTGGTTGCTCTCATTTTCTCTCAAAGTTTTCCAAAGTTCTTCATTTTGGTTCATTAGAATTCACCATAGTTGTTAGTTAATTCCTTACTCTATGATGATTTCATCCTACCATGAGAACGAAACAAGTGTTTTTAATGTTTTATTTCTTTCAAGAATGTTGGTATATCCAATACTAAAAGTCGATGGGTTGATTTAAAACTTTTCAATCATATTAAGAGAGCATGGGTTTTCTGTTTTTTCTCACAATTTATAGTTACTAGTTAATTCTGAAAGTTTCTGTTACTGCTGAACGATTTATTTCTTCCTATTATTGGAGTACTTATGTAACTACTAAGCAAAAAAAAAAAAAAAAGTTTCCAATCTCTGTCAGGTGGGATTAGGGCTGTCAATTGATCGGCTCGAATCGGTTATAAGTATTACCAACTTCAAAACCAAAGCTTTCGGTTTCAAAATTGAGCTACCAATTACCAACCAAAATTTTCAGTTTTTAATCATATCTACCAAATTCGGTATTTCGGTTTATTACCAACTTTAGAACAACTAATTCTTTGTAATATAAATTAGAATGAACAAAATTAGGTTTTTCAATTTTATAACCGTAAACTTCGTATTCATCTACTAATCATAGCGTTCTTTTGTATATATGACATCAAATTTTATCTATTTTCAATAAAACTAGGTTACTCAAAATAATGTACTATTAATTATGTAGTTTATTGAGTAATGTTCATACTATTAAGAAAACTTTTATGTTTATTTCTTAATATACATATATGTGTATTGAAAACCATAGTATATAAAGCCAATATTTAAATAATCAGTAGATTCAGTATTTACCAAAACCAAACCAACTTTTTCGGTAATTTTTTATTTCGGTTTTATCGATCTCGGTTACCAAAAAGTCGGTTTACCAAATCTAAAGTATCGGTTGGTAATCGGTCAGTTTGATAATTACCAAACCAAGTGGCAGCCCTAGTTGGGATTCCTGTCTTAAACATTTGTAATGGAAAAGTTCAAACTTTGTATAGGTCTTACCCAAAAATAAAATAAAAAAATAAAAAATCATGTGTGTTATTTTGCAGTTCAGAAGCCTTGAAAACTTTCAATTATGTAGTTAGTCATAGTCATAATATTGTATTTTTACATACATCGGTTGAAATCTGTGTGAGATATTTTATGTTAGTTATCTACAAAGCACCAATCTTCAAATGCTTGCGTGAGCATTTACTGATCACACATTTTTTCAAACAAACATCCTTCAGAACACAGAGTTGCTCATTATTACTGGATGAAGCAAACGATTACTATTACCGATGATTATAAGGCTTATTCTTGAATTGCTTTGACTTTGGTATATGGTTAAAAAAATTTATAATTATTATCAATCATCAGTACCATTTTTTTCTCTTTTTCTTCAAGAAGTAGTAAGGTTCAGATAAACAAGTTATGGAGGTTGATATTCATAATAAACTTGATTTTATTTCTATTTTCACTTCCTTTCCTATTATCTAACACAACAGTGTGATATTGGAGGAAAATTAAAGTATAGTTGTTTCACTCAAAATTCAGGCTGAACTTGGACCTCATCTATTAGAAATCATAGAGTATATGGTTAATGTTTCTTCTTTTATTCACCGCATTGAAAAAAAGAGATCGAAATCTCTGTTTACACTTATGTTTTTTCTGTATTGACAAATTGATATTTGGTACGGAGTGTAAATATTTTTTTATTCTTTTGTAGAAAATTCTTTTGAATTAAGAGTCTATCAGACTTTTATGTATCATAAAAAAAGTGTTTAGAAGTTTTAAAATATCTATTCAAATTTAGTGGTATTAAAAAAAGAATGATTTTCAAGGATTCATTAGACTGTGGAGGATTTTAGAGAGCTTGGTATGAATAGCAAACTGAAAAGAAATCTAGTCTCCCTTCCAAGAAATTTTGACACACTCTCTCTCTCTTTGAACTAAAGGTTGATGCTCCTTCAAATGATGATGAGTCCACTTATATTTCCCAACGAACTTTCTTTGTAGGGTTAAATACAGATTACTACCATGTAGTTTGAATCCTAAATTAATTCAGTCCTTGAACTTCTAATTTCATCAAAAACACCCCTGCACTTTCAATTTTGATCTAATAGGTCCAATTTGTTAGTTTTCCGACAATTGAGTTATTTAACTTGTTAATGTAGCTCATATATGGCCTATGTTTTATGATGTGGTGTCTGCATGCCACCTCTAGTCAATTTAAGAGTGAGTCCTACTATTAAAAATAAATAGTTTTTCAACAAATAATCAAACTATAACTTGAAACCATAACAAAATATTAACGAATTGGACCTATTAGATCAAAATTGAATGTGCAGGGGGTGTCTTTGATGAAATTAGAAGTTCATGTACTGAATTGATTTTGGACTTAAACCACAGAGTAGTAACCAGTATTTAGCCATTCTTTGTATGTGGATGATATCAACAACTAATTTTTTGTGAGCAGTCTCCAACTTACAATAGTCACTTTTGTGAGCTGGGAGGGGAGCTTCTATTGATGCCGGCCAGTTGCTCTGGGGCTATCAAGTAAGGCGAGAACCGGGTTCAATCGGCAAAATCAGATATGAGATATTGACCATAGGTTTAAGATCAGTGGATGGACATCTCGGAAGATTTGAAACTTGTTGAGAATGTTAAAAACGAAAGTAGGGGTAAAATAGGTTAGATTGAGCCACAAGACTTGCTTATATATGGGATCATACAAAAGAGAGACTAATACCCCCAAAAAAAAAAAAAAAAGACACAAAATCACCATTTGATAAATATTCATCAAATACAGCACCACGTTTTTATTTGCCTAGGGGAAGTGTCTGATTTCACTTCAGCTCTCCCAGTTTCCGTCTTACAATAAAATCATCGGTCCTCACTAATTTAGCCTTTTCATATGAATTGAACTGAACTGAAGCCAAGCACTCTCCTTCCGTTTGGTTTTCCTCCTCATATCACAAGGTAAGAGCCAATATTTTCATCTCTATCTCGAGAATTTCCCTTGTTTTTATCTTTAATTCGAAAGCTGAGAAATCTGTTATATTTCGTTGAACTCTGTCTGTTACTTTGTCTAAGGTTGATCATGGAATATGCTTTTGATTAATTTAGGACAGCCCAAAGTAAACATAGCTGTTGCCTACTAGGTGTTTGATAAAATGCTACAAAGGCAACCACCAAGCTGAAAACTGCTCTATTTTTGATTGGGCAATGGTCCTAGTCTAGTTTAAGTTTAAATAGAACGCTCGTTGTTAACATTCTACATGATACTGAAATCTTTGAAACTAGTTTTGTTTCAGACTTGGTCTTTCTCCAATACCCATGTTGTTAGAAAAGTGAAATGTTTATACAGCTACTGGGTTCCGACAATTCTCTCAATATGTTCCATAAAATGCCGCAATTCACAGAAAGACTGTATCCATTGTTTCATTCGTCTTGTTTTTGTTTTTGTTTTATAATCTCCAGGTTCTACTGTCCTTCGGACGTGAAGCCTGCATTGGCTACCACTGCTTTGGTCGTGGAAGGTTAACAAGAAGCAACCATGGATGGTACGTGCAAAGTTATATGCTTTGATGTTTATTAGTATTCGTTAACAACTTTTACGTTTTGTTTTTGTGTTTTGTGTGTTGATGAAAATTGGAATCGAGTCTACTGCTGTAATGATCTTGTGTCCACAAAATTGTCTCACTATCTTTACAATCATCATGATTTCATTTGCATTGCCTTGTACTGTAGCAATATGTTACCTTGGTTTCAATAAGTTATTTGATGCTAAATGATTTTGTTCTGGTGGCTTGGAAAAAGAATTTTAAAACAACAAATATGAGTTCAACTAAATGGCCTTCTTCTGTAAATTAATCTATTGATAGTCATGATGTTTAGGCCTTGTTCCAGAATATTAAATTTCTGAATTATGAAGAATTGTCGTAGTTTCCACTATCCAATTTCAATTGTTGCCTCAATAATATGTAACAAGCTCCTCCTTTGATGTCACCTCAACCTGTCACCTGTTGACATCCAATCCCAACTTCTCTCTTTTCTTTTTTTTTTCCCCTGTTGATGAGAATGTCAGAAATTATTTAGCCCAAATGATATATTTCTTGAATTTGTAACTGAGTTATAATCAAGATTTTGATGCTGCCTTTTCTGGGCTGCAGTTGATTCACAACCAACTATGGAGGAAACCATTTTGGTGGGAGATGATCTAATGATGGGCCCGCCATCACCAATAATTCCACAAGAAATTGCTTCCCATGTGCTTGAAGGTGTTGATTTGTGTGATGGGATTTTAAAGAATCTATTTCTATGTAAGTTGTGTACTTTATTGTTATAATGAATTCAACTCGTTCCATGCATTCTATATATTTTATTTATATTTATTTTAATGCAGGGGAAACAATTTGAAATGCATAGCATAGACTGTATAGGCCTCTGTTTGCTAAGTTTTAGAAATAACTGGAAATGGGGAAATCCATAATAGTCATAAATAAACCTAAAGTTTTAAACCAGTAGTCGCTGTTGTCAAAGTACACCTTCACATCATATGCTTAAACTTTTTTTGTTGTTTCCCCTAAAGAAGAGAAACCATGAAATAATAATAGTTAAAAAAAAAAAAAAAACAAACTGACCATTTTCCTTACCGTTTGTGAATTATCAGAGAGCTTTGCTTGATCGTGTAGTAGATTCTAGTTTAAACAACCTGGGGCATAGGTATAGTTGGTTTCTTGATGGATTGGACCAAAACTTTTGCTATTAGGAATTGTTTTACACTGAAGTCGTTGTATTGCAGGTCTTCAAATCAATGATATTGAGCCATTCTGTCAAGATGAGCTTGCTATGTATAAACAGTGTGCTGAAAAAAGAGTGAGATGTTTACTATGGATTTTGTCTTCTGCCTCTCTTCAATGTTTATGTCTTGTATGGAGGTTGACAGAGCATTTGACTCTAATGCTTTGCTTTTGTTGGCATCTGCAGGATCGGGAACTGAGGAAACGACTTCAGGACAGTGAGCAGAAACTGGGGTTGTCGATGCCTTTAAATGATGCAAAGGAAAGAGCTTCTCAGCTTGAAACAGAGGTCACATCATTAGATAGGTATGTTCTGAAATGGTTACAAGTAATGGAAGTAGCTATGAAGTACCTGAAGCACTTTTCTTGATTGTTGTACCATCAAGTCATATGTTAATTCAAGCAATGATTGGCAAGCACAACCAGTCAACCTTTGTCATGGTTTTTTATTGTTAGTTTTCCTATGTGAGTATTTCTTGAAATAGGATAAATTAATTGTGTCCTAACTTCTTATACCAAGTTTACACTGCATGCATGATGGCATCTTTCAGCCCTTGGGCCTTAACACCAGTTTATAGGCCTGATTTAACGTAGTTATATTTCACTGATCGGTGGATAAGTTCATAGTTTATTATTTGTGTTGTTCTGGTTGAGAACTTGGTGCATTTGTTTTAGGAGCTGGCAGATACAATTTTTGGAGTTCTCTGCAAGTTTCTATGCTAGCCTTTCCAGCATTTTCTGCACCAAACTGTTTACAATCTAGTGGAATGAAAGAAACTGAGTGATATATATATATATATATATATATATATATATATTATTCAAAATTGAGATCACAAATCGCGTAGGAAAGGATTGGAAAGCTTTATTGTGGACCTACCCACCTCTCTTCCCATCTAGATAGCCTGGGAATGGAATGGCAAAAAATTTTTCGACGTACCAGCACTCTACCCAAAGCCCTATTACCCATCACAAAATTGCTGCAACTAAAAAGTGGTAATGCCTGATTTTAGGTGCATTTCCTTACACTTCATGTGCTTTAATTTCTTCTGAGTTGAGGGGCAGTTCCTTTTTTGTTTTCTCAAGAGTCCTGATTCTTATCTGTTAGCCTTTGTCTTTTGTTTGCTGTGTTTCTGTTGCACCTGTTTCTTATCTGTTCTGGAAATTGCAGTGCAGCTGTTGTTTAGCTTCTTGAAATTATGGTTCTTCTGGTTCTCTGTGTGGCTGTTGTCTCTTTTGTTGATAGCTCTCCAAGTTTAGTGGATTTCTTATCCTCTGCACTGCAATTTCTTCTTCTTATATAAGATCGAATAAAAATTATTTTGAATGCAAAGTTTTTGCCGGTTGTCTGCCCAAGCTGTACCTTATCCAAGTTTTGTCGATAGATAATGACCTGAACTTTAGGTTACTAAATTACCTTTCCATTGTATTAATTAAAATCATAATTATCTCATTTATCTAGCCCGAGGAATAGTGTTTGGGTAGATTGTTTTGTTTCATGCTTCCCTAGAACCATCATTGCTCTGCACCTTGCTTTCTCACTAACATGTATATGATGGGTGCTATCATTTAAATATCTTTTGTTCTGCTTCTGTAGGCGCTTGATTCTCGCTAGTGGACTTGAAGGCATAGAAGGATTTCGCCAGAGATGGAGTTTGCACGGTCGCCTTACAGACACCAAGTAGGTTTTGTTCATATAATTGCATTTCTGATGTAGCAAGGCGTGGATTCACCAAGACCTTCCACATGGGTCTGTATCCTCCCTGGGCACAGATGGATCTGACCTGCATCCGTGTTTTTTGCAGGAAAAGGTTGGAGTCCTTGAAGCAGGGAATGGAGAACAGGAAAAGGGAGTAAGGAGAGTATATTTATGTGTGAATCCACTTTCCTTGAGGAGTAAGGAGTAAGGAATTTTTCAGGAATGCATATGTAATTTTGGTAAAATATACCTAAAATATTATTAATGTGTTTAAGAACAAGAGGAATTGACAAACAGAAAGAGAGAGTAATATTTCAGAGAGAATGGAGATTTCAAGTGTGTTTATTCATCTCATACAAAGGGGTATTTATAGGAATACATTTGAAGTGTGAAAGCTCAAAGAGAAAACCAAAATGATAACCATCTTGATGATGATTTTTTGCCATGCTTGTTGTCATTTGGCAAAACATGTTTACATAAGTATGCATACACTCAAGTACCTATCTAAATATTTTTACGTATTTTGTTACATGATATAGACATACACAGTATTTATACATTTATACTACAACACTTCTCCTTGGATATTTCATGTTCAATAGTATTGTGTAGGTGGTGTGCATCGAAGTTGCCTCGTTAAAAACCTTACCAAGTAATAAAACCCTGTGGGAAAAACAACCTTGGTTGGAAGGGAAAAAGAGCACAACGCGCGTTGAGTGTGAAGTATGTTTCTGGATACTCCCCCTGATTTAGACTCCTCTTGAAGATCGTGGGAGTTCGGATATTCTCCTCAATCCGATGCTCTTTACATGTTTTTCGAAAGGAGATTTTGGTAGTGACTTAGTAAATAAGTCAGCTACATTATCTTCTGATCGGATTTGATTTACTTTAATATTTAGAAGTGTTTGTTGTTGCTGATTGTAGAAGAATTTCGGCGATATATGCTTGATATTGTCGCATTTGATGAAACCTAATTTCATTTGCTCAATACAAGCTGCATTATCCTCGTAAATGCATGTAGGTTCATTTGTGGTAAATTTCAAACCATAAGTTCCTCGAATGTGTCTATTTATAGACCTTAGCCATATGCACTCACGCACGGCTTCATGTAGTGCAATAATCTCTGCATGATTTGAGGAAGTAGCAACAAGAGTCTGTTTTGTAGATCTCCAAGATATCGCGGTGCTTCCCATGGTAAAGACATAACCTGTTTGGAGGCGACCTTTGTGAGGGTCAGAGAGATACCATGCATCAGCAAAACCCGTCAGAACATCATTATCATTTTGATGGAGGGGAGGAGGAGAACGTCGGTCACTATGGATAGTGTTGCCGGCGTTCACATTTCTTTTCTCTCTGTAGGGATAGAACAAGCCCATATCGATCGTACCTTTTAGGTATCGAAGGATTGTCTTTATACCAATCCAATGGCGGCGTGTTGGCGCAGAACTATGTCGAGCTAACAAGTTTACTGCAAATGAGATATCCGGTCTTGTGCATTGAGCTAAATACAATAATGCGCCTATCGCACTTAGGTATGGTATTTCAGCTTCTAATAAATCTTCGTCCTCATCTCTTGGACGAAACGAATCTTTCATGGGCTCAAGACTACGGTTGATCATGGGAGTACTCACAGGCTTTGCTTTATTTTCATTAAAGCGCCTTAGTAACTTTTGAGTATATGCTGACTGATGGATCATAATCCCATCATTACGGTGCTCGAGTTCTATTCCGAGACAAAACCGTGTTTTCCCGAGATCTTTCATCTCAAATTCAGATTTCAAATATGTAGCAGTTTCTTTTAACTCATCTAGAGTTTCAATTAGGTTCATGTCATCGACATAAACTGCTACAATTGCAAATCCGGATCTTGTTCTCTTAATGAACACGCAAGGGCATATTTCATTGTTAACATATCCCTTCCCAATTAAGTAGTCACTTAGACGGTTATACCACATCCGTCCGGATTGTTTCAATCCATATAGTGAGCGTCTTAATTTTATTGAAAACGCGCTCCGTAGTTTAGAGCCACTTGATTTGGGTAATTGAAGTCCATCTGGAACCTTCATATATATCTCTGAATCCAGATCCCCATAGAGATATGCTGTAACCACATCCATGAGCTGCATGTCAAGTTTTTCGGAAACTACCAAACTGACAAGGTAGCGGAACGTTATAACGTCTATTACGGGAGAATATGTCTCCTCGTAGTCGATTACAGGGCGTTGTGAGAAACCTTGCGCCACAAGGCGGGCTTTGTATCTAACAACCTCATTTTTCTCATTACGCTTTCTAACAAAGACCCATTTATGGCCAACAGGTTTTATATTTGGTGGTGTCAGTGTTATAGACCCAAATACCTGTCTCTTTGTTAGTGAATCCAATTCAGTCTGGATTGCATTTTTCCATTTGGACCAATCTGCTCTTCGTTGACATTCTTCAACGGAGCGAGGTTCGATATCATCGTATTTATACATTTATACTACAACATAATGAATATTATTAGTGGAGTTGTGGTACTGGTTTTAAATTTCGTTTGTTTTGGATGATGCTATTGGTAATGCCTTACCTTTGAGCCTACCATGTGTTGTATACTCGTGTAATGAGTATAACGAATTGTATTAGAGAGATGTATTCTACCTTGGAATTGGAGTTGAACTTGTGTAGACCAAATTATAGAGAGATTCTATTGAAATTTTGACATGATTTCTCCTAAAATAGGCTATTCAAAAACCTGGAAATCAGTCTTAACACATTTCTAAAATCATAATCCTTCAATAAACTTTCATTTAAGTCATCCGATCCTCACAAAACCAATCACCACCAAAGAAAATATGAGGGTGTCCGACCTAAAGAGTGTTACAAATCAAGCTGGCAGCATGTATTTGCGGCTGCATCTGAAATTTATGATGGGTTGATTATGTATCGGGAAAGGGATCATGCCACTCATCTTTCAAGAGTTTTAATAAGTGAATGATCCATTTGAGGGCTTGAATCGTTGGAATAGAAATAGTATTTAGGATGCGGTTGTATATAGATTATTTGTTTTAGATTGCCTATATATCCTTGTGGTTGATCCCACATGTAGTTTCAGACATTTGAAAATTAAATGGGTAAATGACCCATTTATTTTTGGATTTGTGTTTGAGATATTTTTGAGGTTTAAATCTCCTTATGCTTGGGTAATTTGGAAAGGGTTTGATATTTATTGGTGTTTGGGTGAATTTGACAAGTGAAGAAGATCAGATGAATTTGATTGGCGAAGTCAGTGATTCGATTTGAAGTCGTGGTTAGATTTAGTAGATCGCTAACATACTCTTTATGGGATCGAACCAACCGTAATTCATTATTTGAGGTATTCAAGTTTTCTTAGGAAAATAATGAATCAAAACAATTTCATTTTGGGTTCCGAAACAGTCTTTTACGAAGCCAATGTTCAGGTATTTTTGATTTAGACGCTCCTATTATCGAGTCTCGCCGAACTAAATTAAGCCCAAATTTTGAGCCTACACCCAGAAAATCTTTCAGGCCCCAAATTTGATACCCGCAATTGCCAATTCATACATTGCTTCCTATCAAGTTTGAAAATTGTTTTGGATGGAAATTGTACTTGTGTTTTCAGTACTATTGAAAATTTGAAATGTGTATTCAATACAATGAAATTTGAATTATAATGAAAACCCCTTGGTTTAATAAAGCTTTGGTGAGATTAGGTTGTCAAAGTTTCTCCGTCCTACGCTATAGGGATTTCAGTTGTTGAGCTGGTTTTCTTTCTCATTTATGTCTCTGATTTGATCAGATCCATATTTAGTGATGCTTTTAATTTTTTTTTTTTGAATTATTAGTAATGCTTTTAATTATTTTGAAAGCAAAGTTTTTGCCGGTTGTCTGCTCAAGCTATACCTTATCCAAGTGTTGTGGAGAGATGATGACCGGAGCATTAGGTCACTGAATTACCTTTCCATTATCTTAAATAAAATCATGAGCATCTCATTTATATAGCCCAAGGAAGTGTTTGGGTGGATTGTTCTGTTTCATGCTTCCCTAGAACCATCCTTGCTTTGCACCCTGATTTCTCACCAACATGTATATGATGCTTGAACCACATTTTACAGTCTTGCTCTTCTCTTTCAGACCTTAAATGCATCCATTGAAACTGGGTACTATCAAAACCTCCCCCTCTTAAACAAAGCTTGTAACTCTGGCTTCTTCAATGGCCCCACATGGACTATGCACGTAGCCTGTTCAATGCCAAGCCTGAAAGAGATGTCTGGAACACCTTGATAAGGGGTTATGCTGATCGGTGACCTTGTCATGAAGCCATAGCTTTGTACAGAAAGATGCATCGAAGTGGTTTTTCGCCCGATAACTATACTTTTCCCTTTGTACGTAGTTCGATCTTTTGCGGTGCAGTCGGCTTTGAGAGAAGGGAAAAAAGTGCATTGTAACATAATTAAAAATGGGTTTAGTTCTGATGTATTTGTTCAGAGCTCCTTGGTGAGCATGTATGCACAGAGTGGTGAAACTTTGAATTCAGAACTTGTTATTAACGAAATGGTTGAGAAGAACATAATTTCCTGGACTGCAATGATAGCAGGCTTTGTGAAAAATGGGTTCTATAAAGAAGGGTTGAGTGTTTTGCACGACATGGTGGCTTCAGGTTCCCAACCAAATGTGGTTACACTGGTCAGCATCCTCCCTGCTTGTGCTAGTTTGGAATTTTCGGATTTAGGAAAACTAATTCATTGTCATGGAGTGAAGGTTGGAGTTGGCTCAGATATATCACTCATGAATACTTTTATTTGATGGGATGGTAGTAAGAAACCTGGTCTCTTGGAATGCAATGATTGCTGCTTATGAACAGAATAATGCAGGAAAGGTAGCAATAAATCTCTTTCGTAGGATCCGAAATGCAAATGTGGAGTATGACTATATCACAATAGTCGGTGTTATTTCAGCCTGTGCTAGCTTGGGTGCATTGAACAATGGGAAATGGTTGCATGAGTTGTCAAAAGGAAAGGCTTTGGGACTGAAATGCACTCATTGACATGTATGCAAAGTGTGGTAATATTGATCTGGCCAAGTAAGTTTTTCTGAAATTACCTCATAATAAGTGTTGTGTCCTGGACATCTCATGGTCATGGGGATGATGCTCTCATGCTTTTCTCAATGATGAAAGAAAAGGGTATTATACCAAATAGTTTCACTTTTACAGCTGTTTGACTGCTTGTAGGCACTCAGGTCTAGTAGATGAAGGGAGAAAGAATTTTGAGACATGATTAAAGACTACTCCCTTGTCCCTGGTGTAGAGCACTATGCTTGTATGGTCGATCATCTTGGTCGAGCAGGTTGTTTGTTAGAAGCTTATAAGTTTATTGAGAGGATGCCGGTTGAGCCGGACGTTGGTGTTTGGGGAGCTTTACGTAGTGCTTTGCAGGATATATGGCAATGTTGAGCTAGCTGAACTTGTGGCAGCCCGTTTGTCCCTGTTCGTTAATTATATATGCGGAAGCTGGTAGGTGGGAAGATGAAGCTAGGTTGAGAAACTTGATGAGACAGGAGGAGTTGAAAAAAATTTACCAGGGAAAGTTTTGTTGAGGTCAATCTAAGATTGTATATATTTTTATCAGGTTCAAGATTGGCACAAATATATATGATTTCCAAAATTATTAAAAAGAAAATTAGAAATTAATTCTTTAATTTCAATTAATGAGATATATTATATAGATAATTATTTATGATATATAAAATGTATATTTTTTTTTGAAATGATATAAAATGTTATTGCAGTTAAAAGATTGTCTAAAATCAATATAGGTTCTAGATATAGGACGAATGGGTTGGAGATGGATGATCTCAATGAATAGTATTGAAACTTGGGTGTCAAAATTTGAAATGGAAATCAGAGTTGGGTTATAGGTTTGGATAGGCCTCATCAAAAAGCCCGCGGATCAAGTGGGACGATGGAGGCCCGCCGGCCCGGAGGGCCAAAAGCCCGGCCCGGCCCGTCAAAAAGCCCGCAAAAGCCCGCCTCGGTGGGCCGATGGAGGCCCGCTAAAAAGCCCGCAAAAACCCGGCCCGGCCCATAGGCCCGGCCCGTCAAAAGCCCGCTAGACCCGGCCCGTAAAAACCCGCCTAGGCCCGGCCCGTACAAGCCCGTAAACTATTTTTTATATATTATATATATTTGTGTGTGTTTGTGAATATATATATATATAGATATATATATTACTATATATGTGTAT
The DNA here is from genome assembly GCA_025331145.1 of Rosa persica. Lineage (NCBI taxonomy): Eukaryota > Viridiplantae > Streptophyta > Magnoliopsida > Rosales > Rosaceae > Rosa > Rosa persica. The sequence goes on along the minus strand of WFKR01000005.1, from coordinate 42,945,800 downwards.
GTGTGTATGTTTATATATATATATATATATATATACATATATATATATAATAGATATGTGTGTGTGCTTATATATATATATATATATATAGAGATATATATATATATATATATATGTAGATATGTGTGTGCACTGTGTGTGTTTATATATATATATATATATATATATATATAGTG